>PVKZ01000361.1:240000-923446 GCA_004027375.1 Macroglossus sobrinus | reverse complement strand
CTTTCTTTCTTTCTTTCTTTCTTTCTTTCTTTCTTTCTTTCTTTCTTTCTTTCTTTCCTTCTTTCTTTCTTTTCTTTTTTCTTTTTTTGAGAAAACGAGTGAGAAGTCAGCTTTAAGTCTCGAACACTAATGAGTTCTACAAACATACAATAATGTTTGTAGAGAGAGTCTCTACAGCACAGTGGCAGCCAGAACTTCCTGTGTGTATGATTTTGTATGTGCAGAACATGGAGCTATCTCTCTCAGGCATAGAGCCTCCCCGGGGTCATTCCTGTGTTGAGGGAGAGAAATCAGTCTTGGGTGTTAAAATAAAACACTTTGCACTAGCTGAGTCTCTCCAGTCCTGTAGTAGTAGGTTCTGTGTCATGGAAAGGAACTGCCAACCTCTCAAACCGGCCTCAGGGAGCCAAAGCTATTTTTGAAATTCAAAGGATTGGTGGTGAAAAGTAAAAATACAGCACAGTGTAAGTGAAGGAGGGATTAAATGTTAAAACATGGAATCAGAGATTTAGATTAGGTAACTTGGGGATTCAACGGTTCATGGATAAGAAACATTTCTTAAAATGTATTTATCTCTTTTATACATCTCTGATATATTCAAGGACTTCCATGATCTGTCTGGGATCTATGTTCCCGCTTTGTTTTTCCCACATGCTCTGTCTGACGAGGCCCGTGCCTCATTGGGCTTTAGTCATTGTCACCAGAACATGCATTTCTGCAGGAATGGCATCTTTCCATACCCAGCTCTTGCTGAAGCTTTTCCTAGCACTCTTAACATGTACTGAGCCCTCCCTTGTGAAAACCCTATGGCAGTTGTCAGTGTTGCTCAATTTCTATTCTCATTTTGCTTATTATTTTTGGGGGAGCCTCACTCAGCATTGAGTACTGTCGATTGCTTAAAAGGGATTTCCCTTCCAGTTGGTAGGCATTCTGGGCCTGAAACTTTCCAGAACAGTTGGGAGGAGGGATGGGGATGCTTTAGTGCACTTTGCCAGTAGTCCCTTATGTAACTATTCTGGATGGCAACATGGTAATAGAGTGGGACTTTAAATGGAGTTTGTACAATTCATGGAAAAAGATGGTAACTGATTAAGTGTTGATGGCTTTTCATAATGCTTTTAACTGCCATGTATCACATGGCAGGTAGACCTTCATGTGATCTTAACTTTTTCCAATTTTCTCCACTTACCTCAAAGTTTTTACATCTACAAATTCTTTAGTTATAGCATGACTTCGGGTCATAAACCGCAGATAGCATTTTGAGGCTAGGTTTCTTTGGAACATAATCTAACATTTTATTTTTCAGCTTTATTGAGATATACTTGGCAGATAACATTGTGTATGTTTATGATGTACATGTTGATTCAATACACATATATTGCAAAATGATCACCGCTATAGTGTTAGCTAACACCAGCATCATGTCTTGTAATTGCCATTTATTTTTTTGTGGGGAGTAATCTAACATTTTAGAATATTTTTTAAGAATGAACTTTGAGTGATCCTACACTGTAGAAATGATCAGACCTTGGAATTTTTGGGCCAACGACCTTCATAATCCTTAGCATCTGATCTGGTGAAAATCAGATGGTTGCATTCTCACAGTGATCAATCATTTAAAAATTTTCCTAGTAGTTAATTAGGTAGCTTAATAGAGATAAGGCCTTTGATAGCATCTATTAAAGAATAATTTAGACATTGCATCACCTAGATGCAAGTGAGAAGTTTATTAATCCTGATTCTTTCTCCTACTGGTTCATTGCTGTCCTAAGTCAGAGAATTGAGTTGTCTGTATCTCACTTCTGGCTGCAGCAAAATTATAACTATAGTGTGGTATTTTAAATGCTTTAGGGTCCTAGTTTGAAAATTTTCCCCCTCTTTTCATTTCTTTAATGCCCTGTAGGAGGACTTAGATATTGTGTTCTTGTATCAAAGATTCACTAAAAATACATTTGAACCTGTTGTTTAGGAATATCCTTCTGGAAACCTAAGCCCAAATATCTCAGCTGCAAATATTCATCTTTATTTCTTTCAATGATCTGTATGAGATAATAGACTTAATGCTTTCTAGAAACTGAAAGCTTTATTGGTATTTTCATAATTAAATTATGTTTAATTAGAGAATTGGGAAAATCACATTTCTCTTAGTAGGAATGACTTTCTTATATGAAAATTCAGCAGTCACTTTTCCTTTGGAGAGCTAGGAAAGGATTCTTGGAATTAAGCCAGAAAATAATCTCTTGATCAGCTACAGTTAATAAAAACATTAAAAAGCATATTACATCTGAAGAGAATGCTGTGAATTAATTTCTTTGTAATCAGAATGCACTTGTAGGCTCAGCTGGAAAATTAATAACATGTAAACATCTAGTAGGCTAGATGAGACTTAAATAAGAAATTCTGAGAGAAGTGGGAAATATTTTAGAAAGGAAGAAATTAAGTATAAATTATCCTCTTTAAAAAATGCAGAAAGTAAGCAAAGACGATATTAAAAACTTCCAATTATTTTGAAACAAATTGGGAAATTAGTGAAAAGTGTCCTTATCTCTTGATCTGAAGTTACATGCCACTAAATTAAGGTAGGTTACTTAATAGAATGTTATCAGTTCACTGTATTAAGAATCTGGAATATCTGGAGTTTCTCAAGTTTTATTAGTCTTAATTAATCTGGATCAGAGAAAGAATGCACTTAACTTTTGCATTTCAGAAACTACAGCAATTAAGTGATTTTTCTCCTATCTTCAATCAAGACCATAAAAGAAAGATGCTAAAGCATCAAAGCTAAACTTAGTGATCAAGTGAGGTTGAAGTCAGCTGGTAAACTTGTTCATCTCACTTCAGCAATCAATAATCACAGCATCTGTTGTCCCAGCTCAGAACTTTCTGCTTTTCTGTTGGACAGAAAGATTGTTTCATAGAAGCTGGCACCAAATATAGATATATGGTCAACGAGGGGTCCCAGTTTCAATTCATGTGAAGATCTTCAAAATAAACTTTACAACTATACCATTATCAAGACCCAGGGAAGAAATGTAAAACAAAGGAGTACTCACAGCTAAGGGAATTTTGACTTATACCTTCCATCTCTTAAGTTTTTCTGCAGAGATGAAATCTTTCTGAAATAATGGATAAAAGAGGACAGCAACTATTTGGAACAGGATGGATTTAATGATTCCTTGGGGATAAATACTCAAAATAACATTGGTGACTTCTAACTGAATAAAGTTTGATGTGAAATAAGCCATAAGCACCAGATGAAGTACCACCTGGGTTTGTTTATCACTGTCCTGGTTAAGTATTGCACATTCTTTAAAGTATTGCACGACCAAGGCCTTAAGCTTCCAAGTCCTGCTGTATAGGAAGTAGAGGGGTAATAGAGGCCATGCACACAGACTTACGGTGAAGAGTTGTTGCTAGGTAGACCTTGCTATTCAGTGCTGAGCCATAGAAATCACACAGAGGTCTAAAGACAATTCGTACTTAATCCACCAATAAAAGGAAGATGGGGGCCAACTATGAGAAAATCACGATGTGGGAAAGTTTGTTTTCAGTGGAATCTTGCAGCCTTTTCTTCTTCCTTCTCCCTGGTCATCATCTTCATCATCCTCACTTTTCACTCTTCCTTTGAGCACTGGTGGCACTCACCTGGGATGGCCCGGGATCCAAGGAGGCTTCAGTCTTCTCTTTATCTCTTTCACTGTATCAATACACTCTTTAAGACTTTGATTTAAACACTTTTTGTGGGACCATCAATAATTCATAGTCATTAAAAAGATAATTTTCTAAGAAGATATAATCAAGATTCTCATTCAGATATAAAATGAATGTGTGTCAAAGGTTTTTAAAAATTCATTAATTAAAAAAGGAACCAGGCAGATGCCACAACTGGTTCAAAGGAGAGACTAAAGAATCACAAATGTACGTGGAGTCCAGGACTGTTAAAATGAATTTACAAATGGATGCGGGACTTTTTCCAAGGGATGAGGGCTATCTTTCCACTGTACAGTTAATTTACTTGTTTAGAGAAGAATTATTTGTATTGCTATTAGTTAGCTGTAATTTAAAGAGCTGTGAAATAGACAATTCTCAGAGGCTCCAACATTCTGATAAAAGGACATTCAATAATCTCTTCCTTATTCCAAAGATTAAAGTTTTTTCTTACATACTAAAACAAGGATACCTTGTAACCCCAATTTGTTTGCAAGCATTTATATTGTGAAAGAGTATTTGTTAACTAAAAGAATCCAGTGGTGGACTTTGGATAAGTGAGAATGTATCTGCCAGGTGAGGTCAGTTGCTGTAACAAACAGCTCCAGTGTCAGTGGCTTAACACAGTAGATTTATACTTGCCCTCTTCCTAGTTTCCACTGTCTCTCAGTTACACTCTGCCAAGTGTATTCACTGTCTTTGTGGGCCTAAGCAACCTCACTGGGTCCTTTGCATCCAGCCATAAGGCAGGAAAAAGAGAGAATTTAGGGGAAGGCTGCTTGGAGCTCTCAGCCTGGGATGGACTCATTTTCCTTCCACTCAGATTCTATTGGTGAGAACTAGTCACATCACCCTACCTGCATAAAGGTGAGGCAGGTTGTGGTGGTCGTGGTGATAAATGCAGTTTAGCTGAAGCAAAACAAGCTTGATGAACACTTTGCATTTTCAGGGGTCTGCTTCCAGGTGCACTCACCTTAGAAAGGCAAACCCCAGAAAACTGTTTACTATTTATAAATTATTGCTGGACCATTAGTGATGAGCAGAATACAGTGTCTGCTCTCTAAGAGCATATGAGTCATGGGAAAAAAAATCTATAATGTGAGGCAGGATTTGACATATTCTGTAAAAGAAAAAAAGTGCTCTGAAACTACCAAAGGGTAAAATAGTAATTTCAGCCAAGGGGAACCATGGAAAGCATTAGAGACAAATTGCAGGATGGTAGTTGGGAGCCTAGAATTTGGAGTCAGGAAATCCTAAATTCAGGCCTTCGCTTTACAGCCATTGGCTCTGGACTAGTTTTTTCATTTTTCCAAGCCTCTCTTTTCCTAATTCTATAAAGGGCATGATAACTCTTAGCTCATAGGGTTGTTGTAACATTACACAAGTAGATATATATGTGCAAGGTGGAGCAGAAGCTCATTTATATGAGACCTTAATGGTTAGGTCGATTTTGCCGGGCACAGAAGGGTAAGAGGCCTGGTAAGAAAGGCTCCTGGGTTCTGTTCCTTTCCTCCCTATTTCCCCAAGGAGCTTATTTATACTTTGGAAGTTTCCAATAAGACTGTATTTGAGAAAAGGGAAACTAGTACCAAAAATAAATGTGAAAACCTAGGTGTTCTTGAGTATAATACTTGAACTATTTAAAAATCTGACATGAATTTCTAGTGGCTTTGCTGATTCATTCTTTGAGACAATACTCAGTCTTTGTCCACACAACACACAATTAGCTGTAGGTTTAACCAGTATGGTATGAGGAGATTTAAAGTGATCGCCTTAGAAACAACGTAAATAATTGATTAGAGTTTGATACTTTTCAGATATTACTTCTTCAAGCTACAGATGAGGTTTCTGTGTCTTTTCTATATTTTTGCCTCCAAGTCCCCCCCGCCCCAATTAATTATATATTTTAACTTTGAGGACATGTAATTACAGAATGTTGTTAAGAAAGAAAAAAATCACAACATGGTTACCTTTAGGACATTTAGCATAAAGGCAGTAGCCTTAAGATATAAACTTGAAAATTGAGTGTTTTGTTCTACTTGGTAGCCTCATGCAACTTTATATTCAACCTCTCCTCACCATAAATGTCTTAATAATTTTATACAGATGCACATAATCCTTAGGAAAAAGCAAGTGCAGTACTTCTTGAACATTAACATGCATACAAATCACCTGGACATTCTGATAAAATGCAGGTTCTGATTCAGGTCTGGGGTGGGGCCTGAGATGCTGCAGTTGTACAAAGCTCTAAGGAGATGCTGATGCTGCTGGACTGTGGACCACGCTATGAGGGGCAAAGGGTCAATTGACATACTCTTCATCTGAGAACTTGAGAAAGCCTCGCTTGGGAGATTAAGGGATCCAGAAGTTTGTTTTTAAAAGCGAGTTAGAATTTTATAGTATCTGCTTTTATTAAAGCTGCCATTGGTTGGTCTTCCCCATCTTCCATTAAAGACAGAATTCTTTATTTTTTATTTATGTTATGTTATGTTATTTTATTTTTTTACTTTTAATTGCAGTGACAAGGGCATTTCATCTCTCCCTGCTTTCGTGTCTTCAAGAGTGACTTCTTACTGAACAAGGGGCACTAGAAAAATAACAAGAGTATATTATCTTTATGAAATGGTACATGGATATTTCCATTCACCATGCTATGTTTCCTGACTTTTTTTTCTCACCATTTATTTAGATTTGAGTTGTAACATTTTTATGGGGCAAATTCCCCAAGAGGTAGGAATTTCTCAAAGCCAAATATAGGCATAGAGTAGGTATTCAGATAAAGAGGAGCTATGCTAGTGATGCATTTCCTCTAGTGAGGCATTTACTATGCTGTAGTTCTTCCTTCTCATTTAGCAAGGCTCCAGTGAGAGGCATGGCAGCCAGAAGTTGCCATTGAGGACTCTGTCCCTAATTTTCTGTGAGATATGTTAGTGAAATACACACTCAGATTTTTCTCTCTGTGAAATGGAGATAATGGTCTGTAAAAATGATGCAAGATGACAGGGTGACCCCCGAGAACCCTGGGGTCCAGTCTCAGGCACCACTTGCAATCAGTAAGTGAAAAGATGGCTTTTCCTCCAACTCAGCAGTAGATGTCGCTAAAGTTAACTAAAACCCCAGGAAAGCTCTGGCCAAAAGGATTCTATTAGAGGAAAAAGGAAAGGAACATACTAGCTACTAAACTTAGCTGGGCATCTACCCCCGACTCAAATCCTTTACATTATATTACTATTTATTATTCTCAGTATCATATGTTATTGTATGAACAAGTATCTTTAGAATACAGAAGTTGATTTAGCGAACTATTCATTCTGTTCCATCTTTCATTCACCAGTTTGTTTATTCAAGAAATACTAGGCACTTACAAAGTGTGAGGCACTTGCCACGCTTTGGGCTTACAATGGTGAACAGTACAGATGGTCTGGCTGTATGGAACTTCCTGTCTGGTGAGAAAGACAGGCAATTAAAGAGGTAATTACAGTACAGATATCTTAGTGTAATCATAGAACATGAGCCAGATAAAACTGAAGCAGATGAAGGGAACCTGGCTGAGTCAAGGGAGGAGGGATGGTCTCTGGGACAAAATGGTGTTTCAGAAAGTGCCCTTATCGTGCGTCAAGGCACAAATTAGAAAGCCAGCCTTCGGATTCCTTTACTCTACTTAAGATTCTCATGGATTCTTGTTGTGGTTCAATTTACCTCCTTTGTCATAATTTGATGACATTTGAAATGTATAAAAATTACCTTCCTTCCTGATTTTACTTAGATAATTTGAAAGATCTTAAAAATTAACCATGTTTTATGTTGCTGTCATTACTTCTCATTTGAGATATTGAAAACTGCTTAGTATCTTTTATATGTTAGGTACTGTGACAAATACTCTTAAATGTTTTATTAGTGTGTGATATATGGAAGATAAATTTGAATGTTGAAGCCATCTGTCTTGCCTTTGTTTCTACTTGTACTCCTCACAGGGGTTTTGGATTCAAGAAAAAGCTTCCTATTTCCAAAGGATGTTGAAGTCAGTAAACACAGCTAGGATCCACTTTGGCAACAGTTATGTGACCTGGCTGGAGGGAAGGACTGGTCATGCATTAGACATCAAACATTTTAAGCAGATAATAAAAAATGAAATATCGATAAGGAATGTGAAATTATTCTGTTCACTATTTGCTGTACTTTCTTGTGACTTATAAATTACATTTTGAAATCCTAAATTAAATTTATTGAGAGTCCCAAATATTGATTTTTGGATGAGTAAAATTAAGTTAGTAATTTGAGGCTGTGTACATTTTGACCTCAAATCTGCTTTCCTATAACCTTACCTATTCTGTTACCTCTCCTCTTGCCATGTGTGTGCTTCATATCCGTGCCACACTGAGCTCTTTTCACACTGAGCATGCTCTTTCATTTTTCTAAGGTTTTGCATACCCAGGTCTCTCTTTGGAGTTCCTTTTCTCACATATCTTTTGTCTATCTGTGGAATGCCTACTCATTCTGTAACACCTGATGCAAATACCGTCTTACTTGGGAGAATTCTCATGAATTGATAACTTCCTTATTTATACTTCTATAGCTCAGAGTGTTATATTGTATTTCATGTATTGAATGTCTGTCTATCTTATAAGGTTCTGAACTACTTGAAGGCAGGGAGTCACTCCTTATTCATCTTTGTATTTCCTATGCCCTATCATAGTTATAGCACATTTTAGTGACTCAGTAAGTGGTTGTTGATTGACTAAAATAAATGTGTGAATGTATGTGCATACGTGCATGGATAAAAGTAGTTACTGCAAGTATTTCTCATGTCAACGGAAATGTCAGAAACTGTGGAAAGAAGAAACTTGTACATTACAACTGTCTTATTAATCTTCCAGGTAAGCCTTTGATATCTGCAGGTACACCCTGAGCTGATGGCCAGGGAATTTTTAGACTAGATCTTTAGAGTCTCTTTAAGCTGTAAAAGTTAATAACTTTATTTTGGCTGTGCCACTTCAAATTAAAGAGTGAGAACACTTTCCTTGTAACACTTTTGCCTGCTGGCTGAAAAAACAAGAGTAGTTTTGCTCAACTTAACTTATCATTGTCTCTCTTCTTAGTTCTCTGAAATCTACCTCTGTTGTCCCTCAATGACAAATCATTAGGCTCATTCCCAAATGAATTGGTTGTCAGGTAGGCATCATTAAGGCTAGTGAAATGTCTCAGTTTCAGCTGAGCAGGGCACACATGATGCTATCTGAGCCTGACAGGCATAGTGATGTGGTGTTCCAAGAAGAGAAGAACATCTTTCAAGATGACAGCATACCTCAAGAGTAGGCAATTACTCTAGTTAGTGAGTAATAGTCAATATATGAAGCTTAAGGTGGAGACATTAATGCTTCCTTTAATGCAAAAACATTAGCAACCAAAGGTTTTTTTGGAGGAGTAGGGCAGGAATGAATTGATAGTCTCCCTTTCATTTCCAAAGTTGATTTTTATAATCAATTCACAGATGTAATCCATTCTGAGGGATGTGAATAATAAAAAGAACTAAAAGCTTTTACAAGATCTGTTTTTAGTCTGCTAGCTTCATATTCTTCCTTCCTTTTAGTCCTCCAGCACTGTTACATTCATTATTGTCCTGAAAAGAAAAATCATTCAAGCCACTTAAATGATGTTTCAATGACATACAATCCATTAGAATTCAGAAAAGTCAGCACTTTCCAAAGAGAAATGTGACATTCTCTTTTGCTTATTCTTTCTCTCTTTTTATTTTACTTGAAGTGAAATTTCAATTTTTGGGATTTCTTATTTCATATATTTTTATAAAATCAATATTTTTGCAGAAAATGACCTCTTACCTCCTAAAACCATGTGCTTGGTTGGCTAAAAGGCAGGGGTTAATAAAAGTTCATTCCGCATTTTTGTTTGTTTATCATCACTATGAAGCAATATATACTCAGACCAAAAATTTTGGAGAAAATATATAATGCTGGAATTATGCCCAGGAGCAGCTGAGTAGACTTCTGGCTCTGTCCACCACTAGAAAGAACCTTTATTTTGAGCAAACCACAAAATCACTCAGAGGCCAGAGAGCAGTGCAAACGTGCTGCCATTTCTCTCGGGTTGCCTTTCAGGCTGTGCTGACTCTCCTTACATTAGTGGTGAGAAGTGCCTCTTCCTTGGTCTCCTCTCCCCTTCCTCTCTGCCATTCTCCCATTGGGGCTGCAGCTTTACCCTGTGATCTAGACTGGAAACTTCATAATCAGACACTTTCCTTTTCACAGTTGTTCCTGCAGTCTAGAACAATGCCCACCACATAGTAGACCCTCAATAACTTTTTATTGAATAAATTTAGTTCTCAAGGGAAGTATCAACATAGAAATACAAACCTAGATGTACAACATTATTGCATAATGTTGGTGCCTGAGGCCAGAAGACCTTCCTACCAGGAAAAGATGGGAAGGCACAAAGAAGATGAAAGGAAAGGAAACCCTATCCTGCCACATTTCAAAAGTTTTTAAAGGAGGTAGGAAAATTCACTTTCAATTCTTCTACTCAGAGGAAACAAGTGACCTGTTATCTTCCAGTCTTCTTTCTATGTATTTTTTTTCCATAGTTGCCATTATGGATTTTTCCATTTTATATCACTGCAATCTAAGTTACATTGTAGCTTAGTCAAGTAAGATATATCTGCTTAAATTAGTACTAAACAAATTTATTTGTGATAGTATTTTTCTTTGATTCTAATGCCAGTGATTTTTACATTTTAAAGCTTCTAAAATCATGCATAAGTAATATAGTCAATATGTGTGTTAAATGTCAATGGTAAATCTAAATCAATGACTTCTTAGAGAGTCTATGAATATAGTATATGGAAATAGTTTGCAGTATAGTTACTTTTGATATTTCCTCTTGGAAAAGTGACCAGACTGACCTTCCTTTATGGTTCAAAAGATATTTCTCTGAATACTTCAAAGTCTTCTGGGACTCTACTTCTCCCTGTTTACTGCTTTTTTCTTTACATTAAAATTTGTTTTTGTTTTATTGTGGTAAAATTCACATAATATAAAATAACCATTTTAAAGTATACAATTCAGTGGCACTTAATACATTGGACCAGCATCACCTCTGTTTAGTACTAAGACATATTCATTACTTGGCACATGGAGGCAGGGAATGCATGGGCATGACTGTGGCATGTTGTAACAAGTTTATACATGCTGAGATACTAGTATCAAAATTCACTAAACATATATGCTGTTGGCAGTTGTAGAATTATCCTCGGTGTTTATAAAAATTAGTAGTCATTTTATATGAGGTAAATCAACAAGCAAGACTACCAACATGTGAGAAAAGCTTATGGAGATGAGTTCATGTTTGGAGCAAGGCACAGCATAGCTAGGACCTCTGCCTCAGGATCTCCACTTTAACATATCAGCTGAGGCTGTGGTCTCATCTCAAGGCCTGACTGGAGAAGCATCTGCCACCAAGCTTTTACGGTGTTGGCAGAATCCAGCTGCTTGTAGGTGGTAGGATTAAGGGCTTCAGGACTTGTTGGATGTTGGCTTAAGGCTGCCCTCAGCTCCTTGCCACACAGGCCTCACCACAGGGCAGCTCACAACATAGCTCGCTTCATCGAGGCCAACACGAGAGAAAGTCTGTGGGCAAGAAAAACATCACAGTCTTATGTAACATGGTCATGGAAGTGACATTTCATCCAAGTGACCTCTACCATATTCTATTGGTTAGAGGCAAATCACAGGTTCTGCCCACACTCAGGAAGAATATCGGGACACTCAAGGACCATGGGTATTAGGAGATGGGGGTAACACAGAACAAGGTTGTTGTATAAATGGGTCATCCAGTCAGTCACTAATGTCCGTCTGCAGAGCTGGCTCATTTCCATCCTCCACTGAAGAGTAAATTAGGTAAGGAAACAGACTCACTCTAAAGGGCAATGTGGGCATGAGAAGCTCTGTGGGGAGCATGCCATAGACTTGCAGTGATGCATAGAAACCACCACTCACCATTTGTTTCAAGGGAACTGGAAAAAATTTGACAGTCTCTGGGGAAGATGATATATGGTGCCGATGGCTGGTGGGCTTAGCCTAAGTATCTGATTTGAGATGTTTCCTGGAGCCTTAAGGCTTAAGGGAACAGAATGTCTGCAGTCACACAATAAGGAAATGCAGGTAGATTCTCTTAAGTCAATGACATTGTTTGCTAATAATTCATTCTCCAAGGTCCTGTGTCAGTGAGATTTATTCCAAAGAAATTGTAATACCACTGAAGGGCTGTATTTGATGCATAAAGAGTGAACTATACTTTGGCTGGCAACATATTTTTTTGTGAAACATTTTTTCATCTCAAATGGCATTACCATGCTTAATCAATAATATCATTTGTCTGATTTTGCTATGAATTACTCTAGAATCTTTCAAAAATTAATGACACCTAGTTCGATATCACATATATGGCAGGCACTAAATAAGAACTGCTAAATTAATGAATGAATATAAAAGAATATATTATTGGCATAAATGGTAGCTTTTGAGCTGCTTATTTGAATACAACAACATCCATTTGTATAAATAGTCGTGTCTTGTTTTGAGAGCATTCTTGATTCTCGATAATGTGATGTCTTCTGCCTCAGCTGGGAGTCGTCATTCTTTGCTTCCAACACTGCAGTGAATACAGAGGTTGTGAATTTTTTTTTTTTTTACAGTGGCTGTAAACTTAAGAAGCAAAGATAGTGAGAATCAGAGATGTCTCACAGAATCAGAAACCCTTTGACAGCTACTACTGCTCATTCTTCATAGGTGTTTTTAATTAGAGTTTTGCTAAATTTCCATGCTTAAGATCCTACGCTAAACTCGTCGAGAAGAAGTGGTTGGTTAATAATTAAACATTTTGGGAAAAGTGAATGAATGCATCAATGTTATGAGTGGAAATTTCTTTATGCGATAACTAATTCTATGCTGGAATTGTTTAAGGCAAAATTTTATTACCAATGTTTTGAGTTTTGAAACAGCTTGTTTTTGTTTAAAAGTGTGTGGATTATCTGCACTTCTCAGGTAGGCTTCTTTTTGCTAATCTCGCTGTTTCCAGGCTACTTCTTGGATTACAACTTGCATTTGATATAAACTGAGGGATTGCAAACTGTGTTTTTAAATTGCCTAAGAAAAAGTACCAAAAAAAAAAAAAAGACCAAATTCTGGTAAGGTGGCAAGTTCTGTCTGTTTTAGTGTTTCCAGGACTGCTCGCCTTCGTCAGTCTGTGTGATTGAGAGCTAACCATGCAGCTTGACGTGCTTCTGCTTTCTTATTGATCAGGGCAGATGTGAGCTGGGGAGGCTGTGATAGATGGGTAGTACCACCATGTTCTTGGCATGCACTGTGAGGCTGTGTCCTTCTCCAACTCATTAAATCAAAGCAGGATACTAAATACCAGGCATGGCAAACCTTTCTTGGGATGCAGATTTTCTGCTCATTTGTGAAGAACAGTGACCTGCCTGCTACCTTTAACAAAATGTTATTTAAAAATAGCACATAGATCAACTTTTTCACCTTTATCTCTAAAAACCCTTTTCTTGAACCCATGGCTCCTGTTTTGGGTCAGTTATATCCTCCATCCCCCACCCCCAAATATGTTGAAATCCTAACTCCCAGGACCTGTAAATGTGACCTTTTTTGAAATAAGGTCTTTATAGATTTAATCAAATTAAGATGAGCTCATTAGCATGGATCTTAATCCAATCCCCCCTATAAGAAGAGGGAAATTTAGACACATACACAGAAACACGAGGAGAATGTCATGTGGTGACACAGGACACACAGACACAGAAGGAAGGAACTATGGGAAGACAGGCAGATGCTAGAGTGATGCTGCCATAAGCCAAGAAACATCTGGTGTTATCAGAAACTGGAAGAGGCAAGGAAGGACCCTCTCTCAGAGTATCTGGCGGGAACACAGCCCTGTCAACACCGTGATTTTGTATTTGTAGGCTCCAGAACTAAGAGAATAAATTTCTGTTGTTTTAAGCCAGTTTGTGTGCTCATTATGGCAGCCCTAGGAAACCAATATATCTTCTTTTGAGCTCCTGCTTTCTTTTTCTTCTTCTCTTCACAGCCAAGCTGCAAGTTGGCTAGATCGCACCACCCTACTGAAACTGTTCTTGCTAAGGTCTTCAGGGACCTCCCAGAGCAGCTAACCCTGCAGACCCTGGAGCCCGCTTGCCTGAGTTCAAGTCCAGACTCCAGTCCCTGCAAGCTGTATAAACCTAGAGAGATTATTTAACCTTTCTGTATCTTAGTTTGTGTTTATCAATAAAAATGCCTATCCTTGGAGGCTGTTGTAAGGCTTAAAAGAGTCGATACAGCTGAAGCACTTAGCATAACTCTTGGCACATAGCCAACACTTACTGTGCATTTATTTCCATTAATATTATTTGCCACATATGTCTCCCTTTTTCAGTCTTTACTTTGCCTTTTGCAGCATTGGACTCTCCTAGCCCCTTACCTTTCTATGATTCCTGTGCTCCATTGCCTCTGGTTATCCTCCCTACCTCTGGCTGCTCCTTTTATTGCTAGGCTTCTCTCAGAAGGCATTGTAGCTAGTGGATAGAGCCCATGTGTTGGACTCTAACAGACCTGGGCTCAAGTCTCCGTTTGCATTTATTATTAAGTGAATGACTCTGGACAAGTGAGCCTTCTGTGTCCCAGCAGTTTTGGATAAAACAGGAGATAATTTGAGCTTACTGGGCTTGTGTAAGGAGTAAATGAGATATAGAAGCAGAGGGCTCAGAATAAACTGGTTTTTGACTTTCACCTCTACCTCTGGCTCATCTCTGACCCCCTAGTTGAAAGCTGCCATGTAAGGCTCTGCAGTTGTTGTCCCCACAGCTCTAAGGGGAGTCATTTACTTGAAGTAAAATGTGATCCAGCAGACCTGTCCCCACCCCCTCCAACTTTTGGTGTAGAGGTAGATCTGTATAATATGCTTAAGAAGCTGGGAAAAGTCCTATAATATGGAAACTTCAGTCATATTTGATGTTTTAATTTCACTAACCTCTACATTCAGTGATTACTAGGTCTCATGACTTTGATTTCTCCTACAGTTCTTAGAAACATCCTCTTTGAAGAAACCAAACTTTGGATTGGGAGGGGATATCAGGGGAACCAGGTGTGATGTCTGGTGGAAATCAAAAGTTTCAATCCTGATTTCTGCAATGATTGATTCTAAAGAAGCCAGTGAAGGAGGCTGAGCAAGGCAGTGGGAAATCTCGGAGTGTTTGCATGTGGGGTTACCCAGGAATGGTTGCCATCAGTAGGAGGTGGGCTAGAGGTATGAGAATTGGATTTTGGTGGTTGGGGAGCCAAGGTCAAGCCTTGGAGGAGGGAGTGGCATAAACTGGGCAGGGCCTGGCCAATGAGCTGGGGTACAGAGAAGGTCTCTGGTCTTAGACTGGGAAAGTGATCAGAATTGAGGATCTGGATCCTTTAGACTGAGCCAGCACAGGGCTAGGGAATCTAGAATGTAACTCAATTCTAAGTCTTACCAAATAAGGCTAAGGAGCTGAAGCAAGAGTTGTTGGTGCATGCCACTTTTGTCACCATTACCTTGAGCACTGAAGTAGGCCAAGGCTGTGTCAGTAGTCCCACCTGGGAACACCTAACGAGGGAGAGACATGGGAAATAAAGCTAACAGATACATAAGTCATTATTGTGTTGTGATCATCAGAACAACACACAGAGGAAGTCTGGGAATCTAGGAGCTCTGAAAGCATCTTCCCTTTGTGTGTTTGCTGTACACACTCCATGAAAAGCCCCATGTCAGCTCACACACCCTGGAGATACCTTTCCCCCTGGTCTTGATTTCTCTGAAGAATAGTAGCCCTTTGCAGTCCAGAGAAATGTTTAATAAATGATATTCTGACTTAGAAATGCCCCTTGTGGTAGCTTTAGTTTTATATCTCTTAATACAGATTCACTGGGTACAGTTCTATTGGGATAATCTACAAAATTAATGTCATAGTTGTCCAGTTATTCCTTGTTTGCAATATCTTGATCTAAGGCTCACAAATGCTACAGTATTTAGTGATCAAATCACAGTCTTTGAGGACCATTAGTTATTAAAGGATGAAAATATTTTTTGAAATCTTTATATCTGTACCAGACCTTCGCCAGTCTTTGCTGATTGTACTTAATTTATCTGTTAGAATTAGGACCAAATTGCCTTCCTCAAAGTTCATGGAGTTAGAATAAAGAGGCAAATGGGTGCAGTGGTGGTACAAAGCCAAGAACAAGCTATTCCCTATTAGTGACAGAGAGTTACGAGAAAACAATTGCAAAGCTGACTCATAATGCTGCTTTTACTACCCTGTTTAAGAGACTCTAGAGATGAATTACTCAGTCTTTTCAGTGTAGGCAGACAAGTGAAAAAAAAAGGAATAAAATATAGATCAGGAAAAGATGAAGAAAATATGTAATCGTGATCATATTAACTAAGATTAAAAACTAATCCAGTATTGATTAAAATGGACTATAATCCAGTGGACTCGATATGAAGATACTGAAAGCATTTTTCCTTTTTGCAGATTCTAGGACAGTTTTATGTTTTAGTTTGTCTGAATCTCACTTTGTTTTCTGGGTATTGACAACATGGCTTAAAACTGTAAACATCCTCCTGACAGATCCTGTTACTTAGCTTTCCAATTGCTTGAAATCTAGAGCTGCGGTCACAAGGGAGTCCACCATTCTGTTAAAAAATACCAGGAACTCACATATAATGCAGCATCCAGGGTTTTATATTCTCCACACATCAAGAGGTGCTGCTTTTGATAAAATGAATCAGAACATAAAACTTTTCCTATGCATTAATAACTGTTGGCTCCAGTCAAAGACCACAGACTCCAGCTGGTCGTTAATTCCCCATAAAAACCATATATGTATATATAGAGAGTTATTGTTTCAGAGGGTTTTCAGTGGTATATTTTTGGTGAGTCATGTGGTGTGAATTGGTGTTTACAGGGTGCTTTTGAGATGATTAGTGTTCTAAACATTGGTTGAGTCATTTCCAAGAGTCCAGGCAGCAGCTGAAGAGACATTTTGAATCTCCATTTCCTAGAGCTTGGGTACACATACTTAATGAAAAAGGTTGGCTGTAAATGTTGACTTTAAAATTAGAGCTCACTCTGTGATGAGATTTAGTATCTTTGCCAGAGCTCTTCTGAAATCTTGCCCCCCTTTCTACAGTGATCTCTCTGACTGGGTTTGGACAAAGTGTTTGGCAAAGTGTCCTACCATCTGGCATTCAGCAAGTCCATCAAAAGTGTGACCTCCCAGATTTATATATACCCTGGGAAACATGAAACACCTAAAGCCATTTAAATATTTTTTTGCATCCTTCTCCTGTTCCTGAAGACTCTCAGCCTTAACCTGTGTTAATGCACTTCACTTCTGATGCTCATCTATACCCCATAGGCCCTTCTCTTTGTGTCTCTAGGATGGGTTATGTGCCCCCACTTTAAACTGTCCACTTCTTCTATCTCTTTCCCCCACACTACACAGCATTTGAAGATTTCTGCTATGGGAATTGGTCACCTGTCATGAGTCTTTGGGGCTTATCCCTAAGACTCTTCTCAGTACTTCTTTTTCTATTCTATGGCCTATAATACAGACCATATTTCTGTGCTTGCTTCTTTAATTTTACTGCTCTGTAAACAAGGCTGCAGTGAAAAACAATGGTGGAAAAGAACTGACTTTCCTACCTTTTAATTCTGGGCTAGTTATAAGTACTGTCTTCTTTTGATGAAGAAGAATAAAGAACCAGATTTCAAAAAGGAAAACATAATAACCTATGACACTCTGAAACTCCATGCATTTTAATTTGTGGGTATATCGTAATTGTTTATATGGCTTGTTTAAAATTTCATACTATGCTGTTCCTTCAGAGCAATACAACCTTCATTTCTCTGGCAAGATCTTCTGCTTGGTTCAGATTTGAGAGTAAAGAGTGGTTTTATAGATGGTAGTGAGTGAGTGACAACTGGGTGTTTGTACATTTGCTATCGACTATTAGAACTATTTCTTTAAAGATATCTGGTTCAGGTAACACATTTACCCTAGAGGACACTTAGGCCCGAGAAGCTAAATAACTTGGACAGAGTTGTAACATGTGGAAACCCCAAGTGTTTTATGTCTCAGTCCAGTGTTCCTGGTCACCCCAATTCATTCATTTGATTCCTGTTCATCAAAATAAACACACACACACACACACACACACACACACACACACACACACACACACCTACGTACACACACAATATAGCATTTTAGAGAAGCACACTCTTCAGAGTCAGTTATACTTGGGTTTGAATTCTACTCAACATTAGCTAGTAATAGACTTAATTCATGCCTCTAAGCTGCATTTTTTCCCTCATGTGTAAATTGAAGATAATAAGAATACCCAGTTCATGAGGTTGTTGTGAGGATCAGTTATCTAATGTGTATGTAAATTGCTTAACAAATTGTCTGGCATTTTATCGGTACCAATAACATGTCTGTCTGTCTGCCAAAAAAAAAGTCTACCTGTATATCTTCCATGTATACCAGATTCTGAGCTAGGTAAAGGAGTTGATGCAAAGTGCTACTTTTTATTACAGTAGAAAAGCATTCTTACTACAGCTTCTATACAATTTAATTTAATCTCACTTTGGTTATATTATGTTGTTTATATGCTGTATTGGTCAGGGTAAGGTTGGGCTGTTATAACGAAGAGACCCCAAAGTAAATTCAGTGGCTTAAAGAAGAGAAACTCTTTCTTTCTCATATAAAGTCTGAAGTAAGCATTCCAGATTGGTAGGTTGCTCTGCTGTATAGATGATTCAGGGATGCAGGTCCCTTCTTGTGTTATTTCTCTGACGTCTACTAGGGTGTTGTTGATATTGGGGTTGCAGTTGGTGGGAAGAGGGGAAGGAGGGTATGAAGGAGGCACATTTGGTCCACTGTCACATATGTCCCTTCCACTTATATTTCCTTATTAACAACTTAGTCACAGAGCTACCTTTCATTGCAAAAGGATGGAAAACTAGGGCAGCTGGGCAGTATGTGCCCAGATATGGTTCTGTTGCTATAGAAAAATGGGAAAAATGGATTTTGGTGGACAACTAGTAGACTTTGCTTTAGACCCCAATTCCAGAAAGCCAACACTGATGAGGAGCTGCATGGCATGTTAGAAGGAGTTAGTCAGGAGCCTGGGTTTCTCAGTCTGGTTTGACCTCGGCCAAAGCACTAACCCCTTCCCGCTCAGTTTCCTTAGTGTAAAGGAAGACCTAGGACTGATGAGCTCTGAGATTTCTTCTGGTGACTTGAAGCTCCCAATGGCCACCTTATGTTAAAAGTTCTCTTTCTTCTCCTAACGAATCTCTTCATTGTGCATCTCATGGCACACAACTCACATGACTTTATTTGTTAGGAACTTTTATTTCTTTTCATAAAACTATGAGCTTTGGAAAGGAGCAAGCATATCTTTCTGCCCCTCACAGCACTTTGTAGGTATCAGACCAAAAAATATTTATGGGTTGGCTGATTGGTTGGTTGATAAATGTGAATCATTTGGAGCTCATTGGAAAAAGAAATTATAGATACGAAATACTGCAGAATGATTTTCTTTGGGAGTGAGGCAGAGCTGAGAAAGTAACCTCCAAGGACTTTTCTATGCTCACATTTTATGATTCTATGACTCAGCAGCTCTTAAGTTGGAAGGAATCCCATTTTAGTTTTTGTTAGTGACATTTTCTCTAAAAATTTTTTAGCATCAAGTTGAACTTCTGGATAAAAGTTTTCATCTCCTCCAATGGCTTCTGCAAGGTCAACTTAATACACAGTAAGCTTTAAAAGAAAATATTCTCACCTCTATGAATAGAGCTATATTTTTAAACCCTGTAGCGTTTCAGGCAAGGGTCTGAGTATTGCAGGATATTAAAATGCAGGGCCATGTAGTTTGCTGAGCTTTTGAATCACGTTTTGTATATTTAGATTTTAAAACAAATCCCTCAGAGATTCACTTTAAAAACAGTGTATTAAGTGTTTATTCTATAAAAATTTAAGTCCCTGTTTTGAGGTTGGCTTCCATCAAATTTGTGACTACCAAAAATGTAAAGCAGTTCTTCTCCAAACTTTATTAAGCATTTTAATCATCTGGGAATCTGATAAAGATGCAGATTCTGTTTCAGAAAGTATGTGGCAGTGGTTGAGATCGTGCATTTCTAACAAATTCCCAGGCGATATCCTGAGGCTGTGGGTTCGGGGACCAAGCTTTGAGCACAGATGTAAGGAACACTTCTAATTAACATGGCACTTTAAAGATTCTCTGCTATACTAGTTAATTAAATAGGAGGTGATTATGTTGCCTCATATTAAAGTTATTTACAAGTATAATTTGTTTAAGACTATAAGATCCTGAAATCCAGAATCTCATTTATTTCACCTCTCTCCTATGATTTTAGCACACTTTCATGTATTTCATAAGCCTTTAAAATGATTGTTAAATGAATGATTGAAAAATTTCACTGAATGCTTGCTTTTTCCAAGTAGTAAGTAAAAGACATATACATCTATTTAACCTGGGACATATTTTGTTGCTTTCTCTATCAGAATTAATTTACAAGAGAAAATGTAGCCATATGGAGGATCGAATTGGAGGTATTTTTTCTTAGTGCTTTATTTTCTTCTCTAGAGCAAAGACTATTGATGTATGCATTAACACGTGGCTTGAGCTATTCTCAGGCCTCCAGGAAGCCACAGAAGCTATTTAGATTACCGGATTACATTGCTTTTTCCATTTAGCTGTGGCAGCATAGTCTGCGCCTTTTTTGAAATCCAGGTCCAAGAAAGAAGATGCTTCCAGAGTCTGACCTAGGATAGGTGGGAAATAATGGGCATGTTTGGTTGCCATGGACCAAATCCAAATGAAATTAAAAGACTTAAATGATGACACATGAAAATTTCTATTTTAATCTGAATTTTCAATGTAGTATTTTGTGCTTAAAACTTCACATACAAATTCTGTGTAATAGACCTTGGTAGTTTTTCCAATGAATGACATTCTGACATAATTGCTTTAGAAAAAAGAAAGAATATCTTTGGATGTTATTAAACCAGAAAGCTATACAGGTTTAACCTGTTAGGTAGTTAACTCTATTGAGCATTTCAATATGGTTTCAAAGGCTTTCTCATCACTCAGTTGGCCAACATAGAAACCTAGAGAAGTAGAAATTGGCCTTGATGACGCCTTAAGATCTATGTGCCATGAATCTTCCTGTGAGAAGTGAAATGGTTTCTGTGATCATTCACACCAAACTTGCTTAGCTCCATCGTCCACTTCACAGGTGGAGTAATAGCTTGGCTTTGTCATTTACTCACGTGCTCTACTAGACCATGAGCTCTAGGCTGACAGATCAGGGTTTGATTTGTAAGTGGCTCCACCACTTACTGGGTGACCTTGCACAGGTGTTTTTTCTTTTTTCTTTTAAATTAAGTTTATTGGGGATAACATTGATTAATAGAATTATATAATTTTCAGGTGTAAATTATATTTTGACATCTGTATATTCTCTTGTGTTTTTGCCATCCAAAGACCAGTTTCCTTGATCCCCTTTACCCACTTCACCCTCCCTCTACCCCCCTATTTTGACTCCATTTACCCCATTTACCACCCCCGTACTCCCCCACTCCCTACCCTCTGGTAACCACTAGTTCATTGTCCATTTCCATGAGTCTCAAATTTGTTTGTCCTGTTCATTTGTTGCTTTTAGGTTTATATCCCACATATAAGTGATATCATGTGATTTTCAACTTTTTCTGTCTGGGTTATTTCACTTAGCATGATTATCTTGAGATCCATCCATGTTGTCACAAATGTCAGTATTTCATCTCTTCTATCGCTTAGTAATATTCCATTGTATATATGTACCACAGCTTCTTTATCCAATCATCTATCGGACACTTTGGTTGCTCCCATGTCCTGGCTACTGTGAATATGTTTTTGCTTTTTTGTGTCTTAGTTTCCTTACCTGCAAAATGGGGATAATAGAATAAACATCCTTTGGGAGGTGCTAAAGGCACTAAGTCTTACTATTAATTTCTCAACATTAGCTTCTCTAAGAAGCTAAATCTTTGGCTCTCTAGAGCTTACATTCTAGCAAGAGATAACATATTGATAAACACTGTATGGCATAGAAAGGTGAAAAACATCACATAAAGACACATGCATGATTGTTACAACAGGATGGTGGTATGAACGTGATCCTTCACTATACAAAATTATGGAAACTTGGTTGAGAATCCTGCAGTGCTAGAGACGACATAGCATGCTCCCAGACACAGTGATTGCCCTCACAAAACCTACATTTTAGTGGAGGAGGGGGAAAGATATTAATCAAGCAATCACCAGCCTTTAAATTTTAATTACAATGCATACCATAATGGGGAAGAGAAGATAGCCAGAGATTTTAGAGAAGAGTTCCTAATATGAGAGTGGTCAGAGAAGGCTTTCCTAGAGAATGTGACATCCTGCAGCCAAAGTGATGCGTTTAAAATTCAAACAGCACATTAAAATCCTTGTACAGCATCTTACTGCTCACAAATCTATTCCTATAGCCTGAAATTCTCCTTTCTCAGCTCCCAATCCACTTTGCTCACATACCTGTGAAGGCTGGAAGAAGTGTGCCTGGAGCTAAGAGGAAACACATGGAGGGTGGTGAATCAGGCAGGGAGCAAACCTTGAAAGACCTTGATGACCAGGTTAAGCTTTTGAGATTTTGTGCTGTGAGCAGAAGGATGCTGTATAAGGGTTCTAATGTGCTATTTGAACTTCAAAGGCATTACTTTGGCTGCAGGCTGTCTAATAAGAAATGCTAAATAGTGAGTGAAAATGGAGGAGCCAGAGCAGATGCAGAGAAGCCAGTTAGGAGCTTGTCACAATAGACTTTGCAAGAGGACAAGTCATTTTTACTGGGACATAGAGAAAAGTGAATGGATTCAAGAGTAATTTAAGAGGTAGAATCAAAAGGTCTTGGTGGTGATTGGATCATGGGAAGGAGGGGAGAGAAAGGAAGTAATGTTAAAGGTGACTCATAGATTTCTATAGCTGATGCAGTGGTGTGCATAGTAGTGTTGTTACTGAGATGGGGAGGACCAGAGTAGGACCCGAGTTAAGGGTAATATAGGGATGGGGAAGAGGAGAGATTATAGGTTATGTTTTGGGTATGTGAGAGAGCACTTGAAGGAGAACTATGCTAAGGCTTAGAGAAGAGGCTGAATTTGAGCTATACGTTTTGTAGTCATCAGCATTGGGTGCTAGCTGATGCCCATAAAGTAGATGATAAATGCCTAGAGAGCGAGTTTAGAGGGAGGATAATGGCCTGAAAGAGGACCCTGGGAAACTTTAATAATTCAAAGGTGAAACTTGCACTTCTCCAAATTCCTCCTTTGTAAAATGAGACAGCATTAGAGTTGTTTTGAGAACTGCATGAGACATTTGCAAAATACTTAGCACAGAGCTGGTATCCAGTAAGGATTCAGTAAATGTTAGCTGATATAATAATGAACCAAGGAATATAGTCCCCCTTGGACTTGCTTGGACTGAACTGGATGCAAGTAAAACAGGCAAGAGCTCTTTTCCAGACTCCACAGACCTTGGAGAAGGGTCTGTTTGTCTCCTCTCCTTTTCATATTATTTCATCTGCAGGGTTAGGCAGTGTTGTACTAACAAAATTTGCCTTGCCAACTAGAAATCAAAGCACAGAGATGAAAACCATCTGGACTATGCTCTACTTAAAGCCAACATTTAGAAGGTGAAAGTCATGATATGGAACTTGAGATGTGCATTGTTGACAGGTGACTGTAAAATCCAGGATAGCATTATTCACTCTCTAAGCCATAGGAACATTGAGTCATAAGGGAACCAACTAGGATTCGAGATCAGGATTCAGTAATTAAAACTTAAAAAAACAAGTGTTGTAGTGGAAGAGTCTGTGCTGTGGGCTTACTATGTGGCACCCTCACGTCATTATCATTAACTTTGAAAATTCTTAGATGGAAGCGAGTTTCTCCCTGAGTTTTCGTAGTAGTAAAAATACACTTTAATTAATGCCTTTATTTATTATTTGTGATGGCCGTCGTTACAATCATGGGGACTTAACTACTTTTCTTATATGAATTCTTACAAAGTCTTCCCTGTAAGATATAAGCTCCTTGAAGTCATGGATTGGGACTTGTTCACCTCTGTATCTTACCTCCAATAGCAGCCATGTCATAGAAGAAGCTGAATAAATTGTTCAGTTGAGTCAACACAGAGAATCTATGTAGGCTTATCAGGTTCAAAACATTTGGTTCTTTTGAATCTACATCTTTCTTCTACTTTGTAACCTAAAATAGATATTATCTTTGGTGCAGAACCATCAGATATAAAATTTAGTGCTGACACAGAGAGGAAAAACTGTGAAATATTTTTGTGATAATGACAATTTTTTTTATAGTTCAGAAGCAAGTATATCTTGTGTAGGTGAAAGATCATTTCTTCTCTATAGCACAGTTTTTCTTTGATTTTGTTTAAGTTTTTTTCTCTCTCATTACTGAGGCTTAGTACTATTTTGATCAAAAGTCCAGTGGGTTGATTTTCTTATTTCTGAAGTAAAATGTTTAATTATGATCACAAAGCTCAATTACTTTGTTCTTAGTCAATGTCAGTCACTTAAAAAGATTTGTTTTCTCTGCTCCCCCTTCTCTCACTTTCATATATCATGTCTTGTGTTTCTCCTCTTGCTTGTACAATCACCTTCCCTACGCCACCCTCCAGTTTTTCACATTTCCAATATTTTCCTTGTGGTTTTGTTGTTATTTCCTTTAAAAATTTGCCCTTCTGTTAGAAAAAGTGCCAAGATCTTTCTAGAAGGAGATAGGCATAATGCCTAGGTGAACGTTTGGCTAATCTGAAGGGCAGAAGGAAGTCATGTTGGTCAGTATTTCAAGGATATCTTTTATCATCACCACACAAACCCAGTTTTCCTTTTAGATAGCCTCCTATTAATTATGTCCAGGTAAGCTATTTGAAAAGCATGTCATTTATTGGAGTAGTACAACCATTTAATCTTCTTGGTTCATCTGTGATTGAGTTTGTAACAACCTGATATAGCTTGCTGTCTTTATATTTTTAGAATGTGAGAAGTAAGTATTAGTTCACAAAGCTCAGATGACAAGATATTCAGATGACAAAAGATACAGTTGTCTTGAGGACAGGGCCTTGGGTTTATCCTGTTGTAAGTCTTTGTGACTTTAACTCTCCAGAGATTCTAGTGTCACCTTTACCTTTCTTGTGAGTTGATATGTATCGGTTCCTACTCAGCTGACTGGAGTTCTTTTTTGCAGGATTTTACTGGAGCTAAATTGGCAACTTTACCAGCTTCCTCGCTGTCACACCCAAGGCTGCAGACACATACTTTTCTTTTCTGCTTCGAGAATATTTCCAAGTTCTGCCTCAATGTGCTTCAGTTCTGCTCATTCATCTGGTTTTCTTGGTTTCTGTACTATTGTTATCTTCCCAGGTTTTTCCCACTATACCTAGCTTTTCTGGATGAATGCCTATTTGGGTAGTTTGCCTGGATTTTTTATTTGATGAGTCCCTAAGGCTCGTTTTTCCTATCTCTATGCAGAGCAACCTCCTATCCTCACCCAAATTTCTAATTTCTACAACTCATACAGGCCTGGATTCATTGCCTCAGAATCCTACTTATTGGAAGTCAGACTCTACCATTAATCTTGGAATGTGAGTATATCACTTGAAAAGTATTCGTGGTTATTGTTGAAGAGCATGGTCTCTGGAGCCAGACTCCCTGGGCTCAACTCCCAGGTCTGCCACTTAGGAGATGTGTGATCTTGTGCAAATGACTTACCCTCTCTTGCCCAGTTCTCTCATCTGTACAATAGAGCTAAGTCGTGTACCTACCTTACATGGTTGATATGTAAATATGTTAGTCCATGTAATGGGCTTAGAACAGTGTGTTAGCTACATAGTAAGTACAATAAGTACAGTAACTATTATTAAGAAATTAAAGCTCGCATTCACTGAATTCTGACTCTGCCAAAAAGAAGCAGATGGATCAGATCGACGTTTACCAAAGAGAGGTTCATAATTTTCCTATGAGAAATTTTAAATCTTGTGCTTGCATTTGGATGAAAACAAGAACACATTAGGATAAGCGTATTTTAAATTATTTGGATGACTGACTCTTTATAGCTGAGCATGCCACATGATTGGAAAGCCTCAGTTTGCATTGTGTTAATGATCATGTTCTCATGACATTGACCATGACATTGAGATAGCCTGCAGGAGAGAAAAGTGGCGAGAATGGAGTTTCCAGTAGCACTTGCAGCCCGAGCCTGCCATGCTGTCAGGGACCAGCTCTGTAGCAGTCAGTGCAGTAGCCTGGTTGTGCCAATTCGGATTTTATTGAGATTCTATTCAATTTGTTTTGGTTTTGTAGTCATATAAAAGAGCTGTCAGAATTAGGAGGTTTTAAGTTTAAGGTTATATATTTTTAAGTGACATAATAAAAATAATCCATTAGCATTGGAAGATCATAAAAATTTTTATCTTGTAGAAGGAGTCTGTCCACATATAGTCATGTGTTACTTAGTGATGGGAACATGTTCTGAGAAATGCACCATTAGGTTATTTCTTTATTGTGCAATCATAGAATTCAGTTAAACAAACCTAGATGTTACAGCCTACTATATATCTAGGCTATGTGGTGTAGCTGATTGGTCTAGGCTACAAACCTACACAACATGTTACTGTACTGATACTGTAGGCAGTAATAACACAGTGGTAAGTATTTGTGTATTTTAACACATCTAGACATAGAAAAGGTACAGTAAAAGTACGGTGTAAAATATTTTTAAAATGGTACACTTGTATAGGACGCTTATCATGAATGGAGCTGCAGGACTGAAAATTGCTCCAGGTGAGTCAGTGAGTGAGTGGTGAGTGACTGTGATGGCCTAGGCCACTACTGTACACTGTTGTGGACTTCATAAACACTGCATGCTTAGGCTGTACTAAATTTATAAAAAATTTTCTTCAATCATAACCTTTGCTTACTATAACGTTTTTACTTTATAAATATTTTAATTTTTTAGCTTTTCAACTCTTTTATAGTAACAATTTAAAACACAAACACATTGTACAGCTGTACAAAATATTTTCTTTCTTTATATTCTTATATTGTAAGCTTTTTTCTATTTTAAAAACTTTATATTTTAATTTTTTTTTACTTTAAAAATTTTTATTAAAAACAAAGACTCAAACACATATATCAGCCTGGGCCTCCACAGAGTTGGGATCATTAATAACACTGTCTCCCACCTCCACATCTCGTCCCACTGGAAGGTCTTCAGGGGCAGTAACACTGTGGAGCTGTCATTTCCTGTGATAACAGTTCCTTTTTCTGGAAAACCTCCTGAAAGACCTGCCTGAGGTTCTACCTGAGGAAGTGCCACTCTTTTCAGAAATATGTCCATGGCGGTTTTCTTGATTTTCTTTCTTTTTTTTTTTTTATCATAGATTTGTTCATAAACAGATAATGTGCCATGTACATTCCTCTCCATTAGTGATGGCTATGATATCCTTAGGTGAGAAAAAATTTTCAGCTCCATTATAACCTTAAGGGACCATCATCATATATATGGTCCTTTGTGGACTGAAACATCAAACTTGAGAAGGCCTAGACCATTCTGTGGTTCCAAAATGCTGGTTCGCAGTCTGTGCTAATCAGGTTATTAAAAATTGTGGGGAGGTTACTTGTTAGAAATACATACTTCTGAGCTGTGTCCTGGAACTGCTGAGCTGATCCTGTGAATCTGTATTTCTGCTGGGTTGCTTAAGTGATTCTGCTAAGCGACAGGTTTGGGTCTCTTTGGAGCTGATGACCTCTCAATGTTCTTCATAGCCCTGGGATCTTAGAATTCAGGGTCTTCATCTTTAAAATTGAGATAATGGTACTTATCCCTTTCTTACTACACAAGGGAGTCATGAGAATTAATGAGATAATTTTCATAAGTGTTTCTGGAATGAAAGTACAATTTAAGTGTAATATATTGAGGCCAGAAATGAACTACATAGTCTAAGTATGCAAATGGTTCCTGAGGAACAAAGAGGTGACTTTAGGTCCTTAGAGGGCATCAGCAGGCTGATTTTTGCTGCCAGGGATCCAGTTTCCAAAATTGTTGGTCTATCTCTGGCATGGAATCAGCTCAGTGTAACCTGGTCCATTACTGAGAGATTTACAAATCAGTACCTTGGTGGTAACAGATGCCAGGAGAACCTTGTGGGGAACCTTATGTTTGTTGTGTCAGTTTCCTTGGGCTTCCATAACAAAGAACCATAAACTGGGTCTTAAAAACAAGATAAATGTACACTCTCACAGTTCTGGGGGCTAGAAGTCAAAAATCAAGATGTTGCAGGATTGGTTTCTTCTTGAAGCTGTAAGGGAGAGCCTGTTTGATGCTTCTTTCCTAGCTTCTGGAATTATGGGGAATCCTCAGTGTTCTTTGACATGTAGATACATCACTCCAATCTCTGCCTCTGTTGTCACATGGCCATTTTCTCCCTGTGTGCCTCTATATTTTCACATAGCATTCTTCTCTCAGTCTGTCTCTCTCCTCTTTTTATGACACCAATCATATTGGATTAAGGGCCCCTTCTACTACAGTATGACCTTTTAATTTAACTCACATCTGCAAGCATCCTATTTCCAATTAAGTAACATTCTGAAGTACTGGGGTTTGGGACATTCACATATCTTTTTGGGAGACACAATTCACCCTGTTTCTTCCTACATAGGGAAACAGAGCACATTTTACATTTCTGAGTGAATTCTTTTCCCAAAATTGATTTAAAATGCCGAAGATATTACCCTTTAGAAGCTACATTATATGTCATGGTGAGGTCCCTGGGGCAGCCTATAGTAACTGATTTAGTTCACAATGTATCAGAAGTAGAATTTCTTCTAAGAATCCCCTAGAATCTAACCAATATACCAGAAGAGGTGTCGGTGGTAAAATATGTTCCAAGTTTCACCTTGGGGTATTAACATATTTCTCCTCATCAATCAGATCTTTTAAACTTCATACTTGTGTTTGTTTCTCTTATCTCGATTTTTCCGTGCTAATTTAATTTCCCCCTTTTTGGAATGTTCTTGTTTCCTATTTTGGTTCTAGCATTACTTTTTATGTTGTTATTATACCTGAAATCCCTTGTGGAAGGAGTGTAGAGTGTGGAAGAAAAATATTATGCTATCAACAGCCTTTGTCTCTCTTTCCTATTAAAATTTACTTGTCCTATTCCTGTTTTCTTAGCATCTTCTCTGTAATTCTAAGTTCCATCACCTTCTAGTATATTGACTCCTCTATTGTATATAAGGAGTTCTGACATATTCACTTTATATCTCATAGTATTGAGTCTGAGTACCTTTCAGAAAGGAGAAGTAGGACATTTTGAGGGATTGACATTGTGTACTCTTCAAATCATATTGTTTAAACAAAGTCGTTTTGTTGGCTGTAGATTCAGCCCTCTCCTTTCTGTTCCAGACTCCTTAATGAGCCATTGTTGTCTGTTCAGGGAAGCTAGTCCTTGGTCTAAACATTATATGGCCCTTCCTTTAGATGACTAAGAGTTAATGGAAAAATTTAAAAATTTTCATAAAACCTTTTCTGAAATCAGGTAACAGGTACTGGTTAAAGTGTTGTAAATGCAGCATGTCCAAATATCTTCAGAATAATCAGGTGTGAATAAATTCAATTAAATAAGCTTTTCTTTGTTCTTTAATTAAAAGAGATTGTGTTAGTTCAGGTCCTCTGAGAAGCAGAGTTGAGATGGGGTTATGTGTGCAAGAGATTTATTGGGAGAAACACCCGGGAGAGATAAAGGGAAGGGAGCAGGAGTAGGTTGGGAGAGTTTTCAGATTGCAGTGTAAATCTGACTTCTGCAAAAGGAGAGGTGGAAGGAAGGGGGACTGGTAGGAAAAGACTCAGATGATAGCTCAGTCCTGAGAATGTTTTGGTGAGGCAGATTGTACGTACTTAAGCCAAAGTTGCTCACTAGGAGACCCTCCTGTTCCACAGGAATGGGCCTGCACTGGGACCCTGCCATGCTCAGCCAATGTCTGAAAGCAGCCAGGGGAAACACTGACACTGCACAAATGTGGTTGTCTATCTAGAAGTCAGGGGGTGAGTGGCTCCTACCCCTCCACGGCAGGAGAGCTAGGCAGTGCAAATCCATGGCTTTCACAGAGATCTCCCTAGGGGTCCATGAACTTGGGTAGGAACTTACATCCTTTTTTTTTCACTAACTTCTAACTGAAATTTTAGTATTTTGTCTAATTATGAGTGTAGCCAATACCTATAGCAGTAATAGCAGCAAGGATGTCTTTCTCACCAACAAATATTTATTTTTCTATACAATCTTTTAAAAATTTTAATTAGTTTCAAGTATACAGTACATTGGTTAGATATTCATATAGTTCATAAAGTAATTCCCTTGAATGCACCCTCCCTCTCCTGGTCCTACACCTAGCCAACATAGTAATACTAACTGCATTCCTTATGCTGTGCTCCCCAGCCCCGTGACCATCCATCAGCTACCAATTTATACTTCTTTAAGCCTTCACCACATTCTCCCAGCCCCGCAAACCTTCCTGCCCTCTGTCCATCACCAAATTGTCCACTATATTTTTGAGTCTGTTTTTGATTAGTTTGTTATTTTTATTCCTTAGATTCCACATATAAGTGAAATCATATAGTGTTTATCTTTCTCTGTCTTACTTAAATACCTTTTATATCCATCAAAGTAATTTTTTCCATTCTCTTTCTTTTCATGTGTAGGGATCTTGTTTTCTTATCCTTTCAGCCACTCTATCTTTTGGTTGGAGCACTTAATTCTTTTCCATTTAAGAAACTTATTAATAGAAATGTAGTTGTTACTCTACTTTATTCCTGTTTTTGATATATGTTTTTTCTTCTTAAAGAAGTCCCTCCAACATTTCCTATAAAACTGGCTCGGTAGTGATAAATTCCTTTAGCTTGTTTTGTCTGAGAAGCTCTTTATCTGTCCTTCAACTCTAATGATAGCTTTGCTGGATAAAGTATCCTTAATTGTAGATCCTGGGTCTTCATCCTGTGGAATATTTTTTGTCAAGCTCTTCTGTCTTGCATAGTTTCTTTTGAGAAATCAGCTGTCAGTCTTATGGGTGTTCCCTTAAGTAATTATCTGTTTTTCTCTTGCTGCTTTTAATATTGTTTCTTTGTATTTAACCTTTGGCGTTTTAATAATGATGGGTCTTAATGTGGGCCTCTTTGGATGCCTGATTTTTGGAATTCTCTGAGCTGCCTGGGATTTTATGTTCATTTCCTTCCCCAGATTAGAGAAGTTTTCCAACATTATTTCTTCAAACAGCTGTTCAACATCTTGATTTTCTTCAGTTACGTCGATCAGATGGATATTTGGACCCTTAAGAGTGTCCCATATTCTCCTTAAATTATTTTTATAGTCTTGGCATCTTATCTCTTGCCATTCTGATTGAGGGTCCTTGGCTTTCCATCCTCTAGATAGGGCATTTGATCCTTTTCTTTATTCACTTTGTTTAATCCATTTAATATACTTCTCATCTCAGATAATGTCTTCTTCATTTCAGACTGTTTCCCTTTTATAATTTCCATTTTTATGTTTTTTTATCTCTTTGCTGAATTTATGTACACTTCCCAAAAGTTCATTGAGTATCTTTATAAACAGTGTTTTGAACTCTGTGTCTGTTAGATTACTTGACTCCATTGTATCTGGATCTCTGTTCTCTCAAATGATTTCTGCTTCTTTGTCTTCCCATTTTGGCTGCCTTTCATGTCTGTTTCTATGAACGAAGCAAAGCTCCTAGTCTCCCAGTTTATTAGTGTGGATTTGTGAAGTAGGTGTCTGTCCAGTGGCACAGTCCTGAGAGGTGTTCAGCTGCAGGCCAAATTTAGCCTGAGCCTCTACCCCTCCGGGACAGTCATTAAGATTCAGCAAGCACTCCACAGATGCTTTTCTTATAGTTGCCTCAAAAGGCCACACTAGAAACTGAGGCCAGCTGCCTCCAATGTGAGTCTAGATGCTGCTCAGCAAGGAGCACCTGACTTGCTGAGGATATACCTGGATGTGGCTTGGGTGGGGCTGTAAGTTGGGGGAGGTGGGGTTTCAAGGAATCCTCTGGACGGAGCGACCTCTGTTATCCTGTTTATGAAGTCTCAGCTATGGCAGCGCTGTGTCTTCACATTGGGAGTGGAGAGGGCTAACACGGAACAATGAATACTGCGGGCACTTCTGTACATAGTGAGTCTCTCCTTGGCCCTCACTCCAACATTGTCTCCCTGTACTTTCCGGGTGCCCGCTGTGCACAGCCAAATTGGCACTGGTGCTCAGAGTGAGCAGGTCCATCACCGTGAAAATCCAGTCGCGGTTGGAGCCCCTTTAAGAGGCCTTTGCTGCTGCTGCAGCCTCCGTCTCAGTCACTCGAGACTGGGCAGCCCCGTGTTCTTACCTGTCCTACCTTCTGCCATTGCAGAAGTGCTTTCTTGGACTTCTCCCTAGTTGTATGGCTTGTTCCTCTAGATTCCAGGTACTTTTTCCTTGCTGCTGCTCCTTGTTTCCATCACAATTTTGATTTGGTCGCCAGAGGGATGAATGGAGACTCTATCATTTACACCATATTTTTCCCCCTGAAAGGGACATCAATAAATATTTCTTTAGAGTTTTATATATTTTATTTTATGCAATATTTATAAACATTATTCCAAGAAGGGGTCTATAATCTTCATCTGACAGAGGGGTCGAGTGCACAAAAATGATTAGGGACCCCTACTGTAGATAGTATTCAGTAGGACTAAATACTAAATATTAGACATTTAGTATTTAGTAAATACTAAATATTAGATATTTAGTATTTAGTATTAAAATATTAAATATTTTAGCTCGTTTATCCTTTACCTGGTTTCATATGCATGAGAACAAAAGCCCCAATTGTCATGAGAATATATTATCATGGAAGATGATTCATTAATTTAACAGAGAGTGTCCCCAGTGTGTTACTGAGCTGCATCAATGAGCAAGACAGACACAGTTTCTACTGCAGAGAGTTTAATTGGCTAACAGGAAAGGTAGTCATTAAACAAGAACAATTATGGTTATATTACCATGTGATGTGTGATGTTAACAATATGAGAACAGAATGCTCTGGTTGCCCCAGGAGAGGGAGCTAACAGAGGGGCCAGAACAGACCTCCCTGGACAGTACCCTAGATAGAGAGTATAAGTAAGCTGGGAGAAGAGGAGGTGGAGACAGGTTAGAGGAGGTGCAAAAATTTGGAAGAGAGGCATACTTAATTTGCTGTAAGAATGGAAATCAAGCAGACCTTGTAAGCCCTGTGAAAAGGTTTAGATTTTCCCCGCAAGGCAACAGGAAACTTTGAAGGGGTTTTAAGCAGGGAGTGATGTGATCAGATTGCTTTTCAAAACTATCGCTTGTAAAGGAACAAGGGAGGCGCTTGTAGTACTAAGATGAAAAATGATGGCAGCCTCCTATGAATTATATGGAAAGAGAAAACAATGCCAAGGAAGACTATTCTTGTTTGACTTCTTTTTGGCTCTGTGTGCATGATTGGGTTTTGACTTTCAATTTGTAAGTCTATCGTAAGCTGCATAAAAATATTGGAAGCATCTTTCTTAGAGTTAAGATGTTCGCAGTAGTTATAGTTCTTTCTGAAGTCTATTGCAGATGCCTCTGTGTGAACATAAAACCTCACACAAATCTTGGAGTGCTTTTTCTCCATAATGTTGAACCACAGAGAAAATGGATGTTGTTTGGTTAGATAGATTCTCATAGTGTAAATTTGTTACTTAGCATTGATGGCCTTTAGACTTCTACATTAAGAAGAAAATAAGCTTATCATTAATAAGATAGATGGTTATATTGCAATTAAATGAAAGCTCTCTGGCTGCCTCTTTATAAGTAACTCGTAAATGAGTTCAAGGTTTGTTTGTTACTAGGTAAAAACAAATCTATTTCAGTTGATGGCTAATTCAGGGCCAGGCACAGTTAGGGAGCTCATAAAAGTGTTCTCATAGAATTAAGTCTCTGAGATAATCAGATTTTATTTCTAGTGTGTGATTGATGCTCAGAACTTTGGGATTTAATTATATCTGTTACAAAATTAATTTAATTTCTATTCCTCTCTTTTAAATGTAACTTCAATCTTCACTTTAATTTATAAATATACAAGGCTTTAGAGATATTTTCTGCCACAGTACTTGGTACCTTTTACATACTCAACAAATGTTGGATTCTTCTTCTAATTGAATGAAAACATACAAACACGAAACCTAGGTAAGACTTTGATTCTAGTTCCTTTGTTTCTTGCCTAGCAGTAGACTTTATACATTTTATGATCACTCCAGAGAAATAATCTAAGTGGGAAATTTTTTATTTTGTATGTTTTAATAAGAGGAAACTCTTGTTTTCTAGTCATCTAGGCAGGCTGACTTTGGTGTTTGCTCTGGTAGGGAGTGTAGCAAGTGGGTGTCATGTGGGGTGCAAGGCACAATGTGTTAAGTATGTATGGATAGAATATGAATTCTACCCTTACCTTCTCTATGGCACCTACCCAACTTCCAAGAGGGCTCACATAATACCTCATCTTCTATCACTTATCATAATGTTTTCAAGGTTCATCCATGTTGTAGCATCAGTACTTCATTTTTTCTTATGGCTGAGTAATATTTTATTGTATATAATTGTATGTATAGACCATATATTTTTATCCATTCATCAGTTGATGGGCATTTGGACTGTATCACCTTTTGGCTATTGTGAATGATGCTGTTATGAACAATAATGGACAAATATTGGTTTAAGAACCTGTTTTCAATTATTTTTGGTATATACCTAAGTGTGGAACTACAGGGCCATATGGTAATTTTATGTTTAATTTTTTGAAGAACTGCCAAATTGTTTTACATAGTCGCTGCACATTTTACACTTCTACCAGCAATGTCTAAGGATTCCAATTTCTCTACATCCTTACCAACACTTGCTTCTCTCTCTCTCTCTCTCTCTTATTGTGGCCTTCCTAATAGGTGTGAAGTGGTGTCTCACTGTGGTTTGATTTGCATTTCCCAAATGACTAATGTGTTCGGCATCTTTTTATGTGCTTGTTGGCCATTTGTATACATGCTACAACAAGGACAAACCTCTGAAACATTATGCTAAGTGAAAGAAGCCAGACACAAAAGATTACACATTGTATGCCTCCATTTATATGAAATATCTAGAACAGGTAACTCTGTAGACACACAAAGCAGATTAGTGGTTGTTGGGGGCTAGTGAGAGGGGAGTGTGGAGAGTGACTGGGTATGGGGTATCCTTTGGGGTGATCAAAAACATTTTGGAATGAGATAGAGGTGATGGTTATGAAACATTGTGAATGTGCTAAATGTCACTTTACATTTTAAAATGGTCAATTTTAACTTTACACTTTAAAATGGTCAATTTTACACTGTACACTTTAAAATGGTCAATTTTAGGTTATGTGAATTTTATCTCAATTTAAAAAAATCTCTGGTTAGTCTGCATTGCCAATTCCAGCAGTATGGTGGACTGAGTTTGAATTTTCACCTCATATTACAAACAGAGAAATCCTGCATAAATTAAAACAAAAAATTTAAATAAATAACTGAGCTTGAAAGGAAAGCCATTGTTTCTAGAGGTAGTAACTTGAGGCCCCATCAGTAGCCTCCCAAAATGAGATTGTGACATCTTAGGGGAACACCGACCACATATAAATGTTGGGATGAGGAGTGGAGTTAACAACAATGTCGAGTCAAGAGACATGGCCTTGGAGTCATATAGGTCAGGGAACAGGAACTAAAGCCCCTGCATAAGAAAGCATCTGGAGAGTGGGTCTAAAAAGGCCCACACAAGCCAGGAAAACAGCAGGGGACTGTCTCTCTTCCTGGGATTCTAAATGGGAGAGAAAAAAGACACTGAAGACCCAGACCTGCCTTTATCATAAAGACCCCACAACTCAGAAATTAACACACAACCCTGTTCCAGATAGGTGAAACCCCTGGTGTGCTCAGCACAGGCAAACAAGAAGCTGCTCATCTGCAGTGACGCTCATGCAATGCAGGGTGCACAAGATTCCTAGGGAAAAACAACCTCCACTGAAAAATAAGTTCATGTGAAAAATTATGGATCATACAAGGAAATAGTCCAGCATGAGAGAAAGTGAGTAAACCACAGACAAGAGGGTTAGCATTTCATGAACCTGGCAAAATTGAAGTAGCTTTGAAATGATTAAAGAATAAGAACATTGAGACTGGCTTTACTACCGTAATAAAAAGTTTCTCTGTATAGTTGAACAGCTGCTCCCAGGGAGCATGTGCAAAGTTTGCTTAAGAGATTTAAAAAGGGGAAAGGTGGAGACTGAGGTTCTGCACCTGCTGTCCTATAGTGGTCTGGGGAGATGTTTAGGTTTTTTTTCCTAAGGATCAAGAGCTCAGGGAAACTTTCTTTTCAGATAATCCATTTAGATGGCAGAAAAGCTCTGCCTCTGAGTATTAACCGTGATGTTCATGTGCTATTAACCAAAGATCTGCCTTAATTTCTCTTGAGAGTGCAGAGAATACTGCTCTTTGCCCATTATTATGAGACGTGACACATTATGAACTGGTAAATGGAACTTTTGGAAGCAAATCCTGAAGCTGCTTTGGAAGCCGCTTTAGGACTCATTCATCTCTCCACTTCTAATTGATTTCGTCTGTTGACTGAGCCATGGCACTAGGGAAGTGGAAGCTTCCTGTTGATTAAGTAGAATCATGTCCAAAAGCTTAGACAAGAGTCATCGGCAAATGTGAGACTTCAGAATTACCTGATCAGTAGCCAGTCTTCCTTTGCCTAACCCTGCCATTAAGCCATGGCTTTTATCAGTGGGCGCCCCAAAATGTATAGAAAGGAGAGAGTTGCATGAGGACCTTGTCTTGAAGCTGAAGTGGTCTGTAACTACATAAAATTGATCATGAGTGACTGCAGGTTGGGCCGATGGACATTATGTTTGCTAAAACTTCACAGATTCAGTGGATCTGGCAAGCAACACACACAAACTTGTTTTTGCACTGGAAGTTTGATGATACTGCACTTCAGGAAGCAGCGAACTTTCTGTTAAAAATCAAGTATGAAGACCAAACTATTTTCTTCTTTACCAATGAAAATGTGAAGAGAGACCTGTAAGAGTGAGTTGGGAAGAATTTTAGGTGCCTGAGTGTAGACTTGATGCTGCTGAATGGAAAACCATAGACCAGAAATCTCAGCACTTGGTAGGAGTTTCAAGGGTGTCTTAGGCAAAGCACAGTAATTTGTTGTTGTTGTTTGTTATTGTTGTTATTATTTGTCGGTGTTCTTGCCATCAGGTGTAGAGGAAGGGCATAAACAAGTTATTTCCTCTTCCCGGGAGCAATGTAGGATATCATGATTCCCTTTTTGGGAAGAGAAAGAAACACACACTTCTTCTTTTATAAACCCTGTATTTCAAATTTATAACAGCCTTCTCATCACTGAGTTGGTAACCATACTGTGTATGAGCATGTTAGCAATAATAAATGACCTGCAAGATGTGCAGTTGATTACAAGACATTCTCTTAGCCTCTTCCCAGTAGGCAGCTAGTATCATCATTCCAAAGGTTGCAGTTAACTAAAGGCATTCTTAATAATACTTGAAAGTAGAGACTAGGGTATCTGGGCTTTTTGTACCCTTCCCTATAAATATCAGTGCAGAGCCTTCAGAATTAATTGCTTCTTAGATGCCTGATTACTGCTCACTTAGCCCTATACAAAGAAGTAGGTCATTCTATTCATTGGAATCTTGCTGTTTTGTAATTATGTGAGGAGCAAATGGTTATAGATAGGATTTCTATGTAATTTTAGGCAGGTAAATTTAGCATCATTAGAGAATAACCTGTAGCTGGAAGAACTCAGGGTTCTTTTAAAAAACATGCAGACAATATTTAAAATTTGGTTAAGTTTTATTATTCTTAAATGTGTTATGTAAGTTGGAAAAAAGCTTTGTCTGTTTCTTGGGCTAGAAGAGGCACTGATGGTTAAATAACAAGAAAGAATAAGAACTGGTCTCCATTTATTTCTTGACACTAGAAATACTGTAATTGAAATTTAGTTACATATTCTTTGAACGAAGGACTATGTTTTGACATTTCATTTTTTATTTAGGTGGACCACACATTCTTTTTATTGATTAAGAGAAAAATCCAAGTTTTTCACGTTATTAAAAGATATAAATGATATGAAAATTTGATTAGAGACTATGTAACCTTTTCAAAATTGACTATGGACTAAGTGGAACTAGTTATAAATTACACTTTACACAATGCTACAGGAAAAGGGTACATTTCATAAATTCAGGTAGCCTAAAGTCCTTCAATTAAAATTAACTTAGATAAATGGAGATGGTGTCTGCTTTGAATTTGGCCAGCTTGCCTGTCTTCCTTGCTCCTGACTTCTGTTCATTCTAAGGGTTTGTTTTAATACACAACATAAATAAAAATGGTATGGCCAAGGGCAGGCCTGCCTATGTGGTGGCAGAGTTAGACTAGTGACTTAGTTTGAGTTTTACCTAAAAGCAGACACTAAGTTTGGATTGGAATACGAGAAGTTTTTTTGAAGAATTGACTCCAGGAAACATGGCAAGGGAATGAGGAAGTGAGAGAGAGAAAGAGGTGGAGAGCCAGTGAAAGGGGTGTCTGTGAGAGGATTACTGTTGGGGCTCCTTGCTGCTGGAGATTTTCTAAGATGCCATGTGGGACACACCTTGGGGAGTGTAAATTGGGGGGTATAAATAATGCCCCCCACCGGAGATGTTCATGTTCTAATCCTCAGAGCCTGTGAATGTGTTACCTTACAAAGGGAACTTTGCAGATATGATTAAGTTAAGGATCTAGAGATGGGGAGGTTATCACAAAGATCCTTATAAGAGAGAAAGAGAAAGAGAGAGAGAGAGAGAGAATTTAAAGTGCTATGCTGTTTACTTTGAATATGGAAAAAGCGGCCACGAGCCATGGAATGCCGATAGCCTCTAGAAGCTGGAAAAGGCAGGAAACATATTCTCTCCTAGAACCTCCAGAAGGAACCAGCTCTGCTGATACCTCAACTTTAGTCCATGAGACTGATTTTGGATTTCTGACTTCCAGCAATATAATAAGATAACAAAATTATGTTGTTTCAAGCCATTATATTTGTGATTGCAGCTTTAAGAAACTAATATAACTGCTAACTTGTGGCCCTCATTGACTGAGGATGGCTTCTTGGGCAATATTTCTTTGGTGCTTCTGGCCAGCCCACTGGAGGCTCCTGTGACTGGAGGACTTCCTCAGTCAGGGAGACCCTTAGGCCTGCAGGGGAAGGAAGCAGTCTGCAGGGCACCTCTGCAGTGGGCCAGGGCACCAAAGGACTTGGCTGTACCTGGAAAAAAGATTCGATCAATGGAATGGAAATGTCCTCGTAAACACTGGGAACTAACTCTTTTGGATTGTTTCCTATGAACAGACTAAGTTTCTGAGCCCTTCTGATCATTCTTTTGCTGTCTCTTCTGCCTGGCCTTTAACTGTTGAAGTTCCTTGGTATTATGACCTTGGTCTTTTCTTGTCTTGCTCTAAGATGGTTAATTTTTATGTGTTAACTTGACTGGGCCATGTGCTGCTCAGACTATTGGTCAAACATTATTCTGAGTGTGTCTCTGAGGGTGTTTCTGGATGAGATTAACACTTGAATTGGTAGACTGAATAAAGTAGACTGACCTCTCTAACGTGAGTGGCCCTCTTCTAATCGTTTGAAGGTTTGAGTAGAACAAAAAGGCTAACCCTCCCCTGACTAAGGGAGAATTCCTTCTGTCTAACTACCTTCCAGCTAGGACATCTGTTTTGTTTCCTGGCTACAAACTTGAACTGAAACATAAGCTCTTCCTGAGTCTTGAGCCTCCAGGTTTTGGACTGGAACTGTACTATTGGTTCTCCAGGGTTTCCAGCCTACTGACTCACCCTGCAGATCTTTGGACTTGTCAGTCTCAATAATTGCATGATTCAATTTCTTATAAATCTCTTCTATATCCTCCTGGTTCTGTTTCTCTGGAAAACCCTGTCTAATAGATACTTTATACTCCAGGGTGATCTTATCTATTCTCTTGACTTCAGCTTCCATCAATATACTGGTAATTATTTTATTTTATTTTATTTTATTAATTTGTTTCAAGTATACAGTACATTGGTTAGACATTTATATAGTTTATAAAATGATCCCCTTAATTGCTCTTTCTCTCCTCTGGCTTTCTACCTAGCCATTACATTAATGCTAACTGCATTCCCTATGCCATGCTCCCCATCTCCATAACCATCTATCAACTACTAATTTGTACTTCTTTAACCCTTTGTGACTCTGTTTTTGATTCTTTAGATTCTGCATATAAGCAAAATCATATGGTATTTATCTTTATCTGACTTATTTTAGTCAGCATAATATCCTCTAGGTCCATCCATGTCATTGCAAATGGTAGGATTTCATTTTTTTAATGGCTGAGTAATACTCCATTACATACATGAACCATAACTTCTTTATCCAATTGTCTGTTGATGGGCTTTTAGGTTGTTTCTATATCTTGTCTTTTGTAACTTGTGTTGCCATGAACATAGGGGGACATAGATCTTTACAAATTATTGTTTTGGTTTTCTTTGAATAAATACCCAGAAGTGCAATTGCTGGGTCAACAGGTATATCCATTTTTAAGTTTTTTTTTTAGAAATCTCCAGACTGTTTTCCATAGTGGCTATACCAATTTCATGCTGGTAATTCTTAAACATTGCTCTTCAGCCTGAGACTCCCCATATCCAAATTTTTAACTGCCAACAGATAAGATCACATGGATATCATGTAGATACTTCAAACTGAAGAGTATAACTCTTTATCATCCCCATAGGGATCGGATCCTGCCTTCTGTATTCTGTCCTTTTTATATTGCACTCTCATACCGTACTCAATATCTTCAGGAATGCTCATTCTGAGTCTTAAGTTTCATTCTAGGATTTCTACCACTTAGGGCTGGTGTTGCTGAATATAGAGCAATTCTGGCGCACAGGACTGAGTTGGAAAAATCCTCAGGCTAAGCAGAAAATAAGAGATCTAGTTTATTCTCAAATAAAGACACATGTGCACACACACAGGGTGGGTGGGTGGGGAGAAAGACAGATATATACAGAGAGCAACAGAGCCATACATATGCACTAACAGAGTTGGAAAGATGAAGGAGGAAAAAGAGAGAGAGACACAAACCATAGTATGATATACAAAGACACAGATTGGGGGAGTTGGAGGGAGATGCAGATAGAGGCAGAGAGAGGAGGGCGTTTGTCAGAGAAAAGACAGGGAGAAACTAGAGAAGGAGCCAGAATAACAGACAGGTGAGCTGATATACACCAGGCCCCAAGTGGGGATGTCCTCATCTCTAGAACTCTAGGAAGCCGTACTGTGTGCTCTGATATGGACAGCCTAGCCCACATCCCACACCCCTCCCCAAAGTGACCTGCTGGCATACTGAATAAGTAAGAGCCTGGTTTTAAGCACTTTACTTAAGCGTCATTTTATTCATCTGTAAAATGAGGATAATAATACATACCTTGAAAGCTTTTTGTGAGATGCTCAACAAATCTTAATTATTAGCTCAGACAAATCCTGAATCTTCTCTGGCTCCCATCCCTTTAGTGAAAGGAATTTATGGGTATGTCTGGGACAAACATAGCCAATTCAATATTGTCATTGGAAATAAAGGAAATTAAAAATACTCTTCTAAATAAGCAGTTTGGGACCCTTTTCAACTATAGTCTATTAAAACCAGTGGCCTCCTTAACAATTGTTAGGAGGGCAAATCGCTATAACTGGGACTACCATACACAAGATGGCACTGGCAAGCATGAGGAAGAATCGGCTTTTAATAATTTGTGTCTACTTTTTTTTTTTCTGTGTATCACTCTTCTGATTAGAAGGAGATCAGAAGCCTCATTATATTGCTGTGCTTTCAGCCTTGCATTAAATAAAATTTCAAAGAAGATAACAGATCAGAATCAGTGGGATTAGAATGCATTCGTAGCTGTGGGCTGAGGAACTAACCAAGTGGAAGGGCCTCAACTTCTTGTGTTCTCCACTGTCAGTTATCCACTAAGAACCTCCATTTACAAAGGTTTACAGAATTTTGTGGGTTTTTTTTTGGGGGGGGTAAAATATTTTTTTTCTTATTTTAAAAGTAGTAAGGAGAAATACAGGGAATGAAAGAAAATCACCCACAATTATACAATGCATTGATAAACTCAGTTAACATTTTGATGGACATTGTTCTAATTATACATAAAGTATATCCACAAATATAGGCTCACATTACACATACTCTATTTTTAAATTTTGCAATAAGTAATTTGAACAACATTAAGTATTTTTCTTTAAATAATTTTAATTTTCAGATGATATTTCATCCTGTAGATATAGCCTAAGGTTTTTTCCCCTTGAGTGTTTAACTCAATCCTCTATGGTTGGATATTGATGTTGTTTACATGTTCTTTTCTATTTTAAATAAAGTTACAGTGAACATTATTTACATATAATTTTTGTGCATGTCCATGATTACTTGTTTAAGATACATTTCTTCTACAACTGGAGCTTCAGATAAAAAAAAAATTAGCTTTCTTTTAAAGCTCTAAAAAATATTGATTGCAAATTCACCTCACACCTCCAAAAAATTGTATGTATTCATACCCCTTTCATCAGTGTAATGGTTCTTCATTAAAAAAAATTGCAGTTGTTGGTTCTCTTCATAAAAAATTATTTTATTTCTACTAAAAATCTTTCCATTTTCTCTCTTCTTGCTTTTGCATTCTCTTATCAATTTCTGTTCCTTAAGTTTTAAATTGATCATTGTGTAAAATTTATTTTGACACTCCCTTAAGAGAATCATGTTTACTCAAACATTGAAAGCAATAAATATTTTCTGAAAAAAAGACAGAGATATTTATTAGGCACCCGAGCGTTCAATGGTAAGGACCCTGGTGGATGCCTGACAAGCACAAGTCGTGACCCTGAGGGGTCTCATGTTCTTAATTGGGAAAACACAATCGGGCTTATATACTCTAAAGAACAGTGTTTTTTCCCAACAGTTTTTAGACCTGTATGCCCCCAAATAACGACTCACTATCTTTGGTGCATCACCCTTCTCACTAGCCAAGAAGATTTTGCTCACTTTTCCCTGGTAGTTACTATTATACACTGCAGAAATAGATCCCTTGAATGTGCTCTTTCAAACTACCTGTGCACATATGCACATCCTGTGCTGACGTGCCTTCTCTCACTCAGTGGAGAGTTACTGCATTAAGGATCGTCTAAAGCAAGTCTCTGAATTTTACTGTAAGAACCTATATGGACAGTTTCCTAGTGAGACCTGACCGAATAAGGTCTGAGATTCTCTTGGCAGTGAATTTACCACAGTTCAAAAGCCTCTCAGTGCATTGGACCCTGGCTTCATCTGTGCCTCCTTTTTTCTTCTCCGAGGTACCCTTATCCTGCCCTCCACCAGTAGTCAGCCACCACCACCACCTCGCCCCTCCCCGCAGCTCACCTCTACCACAAGGTACTCATATCAGCATTCCTGCTCCCACCTCTCTTTTGTTTTGCCCTTTATTAAATACCCAGCTATTCCCCTTCTAGATATCTTACTTCAGATGTTAGAGTTCTGCCTTCTGCCCCAGTAGTTGGCTTTCCTGCTCTGTACCTCATTCTCTTGGTGTCTACATTGTTGCTTGTCATCCTCTTCTCATAGATCTGGTGGCCTAAACATTTTCTCACTGAAATTAGGTCCCCATAACTTCTACTGATGCAGTGTAGAACACAATACCTGGTCAACGTAATATGTATAATAAATATTTGCTGAATGAATGAATGAATTGGAAGCATTCTTTTGCTTGAATTTAACTTTATGTCATGGGCGCAGTTAACACATGAGACATGTTAACACAATATTCATATTATACTTGTCTTTTTTCTCCCCTCTTGTCCCAGGTTTCTTGTTTTTGTTTTCTAGTTTCTCTACACAAGTACTGTAATAGACACTTTACATGTTACTTATAATCTTCATAAAAATCTTACAAGACAGGTGTTACCATTTTCATTTCACATATGAGGAAACCAAGAGTCTAAGAAGTTTGTTAATTTCTCCGGAGTCACTCAGCCAATCAGTGGTTGACTTCACTTCTCCTTGGACCATTCTTAGAATCACTAACCCTTGGCCTCATTCTTGAGATTCCTGTACTTTCTTCTTTTGACCTTGCTATGACTCTGATCTTGTGCTGATTAGTCACTGCTATCTTTGCCTGAATCCATGTGGAGGTAGAAGGAGAAGTGAGAGAAAGACAAACCTAAGAGGTCTTGTCAAGGTCTTAACATGAGAGATTGAAGCTGTGGAGTAACAGAGATAGAAAAACTAAAGCTGCCTCCATATTTTCAACCTGAGAGAATAGAAGAGTAATGGTATCACCAAAAAAATGGGAAGTTGAGAGGTCTTATTCCTGTAGGTCATTAAATCAAATAGTGTTTGGCGTTCCAGTGACTCTTTACTCCTCAGTTAACCATGGGTGAGTCTCGTAGCTTCTCTGAGTCTCAACTTTCTCATCTTTTCCCTGAGTATCATCTTACCTGACTCTCACATTTGTCATTGTTTTGCTGATCATATGATGCAATATAGTCGAACATGCTTTATAAGGAGGTAAGGCCATCAACACGTGTTAGCTGTCATCACTATTGTCAGATATATGAGTACAAAAATCATATTGTAAATGGAGACACTAACTTTTGGATAAAGTGTATCTATGCCAAAGATCAGCAAAGTATGGCCCATGGGTCAAATCTGGCCTGTTGCCTTTTCTTGTATGGCCTGTTAGCAAAGAATGTTTTCTTTACATTTTAATATGCTTTAAAAATCAAAAGAAAAATATTTGTGACATACAAAAATTTCATGAAATTCAAATGGCAGTGTCCATAAATAAAATTTACTGGAACATGTTCAAAGCCATTTATTTATGTATTGTTCATGGCTGCTTTCTCACTGTAGCAGCAGAGCTGAGTAGTTGTGACAGAGATTAATTGGCCTGCAAATCCTAAAATATTTACTATTTGGCTCTTTCCAAGAAAAGTGTGCCAACCCCTAGCCTGTACTTTTTGGGAGCCATTTTTGGACCTGCCAATCTGCATCCTTCCTTTCTATATGTTGAAACTCCTGGAGAGGAAAGGGCATTAAGGAGATCTTTTTAAAAAACTAATTTATTTTTTTAGATAATAAAGGTAAAATGAGAATGTATTTGTCTTTTGTCTCATTTTTGGTGCTTTTTAAAAATGAATTTAAATTCAGTTTTCTAACTCTAAAAGTCAGGTAAGGATAAAAAAACCCACCCCACTACTAACTTCAAACCATCCTTCACATGGTGATTCTATTGCATGTTCTTATTTGGATTAATGCTTCCTTCTATTCTTCACACATGTATTTTCAAATGGTTGTAATAATGTAATATATAGCATTTCATTTTTGATGTAGTTCTTTGCAGTTAGCTTTTATAAATATTAGTTAATTACTGCTTTTATTTTTTCATACTGGTTGCATTTTGATGGAATGGTATAGTTCACAAGCTATATATATTTCGGAAGTACTTCCTGTCCTTTTGTCTTTGGTCAAATGTTTTTTCTTCAAATGTAAAAACAAATGCTTCCCTTTGGAGCCAGGGCTTGGCCACCCTGGCCTGCCCAATGCCCCTTCCTACCTTACTCTGCTCTGTTAGTGATTCAAGTGAAGAATTTCTATTGGGCTTAAAATATGAGAACCAGCTCAGGAGAAAATGTCAGATAAGAAATGAACTTGATATTTTAAAGGTGATTTTCTCTCTCCTTCTCTAGGTCTTCCCCTAAGCATTCAATAACAACAAAAATACATTTAGCAAACTAAAATATTCTCTGTTCATCTAATGATATGAGGAATGTGTTTGTACTCTGTTGCATTTTTTTTAAATAAATGAGGATTAAAAACAATACTATTAAAAACAATACTGTCATGTTGACCTTTTTTCTATATTTCATGCAATGAAAACTTCATTGTATCAAATAAACTTAATATCATGATATATAAGTTATTGAATTAACACAATGGAATATAAGTAAAAAGATGGCTGTTTAAATTTTATTTTCTTATTTTCCTTAGTGAGAAGCTGGATGGAAAAACTAAAAGACAAGGTAAGAGAAGTATTTTCTTCCTTCACATTTACCTGAGAGGGCATGGCTTTGGCATCTGAAAGATCTTCACAGTAATGGACCTTTAATTCATTATTCTGATTCTGGTAATCTAGGCAAAGATTGAGGGCCCAGCATGAAAGGTCTTCCCTTTAGTTTCCTTCTTGTATTATACTTATTCTTTGGAGCACCATTTATTCTTAAGGCAACATCTGGAATGCTTCACTGAATAATATCCTCAATGTATCAAAATGGAATTCTTTCTAGGGCTTTTCAGAAATGTCATCCCATTGTATTGGGCATTTCTTGTCCCAATACAATACTCTTTTAAGCCTGACCTTCCTGTACAAGGAAGAAATACCTTGGATTTTGGAAGGCATTGATTCTTTTGACCAAGAGCATAAACGTTTGAGATGGGAAGAACCATCTTTAATCCATAGTGGGGCAGTGGGGGATAAAAAGCACCTGAAGACCCGAGCACACTCCTTAGACCCACTTTTATGTAGTCTATCACTGTGTCACCACTTACTAAGTGATCATGAGCTGACCTGTCTGGAATGGCCAACTATAGAAAAATATTTTTCTCTTTTGCATTAATTGTGCCATCCACTTAGTGATTGACAATATTAACTTCTTTCCAGGTTCATATTTTTCATTTTCTTTTAATTTTCAACACTCTCCAAGTTTCCATTTTTGGTTACTTTGTAATTACAAATTAGAATTAATCATAAAAATATCGATGGAATTCTGAATTCCTTGCTGTCATCTGTGTCAGAATCCCGTTGAACTGAAAACTAAACTACATATTTAACTGGCTCTTCAGCCAACACAGGACTAAACTTCTCAGTTTAGTAGCTTCATTTAATTGTTCCCAATATTGGTTTCCCTGTTTGTTAGTTAGTTAGTTAGGCTCTAGGAAGGATGATGCTCTAAGAACTTCTGAAATATTTCTTTTGTTGTTATTGTTTAGTGTTTCTATAATAGAGTTAAGATCAGCTATAAGTGATAGACTATACTCAATGACAGTGGCTTAACCCAGGTAGAAGTTCATCTCTGATTTATATGTCTGGAGATAGCAGTCAAGGGTTAATGAAGAGCAACACTGTGGAGGTTCAGGCTCCTTCCATTTGATACTCCATCATTTGTGACCTTCATTCCAAAGGTCACCTCATGATCCTAGATGGCAGTTCCAATGTAGCTAGGTCCATTTTCTAGAAGAAAGGAGGAAAAGGGAAGCTAAGACATCTCTCTCCTCTTACAAGAGAAGATGAAGATGTTCTGTTATCCTAAAGGAGGATAGATGGGTAAAGGTTCTGTTCCCCTTTTAAAGAGCACGTCCTGGAAGTCGAACATGGCACTAATGTGTCATTTCCTTAGTGGGATTTATCACATGGTCACACCTAGCTCCACAGAAGGCAGGGAGAAGTAATTATTATTCTGTACCCAGCCCACATGGAAGCTCTATTGCTCTAGAATAAGGAGACAAATTTATATTGAGGGACAGTTCCTATACTCATTCCATCATTAACCTTCTTCCTAGTTACATGTATAAGGTCATGGTGCTTGTTGAGAAAATCCTAACTTGGCTCCCTATTGATGTTTTTCAACATCTAAGTTGCTTCTCAAAGATCATTCTATTTCTTTTATTTAGCATTAGGAAAATATCCAGAAAATGGGAGGCTCAGACTATATTTCATAGCAGTGGCTCTCATTAATACAAAACAAACAAAAAACAAACACAAGCACAAACAAAAACCAACTAATCAAGTAATATTTTGGCTTACAATCTATTTTAAAACTTTAAAACTTTATTTGTAAATAATTTTAAATTTACAGAAAAGGTACGAGAATAAGAACAATACAAAGAATACTCCTATACTTTTTATCTGGATGCACTTGTTTTTAACATTTTACTTAATTTGCTTTATCAGTTTGCTGGTACTCTCTTCCCATCACTGCCTTTTTTCTTTTTTTGGATCATTTGAAGAAAATATGCATATATCATGGTGCTTTTATCCCAAATCTATCAGCCTATATTTTCTATGAACAGGAATATTCTGTTAGCAAACATAATACAGTTATCAGTTTAAGTCTATTTAATATCAATACAGTACTTTTGTCATGATTCTTTAGTTTCCTTTAATTTGAAACAGTTTTGTAGCCGTCTTTTGTCTTTTGTGACACTGGCATTTAAAAAAAAATGTAGTCCTTTTTTTAAAAAAATAGAATATCCTTTATTTTAGGTTTATTGGATGTTTCCTCATAATTAGATTCAAAGTACACATTCTCAGCTGAAATATACACAGGACAGCTGTGTCCCTCTCACAGTGTCACATATGGAGGCATAAGTACATCCAATAATTTTGAACAGAGAAAAGGTACTAGGTGAAATTTATAACTTACAGAATATGTACATGCGTCTTCATTCTACTGGAAATAAGTCATAGATGAGTCTAAAAGAAGAGCTTGTTTTCAATTAGTTTTGTAAGAGGAATGGTTAAATTATATTTAAAGAGGATAGGTTGCTTTGCTCCCATCTTGTAATTTACTTGTAATTTTAAAGCATAGGCAGATGACACATGAAGGGACAAAAAAAGAGGAAAGAGATTAACTGAATTTGTTTTTTAAAGTTTACATGATTTAGAGCTCTAGAAACAAGAAGTCTAAATGTGCAAATAAGAAATATGGCAAGAGTAACATATTTTGTAATATTGATGTTACTGGTGTGGGCTTGTTACATAGCATGAGGAGACCCACACAGAGCTTGATAAAGCTGAACTTCCAAAAGCTCAAATGTCATCCTTTTAATGTGCAGCTCTGTACCATCCAGACCACTGTGCTTAAAGTTGATCATATTTCAACATGTACATATGTTTCTGTGCACTGGGAATGATAATTTAAAATGTATATATTTACAGTTTTGATTAGAGTACCCAAACTTTGTTATTGTCCAGTGTTTTCCCATACAGAAAAATTACGAAGTGTGATAAGCCTTAAGTAGATCTGGAAGAACTTCAGAAAAAAGTTGAGTTTCTGCAAAGCATAAAAATTTGTTGAAAAATGTCTGGGCTTTGTTTCTCTAGGAAAAAACACTTAATATGCTGATGAATAATGCTATTGTTCTCAAACTAATGAAAAAATTTCCATAAAGACTCTGGCAAGCAGAACTAGTAAGCAAGCCAGCTGTGTGCAAGACAAGACCTTTGTGAGGTCTTGTCTATTCCTTTAATTTACTTCTGGAAACGTTGAGAAAGCATCACAGACTGCATATTTCAGCACTTTTAAGAAAACTTTTATTCTCTGTCCCTCTCCATTTTTGTCTCATTCTGAAAGATACTAGAAATAGTTTGTGCTATATTAGAAATTTTAGTAGTCAAATAAATGAATAGACCCATGTCCCTACCTCCACCCCTGCCAAAAGAATGCCTATAAAGCACTTGTTACAGCTTTAAAATTTATTAATTGTTTATGTATTTAGTCTGGTTGACTTCTAGAAGGGGCCTTCTTGGGGGGCAAACCAGTGTCATGTTCCCCCATAAAAGGGCTCTAGTTAGAACATACTCCTATAGCCCTTTGGTGTCTTATTGGCTAAGATGCAGGGGGCACCCTCAGAATGGTGGCCCTATCCCTAGTTTGGGTAGGTCCTGAACTACTACCACAAGCCCAGGAATATGTGGAGTTCACACTGCTTTCTTAGGACCAAGGTATCCATAGTGACTCTGTGAGGATGTTGAAGACATGCATAGGTTTGATACCTCTAGGCTCTTTTATAGGTACCAATGTTATTGGCAGTGATCTTTATGCCCTTCTCTGGCACTTCCTTTCTTTGCGGCTGGAAACACTCAGAATTCCCTCCCAACCCCGACTTTGGTCTTGTCCACTTGGCAAATTATTCCTTTCATATAAATTAATCCACCCTCTCTGGGTGCGCACTTTCTCCTCGTTCTTGTCTTTTCTGCCTCTGTTCCAACTTCTAACATCCTTCTTCTTTCCTTTGCAGGTCTCCATTGTTTCCAGAAGCCCTCACCTTTTACTCACATTTTTTTTTCTTACTGTAATGTAGCTAAGATTGTGAGAGAACAGACCACCAATGTCAAGGCTCTCCTTTTACCCTCCAAGAAACACAGTATTCCAGAGAGCACTTAACCCACTCTGGAGCTCAGGCCGACATTTCCAATTTATTGCATTTTAATAGTCTTGGCATTCTCTGAAGCCTACTCCATCCATCTTTAATACAAATTATATTTCTGTCACCCAAACCCGATGTTGACAAATGTGCATAAGCAAGTAGCTAGAGGTGCCACTAGGTCTGGTTGATTTATTTGAAAACTTCAAATAAATTGGAAGTATCCCAAAATAGTCATACCTCTCTCTCTATGGCCTTCTCCAAGGAAAAGTAACTTTATTCTAGATGCTGTTCTATTTTATAAGAAAGCAGATGGGAGAATTCTCAGTGTCTATAAAAACCTGCTGCCATCCAGCAGAAATGAAGAACCCAGGGTAGTGGTCTGTTCAGCATCCTAATGTGGATGTCCTTTCTCTGCAGGCAGGCTATATGTCTGGGATGCTGGTGCCTGTAGGGGTGGGGATAGCTGGAGCCTTGTTCATCTTGGGAGCTCTCTATAGCATTAAGGTGATGAATCGCCGAAGGAGAAATGGCTTCAAAAGGCATAAAAGAAAGGTATGGAACCAACAACAGCAAACCCTAATCAGTTTCAGAACATTCTTTTTTTTCTAATTTGCTTAGTAAAGCACATGGGGCTTAGTAAAGCACATGATGCATGAACAATCTGGATGTGCCCAGTGATTTGGATTAGCTGCTCTAGCTGCTGCCTTGCCTTCGTTCATCAGTGTGTCTTTTAAAGGGGGCCTGTTTCTCAGCTTTGCTCTATGGCAGAAAGAGTTTAATGCTTTTCTGTTTTTTTTTTTTTTTTCTACAGCAGAGAGAATTCAACAGCATGCAAGATCGAGTAATGCTCTTAGCTGACAGCTCTGAAGATGAGTTTTGAATTGGACCGGAATTTAATTGGAATAGTAAACAATGTTATTTTAGTTTTCTTTGGGGGCAAAAAAGAACAACATCCTGCCACATTGCTGCTGTCAGCCCATCAGTCTCATCTGCTGGGCAGTAGATTTTTCCTGCACTGAGCAGAAAAGGCATGCTGTATACTAAATGCAATATGCAGTGTTTGTTTTTATGCTGTAGTGAATTTTCCACAGACATGGGCTACAACTCATAAAGATACAGCACACATGTTGTTCAGTAGGAGTTGCTAGGTAAGGTAGAGTAAATATTTTGTATTTTTCCACAGTGTCTTTTCCTTGGTTTGGATTACTTGCACTAAGTATAACATTAATGCTACCAAGGCATGCCTAACTCTGAAATAGAAATCATAACAAAGAATAATGTGTGATGAGTTATTATAACTCTACCTACTTAAAGCTATAGCTTGTGGGCCATGGGATATGTTACATTTACATCAAAACTAGCAGCAACTCAAAGTGGAATCTTTTTCATCAAGAAAATCTCTCAGCACATTAGGATTATATGTAGATTTGTATATATCTTGCATCGTGTATTTCAGTCCCCAGTTTTATTATCTTTCTGTTTTATTCTCATTCTTGGCCAAGAAAAAATGCACCAGAAATAATACATTAAATTGACTCAGTTTTAATATACGTCTGCTTTCTTAAATAGTTTGGATCCAGCAGACCTATCAATAGATTCTTATGTGTTTATCATTAAGAGATGGTTTTTTTGTTGTTGCTGTTTTTTTTTTTTTTTTTTTTTTGGTGTGCCATTTGACTTTGTCAGGAAGAAATGAGGGAGAAATCAAGAAGAAAATGAGGGAAGGTAAGCTCCCAGAGCATTTATCTCTACGATCTGGCTCTGGGCTTTCATGGCCATTATTCTGAATTATTCAGAGGGTTGCTTTTCTACACCCATGGTCTTGGCCCGGGGTGATTGGGTTACCCTGGGTCTTTATTTGGCTTATTTGGAAAACAGATGTTCTACGGTAGAAGCAGTTTCAGTGGCCAGAGTCCTGTATACAACAGAGCTTATGAAAAACCAGTCTCTCTCAGGGCACCCCACTGCAAGGATGTAGGGCTATGTTAGATCATTTCTTATTCCCTTTAGAATATAATTCCTAGCCCTATCTTTTGAATCTGGGTATTTGGGACTTACGGTAAGTTGAGTTTTTGGCTAAAAAATTCTCATGGAAGAATAAAGGTTACTAATAACACTGTTTGTAGAGCTTTACACCATGGGAAACTTTTTCACATTTTTCAGAGCCTGTTCTATGATATTTGAGGCAAGTTGTACAGTTATTCCTCACAGCTACCATATGAGGTAGGACATACGTTTTTTATTCTCCCATTCAACTGAAGACAGAACTGAAACAGAGAAACAAAATGATTATCCAGAGTTATACCAGGAAGGATAAGGACTAGAACTCATCTGGACTCAAACCATTCACCTCTATCTTCAGTTCAATGCCCTTTCCACACTCTTGGGAGGAAGCAGTGATATTTCAGAGTCCTTCTTTAAAACCAATGTTCTAACGATAAATGGCTACTTGGTCAAGGAACATTTCATACGAGTTTGTGTCTTTGTTAAATGAATAATGCCCTACTAATTCCTCTCTTATTCACATATATTTTTCCTCTCTCACCTCAGCTATTTGTTTTAAAATTACATAATTTTAAGTATCATCTCTAGGAAATTAATTAAGAAACCTTTCTAGAATCCATTCTTGAATGATAGCTGGCTTATACAAATGTTTTCATGAAATAATTTTAATTCTTTTTGATGAGAGATATAAACAAATGTGTGAAATTTATCAAGAGAAATGAAAAGCTCTGTACAGTCAAGTACAAGTGTGCAGTTGACAAAAAGCTCAAGGTCAAGTTTTGAAAATGTAATTCAGAACCGTGATACTCACAAATAATTTGTGATTTCACAAGGAGAGACATTCTGATACTGCAAAGGGTATGTTTTCCTTTGTTAAAAGCAGCTCTTTGCTGTGAGTATTCCTAAGTTTAGGAGGAGGCAAGCATGATGGCATTATCATCTTTTATTCTTGACAAGCTGTTTATAGGGGACACACAATAGGCCACTTCATTAGCAACATATGGGTGACACTAATGCTTTGGGCTACTCTTAATCTGTAGTCTTAACTAGACCATGGCTAATAGGTTGAACCTCAAATCACAGTATAATAATGTCACAAATAGTATATTTTTATTTCTCCAGAGGGCTATGGGGATGACATGTATGTGCTTTTAGGCCTAAGCAGAAATGTCCCTGCAGTCCTTTTGGGGACAGATGACTGTTCAAAGACAAAGACTTTCCTTAGGTCACAGATTTCTGTACAAACTCTTTAAACATCTGGGGTGAATGGAAGGTTCTGTGGATGGTGCAATTGGTGTATCTATTTTGGCCATTTTTTTTTTTTTACTGCCGGTGGCTGTGGAGTGATGATTTTCAGTGGTTGAGTTATATTATTTATAGGGATCATAAAAAGGTTGTCATGTTCTTAACGAAAACTGGGATTAAGCCACCAGAGGAGATGCTGAACAACACAGTTCAGATTAAAAGTAGTAAATCAGGCACTGGTGGGTTTACCTAAAATAAATGATTCATATACTTATGTTTGCACATTAAAAGTAAAGAGTCAACAACTAAGCTTATTACATGTAACTAGGAAACAAATAGATCTGTCTGGAAAAGGAGGGTGATAGCAGCAGCTTCAAGTGCTGACACTTTCTTCTCTGAACTGAATCTACACTGTGAGGACTGCAGGTGTCCCACTGCAGGTGCAAGGGACTGTGTCATTCCCAAACTCAAAAGAATCACCTGGGACACTTGTTAAACATACAAATACCAAGGCCCTGCCTCAGACCCACTGAATCAAAATCTTCAGGGTGGAGCTGGGATGCTCATGCCTCATATTTGAGCACACAGCTAGGAGGGCATCTATCTAGAGAATGGCTTCCTTATTCAAGAGACAAAGGAGAGCAGGCTCCTGGGGGAAGAGATCCTTCACTAGTTAACTATCCAAGAAATCACACCTGCTGTAAAGGAGAAAGGAAAACAAAAGGAAAAAGGGTGGAAACTTCTAGAAAAAGAGTAAAATACTGGGACGGAGAGGGAAAATGTTAAAGCACAGTTTTAGAACATATTTAAAGTAGTTTAGCGTGGCCAATTAAAGCTGATTCTTTATTTTGTTATTTCTTTTTGAAGGCTCTGACTTAAACCTAAACTATAAAGCTTTAGAAAAAAGCACAGGCTGTAAACTCTCTGATGTTGCTCTCAGTAGTATTTTTTTCTGGTATATCTCTTTTGGCAAGGGAAAAAAAAGAAAAAATTAAAAAATAGGGCCACATCAAACTAAAATGTTTTTGCAGAGCAAAGGAAACGATCGACAAAATGAAAAAGAAACCTACTGAATGGGAGAAGACATTCATCAATGATACAGCTGATAAGGAGTTAATATCTGAAATTTATATAGAACTCATACAGCTTTACATCAAAATAACAACCCAATTAAAAAATGGACATAAGATCTGAATAGGTATTTCTCCAAAGAGTACATACAGATGGCCAATAGACATATGAAAAGATGCTCAATTGTCACTAATCATCAGAGAAATGAAAATTAAAAGCACAATGAGATATTACCTCACACCTGTCAGAATGGCTAGCATCAGTAAATCAACAAGCAACGAGTATTTGCGAGGATGTTGAGAAAAGGGAACCATTGTGCACTGCTGGTAGGATTGCAAATTGGTACAGCCATTATGAAAAAACAGTATGGAATTTCCTCAAAAAATTATAAATAGAACTATCTTATAATCCAGCAGGATAAATACTGCTTCGGGGTATTTATCCAAAGAAATTCAGAACACTAATTCCAAGAGATCTATGCACCCCTATGTTCACTGCAGTACTATTTACAATAGCCGAGATATGCCCATCAATAGATGATTAGATAAAGAAGATGTGATACATGTATACAATGGCATGTTACTTGGCCATAAAAGAAAATGAAATTTGCGACAACATGGATGGACCTAGATGGTATTATGCTAAGCGAAATAAGTCAGACAGAGAAAAACAAGTATCATATGATCTCATTTATATGTGGAATCTAAAGAACAAAATAAATGAACAAACAAAACAAACAAATTCATATATACAGAGAACAAATTGATAATTGCCAGCTGGGAGGGGCGTTGAGGGATTGGATGAAAAAGGTGAAGGAATTAAGAAGTACAAATTGGCAGTTACGAAATAGTCATGGAGATGTAAAGTATAGCATAGGGAATATAGCCAATAATATTGTAATAACTATGTATGGTGCAAGGTGGGTACTAATTGAGATCACTTTGTAAATTATATAAATGTCTAACCACTATGCTATACCTGAAACTAACATAAAATAATATTGAATGTCAACTGTAATTGAAAAATAAAAAATACATAAAAATTAGAAAAAAGGCTATGACTTAAAAGTCAACACGTTACAGAGATATCGGAAAACAATATAGAGCAATAGAGCATTCTTAATGCTTAGTGTTTCTCTCCATGTGCCTCCATATTTCTTCCTGATGCGGAAGTACACACGAAACCTCTTATTAGGAATCATAGCCATAACTTGAGGGAGAAGTATCAAATCACCCACAAGCATCATGATTTCTGAGGATATGAATAATCAATGTTCCTAATAGTTGCCAAAAAAAGCAGCTTTTGGAAACAGGATATATTACTTAGCACGAGATTTAATTACATGGCCTTTTGGCAAGAGCAACTTTGTTATAATTATAGGAAAATCTGAAAAAGTCAGGATTATAACTGAAGGGAAAAAATCTCTACTTTTTAAGATATGTGAAGGTATGGTTACAAGGAAAGGAATATGAATAGAAGATGGAAGAAAAGTTATAATACAAGGCAGATGTAAAGATGGCACAAAACGTTAGAGTGTGCTAGAGGAGGCCACAATTCTGGATGGACTGATGCTTGGAAAAATGATAAAGCAAGGAGAAGAATGCAAATGAGGTGGACCTTAAAGCTACACAAGTCTATTTTTCTCCAACCTCTTCATCAAAGAAAATTACCTTACACTAGGTAGAAAGAACATGGGTGTGAGGGGATTGAAATCCAAGAAAGATGAGGAGATAAAAGGAGACTTGTTCCTGTAAATGAGCTTAAGCTCAATTAAATGTCTTTTGTAATTATGCAGAGTTCAACTGACTATATTTTTCTAGGAATAGAAAATAATTTGGAAATGAAATAATAGTGTTGAATTAAAGCCCTTATTTGTACCTTTAAAACCCCTAAAAGGTACACACTCCTTTTTGAACGGAAGCTGTTAGACCAATAGGGGATGGACTAAGAAGAGACATCAGATTTTTACTTTGATAATTATGAACTTTGGCTGTCAATATAGCTGGGAACATAATTCTATGGCTTAAGTTTTACATGAAGAAAAAATAATTAGCACTTATTTTGTAAGCCACTGTTAGCTTAAAATGCATTTGGATTATACTTTATTAGATAATAGATATATCCAACTCCTTATTAATTAACCCAAGTTTCTAGTAAGTGTATGTAGGATAAATGAGAGAAAGGAAGGAAGGAGGGGATTTCCCTTAGGAAAGAGCAGCAAAAGTACAAAAAACAAATCATATGCTCCATTTTTCTAGTTTTCTTAAAAACACAAAATATTGGAATAAAATGCCTCTTAAACCTTTACACATAATAAAATGAAGACCCTACTTTTCTATCTGAAAAGGCAACAGGAGCAGTAATACAAATAATAACCATTAATAATTTATTATATAGAGTATAATGCTCACCCTAAGACTGCAGTCTCTACATCTGAAGTTCAAGGCTGATTTTTCTGAGAGGTGTCACCCTTTGTAGTATGAAGATGGAGGAACTGAGGAGTAGAAACAGAAGAATTAACTGCAGGCAGAAAAATTTCTTTTGTTTTTCTTCTGAAAGTTCATAGGTGTGGGAATACAGTGCAAGCAGAATGGAAGGCAGTGGGAGGGCTCACTCAGATTATTTTATTATCTTGAAGGTAGAGAGAGCATTTGCTCTGATCTTAAAGGACTGAACTGGCTCAACATCACTAATCATCAGGGAAATACAAATCAAGACCACAAAGAGCTATCATCTCACACCTGTCATGATGGCTATCATCAATAAATCAACTAATAACAAATTCTGTTTTTGGGATTGTAAATTGGTGCAGCCACTATGGACAGTACAGAGATTCCTCAAAATTTTAAAGTAGAGTTGTCAGATGACTCAACAGTACCACTGCTGGAAATTTTTCAAAGAAAACAAAAACATGAATTAAAAAATGTGTATGCCATGCTGTGTTCATTGTAGCATTACTTATAATAGCGAAGATATGGAAGCAACCTAGGTGTCTGTTGATAGATGAGTAGATAAAGAAGATGTGCTACATATATAAAAATAGAATGTTACTAAGCAATAAAAAAATAAAATCTTGCCATTTGTGACAACATGAGTGGACCTAGAGTGTATTATGCTAAATAAGTCAGATGGAGAAAGACAAATAACATATGACTTCAGTTATATGTGGAATCTATAATAACAAAACAAATGAATAAACAAAACAAACAGACCCGTAGGTACAGAGAATAAGTTGAGGACCCATAGGAGCATAAGGAGATGAGTGAAAAGGAAAAGAAGTTTCCAAATATGCTAAAAATTAAACTCTTGGCCCATTAAAATTTTTTTTAATTGAAAAAAAAACAAGATAAAAATGATTTCATTTTATAAAAAAGGTCCAAAATGAGTGCATATGTAAAAAGTTTGAAAAATTATACTATCAATTATTTCTAAGCAGTAGTATTAAAAAAAGAGAGCAAGTAGTACCTGGTTGGCCTTGGAGGAGATTCTTGGACTTTTAGGGTCCCAGAGGTTGCTTCTTCAGTTACCCTTGCACAGTCATCTGACTGCTCAATTGGGTGGGGGGGAGACTAAACCTGGTGTCAGGTCAGGAAACTAGGATTTTTGTTGGAACCAATGTGCTGTGCCTCTCAACAATTTCTTCCTAATTTACAATGAAATAAAAGAAGGGACCAATAGCATTTGAAACTTTTATGCCATGCAGCATAGCCATAATCTGTGTAGTTTCAAGCTTTTTCATGACCAGACAGACCAAAATGTACACCTAGAAAAGTATAAGTCCAGCCTCCCAAATGGAGAAAGATGTTTGGATACCAGATTCAAGGCCTTTTGGCCTTCGTCTTCCAAAAAGGAATTATAATACAAAACCTCCAATGATTAGCTTCCCTTATTTCATTCTTTATGTAAGGGATAAAGGAAAGGAGAAGAAATCTGAAATGGTTCTGTAATGGATTTGCTAAAGTTCCAAAAGTCTGTGTCAAGGGAAGTGAGGATGGCTAGTGATTCTATCTTTGGCAAACCAAGAGCATTGTGATATTATCATTTCCTATTGACTCAGTATTTATATCTTTCATGTGTCTGGCAGCATGTTAAGAGCTGGGGGAGCAAAGATAGCAAGACATAATCCATGACCAGAAAGAGCTGATGGCCTAGTGCAAGAGGGAGTAAGTGGGCCATTTCATCACAAGAATACGATGGGATCCAGAAAAGCATCTAACCTTGCTGAGGTTGGGGGTGTTTCTCTAAAACTGACAATGTCTATCCTGAGGACAGAAAGATGAGTAGAGATTAGTCAGGTCAAATGGAGAGTGGGATAAGTGGTCCAGCCAGGGGAACCACAGGCTTCTAGGTCATGCCAATGACACAGGACTTTATTCGAGGGCAGTTAGGAGTTATGGAAGGGTGTTATGCTGAGAAGCAATATGGTCAGGGCTGAGTTCATGAGAAGGCGGATGGCACAGTTAAAGTAGAGTCAGGGGTCTCAGTCAAGAGCCAGTGCAGCAATGAAGTTGAGAGAGGACCATGGCCTGGACCAAGGCTGCAGAAGCAAAGTGTAGAGGGGGAGGATGGGTTCAAGAGGTTTTCAGGGCAAGGGAGCAATAAGACTTGGGGTTGGTGAGGTGTGGAGATGAGTGAAGTGACAATGATTAAAGCTGACCTGAGCCATGGCACTTTAGAGGCCCTCCAGATATCACGGAGCCCAGTGTCCCGTCTTCCAGAGGAACTGACTGTGTGTTATCCCAGCACGTCCAGCCTGAGAAAAATAACCGACAAGTCTGAAAAAATGTGTGGGCAGCTTGAACTCTCTACAGAGTGTAAGTATGTGGTCATTCTCTGTAAATTTTATCAGTAGGTCCCAAAGAAATAACTTTAAATTTAATAAAACATATTAAACATCTGGGAAAACCTTCCAAATACCTTTAGGTGATTATATTACTTTGGTCGAGCCCTAGGTATGAGTTACAGCTAGGATCTGATTGACTCTCTTGATTTATAAAGACTAATATGAGAGTTTCTTAGTCATTGACATGGAAATGAAAGCTCAGGATCTTGGTTTTGTTTTTTGTTTTCTTGTTGTTTTTTTTTTTTTGAATGAGGTCATTTGTTATTCTTAATAACCAATTTTATACATTTTATACCTATGGAACTGCTTTCCAACCTTTTTTTTTTCAGTTTCATTGAGATGTAACTGACAAACAGCTCTATAGAAGTTTAAGGTGTACAGCATAATCACATGACATACATTATTGTGAAGTAAATACCATAATAAGTTTAGTTAACATCCATCTCCTCATACAGTTACAAAAAATGTTCTTCCCTTGTGATGAGAATTTCAAGATCTCTCTTCGCAATTTTCATATATACCATACAGCAGTGCTAGCTATAGCCGTCATTGTACATTACATCCCGAGGACTTATCTCGTAACTGAAAGGTAGTGCCTTTTAACCACCTTCATCCAATTTCCCCTTTCCTCCCCCCCGCCCCCGCCACAATTCAAGATCTTGTTTTTCTTGAAAACACATCCAAGGAGCTTCTGTCAAGGCTGGTCCACATGAAGACCATGTCGGGAATTAGGTGTGCAACCTGGAGACTCTCATGAGCAGTGAGGGCCCCATGTCTCAGTGCTAAGCGGTTTCTATGGCATTTTGACAGTTGTCATGATAACCATCAAGTAATTCATTTTCCTTAGCATATGAAATATAAAGCAATTTTTCCACAGTATCAGATTCTGGAGTGCCCGGTGCAACAATGTAGAATTGAGGAAATGCAGAAAAGTATAGGAAGAAGATAACTATCACTTCAGTCCCACTCCCAGAGATAATCATTGCTAACATTTTGGTCTATATTTTTCTAATCATTTTCCCCACACATTTATGGTACATTATATATACATACTTTTATTTTTACACAAAATTAAGATTACAATTTACATGCTATCTTGTTACCTTCCTTAGCTACTATTTCTCTGGTTGTTGTAAAAGGGATAAAGAAGAAAACGAGCTTGTGAAAATCCTGAAGTTGTACTTAAATGAGCAAACTATTTTATACTCATTAAGGTTTACTTGATATTTGATTGTCTATGACTGTTCAGTTACTTCAAGTCACTTCCAAATGATGTAAGTGAAAACATGGTTGAAAGAAGAAAAATCTCTATAAACGCAATGCCTGTGGGCGAATGTCACATTCTTGTGCTCTTAAGGATTAGAGAATACTTCTTCTCTTTGCCTTTGCTACCAAAGCAAAGATTGCAAAATTTTAGGCAGTAAGACTGAATATGTAGCATTGTGAGAAGTAGTGGTAAAAAACACACTTATAGTAGTAATCTAAATCGATTAAAGGCTTGTTCAGGTCAATTATTTTGAGTCTAATTAGTATTTTTGTGTCATTTATTATGACATTACACACATATTTTCTATATTTAATTGCTCTTAGCTAAAGCTAAATAAGGACATGCTCTCTATAATGTCTACTGTTTTCTTCCATCATTGCCAAAAAGAAGAATCACAACTTTTAACAGCCCCACTCCACGTCTTTACCCCTGGCCCCTCTTCATCCAACCTCTCTCCATCCTTTTGATCTCTGAAGGGTCTGCAAATGAAAGTGGGTACAGTTGATATAATAGTATTAGTCTCACTAAATAATGTTTTATTGGAATAATGTTGGAATAAAAGTTAGAAAAAAAGCCCATTCTTTCATCCCAACCATCACAGTAGCAATCAGTTTCACACAGGCTTTCACCAGTTTGTCCAGGTATGACCTGATAGCACCTCATTTCTGGCACAGACCAGTCTTCTGCCTCGGTATGCCCCAATGTTTGGGTGTGGGGCCTTGCTGGACACTCACACAGGTACAACCTGAAAATGCAGGAGAGCTAACCTGATAGGTCTTAACCAATAGGGATGGAAGCTAATAGATAAATGCACCCACGTGGCCATTGTCAGGTTGATTAAATGAGGCTCCTCAGAAAGTGTCTTGGGATAGGGCACTGGTTGCCCATTGCAGTACACCTTGAAAATTCTTCCTTCCCTGTTTCACATCCACACAAGACTTTATTTCAGGCTCTGCTTTCCAGGAGCCCAGGATGCAATATTTGGAACTGAAATTTTGGAGCACGATCACTAGTCAGAGGTAATAAAGATCCTATTGTTAGCGCTAGGTGGACTAGTGATACCTGTTCCACAGCATCTTGGTTACTCTTATCTGTGGTGGATTGGGATGAGGTGCAGGCGGAAGGCAAAATATTGGGTTATGTGGTAGCTCTGGTTCTTAAACAATATGGGATTGAGTTGGCTGGTGTTTTCTTAGACTGCTTTGGAAGCTTTGAAAAAGGAAAATGAAGAAAATGACAGGCTCAGTTAAGTAAATGATCAACACGAGGAATACTGTGAAAGCCAGAAAAACTTCCATGACGGTGTTTCAGGAGACTCTCATCTGTGAAACTCTGATAGTCAAGGTTACCCTCCCAACAAGCAACCTAGACCAGCCAAATTGCTGGATAAGGGCAAGAGAAGTCTAAATAGGTGATGAAGGAGGGAGATGAGGAATATCAAGATGAGATTAGGATTAGTTATAAAAGCAGCAACTGCTTTTGTAAAGAATATCATGGCTGGCTGCCAGCTTGAAGGGGACAATAATAGAGTAAATTTAAAGGGAGGCACAAGCAAGTGTAAGAAATGGATTGTACCAGTCACCTATTGTGCAACGCTCCAAATCCTCTTGCTCATGCCTCTTCTGTGGTCATAAGGTCTGTGCAGGCTTCAATCAGCTTTGCAGAGGTGCAGCCTGACAGAGACAAGCCTTGTGCTTTGGCTCTCTTGTTTATCTGAGTCTGGAGTGTCCTGACACCACACCATCGGGACCTAGAACAGTGCTCAGGCATGGACAACTTACTGACATCCGTGGGGCCACCCTTGACCAGTAAAGGTTGATGGTTACTTTCTTTTTTCCTCTCTCTGGCAGATAGCTCTGAGCTGCAATTTATAAAGCTCCTCAGAAATCCAGTGAGAGTGGCAGCTAGTCATCTGTAACAGTGGCCAACTTGATGATACAACCTTGATAATCCTTTCCCTCCTTCTCTCTTCACACTTCCACTCTGTTCCCTGAGATCACATTTTCAAACAAACTGTTGCATTTAAGCCTTTGTTTCAGGTTTTGTTTATGAGAGAACCCACACTAGGGCAGTGGGAGAGAGAGAGGACAAATTGGGAGTATACAGCAAGGGAAGAAATTGTGATCTGGTATTACACTGCAGGAGTATTGCAGGATATGAGAGCCCAGTTTAGTACTATGATATCTCCAATAATGAAGATGACACATTTATGCCAAGTGCTTCCTTGTTAGAAATTCTGTAACCAGAGGACATAGCAATTTTAAAGCTGACACTGTCCTTTCATCTATTGGCCTTTCTTTTCCTTGTCATTGGTAGCCTTATTTAGTGCTTTACCTAATGTAGATAGTGATTTAAAATGTGGGTTTTGGAGTCAGACTGCCAAGATTCCTAGTCCCAGCTTTGCCTTATTTAGCTGTGTCACCTTGACCAAGAAATTCAATTTCTGTCTCGGCCTGAATTCAAGGAAGGCCGTCGTGTGTGGGGGGCCCACTGGACCAGAGTTGTGGCCCTGGAAGATGAAAGCCGCCACTGCCCAAACTGACCCAGCAAGAAGCAGGAAGTGGGGGCAAGAGATACCCACACCTCCCTTCTCCTGGCTTCCCATCTCAAGCCAGTTCCTCTCATTGGTCCAAATCAACTGAAACTATAGGGCAAAAAGGCCCTGTTGATGAATTCACAGAGGCCAGTCTCCCAGGGACACAAAGCAATGCAGAGAAGGGAGCAGAACAGTACAGGGAGTCAAACTCAGTATTACCAGCCCCACTTCAATAAGCTTTAGTGTTCTCATCTGTAAAATGGGGATGCTGATTGTAGTGGCACTTACCTCATAAAGTCATTGTAAATATTAAATGAGATGGTGCATGTAAAGCTTGGGACACAGTGTGCACGGTCCATCGTCATTAGTTCTTGTCACCACGTTAAAGGTTATCACTGAGCTGCAGGAAGGGACACTTCTTTTGTGGACTGTAACTCTGATTCTAGAAGGCTCCACCCACTAGGTCAGAAGGGCCCCTTGTTGCAGATAACCCCCCTAGGCTGTGTCTGGTGGCCCACGTAGACGCCTAGTCACTGCTGGTGAGTAATACGCTGAGTCAGAGAAGTGGCAGCAGCTCTCTCTTCTTCCTCTCTCCTCTTTTTGGCCTTGTAGGTATTCAGTATGTCAAGCTAGGTGAAGGCTTAGATTGTCTGATGGACGTGACTGACTTTATTTGTAGACACAAATCTCTGGGCTGAGCAGTTCCAGGAATGGACATACATAATCTCTTTCCTTCCCAGAGAAATGAAAAATTGGTGTGTTTATGGAGATTCTGGGACTGACCAAACCCACAGATTCAGGCAGGAGTGGCTTTGAGCTGCACACTCCCTTTGTATTGGCGAGGGAACCATCCCTCACTCCCACCGTCCTCAGGCGGGCCCCAGATCTTGGCCTGGCCAATTGTCATGCCTTCTTCTCTTGGACCTGAATTCATCCAGGGGCCTAAAGATGACAGTTTCCTAAAGAAAGGAGATGTACAAAAATAATCTCTCAGTCCCTTCCAGATCTAGAGTTTCTGGAAGGTAAAATAAACAACTAAAAAAGAAATCTTTAGTTTAAACATTCCAATGATCAACTGCAGGTTTTTTATTTTACTAGAGATGATAAAAAACATATTGGTTTAAGAGTGCAGGTTTTGGAGTCCAAAGGCCTGGTTTCCAATGCTGGCTTGTTATTTAATGTGACCCTGGGCAAGTTTCTTAGTCTAAGGTCCTCTTTCCTCATCTTCAGGGTGGGGATAATTATTGTACCTTCTCTTCTGAGCTCAGCAATTGGTAGTAGTGTAGGAGCTGGAGTGGATGGAGAGGGGAGGGTGTGACAGCCTAAGAAGACAGTAAGTAAGATCATGTAAGGAATCGCTTAGCACAGTTCCTGTACATTGTAAGCACTTAAAAATATTAACTATTATTGATTATCTCTATATTTAAGGAATCTAAAATATATAGGTGTCTATGGAAGTGCACAAGTTTTTCCCAGCCCACAAAGTTCTATGTGGGTTTACATAAAAAAGTCACAGTTTTCAGGGGCTCGTCTTGATCCCTAAAATAGAGTCAAGGTCAGTGTTCAGGTGGTGACTGCAGTCTGACTCAAGATGTAGCATGAATTGAGAAATACACTTGCCAGCGTCAGTAGGATTCAGCCATAGAAGGTTTTGCCTGATTAAATGTATCTCCCAGTGTAAGACAACGTAATGGCTCTGTCTGAATCCCAGAAAGAAGTAGATCTGGCAGAGCCCAGTCCTTCTCTCCTGGTGCGACGGCCTTGAGAGAGGCTAGGAGAAGCTGATTCGGCTCCGCTGGGGAGCGGGATGGGGCCTGCATCTGCTCACATGCTGGGGATGCTCTGGTCGTGTTACTATCACACCGTCAGGATGTCCCTGTAAGACTCAGTCCTACCCGCTGCTTCTCTCTTGGATGGGAAAGACATTCCCGCAGCTGTGCCGCGGCCCGGAAAGAGCCATGAGCATCCGCTGTGAGTCCTATTTCAGCTGCATAAATGAAATTATTTTCGGAGTGCCTAGTGTTAAAGAGTGCTTCATTCAGTTGAATTATTTTTAACATTATAGCTGCTATAATAGGGGGAAAAAGGAAATAGAGAAAGCCCTGTTCACCATGCCACCATTCCTATAATCTAAATATTTTATTTTCTCTTGTTCCCTTCTGGTCTTTGGTCATATAACTAGAAGAATTTTATATGCAAAAATTCCATTTTGAATATTTACTTCATTAAGCTTTGGAAACAACACTTGTAGTCTTTTTATTCTCCACATTAACAAAAATGTATAGTCCACTGCTAAACCCCACTACCACACTCACTTATTTCAATTATGAGAACATTTTTTTTAAAAATCTGTATATTTTTAGGTGCAGGTGTCTCACTGATTGGCATTTCCATCGTTTTGGAATTTGCTATTTTGTTTCATATGTAAAATTTGGTTTTACTCTTTTCCTCTTAGTCTTCTTGCTCTTTGCCTTTCCCTGAAATTGGCACTCAGAAGCTTCTGATCTAAATATCAGATCCTGTTGTTCCTGTAAAGCATCAAACGCTCCTGCAAAGGCATTCGTAATTCCATAGTGTGTTCTAGCCTGCCTCTCCCACTGAGAAGAGGTAAGTCTTGTAGACAGACTCATTCTGGATTTGGACATCAGGGCCACCCTGCAGCAGGGGCAATGGCTCTAGCAGGAGCAATAGTACCCACTGCCATGCCTGGAGAACGTTGAGTGTCCAGAGGAAGGAGATGGGACCCTAGAGTGATGGGCTCCTAGACAGAGACAGATTCTTGGACAAAACAGGGAGGCAAAAGAGAAGATGGAGAGAGTTCCAAGAATGTAGGGAACACTCCCTGCCAGCTGGTTGACCCATGCTAAATTCTGGACTCAGAATGAAACAAAAAAGGACAGTGATACCTCATGAATCACTCCTGTTATCCCATGAGTAGCTTGCTCCCCCACAGAGGTAGCTATAAACCTTAAAACTCAGAGTTGCTGTGTTTTGAGAGAATGAATGTATGCCCAGTTTGTCTGAGACAGTCTCAGTTTACGCCTGTTGTCCTGGCATACTAATTAATCTTGCTCCCTCACTCTCAGAAGCGTAAATGATATGGTACCAGTAATATGTTCACCTTAGTTTTTGAGAACCTCAGTATGATTCTTTAACATCTAAGATTGACTGAGAGAACTGACACATTTGGTGGGAAAAAAACTATTTGGATAGAAATATCTGTGAGGCTGAAGTTCAGAGGCAGTGGCAAAGAGGTAGTAGCCATAGTGATACCAAGGCAGGAAGACTGGTGTTCCTTCCCTACAGCCCTGGGGAGGGGCCCGAGCATCAGGAGCACCTGGGGTCTTGGGGACAGAGTGGCCAGAGACACAGCAACACAGGAAACAGAGCAGCACCTGGGATGAGGGTTGGATGAGGGTATTTCCCATAAATGGAGAGAGAGAAAAAGGGCTGATTGAGTTAGGGTTCCAAAAAGACTAGATGGGGTGGAATCCAATGCTTTGACTCTTCCAGTAGCCAGCATGTCCAATAGAAACAGAGTATCATTCAAATAAGAAAGCAGACTACATCTTATGAGTCCTTGTACCTGTTCTTATTACTATAAACTACTATCTCTCATGATCTGGCTAGCGCCACCTGCCCTTTGCTTCTGTTCATATCCGTCCCATTGGCTCTCTGAATCAGAAGCCATGTGGAACATTTCTTGCTCAAACCAAGAATACTGGTTCATCAGGGAAGCTGTGAAGCTGAGCAGCTGTAGACACAGCTGGTGCCTTGAAGCCCTTTCAGCAGTGTCCGGCTGTTTTTTGCTGAGTGTATACTTTTCAGGAGGCAGCACCTATATCTTTTCAGCCATACGAAATTATTGGAACGTTTAGCCGCTGTTGGCTGGAGTCCGGCTCTGGAAGCCATTTCGTCAGGCACAGCAAGTTTCTACTGCCCTGCTTCCAATGACTCAGCATTCCCAAAGCACACACCGTCGCCCCCACCCACACTTTAAAAATATCTCCCCAAGAAGTAGCAAGTGCCTTTTTTTGACCGTGTCTGCTGACATGGTTTTTGATTTGGGAAAGAGGGTGAGGAGCCATGTGGAAGTATCACACTCTGGGATGTCAGAGTCTCCTTGGAAGAGCCCTAATTAAGGACTCAGAATGATTGACAAGTGGTGGAAGCTCACAAAAGTACACTTGACATGTAGCAGAAGTCAGTGCCTGAGTTATAAAAAACAATTTGGCAATTGGAGACCTTGAAAAATCTTTGCAGGTAATACTATAATTTTGTTCCTTAGTTATACATTTATAAAAAGACTCTGAAATGGCTGCCAGATGAACCCAGCACTGACATGCCTTGACTTTCTTAAGTGGGGTGTAATATAACTTGTGGCAAGTTTTATTATTTAAAATGTAATGTAATTTATTTTGTGTACTGTGCAGTCTTACTGAAATATCATCTTTGAATTTATTCATTTGGGGTTAGGAATCTGTTAATGGGGACATTTACTCCTGAGGGTAATAAAAGTTCAATGAGAATGCATCCTCCCTACTCCAAAAAAATATGAAGAGATGGAGAAAGAAAATTAACACATGCAACATTCTTCCTGTATTTGTACATGCTATATCCAGCCGCATTTTTGGGTAAGAATGAAGTCACATTCCTTTTAATATTCAAATGACATGACCATGAAACCCAGTCTATCATCACAAGAACAGCTTTCTTCCCAGCCTTACCACTAATGACCTTAGACTAGTTAATCAGTCTCTCTGAGACTCAGTTACCTCATGTCTAAAATGGGGATAATACCAGTAGCATCGACTTCTTAAGGTTGTTCTGATTAGATGAGGAAATACAGAATGAAACTGCAGAATATAATGTAAAAATAAAAGTTAAAATCTCTCTCCAGCACAATGGGCCCGTTCTGGTTACATGTATGGACAGAAAAACCAGAAATAGCTGAGGTCTTTAAGGAGAGGGGATTTTTAACTGTTATTGCTTTGCTGCCACAAGGTGTCGCTGGTGGTCCCAATAATTAGTGCAGTTCTCCCTGGCTTCCACAGAAGAGAGCTCTGAGGTTTGGCAATCTTTCAGGTGTAGGGAACAGAGGAGGATGCCTCTTCCACAACAACACAGTCAGCTGTGGTTGTTCCACGACAATCTAAACGTGGGCTCCAAATGCTACAGCTCTTTCACAGCACTGTCCAAAATAATTTTCTGGGATGATGGAAGTATTCTATATTGGTGTGATTTGATGAGGCCATCAGCCACTTGTGGTTATTGAGCATTTGATTACTTTTCCCCTGAACCCCAACTTTTTGGAGATCTCATTGACATAAACATTGTTCAAGTTTAAGATGTACAACCTGATAATTTTACACACATATGTATTGCAGAATAATTACTACAATAAGGTAACATTTCCATCATCTCACATCACTCCTAATACACCATTTTGATGTCACTACTATAATTACTTCCTGTTGAGTATATGAAATGTGGCTAGTTGACTCTGGAACTGAATTTAACAGTATATTTCATTTTAATTAACTTAAATTTAAATGGTCACACGTGGCCAGAGGCTACTGTTTTGGACAGTGCCACTTTAGGAATACAGCTCTCTCAGCCTAAAATACACATGCATATTCATGTATACAACTATCGTGTGTTGATGAATAGCAACCCGTTCTCTGGGAAAAAAAAAACCCTCCAATAACTTTGATTTGTGATTTTGCCATTTTCCATGGCCAAATTCAATGAGAAATTACTAAATGTGGAGTTAGGAAGCGATGAGCAAAACCAGCTCTCATGAGTCAGTATGGGCTGGCTCTGGCACACCACTGAGGAAAAGCCAGCACAAAGATGTGTTAAAGAGTTGCCACTGCTGCTAGTGACTGATGCTCAATCCTGAAGACACTTCTGAAGAATGTTGGAAAGTGCATCTTAGAACTGGCTTCTTAAAAACAGAAGGAGGAAGCATTTATCTATCAATGTCCCTCCTGCAATGGTCAGGATAGCCACATGGCCAAACTTTCTTGCACTTCTGGGGTATATTTGCATGAATGTGGAGTAGATTCCTTTGCATGTTTCAGGAGTTTCAGAAAAGTCCTGACGCAAGAAATGAGAGGTGCTACCAGTTTGATTCTACATGAAGACTGTTGAATCCTATGTGGGATCAGCCACTGATAGCAGTTGGAGTAAGAATTGGTTCTGAGAGAAAATAAAGTGTTCAAAACAGCCCATCTCTTTCGTTACTCATATTGGCTTACCTTTTGCCCCCTCCCATCCCGTGCTGAACTCACTGTATTAGGGAGTACCCTTCAAAGTGCCAATCAGTGACAATAGCTGCAAAGACTTAATTCAAGGGATTAGTAGAGTGAACTGTGGTTTCAGAGGTCATATTTGATATCCATAACTTCCCTTTGCTGTCATCCATTCTACATTTCCCTCACCATCAGCTAGACTTCAATCGGTGTAGGTGGCTTACCTGGGGGAATAACTAAGATTGATGTTTATTCCTGGAGAACTAAATTCTTTTCCGACTTACCCTTGTCTAGCTATGGTTGTTGCAATGGTCCATTCACAACATCACAGTTAATAGAAGCAATAAGGGATGTCCCAGTGAATACCCTGGGTTCCAGACATACTCCTCCATGCTTTTATTGTATACTAGTAACCTTCGCTCATTATGGTAATCAAGGTTAATTATTTTCACTAGAACTGTGTGTCTTTTCCTTGCCTACTGGTCTGCAAGGAGGAGGACCCCAAGATGCAGTCTAAGTTTCAAGCTCACTGAATCTGTGGCCCCTGATTTCCAACCCAGGAAATCAGGATGTACATTTTAGAAGAGCCTAGGTATACAGGGTGAGGAAACACAAATCATATAAATGGGTCACTGTGAATATGGTGAAAAGGGCTTAAACGCTTTCTATTTTTTAATTCCTTTACCTGTGAAGTTTAGCTGATATGTCAATCATTGGCTTGGTACATAACCAGCATTTTGGAGGGCAGTGCTCCAACCCCACAGGATAGCATCCCTGAGCTAGTGCCTTAGCTGAGCCTTTATTATTTCTTTATTATTTTTCAAATTTTATTTTTATTTTTTATTTATTATGATGACAGTTAATGAAATCCAATAAGTTTTAAGTGTACAATTCAACAGTAAGTAAGTCATATATATATTGCATTGTGTGTTCACTGCCCATAGTTAGATTTCTTTCTGTCACCACATATTTGACCTGCTTTACCCCATCTACCTCCCCCGTCTCCCCTCTACCCTTCCCGCTCTTCTCTATTCTCTGGTAACCACTAGTTTACTGTCCATGTCCATGAGTCTCTGTTTGTTCTGTTTGTTTTTTTGCTTTCAGATTTATTTACCACATATAAATAATATCATATGGTTTTCAACTTTTTCTGTTTGTCTTATTTCACTTAACATGATTATCTCAAGACCCATCCATGTTGTCACAAATGGTAGTATTTCATGTCTTCTTATGGCTGAGTAATATTCTATTGTATATATGTACCACAGCTTCTTTATCTAATCATCTATTTAAAAAAACGTTGGTTGCTTAGCTGAGTCTTTAACAAGCCATATACTATTCCGTTAGGTGGTGATCATGTTCTACTCATGTCATACATACATAAGCCTAATTTCTTTACTGTAAATTGAGTCCCTTGGTCTGAAGTAGTGTTGTGTAGGATACCATGTAGATAGATCAAACATTCTGTAAGCATTTGGATAGTGGGGCTGGCAGAAGCTCTATAGGTAGAAAGGCAAATCTGTATCCAGAGTATGTGTTAATTCCATTATGGACAAATCATAGTCACATTTAGGATAGAAATGGTGCTATGCAAACAAGAGGATGGCAGGTCTTCTAAATGGATGAAACTTTATAGAGGGCTCTCTCTCAGGCTTTTTTTGCTAGCAGTTTGGCTTTTAATAGTGAAATAGCATATCAACCCTGGTGAGGGAAGCTATCTTGTTGGTTCCACACAGAGCTCTAGTCCTGTCAGCATGGAGCACGTCTCCTTAGTAATGTTCTCTGGCAGGCATTAATGTGAAATACAAAGATCTGTGTACTTTCACAGATTTATACACATGCTTTTCCCCTGAACTTTCTTGTCTTTAAACTTTCACTCTTGCTCTTCCTTAGTCTCTGACATTTGCCACCATCAAAAGTACAAATATATCAAGAACATTCATAACTCAGACCACTTCTTCCTTCCTACACAGTGAACCACCAAGAGTTGTATTCCTGTTCTACCAGTCAGGAGGATTTCCTTTTACCACTATCTTTCAGGGCCACTCCAGAGCAGGAGTTTAGGGCAGAAGGACCCTATTGAGAGCTGACACCCATTTACTGAGCAGGCTACTCTGTGAGCAGGGCTTGAGAATCCTCCTTTTCCATTGGTCTGAGTTAAGAAAGAGAGAGATGTTAGAAAAATAGAGGTTAGGTGCCATCAGTCAACTGTTCACATAATTTATTTCTGCCTTGGGAACCTACCTGAGCCTGATCCTGAATGTGCAGTTTCTATAGCAATGGATTGCTGCTGCACTGCTGACCACATGATTTGATTAATCTAATCATACCCAGTTCATGATGGGCAGCTCTAGTCACATGCTGATCAGTTTCTTCCAGGTCCTAGGAGCTCTCTAGGAGTTGTTGTTGTTGTTCCTTCTCAAAAGGCAAATATTTTCTTGTCACAGAAGGCATGGCATTGCTCCCGAACCCTGGATTCTCCTGTCAGATCTTGTCAGACTCCAGACACCAACCTTATCATCTCTGGATATTTCTAGTCCATTGTACCAACTGGATCCTGTGGCTGAAGTGGCAGGGCAGGTTCTAATCACACTCTTGATTTTCTACAGAGTTTTGTTTTTCTCTGGGTGTCACTCAAAACTGGCAGCTTTTTAATCACTTGGCAGCTTTTTAATCACTTGGTATATGAATTGGGATACTACTTCCAAAAGCCATACTTGTTACCTTTAAAATCCAGAGAAGTCCAGTAAGCAATATATCTTTTGCTTTTTGGTAGAGATCATGAGATAGTACAACTTCTCCTTCAGATAAGGTAGGGGTTTTCAGCATATCCCAGATCATTTCTCCTCCAACAGCTTCATCAATGTGGCAGGCTCCTTAATTTTTGTGGAGTTTTTTCTCCTACCTCCTGGCACACGTATTTCTTACTAGGACATCTAAAGTGTTTTATTTCTTACTCCATAGGTATAATTAGCATTGATATAATGAATGTGGTGGACAAATGTGATATGTGCAGAATATCGAGACAATTGAAATCTCCACAGACTACACCACAAAGGAAAGCTCTTAGACAAGGAACAGTGAATGTATAGTGCTTGCCTTTTCATGTTAAAAAGTGAACTCTTTTGATCTTCCTTACTAATAAATATTGAGAAGAATATGCTTGCCAGATCAATGGCTGTGTGCTATAACAGAGGCTATGTTGATTAATTCAAGTGAAAATACTCTACCCAACATACCAGCTGAAATTTGAGTCATCACTTTACTAGGTTTATGGTAGTTCACTGTCCTCTGCCATTATGTGTCTGGTTTTTGCTGTAGACAGTCAGATGACTTGATGGGACTTGCCACTCACACATGACTTAAGTCTTTGATGATGGCTTTAAACTCTGCAATTTCACCTGGGATGTGACATTAATGATGGTTTATTATAGTGGCTAAGAGCTGGAACAGTTTCAAGGGCATCCATATAACTTCCCCTATTATTCTGGCTCTTAATTCATAGGTCAGGGAATCAATTGAAGGTTCTGCCAGCTATTAAGAATTTCTATCCCAACTGTACATTATCAACAAAATTCTATTTACCATCTGGCACACCTTCCCCACCCCTGAGCTCTGTCTATAGGAATATGTTTGCATTTCAGGTACACAGACCTAGATATTCTTATTTTTCCAGTATATAATTACCCTAGCAGATAGACACATATACTGTTAGGAGAAAATCTGGGCAAATATTTACTATAGTTACAGTGTTTCTGTAAATTCCTTCTATAGCCTTGCCTTAAATCAGTGGGTTCTGGGTTTATGTACTGACTTAGATGTGGAAATAAGGCGAGGGACTCTGATTTTTCATTACTGCAGCTTATGCAGGTTTCTACTCTCCAGCTCTTTTGTTTTATTGGTTATAAAATTTAAGTAATACCTGATCTGCTCTCCATCTATTGTCTCTCCTTGCAACACAATGATTGCTACAGAAACCTGGCATTCAAGGTATCCCAATTTTCACTCCAAGTCTTGCTGACCAGTAAATGACATCTACCTTGCCTCTGAGGTAAGTACTGCCATTTGCCATTCCAGATTCATCTTAGTTTCACTTATTCTATGGAGCCCAGATCAATGTCAGATTCTTCCATTTCCAATACTGACCTTCTGAAGACATCTAACCCAAGCTTTTCAAATATTTCACAGTCCCTCTCAGCAGTGCATTCCTTATTGTCTTACGGAAAGAGGTGTCTGTGGGCCCGCCTAGGTTATAGTCAGTTGGTGGGTTTTTAGATCTCCCACACAATATATCCTTCCCATCTTCCTGAGCCTTTTGATCCTGTCAACACTCAAGAGCAGTTCCAGCAGCTCTACATCATTTAATGGAGGTAATTATTCTGTCCAAGCTTTAAGGAACCATCCCAGTAGTGTATTAGCACCAGCTCCAGGTGTCCTGCCCAATCGGAGTACCCTGAGTTACATAAAAGTGTTGTGTGAGCTTTCCACAATAGTGGTCTTTCTTTATAGACATGAAGATTGATACCAGAGCACCTAGGAGTTTGTGGATAGAACCCAAAAAGTTCACTTTCTAACAAACAGAAACTTCCTCCAGCTTATGAAAGGAGATAAAGTTTACATAAGGCTAGACTGAGCAGTTGATGGCTGTGGAAGCGAAGCCACTTGTTCCTGCTACACTGGCTTATAAAGAGACTCTCTGGGACTCTGGGAATTGCAGTAAAAATGGTTAGTGTCACTAAATGGTCACTTCAACCACCAATTCTTTAAGTACTGTAATCATTACTGTGATTCATGTAGAAAACAGGCACCTGAGAGCTTTAAAGTGACATTATTGTTTTTATTAGATAACACATTGAAATGAAAATATTTACTTTGAGAATCCTGAATGAATTACTATTGGCAATTTGCATGAAAATGGAGTTCCTTCTTCCTTTGCTTTTCATTATCAGTCCTGAAAAATCAGCCTCGGAGGAGTTAAATTTTGAGGCCTAGCTGAGGTTAGGAGTGTTTTTCTGTGGTCCATCAAGCATAAAAATAACAGTGAATTCTCACAGGGCACTTACTATATGCCAGACACTGTTCTAAGTGATTTACATATATGGAATCAATTCAGTCCTCACAACCCTGTGAAACAGGGACAATATTCTTATGCTCTCTTTACAGATAACCTTTTTTTCATCAATTCTTGAAGCTGTCACCCACCAGTGATAGGGTTAATGGGAGTTAGCTTTCCAAATTAACTAAGCCACTTAGAAAAGTTGCATCATAGGCCATCTTGAAGCTATGTCTTCTGAGTCCTGTAAACCATTTGATCAGATATTTGTTTCCGTTTCTCTTTTGGATCTAACGAGATCTAAGCAGGCAGTAAATATTTAAGTAGTGTGGACACTTGTCTAGCAACCTGTCTATGGGAGATGAAAAAGAGTCACATTATTTAACATTCCTCCTATTGAGAGGTAGAGTCTAATTCAACTCCTCTTGAATCTGAGCTGGCTTCTATGTCTTGTTTTACTAGACAACGTGGTAGAAGTGTTACTATGAGGCTTCTGTAGTTATACCAGAAGAAGACTTGCAGCTTTTATCTGGATTTCTGGAGAGCCCTGGGCTGTCATGTAAGAAGTTTGACTTCCCTGAGGCTGCCATGCTGGAGAGGTCATGGGTATGGGTTCAGCTGATAGTCCCAGCTAAGCCCAGCCCTCCAGCCAGCCCCAACTATAAGTGAAGTTGTCTTGGGCCCTTGCACGAACCCACCCACTAGCTGGCTATCACCAAGTGACCTTCAGTGAAACTACGTGGAAAGGAAGAGCCACCTGTTGCATCCTGCCTGAATTCCTGACCCACAAAAATTTAATAAAACAGTTGATGTTTTAAATTTAATAAAACAGTTGATGTTTTAAACTACTTTTTAAGGTAGTTGTTACGCAACCAGAACACTCTTTGGTTTTGAAAAGTGACAGTGGTGATAGTAGGGGATGGTGAGGGGATAGGGTACGGTGGGGCAGTGTGGGTTTTGGGAAGTACATATGCTGGAGATTTGCTATTACCTTTGTAAATGTGTTCACCACTGAGCTTCTGGCAAGTCAGAGGAGAGAATGCTGATAACTTTCAGTTCCAGCCATGAGTCCTACCTGAGACTTGTTTGAACTTCCTTTCTCGAGGCCATGAAATGCCCAAACCCTTTGTTCTGTTTTAGGTGGTTAGAAGTGGGATTCTGTTTATGCAACCAAAAGAGCCTGAATAAAGAGACTCTGTAAGGTCCTTCTTTGGCCCCTGTGTCCCATGACTCAAAGGGCTTTGATTAGACCATGACATTGACACCCTAGGAAAGAGCAGCTGCTTTCTGCTCCAATGAGAAACCTCCAGCAGGGAGAAGGAACCACAGAATGTCTACCCCTTCATCTTAATCTTTCTCTAGAAAATCGCTATTATAATTTGGGGAAGAAGCTAAGGTGTGTAGACCCAATTGAAGTAGTGATTAGTGGTTGAAATCCATAATTATTCCTGGAGACGATGAAACCTAGTGATTACAAGCAGCCTTTTGGGTTCTGTGGCTGCCTGAAAGTTATGTCTTTCATATCCTGCAAAGTAGTGCTTACATAAAGACTAATTATTTCCGAATAATCACCCACAGAAAATGTCCTGGCATGTAGCTAAAAAAGAAAATATCACCACCATATAACAGGTAATGTGAGAAGAGCAGAACAGATCCTTTGGGAGCAGAAAGACACCTGTCCCCAGATCAGAGCTGAATGTGGGAGCTGGACAGTTTGAGGAACAATGCACAGTTGGGGCTTAGGGCACAACTCACTTACTCCTTTGTGCTTCATTTTTTTAATCTGCAAAGTAAGTGTGATAATAATACCCATCTCATAGGATGGTTGTGAGGATTAAATAACCAACTAAGTTCAAAGCATTCATATCAGTCAGTGTCTGGCACCTAGTAAAGGAACTAAAGTTAGTCATCACCAACATCATTGTAGTCCATGTCCATTTCAAAGGCTGAGTGATAAATTATGTATACAGTAATGAGTCCACATGACCAGAGCACCCAGAGCTATGAAGATGAAGGGGATGATAAATGCTGTAAATGTGGCAGATACTGCTCTTCTCATGAGCTTGGGACCTTAAGGGTGGTTTGGCTGCTCTGCGGAACAGGAGACAAAAGAGACCACCAGGTTGAGGGCCAGGACACTGGGTTTGCGTTCAGGCTCTGCTATGAATTAGCCAAGTGTTTAAAAACCATCATTCTTAAATAACAAAAAACAAACAAAAAAATACTCTCATCATTCTTACACTTGGGCCTCTGTTTTTTTTTTAACTTTTTTTTTTAATAATGAGAAGTTAAAGCTTCTTTCTACTTCAGCATAATGCATTGAGATGGTCCTTTCTTTCTTCTCCCTGTGTTTAAAGCTACTTACTATTTTATTACAGCATGTTCTTATAGTTTGTCTCTAAAATTTAGCTCAAAAATCTATTAACTTTTTTTCATCTCTGCCTCTAGAATTAGGGAAATTCTACCGTGCTTACAAGCCTTTAAGGGTATTCAGTCAGATACTGGGTGTGCAGGCATGTTCTGAGCTCAGTAAGATGGCCCCAAGAGGCTTCCCGTTCCCATACTTGCCTGGTTACTCTTTGTGGTCTATGCACAGTTTTGTTCCAAGCTGTCTGTGTGGCCAACTATCCTTATGTGACATCTGGGGAGGAAGAGGACACTCTTAGTCCTGTTGCACTTGCATACAGTTGGCTTTTTTTTCCCCTGAATGTCTAGAAGGCTAACATACGGGTAACTGCCTATCAGAAACTTAGGCTACTTTAACTGCAAGTCTTATATTGCTTGAGGCCAAATATCACCACCTCGCCAACACATTCCCTAGATCTTTATGTTAATGGGTAGAGGAATGGTGAATCACTTTACACAAATTCCATTTACAGACCACATTTCCAGAAATCTAATATCTACTCCTTATTCACAAGAGAGTGTGTGTTTGTGGCAAAGAGAGGAAGAACCCACATTATATATTATAAATCTTGCTAATTTTTTCAGTTTCTGGAGTAATGTACTAAAAGTTCATCGGTTAGAGTTGGTTTAATTTAGGATCTTTTATAATTTAACAGGATTTAGTTGAGCTAGCTAAAAATTACTTATAAACTTGAAAGAAAAGTTTTGCCAACTAAATTTATAATTTAAACAAAATTGCAAGTTTATCTTATCAAAGAGTAGAAAACATTTTGGCATTTTAAGAAAAATCTATGCCTATTCTAATAACGACTGTGCTCATTCCAAATACCCTATCTCTTAATTCTAGAAGTCAGAGTCTGGCAAGGCCTGGCTTGACAACAATTTGTCAGTGGTTAATTTTTGTATTGTTGTAGTTGCAACCCGTTAACCTGAGCATGGACCATCAATTAACACAGAAGAGAAAAGAGCAGAGGCAGACAAAGTCGTCTCTAACAAGATGGAATGGTTCCCAGATCAACAAAACCTGACTAGAAATTGATTGAAGCTATTAACATATCTGAAGGGAAAGCTGTCCTTCAGAAGGGGTGGTTGGCAGTGGGAGCAAGGGAAAGAGAAATTCTCAGAAGCCAATGTTGGCAGTGTAATTCAAATTCTGTCTGGAGGTTGCCCTGGTCCAAGGACACAGCCTGTCTTGTCTTAGTGGAGATGAATGCAGCAGAGCCTGAAGCTATCCAACATCTATCTGAGTCATAGAGCCAACTCCCAAGGTCTTATTCCATGCTCGCAAAGCAGCCTTTCTCCTAATTATACTTTGGGATTTTTTGCAGAATGCTGGCCAGATCATTCCAGTATCTAGCTGATATATTTCTTGTTATAAATAATTGGTTCATAAACCATTTTATATTGTGAATACATTTTAATTTATACCTCTCTATTGGCGTCACCTATCATTCCAAGGCCCCTTGAGCAATAGACCTTGTCACTGATGATGACTCCATGGCTTCCTGTTAGACTTGAAATTCTTAAAAGTAAGCAAACTGCATTTTTAAAAAGTAGGAGTATTTACTCACCAATTTCATATCATTTTTATTTACGTTCCCTCTTCAAGATAAGCAAATATGTTTGCTTCCATTCTTCAGGTAGAAAAGTTGAAAAATGAAGAATTTCCAAGGCTAGTTAAAAAAATTTCATACTAATTTATAAGCTCTTGAAGTCAGGGCTTATATATCTTTTTTATATTTATTTATTTTTCTGAAGTTACTGAGAAGGATTCTCCATATTGAGCGCCAGTTAAATGTAAATATTTGAGAGTGTGAATTCAGGTTAGTGTTTTGGTTCTAATTAAAATGGGCTCATATTAATAATTTTCTTTTTTTGAAGCCTACTGTCCTTCAGACTTGATTTAATTTTGGCCTTGTTATCTGCTGCACCCACCCTCCTGCCCAAGAATGAGTACTTGATGTGAAACATTTGATGGGGTTCAAGTGAAAATTCTGCTGGCATGTCGAGGAGTGGGTTTGTCGTTTCAGACCAAGAATTATAAACAGATTCGTGCTCAGTGACTCCATAGTCTGCTCACTGGCATTTAACCAAAGGAAATACATCAAGAGAAAGGAAAAATATAAGTAAAAAGTTTATTGTAGCATCGTTTATAAACAAATCCAAGACCATTTACAGGTTCAAAAACATGGCCAAATAAATTATGGCACATTTTTATAGTCTACTTAACAGTTATAAATCTACTATGAATATTATGAAGCAACATGAAAATATGGGCGAATGCTTACCAACTATTTTAAGATAAAAAAATGTAGAACGCTTGTGTGCACTATATCACAGCTAAGTGAAAAAAAGTATATATGTATAAAAAAATGGACAGATTGCAAAGAAATATTAATACAAGTGTATTAGTAATATAGGTACATTTTAGAATTCTCCTTTTGTGTTATAATATTATGTACCAATAAATATTTTCATTTTCAATAATAACTGTCAAATACAATTATAAAACAATGAGAGTACCGTTGTTGAGGTTCACAGTTAACTTTATTTAGACACTTTTGAGGTAATATTTTTCTTACATTGGAATCATTTGGTTTTGGCAACATTTTTTTAGAATAAACATCCAGTTATTATGCCTTTCAAAATTATTATCAGGATAATATATGTATTAAAATTTTCTAATGTTGTATCAAAATCTTTCTTAAGAATATCTTTGATTAAAGCTTAATACTGAGTGATATAATGTCTGGTGTACTGGGCTAGGACAAAGGTCCTAAGTTCTCGTCATCACTCTGCCACTTAGCAGTGAGCTTGGAGATGTTCAGCTTCTGTGGGCACAGTCCCTTCACGTGTCAGACGGTCTTCTATGATCTTTCAAGACCTCTTTAACATTATAAATCTTTTAATATAAACTTTAAGTTCAAATTTACTTTTCCCAGTTCTATCCTTTGTCATCTAACATATTTGAATTCTAAAACTCATCTGGATTTTCCTAGACACGTTTCATAGAATTCTAACTCTGAGAAATTTTTCTTTAAAAGTCAGATTAACATCCTAACGTTTCTGACATTTGATCTTTACACTTGATACTTTGGGAAGGCTAAATTTTTAGCATTCAAAGAAGGGGTTTTCCTGTGTTCCAGCAGTTGCATCAGTATCTCCAGTTAAATGGTTCTGTTTTCAGTGTACTTCCCGCCCTTCCCGCCCAAGGGTGTGTTAAAATAGATTGCCAGGTCTCAGCCCCAGATTTTCTGATTCAGAGATTCTAGGGTTAGTCTTGAGATTCTGTATTTCTAATAAGTTCCAGCTAATGGCAATCATGCTGGTCTAGGGACCATTCGCTGAGATCCACTACTCTAGGAAGTACTTGTGTAGTCCTAGAAGGAGGCATATAGAAGAATAGGTGTGCTGTACTTGTTGCACTATTAGGAACTGCAAAGTATTAGAAACCATTTAAATGACTCTCTGTAGATGAGTGGACAAATAAACTGTGGTGATGATCATCCTACGGAATATTACACAGCAGGTAAGAAGAATGAGATAGTTGTTCCATTGTGTAGTGGTTAAGAGTGTTAGCTCTGGCATCAGATTGCCTGTGTTTGAAAACAGCTGTTCAGCTTTGAAGAAAATAGAGAATCTACATTATTATTTTAATGTAATATGTTAGGATCATTTATTTTACTTGTAAAATAACTTTTTGAAAGAAAGAATGTCTTTTGCTATGCTCCTAACTTATAGTGGATCTGCACTTGTTGAGTTAATTAGAACCAGATTAGTGAAGTCCCAGACAGTGAGGAAATCATCAATAAAGGTGACAATTTCTACAATAAATATTTTGACAAATGTGTATATTTAATATTTAATAAACATTCATGATCTCAAGATTATATGTCAAAGTCTTTGGCTTTATTAAAACTCTTTGTCTTTCATAACAAACAGACTAACAATTTAAAATGCATATTGCCAAGATGCAAAATAATTGCAGATTTGTTTGATCTTTATGATGACTAGAATTTAAATATTTACTAATCTTCCCTCTTATCTAGCAAAACAGACTAATTGTTAATTCATTGTATTATGTTTGGAAAGGACTTTCATCAGAAGACTCCTATTCTTGGTCAAACATAATTTAAAATATCAGGGGCTATTTTTAACTCGAACAGCTGTGTAAATGTGGAAACATGTTTCTTTACCTCTCTCTGCTTCAGTTTCTTGGTTTGTGGAAATGATGCTAATAGTATCCACTTTAAGAGAATTATTGCTACGAGGATAATATGTGTCAGTATTTGGAACAATATTTGGCTCCTCATAGTTGCTACTATTGTACATGGCAAGCTCTGTCTAAGTCACAGTGAAAAAAAAAACAAGTGTAGAAGTATGTGTACAGTGTGACACCATTTATGTAAAAAATACTCAAAAAAATGCTAAATGCTTTTATGGGTACATGTATGTGCATGTAAATACGTAGTTAAGGACCTGGAAGAAAATTTTGAAAACTAATAGTGCTTACCTCTGGAGAGAAGAGGAAGGGATTGTATTAGTTGAGGTGATGCCCCAAAGGGGACTTTAGCATTATATTATTTTTATTTTTACAAAATAGTTTTATTTAGTAATAATTATGTAATTAACATTACTAAGACAATCTATTTGTCTTTTTTTTTTCAGAGAAAGTCACTAATGGGTTGATTAAGGATTACAAAAATAATGAACATTTTGAAGTCAAAATGAAAAAATTAAAAGATTGTTACTTATAAAATACCCTTACATTAATAAAACTGAATTTTGTCCCTTTTTATTCTGGGCAATAATTCAGACTGCTGTTAACATTTAATCATTTATTTTAATTGCTAATGAAAAATGCCAATCTGCTCTTCCATTTATTGTCAGACTTCTGCCTTTTTCCCCCCTTTAAAACTGTTTTTAATATTTTATTAGTAGTTTGGCAGAAGTGACATAATATTATTCTCCTTTTGTACTGCATTTATTCATAGCCAGGATCATTCTGCATAAATCAACACTGTCTCCTTTACAATTTTTTAATAGTTTATGTCAATTTGTTAAATTATGAAAGACACTTTTGGTCTACTAGCTCCACTAATGAATTATGCATCAATCAGTTTTCATCTCTTTGGTTAATATTTAAGAAATATTAGAGAATTCTCAGTTATAGACCATAGACACACTGAATTATTATGCTCTCTCTCTTTTCTCTCCAGGTAGGAGAACAAACTAATGAAAATATATGTCTGAGAATTACAATAATGATAGAACATTGATTAGGCAAATAGTTTATGGCAACTGCTAAGAGCTGGGAGAGGCTACACATAGATCAGAAGACTTTAAATTAATGGGTATCAAGCTTTAGTTTGCATCAGAGTCAGCTAGGATCTTTTTGAAATATAGATTTCTGAATCCCATTCCCAGTCAAAATGGGTCAGGGGCTCTGATGCAGGTGGATTGTGAGTTGTACATTGAGAAGCATGCTGGGGCCCCTTTGGTAGTTATCTGCTGCTGCCAAATGCTGGCTACAAAAGCTGCCCTGGTCCTTTTCTTCTTTTTCTTTTTCTTCCTCAGCTGCCCACATATTAGGGAATAAAAGGACACCATGCTATGAGAAGGCAATCAGGCTGCCCGGCACTGAGAGCCTTTGGAATGGGTAGTTCAGCTATCTCCAGTTAAAGAATTTATGTGCAGTCTGGAAAAATAAAATAAAAAACAGGGTGAGTAGGTTTATAAACAGACCTTTTGTTTTCTTTCTTACATTCTCACACTAAGCATTGGGTCCCCATTAGTATTTGCAACTGTTTATATACTCAGTGAAATGCTCTTTTTCATCAAATGGACCTGGCCTGATCCTCAGGAGCTCAAATTCATGCATTAGCTGAATGACAGCTAATCTATTTGATAATTGAAATTATAGTTATCTGTCCTAAGTAACAAATCTGCATGCTAGAGATGGTTGCCAGAATAATGTGCCCCACCACCCCATACAAAAAAAAAATTCATGTCTTAATCTCTGGAATCTCTGAATATGTTATTTTACATGGCAAAGGGGAATTAAGGTTGTAAAAGGAATTGAGTTCGCTAATCAACCAACCTTAAAATTGGTTCTAGGGAGAGTACCATGGATCATCCATGTGGGCCCAGTGTAGACACAAGGGTCCTTAAAAGTGGAAGAAGGAGGCAGAAGAGATCAGAGTGATGCAATGTAAGAAGGAAATGCAACCCTACTGACATCTTGATTTTAACCCAGGGTGCCCCTTGTTGAGCTCCTGACCTACAGAACTAATAAATTTATGTTGGTTTAAACCACTCAATTTGTGGTAATTTGTTACAACAGCAATAGGAAAATAATACATTCAGTGAGTCTTCTAGGAGTCACAGCACTTTAATCTAAAACAATGTTTTTTCCCCATGGGAACATTAGTCATTATAGAAGACAAATTTAGGAGATACTGGGAAGCACAAGAAAGCCTGGTGAGACCTCTTAAATCCCAACATATACACTAAGAATGTCTATACAAAGATGCATCTCCAAGGACAGTCACCCTGACCTGCTCCCTGGGCTGTAATTTTCCTCCCAGCTGCCACGCTCTCCCCAGTGCAATTCAGACTCTTTATGTCTGTGGTTGACTGTGATTCTGACTTCCCCACCAGTAGCCTCTTACATGCACCCCATGCAATGTTTCTGTACCAACATGAGGCATTCTGCTCAATGCCTTCCTCCCACAGGGAACAAAGAAGACTCTCCCCCTTGGAAACATGGTAGATTCGGTCAGGTGAGGTCACACATAACAAGAAAAGGACATGAAATTCACCATTTTAACCTTCTTGACTTTCATGATAAATTTCTAGTTTCAATGTTTGCTGAATTAGGCTACTTAGAAAAGCAGGTTCCACATTTGTAGAAGTGTTGGTTCTAGTTTTTCTGTAAAAGCTTTGATGTTTTAAAAATTCTAGAATCTGTTGGAATCTGTGGCAGATTCAAGCCACAATCAAAGTACATCTTCTGCCCCCCTCTGCCCGACTCTGCCTTCTCCTACTGCTCCATTACTTCTGCAGAGTAGCTGGACATGCTGGTGGGGTCAAAGGTTGGTGGATTGTTACAAGTGGGTGACCCTCCCCTGGGAACCCTTCACTGGCCAGCCACGCCAGTGTCCTCTCTTTCCTCCCATAGCTGCATCTCCTGAGATCGTTGAGATAACATTTACCATAGTGAGAGGGTGATTTACTCCTTTGGAGTGAGGAGAACAGTATTTCCCCCCAAGTCTACCTATGCCAGTAAGTGTTCAGGTACCATGGCTCCTGAGCAGTAATTCTGTTTATTCAGCAGGAGCCAGAATGAAAATTCTGGGGGCTGGGCAGGTGGGCAGCCCACCATCCTCGAAGACGGGCTGTGGGTCTCCTGTGTATCTGTTGTGAGCTGTCTGAATGCTGACTGCTGACAGGCTGATTCTCTCTGCAGAAGTCAGATGGCTCATTTTAGTTATGCGGCAGCTTGTTTTCTCCTGCCTTCTAGGAAACAGCACTTAAGGACCTGCTACTGATCCTATGTGCATTCATTCATTTTCTCCAATGGGGCAGGCTGTGAGGACTACACTGCTGAGCTACAAAGCTGAGTTGCTGTGAACAAAGAGCTTCAGAAGCAGGATGCCCCCTGCCCTGCATGGGCCTCAAGGCTCCATCTGAGCTCCATCTGTGCTGGTCAGTCTCACTCCAAGTAATCTGCTTCAGAGGCCAGCAAGCCACACCTTGGGAGCATGAGAAGAACTGAGCACTCAACCAGCTGTAGTCTGGACTGGTTCCATTGTCTAGCAGACACCGCCCCACGGAGAGGCTGGGAGAATTTATGTGGCCCAAAGAAAACAAGGCGAGAATTTTATCCTGAGTTTCGACCTGGGAAGGGGTCAGAGCTTCTATGGAACATCAATCACCCACGTGAGAAGGTCCGGATGAGAGTGTGCCAGTAGAGCTACTCCCTCTTGCTCTCCTTTTGGGATACATGAATGGTGGAGCCCTGGCAGCTCCCAGCAGCCCATACAGCACTGTGAAGCAGTATGCTGTCTTTTCCTGTCTTTTCCTACTCAGTAGAGAAGAAGACTCTGCTCTGCGCATTTCCATTTTTCTGCCTCCAGCTTGCAGCCTATTGCAGGACTGGTGCACAACAAACGGTTAAGGGATAGAAGAACAAAGGACCTGAGGCTTTGCGCCGGGCGCTACCTGAGGGTGCCACCTGAGGTTGCACGGCAGGGTGGGAGTAGTAAGGAGCATGTCCAGAAGGGGTGGGAGGAGCTCTTTCTAAAATTTCTCCTGGTACATGTACCAGCATACACGTTTTCTTACAAAGAAGCACTGCTAGGCAATCCCCAAGTTTCCTCATGGTTTTAATCAATGACTGATTGAATGACCCTCGAATCTATTGTGCTACTGCATAAGGTTGGGCACATCTTGCTTTGTATAGCTCCAGGGGACACCCTACACATCTGAGGCATCAGGTATTCTATCAGATTTGATAGTTTTCAGCAGGTGGTAGGGATGTCTTGAGGAAGGGACTCCTTTTCCTAGTTTAGACTGGGGCAGAGCTGAGAATCAGGGCCCAGCCACTCTTTGCCTGACTAGAGCCACCCAGAGCCTCTCACGTGAGTTAACCTGGGCTTAGATACCCTCCCAGAGCAGTAGGAAAGGGTCAGGCCACATCCAGTAGAAGCCATTTGGTCCTTGTCCTTTCCTTGCCATCCCAACAGGCCACCCAGACCTCTAGCTTCTTATAACCACGGTCCCTTGGTTACCACTCAATGCTTTTATCCTAACGGTATAAAAATGTAATTTTTCTTCTTTCTGGAGAATCTTAAAATGTGAAGACAAATCCATAAATTCAAAAAATATTTAAATTGCAAGTAAAAATATAGTTGTTTAGAGCATGAGCTTTGGCTTAAACAGGCTTGAGTTTGGATATGGCTGTACAACCTTAAGTAAGTCCTACAATCACTTTATGTAGATTGGTCAGTCTATTCGCTCCTTCATTTGGTTATTTCCTCAAAAGTATTTACTGAGCATCATTTCTGTGCTAGGCATCAAGTTGTTTAAGTCTCTGCTTTCAAGGAAATTAACATCTGGAGGAAGGCAGATGTTAACCAGATACCCACACTGATAAAGAAGTACAATACTGATAAGTACTGTGAAAAAAAACCTACAGGGAGCTATGAGGATATAACAGGAAAATTTGAACTAGTTGGATGAGGCAAGGAATCCTGAGATTTGAAAAATGAAAAAAAAAAATTAACCTGGCAAATATAGGAAGCATTCCATTTGGAGAGAGCAGTGGGAGCAAAGGTCCTGGGGCAGGGCATTGTGAGAGGTCAGTGTGGTCGGACATGAAGTAACGGGCAGGAGAAGCGTGTCAGGACAGGACGGGGCGGGACGGGGTGGGGGCGGTGGTGGGAGGCGGATGTGGCCTGGATTTATAGGCACAGTGAGAATCTTGCACTCTGACTCAAGAGCATGGAAAGGTTTTAATCAGATAAGGGACACAATCAAATGTAGTTTTAATGTTCAAAGTCATAACTCTGGTTGATGAGGAGGCTAGACCAGAATGGGGAGAAGAATTGATGGAGAGAGGAAAAAACCCAAGGAGTACTAAATGCCCTGTATTTTCATGGAATAACCGGTTAGTTTCAGGACTCATTTATCCCCCCTCCAGAACTCTTTACTCTGTGGCTTTGCTCTGCTCTCTGCAATGCAGCCTGCCAAGAATTTTCTCTTCTCTCCTCTGGATGTCCTCGGTGTTCTACTGGGACTCTAGGCCCCACAAGTAAGCCAATGAATTATTTCAAATAATTTGTTTTCCAAGAGATGATATTTAGTCTTGATGCAGATTTTTGTGAGGTATACGGAAGCCAGACCGGCGCCCACAGCTCACTATAGGTCCCAGGGCCCAGCCCAAGTGACTGAGGCTTAAAAATCATGTCTTTCCCTGCTTCTCAACAGGAGGCAGAGGGAGCTGACTCACTTACCTGCCCAAAGCATCATCATGCCAGAGCAAGCTTTGAGGGCCCACCGCTAGCACCACAACCCCACCACAGCCCTCTGACAGCTGCCGGAGAAGCCCCACTCTTCACACTCGCCCAGGATCATGCCTAAAGTCCAGCAGTGTTCATTTACATATTTAAAGGTACGTACTGGGAATACCGAGGAAACACTGAGCTCACAGCAGGATCTATGGGGGAGGGGGTGCAGCCTGGTGGTCAGTCTAATTCCTCCCCCTACCCTCTGTTTTCATCCCAAAGGCTCCTTAATTTCTTATTCTCTGCCTACCATCTAGGAGAAATGCTCATGAAATTTAGAAAAGATAAATCTCCCAGTTCCCTCTAGGGATCAAGGCCAACCTAAATAAAGTCACACCCCTTGCCAGTGTCTTTGATCCTTTTCTAACATCCTGTTTAGACTTGCTGGCAGGATGACCCAAGGTCTATTGATTCTGTGTGTGTTCATTGTTCCTCATCACTAAGCATTCTTAAGTATTCCTGGATAGAGACCAGAAGAATAATAGGACAGAAAGAGAGAGAGAGGTATGAGAGAGATGCACTTGGAGAAATTAAGAAATGTTTGGGGTTAAATGTTTTTTAGAAAGAAAAGAGAACCAAAGAAGACACCAGGAGTGTCCCGCTGGACATAAAGGCTGGAGGCAGAGCCCTTTGTCATGTGGCCTCTGAGTGAGCCCCAAGGCCACTGGTCCTTCTCAGGGCAGTGTGCTTGTGGCTGATGAGGGTAAGTTCTGCCCACAATAGATACCAAAGAGGTCTTCAGGCACTGAGGTCTTGGTTCAGTGCCAGTGTCTTCTGAGTAGACACCACCGCCACAACTGCTAGCTTCCTTAGAGAGAAAGGAGGATTTAGTAAAAATAGCTGACACTTATATAACCTTTCCCATGTGCCATATATTAACTGTAAGTTAATATATCTAATCCTATGAGGTAACTATTGTTATTACTCCCATTTCATAGATGAAGAAACTGAGGCACAGAGAAGATAATGAACTTGTCCCAAGCAGACTGGCTCCAGAGCCTTGGTCACACTTTCCTGCCTCTGGGTGCTGCCTGAAGTACTCCTGGTCAGAGCCTGTCGTTCCCAACTGCTTCCAGCAATGAGTCCCTGAGGCCCTCTTCCAAGACGAGTCTCAGCCCAGCTCTTTTGCTCAGCTTAGCCTGAACAGAAATGTCCACAGCCTCTGTCTAAAAGCCTGAAATAGTCTTATTAGTTACAATAGCAATTGTAGCTAGCATTTATGGAGCACTTTGTCTGTGCCAGGCATGTTACTAAGCTCTTAATAACAAATCTTCATTACAGATGTGCAAGATGAATATTGTTATCATTCTCATTTTCAGATAAGGAAATGAGGCTTAGGGGAGATAAGCTACTGCCTGAGGTCATGGGACAGGTGGATGGTAGAGACTGATTCTGAAGCTGATGTCTTGAATCTTCATGCGGTGCCGCTCATGGTTTTCTGCCTACAGGTGGTCATATCTGCCATGGCCAGGGGAGGTCCTGGGCAGTGGCGTCTCCTGAATAGGGTCATGCATTTTGGAGTCAGACGGACCTGAGATTAAATCCTGTCTCAGTACTTGTATGACTCAGAAGCATTACTTAGCCTCTTGAAACCTCAGTTTCCTCTTCTGTAACCTGGGTCTAATTCCACCTTCCTCATCCTGGGTTATTTTGAGATCAAAAGAGAAAATGCAGAAATTCTTAAATTTTAGATATGTATGTACTGCCTTTATGATTTTTGCCAGTCTTAAAATTTTCCATAAGCTGACTTAAAATAAATATTTTAAAAAGGAAACTATATTACTACCAAAATGAAAAGCCATAAATAGAAGATAACTAAAAATTCATAATTCTTAAAGTAAAAAAAAAATTATTTGAGCTTTTAAAATTACCTGGCATTATAATTGGCAGTACATATGCCATAGAAAATGCTAACATACTATAATGAAGTGCACATAGGTCAGAGGACAGCACTCAGTGGTCATTAAATTGTTGCCATTCTTCTCTTGCTCCTCTGCTCTCTCCTTGTCCCTGCCCTTGCCATGTGGTGACCTTGAAGGCCACAAATCCCAGATTGTTTCACTACAAGATGGAGGAGAGGTACACCTTGTATCAAACCATCGTATGTGAGAGAAATAAGCCTTTGTCACTGATTCGTTGTGGTAACTAGCATTAGTTACTCTGACTGACACACAGAGTAATGAGGGACGGCTCAAAAGAATAATGTGACGAAGAATTACCAGAATACATACAAGAAGAGCTTTGGAAAATGGTGAGACTTAGAAGTAAAACTCATTTGTTTTGGGTGTCAATGGGTCAGGAAAAGTTTTAAAAGTTAGGACCAAACAACTTTTGTTCCCTTTATTTAGGAGATGCCAATTTGTCGATTTATAGGGATTAATATAGTGGTCAAATGTAGCCAAATATCCTTTTTGACTGGTCAGCAAATTCTAAACCTTGAGAAAAGCCATAGAGGAAGCCAAATTACTAGCAAAAGGCATGTTGGTGAGCCTGCAATTGGGGCAAAACAGCTTGGCTGGCTGTAATGGTAGACTGGCGTAATAGTTTTGCCCATAGCCTGGGGTGTGAGGCCCAGCTCTGCCATTTATCAGCTGTGAACATCTGGACAATGCACCTCACTTATTTGAACCCCAGTTTTCTTACTCAGTAAAGACCAGTGAAAACAGCAGCTGCCTCTTAATCACTGTTTTGTATCACAGTGAGGATTCATTTCCACTTGGGCAGCAGCTTCTTTCTTTTTGCTTAGCTCAAGGCAGAAACAGTGGCTTTAAGGCTCTGGGCTCTGGGCTCTCTGATAACCCACGAGCTCGTGGCCTATTTGCAGATGCACAGCTTTCAGCAAATGGTCACCTTAGCTGGGCCTCACAGAGCACAATTTTAAAGAGTAAATAGTGAACATAGGTGAGAAGGTGGGCAGACCTGATTAAAAGAGTGATGAGGAAAATGCAAGCAGTGGGGAGTGGGGAAAAGATGGATGAACTTAATTAGGAAACAAGGATATGCAAAAGCTTATTTATCAGATAGAAGAGTGCTTGTTAAGACTATTCAGGAGGAAAAGTTATGTTTTCAATGTAGGAGAAATTATTGGATTAACTGAATTGTAGGTGAAGGTTCACTCATAAGAGATTTTGTTTGTGGTCATGGATATCTGGGAAAATTTGTATTTATATTTCCTTCATAGAAATAGAATGAATTGCATTAGTAGAAATAGAAAAACCAGTTTTGGTCAGGCTGGTACTTGACAATGCAAAGATAACTCAATAGCAAGAACAGTGTTGACTTCTGCAGCCACAAGAGGGAGACAGAAACTGGTAGGGAACTTGGAGGGAGTTCGTGCAGAGACAATACCTGAGACCTTTTGCGGGAGGGTGTTGAAGTTAAAGGGAAATGTGCTGAGGCTGTGTGCTGGAGTCTTCGTGGCCATGGTAGTTGTCTGTCGTCTCTCCCATCGGCATGGTCCAGGAAAGTAGAAATAAACCTAATGTTTATGAACCAGTTCTCTCTCCTCTCCTGTCGATTCTCTCCCAGCAGAGAAGGAAGGCCCAGAGGGGTAAAAAAGCAAGTGGATACCAAGCGTGACTCCATGAAAGGACTAACAACTGGGGATGTTCACCATATATCCCCAATATCCTTCACCAAATATGGTACTTTCCCAATATTTAGAATCAGAACTAGTATTGACAATTAACTGGATCAAACAATGTTAGGGAGGAAGTTCAGCTGGGTCCACATGTGATCCATACAGACATCAGGGCTGGGGACATCCACCTCTGGGACTTGCAGAGGTGGTGGGGAAGGACAAGGAGCAGAAGTCGCGAGATGGGGAAGAGTCCTATGATGTCATGGCAATTTGCAGTAACCTAGGGCAGGGTGAGTGAGACTGTGTGAGAGGAAACTCACTGGAATATGCACTGCACTTTGCCAGGCGAAAGCACCATGCAGGGAAACACTATTCACTACAGAAGATAAAAAAAGAAAATTCAGGATCTAAAAAAAAATCACAGCCATCATAAGAAACGACATCAAGCCTCTCTACTATTGCAAAGGACATAAACACATGCAGGGGAAGAACGCACTTAATGAAAAAGGATTGGGGAATAGCAGAAAATTACAAATCACATAAGGAATAGGATAAGAATCCCACTGCCCTTTGCCAGAACCTTCAGTAAACAGCAGCTGTGTAGACGATAGATGGAAAAAGAGACTTAGTTCCACCTCATGGTCTCTTTAATACTGCCAATTCCAGGCAAAAACTGTTGGGGGCTGCAGCTAGAAATGAGGGTAGTAACTCTTTCTGCAAGACAAAAAAGCGATATAAGCCAGATTGCTTCAGCAAAACTCTGAATTATTTCAGTGGTTTACTGGTGTTCATGGGAGAGAGGGATTAGAAGCATTGGTATAGAAGTGAGAGGCTGGAGTTCCAAATTTTAATAAACTGAATTCAAGCCTGTTCTGTACTTTTATTAAGTGTGTGACCTTATGCCAATTTCTAAAACCTTTAAATCTCAGTCTCTGAATTTTTAACATAGAGATAACCATATGTAATTGTCCCACCCATCTCAGTGGTGGTTGGGAATATCAAATTAGATGAGATATGTGAAACTGCTTGGTAAATTGAAAAAATTCTATATGCATTTTTATTGTGAGAACAATAACCAAAGTTGACCTGGATATCGTATTATCAAGGATGAGTGGAGGTAGTGGCTTCCAAGAGCACAGTGGCAGCTAGTTCCTGATTCTATTTCTCATTGAAATTCTCCTTCTAATGGCATATCTGACTTTGGGAAACCAAAGTTGTATTAGTTGTTTGATAAACTTGTACTGAAACTCTAAAAATGCCACATAATTGAAATAAAAGACAATAACTCATTGGAGCCTGTCTTCATCCTGTATTTGGCTTGGGAAAGATGCTCATAATTATTATAAAATATATAAAACTCAAAAAGCATTTTTAAGTTTTCTCACTTACAGTCAGGTTGAGCAATAAAGCAACAGGGTTATGAAAGAGACTTATAGAATGTGAGATACTGAAGAGTTATAAATTCAGTCCAGAGTCAGGGCCTGAGAATAACATTCAATTTATTTCAGGAAATTCAACTCTGTTTCATCGTTTGAATGAGTTAGCCACTTTGTATTGCAACAGAGTTATTTCTCTCTTGCAATTAGTTACAACCCCGAATTTTAAGGGGCTTAACATTAAACCGGAACATTCTCTGTAAAACATGAAAGCTTTACAGGGAGGAAAATTTTGATAATGAGATGCTGACATCACCCCCTCTTGAGGCAGGATATTTCAGTCAGTGGCATCTCTCTAACCAGGATAGCAAAACGTGCAATTTTAAGTTGAGAAGAAAGAATGGCACAGATTTCTTACTGTTTCAAAGTGTTGGGACACAGGAAAGCATTTTCCAGCTCACAGATGCTTTGCAACTCCTAGATGGAATTATCACCCACCAGGTGAGATGCAGAACTGGTGGCTGCCCTTGTGGGTAGGGACAGGGCTGGTGGTTGCCTGCCAGAAAATACCTTATACAGTGCTGGAAACGCATCCATCCATCCATTCATTCATTCTACAGATATTTGTCACGTATCTATACACCAGACACTTTGCTAGCCGCTATAAGACATATAAACTTTTATGAGACATAAACTCTGCTCTCAAGATGCTTAAAGGCCACATATTCTTGCTCCAGGTTACTTTTTAATGGTCTTGAGCAGACATAAACATTTTTTTTTTTAAATTAAGGTGTAATTTACTAACATAAAACTAACCACTTTAAAGTGAACAATCCGGTGGCATTTAGTACATGCACAGTAATGTGCAACCACCACTTCTAACAAGTTCCAAAACATTTTTATCATTCCAGAATAAAACCTCATACCCATCCTCTCCTCCTGCCAGTGCTAGGCAACCTCTAATCTTTCTGTCTCTATGTATTTGCCTATTCTGAATATTTCACATAAATGGAATTATATGCTATTTGACCTTTTATGTCTGGCTTTTTAAACTTAGCATAATGTCTTCAAGCTTCATTGACATTGTTGTAGCCTGTATCAGTATTTCGTTCCTTTTTATAGCTGAACAATATTCCATTATATGTACATATGATTTGCATTTCCCCAGAGACTAACGATGTTCAGCATCTTTTCATGTGACAAGTAAGTATTTTTACAAGGTAACCAAGATACCTATGAGTAATGATGCCAAGTCATCTGAAAGACTTCATCACCTTTGCCCCTGGGAGGGAATGGGACCTGAGATCACGGAAGACTGGCAAATTTTGATAGGAGGAGGGAGGTAAGGGCCGGCCTGGGGCACTGCTTGAGTTTGGGGGAGGAGAGCAGTTGTGTACAAGCATTTGACAGAGGAAACACGTGGGCAATCAGAAGAATGACTGAAGCTTTTGTGTATTGATGAGGTTGGAAGAATGGCAAAATTAGCTTGTGTGATCACGGAGAGAAAAATGTGAATGGTCAGGACCAGCTCCCTTATTTCACAATTTCTCTAAGAGTGACTGCTCTGCTGATGAATGATCTTTATTGCTCAAGGAGAAGAGTCAGAACTAGGCATTGGTCATTAGAAAACCTCTCCACCTGGAAGCACAAGTGATAGCAGTCTTTATCTGAGATAAGAAAGGCAAAAGTGCTTTGAGAACATCGAGAGTCCTCTCCTGATTGTGAGGTGGTGCAAGCCTCATCTTTTAAACCACAATTTGGGGCTATATAGAATGAACTGATTTGGGGTTTTAATTAAAATTTTTTTTCAATTAGAGTTGAAATTCAATATTATTTTGTTAGTTTCAGGTGTGCAGCACAGTGGTTACACATTTATATAATTTGCAAAGTGATTTCCCCCGTTTAATAAATGGACTAATTTCTTAAGAATTGTTTTTAAATTAAGAATTCTTGGCTATAGCTTTGGAACACATAATGTTTTTTTTTATTTTTATATGTCATCTCACACTTAGCAAAAAACCCATTCTCATCAAGAGAATTGCTTTAGAGCCAATTTCCAGAAATAAGATTTAAATTCCCAAAGGGGTATTTCCATTCAATGGATGATAATACTGAGCATTGACCTCGGAGGGTCAGACTTCATCTATATGCTATTCACACCTCCTTCCTGCCTCTACATAAAGTGGTAGCTGTGGTGAGTATTGTAGAATGTTGGTCCGCAATGGCTTTCTCAGGCTGACCATCCTAGGTGGCTAGTTTCTATCTCCATCATTTGCTGAAACTGCTCTCCCAAAAGGAACTGATATCTCCTTAGCTGCTGAATCCAGTGGCCTTTTCCTGGTCCTTACTTAACTTATTTAACCTAGTTACCATTTATCAATGACTTTCTATATAGCAGGCATGTTACTAAGCACTTTATATATTTGTAGTGTGGCTGCAGATCTAACTTGCTATATAACTTGCATGTTTAGAGAAATATGTAGTATCTTAATTTTTTCTCTAAGAAGCTTGGCCTTCTTTTCAAGTCCACACCCACTGGGGAAATTTATTTCACTGTCCAATCCAATTCCAAACATAGAACAAACCCATAAATTAAACAACCACCTTAGGTAGCACTGAGTCTCTGCTAGATAGAAGTGCTCAGCTTCTCAGAGAAGCTTCTTCCATCATTCTGTTTCTTCTTTTCTAAAATATTGTTTAGGAATATGTAGGGATGGGGTGACTTTCCAACATGAGAGAACCAGGCTCCTTAGGGGTGAGGTCCTTTTCTATTCTGGTTTCCAGGCTAATGTCACTTGTCCACCTGGATGCTGCTTACTCTGCTGACAAAGATGGCTACAGTTGGAGGCTGTTTTTGCCCTGGGTAGGCTGTGGTCCTGCCCGCTGGCTGACTTAGCTTCCCCTCCAGTATAGCTGATGGAGGGACTCCTTTGAGATCTAGCCATAACTCCCATTTGGCCCCAGCTCAGGAGGTCTGCTTTGGGGTCCTTCACCACTGCCATGGAGATCCTCTCTGAATAGCTTCTATGTCAGAATCTCAGTTGTTGGGGGAACCTTCTAACCCCAAATTCTCTCCCTTAGTCACTCTGGAGTTGCATTGGCCTTTTTTTTCTGTTCTCAAAGCTCATTGCCACCTTGTGGCCCTTATAATGCTCTGTCCCCAGATTTTCTCAGATTACTGGCTTCTTCTGGTCTTATGGACAGGACAGATTTCCCCAAGTGCAGGGAGACCAAGCCCTTGAACCAAGAGAAGAAGATCCTTTGATGGAGAGTGTGGAAATGATTCAACACACTCGCCAAAGTTAGAGTCAAAAAGAGAGTTTATTAGAAATGAGATAACACTCCACAGACAGAGTGTGGTCTCCTCTCAGAGGCAGAGAGGAGGGAGACAGTGAGAGGATAGTGAGAGAGAGACAGAGTAAAGGCACTGAGCAGAACCCTGAGTGTTCAGGGAATTCAGTTTATATATCATTCTTTAGTTCCTATGAATTACAGTTTAAAAGACTTTGTTAACCCATTTCCTTTGATATAGGCATAGGAGGAAGAAGAGTATGTAGTGTGAAAAGGTACAAATATGTAGTGTGAAAGGCTTGCTGGCAGTTCTTAGCCTTTAATACATAGGTTCCTCAAGGCTTTAGCCATAGGGAATGAATCTTGGTGCCTGTTTTCCCTTCACAGGTGTGGGGAAAGGGCTGTCAGCAATCCCAGCAGAAACCTTCCTTTGTTCTGCAAGTGTCCTCCTGACCTGGCTGCAGGGCTGATCAGCACATTGCAGTCTCTGATTGGGGCTTGATTAACATTTTAATTCTCTTGCCTCTTCCCTATATCAATATAGGTCTCACTCAAATGGCTGAGAAAGTAATGGTATTAAAGACAATTCTTAATATAAAAAATAGATTTAGAAATACGTTTGGATTAAATCAGCGGCATGCATATGTGGAATAAATGTAGAGAACTCTGGAAATATCTCTGCAAAGATCTGTATATTGTTTAAATTTTGTTCGCGCCTGAATAACAGACATGCTAAATGTGGACCTAAATTTAAACCTTCTCATTTTATTTTTTAAAAAAATCCATACCAATAGATATTCTCTAAGGAATACTCAGCCTATGACTCTCTTCAAAGGTCCGCCTTTGGGTGACTGGGGCCACTTTATAGGTAGGAGCAACACCTAGGAGTACCTGGGAGTTTCTGTCCACATTAGCCTCCTCTGGTCAGCCCTACCCAATGACTGACTGGTGCAGGAGCAAGAAAGCCCAGTGGCCCTGCAATGAATCTAGACAAACTTTCAGTCCTAATTAATACCAGATCTCCTGTGGGATCAGGCATCAGCTGGACTTCGCCTCAGTTCCCGTCCTTGCAGGGCTTCTTCTAATGTCTTGTCCTGTGTCCCTCACTCTCTTACTGTTTTCCCCAGGCAGTATATCCTTAATAAATCACCTGTTCATGAACTCTCATCTCAGGGTTCCCAAGAAATGGAGACCACTCGTTTAGTTTGGTGAGCAAGAAAGGACTCTCTGAGGAGATGCCACTTGAACTGAGACCCATAAGACCAGAAGAAACCAGTCATGGAAAGATCTGGGGACAGAGCATTCCAAAGGCCATGAGGTGAGAATGAGCTTTGGGTATTGAAGGAACAGAAGGGAGACCAATACAATTTCAGAATTATCTTACTCCCTTGCCTTTAGCACACTAAAGTCTGACTTGCACTCAATACAATCTTTCTCATTTCCACTTGGCAGAAGCAGGAGTTGAGAAAGTTTAGTAGCCTTTCCTCCCCCAACACTTCAGCACAATCTATGGAGAGAGATCTAAAAATGGGAAATGACCATCTAAAAGATTATTGACCCTGATGAAAATTGAGGTTACCTTGTGTTTTTCTGCTGCAGTGCTTGAATAGCATCTTCATTGCATACTAGTCGCTTGCAATGACCAAATATATCCAACAATTAGAAGGCAGTGGAGATCCTGAGAGAATCTGGCTCAGTTTCTATGCATCCTTGGTGCTTTACCCAAAGAAAGGCCTAATTGCAGTGCCTGATAAGGGACTGATATAATAATAATAATAATCTCTATATCTAGGGAATCATCTCATTTTAAGTGTAATTGTGTGCCAAGATACTCCACAAAGTATGTAAATGTGATACTGGCCAGGGCAGTGAAAGAAAGCAGATAAGAGGCTGGATAGTCCTGGTAGGAAAATCTTACTGGGCAGATAGATCAAACTGTTAAGCGGAGATCCAGACAACTCTGATGAGTGTCTCGGCTAAGGAAGAGAAAATGCCTTCCTAAAAGAAAAGCAGGAAGGAAGGAAGTTCTTTTTGCTTGAGTCTCACTGGGAATTAGTTAATAAGAATATCCCAAAGCCTCACAGTGTAAAGACCGGCTCACTTGGCCATTGACTTGGCCATAAAAACCCTCACCTATTAAAATTAATCTTTTTTGTTGATTCTTTGTCAGAATGAATCAGTGACCATTCATTATTCATGCAAATGAACTTAGATTTAAATTTTTACAAATAAAAAATGATGTAGCTGGAGACTGAGGACAAACTCCTAAGTACAAATATAACAAATAGGACACAAAATCATATTCTTTAAACAAATCTATCCTTCTCAAATTATTAAGGTATTTTAATTATATTTTCATGCCAACGTTTTATTTCTTGCTCCAGGTGCACTCAATGAGAGATAATTGGTACAATTTCTTCTTGATGTGTGTTATGTTTTGTATTTACTGCAATTTTAAAAGAAAAATTTTAATAGAGTATTGATTATCTAGGCCTAAAATCTCCTAATTTTTTTCCCTATTTGATTCTATTTCATTTTGTCAATATTTGTGTTAAGCAATCTGCATTGATTTTAATGAAGGGATGTTATCCAGCGACCTTTCATAAATAAATGGCAATGTGCCAGAGCAAACAGGAACCTTTTGCCAAACCGTTCTTGGCTGACTTACCCATTCAACTGACTGGCATGAGCATCATTCTCTTATTTTCAGTAAGAGAAGAGGCAGTATACAAGAAGGAACGGCCCTCACTGATTAAACAAGGAGACCGAGTAATTTGCTTTAGTCACCCCACAGCTCAAGGGCTCTGTGTTATAATATACTATGCAACAGTTTGTGGGGTCTTTGTGTGAGATACAAAACTTACTGCACTAAACTCCAAAAGTAAATAGGACAGAATTTTTCTTCTTTGACCTTTGGAAGTTGATACCATTAGGAAAATAGGGGAAGGTCATTTTCTTGTGGTAGAGAGGGTGAAATATGTATTGCATCTGAGGTGTAGAGCTTCTCTTTAGTCTATATCCATGATTTTCTGTTCAGTTATGTGTACTACACATTTTATTATGTGTTGTACACAATTGTAGCCAGAGAAAAATCAAGCTGCATGTGTGTCCTGAGAATTAGAGAGGGAGAGAGGTGAAGGCTGGTCATGGGGGACTACCAGGCAGAGGATGTGCCCCAGAAACCAAAAGATGTTTGCCATCCAGAAGGCTGGATCAAGCCCACCCATGTCAACATCTTCCAGATCTACCAGTGAACGTCATCCTTCTTCTTTTATCTATATCTGCCTTCTTTTTTCTCTCTTACTCACATAAGAGGAGAGAAAGAGGACAGAAGATGGGGGTTTTCATGGTACTGGCTGATGTTCCATACTTTTTGGTTATTACCATTTTTAGCAGGTAAATAAGCTGATAAATAATAACTGTAGTAATAAAACTTGAACAGTCCTTTTGCACACAGAAAGTCTAAACATTCAGTCTTATAGATCATTCTTCTATTATTATAAAGTAAATTTATGCTTGTCGTGAAAGTATCAAATAGACAGACATAAAGTGAAAAAAAAATCCTCTTCATCATCCTCACCCTCTATTCTCATGTCCTCAAAGTAATCATTGCAAAGTGTTTTTCAGAAATTTTTTACATACATATTTTCAAGCACACATATTTGATTATTTTTTACAAATGGGATTGTACTTTACATATTATTAAGTGACTTGATTTTTTCACAATCATAGTTTTAATATCTTTCCATATCCATGTGTATGAATATATAGGTAGGATAAATATGTACTTTATCCAACAAAGACACTTGTTGACTGACAAGGAGTGATATTACTAATGCAATGGCACACAGTTCTGAACTGGAAATGTTCTGGGCAAATTAGAAATTTGGTCACACTGTAGATCATGGTTTGAAGCCAATCTCTCAGCTAGTTTGCCTGGAAATTGCAATGTTTCCAAAGGGATTAAGAGGTAGAGGAATCCATTAGAGAGCAAGAAATAGAGATATTCTCATCAAATAAACAGTGGAAAGCTTTGGCCAAACAAACAACTAACACTGTCAAACTCTAGCAATTTGACATTACAATTTTTGTCTTCTAGTTATATGAATGAGAACTTGGGGGAAGATGTTATAAGGAGGATATATTTCCCATAAAAGACATGAAATGTTTTAACAATGTTAGCAGGACAGAGATAGATCAGAGAATGAACTAGCTCTCCTTCAAGAACACAGAGGACTGGTAAGAGTAAACTGTTATACACGACTTCGAGCCTCTAGGCGCACCAAGGAGCCGACACCGATGCAAGAACAAGAGGGAGTTTATTTGCAGGCTTGAGCCAGGGCCGAATACACTGACTCAGCAGTGGAAGTATCGGCCCTGACTTACAGTTTCAAAGGGTTTTTAAAGGGCAAAACCACAAGCAGGGGAGTACAGCAGTGGCGTTACAGGATTCTTTAAGGGGATTGGTTTAGGTTTTCGTGCTGAAGAAAAAGAAAAAGAAAATAAAAGAAAAAAAACTGGGACAGGGAGCTTGGCAGGTGGGATTTTAAGATAATTTCTAAGAGGTCTCTGATTGGCCAATTGCTGGGTGGGATGACTCTTAGCCAGTTGGTGGTTTTTTTCTTGGAATTCCTCTTAAGCTCAAAATGGAGGGTTTGTATTTAAGATGGAGTCACTTTGGTTCTACAAAATGAGTGGATTTGGGGCTTTTGTGGATCCTCTTTCTATGTAACTCTAAGTCTACCCGGCAGATGATAGTTTGCTTTTCTTACCTCACTTGAAGAGTTTTGCACACAATGGGGGATTAAGTGGGGCAGGGGTTAGGAAGATTAACACTGGCTATGTTATTTCTAGTTTGAACAATGTCCTTAGAGCATTTTTGGTCCTCTATTGAGTTGTGCTCTGTGCTTCATTTAATGGAAAGACAGAGTGGGGTTTGGGATGTTTTCTTTGACAGAGAAGCAGCTGTGAGATAATTGGTGACCAGAGGTCAGAGGAGCTACAGATTTCTAGCCACTGGAGCTCTCACAGGCAGGACAACATGATATAATGTTCGAAGAGGAGGATGGGATGTCACCAACCTCTGTTTGATGCAGCAGATTGTTTCTTCCCTCAGCACTGAGGAAAGGACTAATTTCATTTTTATGTGACTTGCACTTATAATTTCTCATTTCTAATGGGATGTTTTCCAAATTCATATCACCAAGCCAGCTGGCTGCCACATCTGCACATCCCTTTTATAGAATCTACCTAGCCTTATGTCCTTCTTTTAGTTTGATCTCTGTCACACAATAATTTTGTCAACACCTACTAGAAGTCCTCTTTTAACTCTAAAAATAAAAGGGATGAACTGAAATATAATAAATTCAAAATTTGAGTATGATAATGTAAGAAGTAAGATAAAAGCATTGGAAAATTATTTTTCTAATCTGTAGGTATCTATAGACATAGATGTCAAATGACTGTCCAGGAAATTGTACATCACCAATGAGGTTGACTAGAAGGAGCACTGGACTGGAATCAAGTAGACTGAAGTTCTGATTCTGGTTCTGAAAAGGAATTTTCCACTCAGATGACTAACCTTGTAATCAGCTCTTTGTTCTGCCTCTGTAGACACGCTTGTCGCAGAGAGCAGAGTGATCTCCAGATCAACTGAAGACTCACCCTCTGCTTTGATTGTTCTGTCTAGATAACAGATGTATTGCCTAAATTCCTGTCTAAAAATCTCATATTCTGTAACTGCCCATAGCCTATGCAACTCCCACAGTCTGTAACCCCGCACCCCCAACAAGGACAAACCAACCAATCAGCTCATGCCAACTGTAACAGCCCAGATAAGCCCTATTAAAGCAAGATTGCCCCTGAGCTTGGGGCCCAGATCTTCAGAGCGCTAGCGCTTCTGGGACCACTGGTGTAATAAATCTGAGTTCTCCAGTTCTCCAGGTGGTGCTTGGTTTCTCATTGGTCTGCTTTTCTGCAACAGTTCTGACCCTGATTCACTGTGTAATCTAGTGTAAGTCTCTGGGCTTCAGTTTCATCCTTTGTAAAATGAGGCAGGTGGCAAAAGTTGATTTCTAGGGTTCCTTTCAGGTATAACATTCTCTATGATTTTGATACTTTGTTTTTTTACAAAATGAAAAATCACTGAAATTCTTTACATTCAATCTTTTTTTTCTATTTTCTTCCTGATCATTATTTCAGTGTCCCTGAAGGAGGCACTGTTTTGGGTCCATTACTCCTTCATTGCTTGAGAAGGCCATGATGACTTGAGGAATGAACAGATTAGGAGAGTGCCTTTTAAACGTCAATTGAGGACTGCATCCCAATATTTCACACCTTAGCCTGCTTCTGAAATCTGAAATTTCATTCTCAGAAGTTTGTTTTCTGTGGGTGAGTCAACTGCACTCAATTAACATACATATGTCCTGGGAGAGGCAAGACAGTAAGCTTGTTTCAGCTTGATTAGAATGCATTTACCTGGGTTTTCCCAAAGAGCTGGCTAACTGACCATAGCGTCTTAGAGAAAGAGAGTAACAATGGGAATAATTTTATAGGGCAGACAAGTAAGCGATAGATACATCAAAAGTTGGAGCAATGCCTGATGTTGCTACCTGGTGGGAGTCAGAGTCAGAGGCAATGAGGGGCTATGGAGGGGGCAGACGGGAGTTTAATAGAACACTGGAATGGGGGAAGTTGTGGGCAGCAGCAGACAAGGAAGTCAGCAGACACCAAGGGCCTCCCCAGAAAAAATTTGCCTCATACTTTTCCTTAGCCTGGCTCTGTCCAGTGTGTATGAAACTCATGCAGTTCCTCATTGCTCGATGGGCACTTAAGAGCAAGAAAGCAGGGAAAAGAATCATTGTGCATTAAACTTGTGACTCTACTCTTTCTCTCAGTTCATCTAGAATCTCTTTGTTTTCATTTTGCTTGAATTTCAGATCTATAATTAGAGTTGAGAAGAAAATGTTCTGCACAGGGAGTTTTGCTAACACCAATGTTTTGGGAGAAGAATTTTTTTAGAGGTGAAGAATACGGTAAATCTTCCCCCATCCCTTTATAAAGCACACTTTCTCTTAAGAATCTAAGGATAGTAGGCTGCTGCAGTTTCTTTCTAAAATAACTCATTTCTGTTAAGGGAGAGACCATTGAGAATCTCTGTCAGGGTTGCTAGTGGTCACCCCTCAGCTTCCAAGAGCTTGCAGGGCTGGAGGTGCTTGCCAGATGATTCAGTTTCCTTCAGCACTATGCTGGCTGAGGAGGGGTTTCCTTCATTTGATAGATGTCAGTGTTTCATGCTGTTCTGACATTTTGTAACGTGGCTTTCTTCCTGCGAAAGTAGGTTATATGGTGTCTTTTCTTGCTTCAAAAATTTATGTTTTTAACCTTACAAACAACTCTGGATGTTATAGTGATGGATTAGTTAAGGAAGTTTGGTGAAAGTGGTGTAGATTAAATCTGTGTGTTTCCTGAAGAAGTGGTAGCTGTGAGAAGATTTTTAAAAAGGTCGAATGCAAAGGTAAGAAACACGTCTCAACAGTTACAGAGTTTAGAGTTATCTCCTGAATGTCAATAAGTTTTTCCTTCTTGATGAACTTGATCCCACCAAAATCAGATGCCATGTTAAAAATGAAAAGTTTTTATTTCCATGTGATTTTGCTCTGTTTATTCTCTTTTCATGAATTCTTTCACTTTACTGGACCAAGAGAAGCCAAAGGACATGACCAATTTGTGTGGTCAACCAGTGAGAAGAACATAGCAAATGGAAATAGCTCATCTTCTAGACTTACAGTTACTAGCTGTCATATCCTTCAGTACAAGCCCCCTGTCCTTATAGTGGTAACACAATCTCTTACTCCTCGGATCTACTTACATATCTGTCCTTTTTCCCCTGCAGATTTGGATCCGTGGATTGTTTTTAAGTCTATTTCCTCCCTATTGTTCAGATTCTTTAATTTCTATTGTTCCAGTTCACTGATTCTTTCCTCTATCTCCTCCTTTCTGTCTGCTGTTGAATCCATCACTGAGCTTTTTATTTCAGTTATTTATAGTGTTGTTTAATAATTGAAATAATGGAGGAGAATGGAGGAGACAGAAAAGAATAAGTGAACTGGACTATAGAACAATAGAAATTTTTGGTGCTAAATTTCTGTTTCTTTGCTGAGGCTTTCCATTTTTCATTTGTTTCAAGAGTATTCATAATTGCTTGTTGAAGCATTTTTTATCATAATTCAAAACCTTTGTCACATAATTCTAAAACTTCTGTTGTCTTTATGTTGTCATTTAAAATTTTTTTCACTTAGTTTGAGATCTTCCTAGTTTTTGATATAATAAGTGATTTCCTGCTGAACCTGGGCATTTTAGATTATGTTATGAGACTCTGGACTTCAGATAAGATTTCTATTTTAACTGGCTTTATGTGACACCACTCTGGCAGGGAAGGGAGGGCCCGCCTTATTACTGCCAACTGGAAGTGGAGATCCAGGTTCCCCACTCACTCAGCTGACACCTCATTACTTTTGGATGGGAGTTCCAGCTCTCTGCATAATCTCTACTGACACCGAAGTAGAGGTGACTTTGTTACCACTGGGTGACAGTGAAAATCCTGACTCACCTCTAGGCCACCTCTGACAACACCCCCATGTTATGGAGAGGAGGAGATGTGCCTCCTTCTCACCTGGTGCAGGTAGAAGTACAGGCTTCCCATGTGGTCAGCACTAACACAGTGCGGGGTAGAGAGAGGAAGAAACAGGAGACTCATTACCGGCAAGGATAAATTCTTGGCTTCCTACTTGGCCATCTCTGACACCACCCTGGTTGGAGTTTTGAGGTGCCTCATTAAAGCCTGGTGAGGATGGAAGTTGAGGCTTCCCACTTAACTTTTGCTGGTATGGGTGAGGGTGAATCCACAGTTATTCTGTGATGTTATGATGGAGTAGACCAGTTACTGTTTAAAAGTTTTCTGTCTAAGATCATGAAATTAAATGTAAAACTTAAAATTTAAAAAGCTTTTAGAAAAAAAATGTAGGGAACAAATATGTTGGTTATTTAGGGCTGAAGAAAAAGTTCTTAGGCTTAATACCAAAAGATGATCCATAATAAGAAAAATTAATAAATTGAATTTCATCAAATTAAAAACTTTTGTCCTGTGATTCTGTTAAGAAGATAACAGACAAGCTATAGACTGTGAGAAAATATTTGCAAACCACATATACACCAAAGCACTAGTATCTAGAATACATTTTTTAAAACTCTCAAAGTTCAACAGTAAAACAAAAAAAGGCAATTCAATTGGAAAATGGACAATGGACATGAAGAGATATTTCCACCAAAGAAGATATACAGATGGCAGATAAAAACATAAAAAAGATGTTTAGTATAATTAGTCATTAAGAAAATGAAAATTAAAACTTCAATAAGATATCATTATATACCTACCAGAATTGTTAGAGTAAAATATACCAAAGACACCAAAAGCTGGTGAAGCGATGGAGAGACTGAATCGCTCGTTGGTGGGAATGTAGAATGGTACAACTACACTGGAAAATTGTTTGGCAGTTTATTAAAGAAAACTAAACATGTAACAATCACAAATCCAGCAATTGAAATGTTGGGCACTTATACCAAAGAACTGAAGAATTATCCTCACAAAAACACCTATACACTAATGTTTATAGCAGCTTTACTTACAATAGCCAAAACCTGGAAACAACCAGTCCTTCAACAGATGAATGATTACACAAACAGTGGTAAATCTGTACCATAGGAAAAAAAAAAAAAAAAAAAAAGGGAAACTAACTGTTAACATACATGACAACCTGGAAAATTCTCCAGAAAATTATGCTTAGTGAAAGAAGCCCATCTCAAAAGTGTACACACAGCATAATACCATTTGCAAAGCATTCTTGAAATGAAACTATTATAGAGATGAGGAACAGATTAGTGGTTGTCAAGGGTCAAGGAGGGCACGAAGGCAGGAAAGGAGTCCCGTGGTTATGAAAGAGCAATGGTGAGAGACCCTTGCAGTGATGGAATTGTTCTGTATCTTGGCTGTATCAATGTCAATATCTTGGTTGTGATACTGATCTCTGGTTTTGTAAAATATTGCCCTTGCGGGAAAACTGGGTAAAGGATACAGGGACTCTTTTGTTTTTATTTCTTATAACTACGTATGAATCTACTACTATTGTTTCAAAATAAAAACCTTAGTTAAAAAAGACCTAACGAGTCCGACAAAGGGGGCAAAAGTTTCCCAGACAAAGATAACCAGTCAGAAAAGGTAAGACTGAGAGATCTAGTGGTTCCAAACTTTGGGTCCTTCTGAAGCACGGGGAAGAGCCTCTGGTTATGGACCAGCTCCTCTGAAAAGTAAGGGATAATGCATATGAGAGTCTTTAAAACTGCAGGCTTACACCCAATAAAGGTATTATTGTGACCAAATGTTAATAGCTACTACTCTTCCAGGGGGGTTGTGTGTTCCAACAAAAACAGGACAACTTGCAGAATGGCAAAGCCCCAATCCACAGAAAGGGCTCACTTAGCCAGACCTTTGAATGTAATGCTGGTGGAGTGCTGTTTGGAAGGATTGCCTCTCGGGCAGGTTATGTCTGCTACATATTTAAGGAAGGTCAGAACTGATGGCTTTTGGGATGCTGCCTTCATTTCCAAGTCTGGTCACTTGACTGTATTTCTTTTTATTCTCTCAGTTTGTGGCACATTTCAGCATTGCTTCTCCTGTACTCAAAAGAGAGGCCAGAGGGCAGCTGAGGGAGCTTGGCAGTCTTTGCTGGAGGTAAGGGGAAGATGCAGATTGAACACATTTGTTGGGAACATTGGTGATTTCAAAGTAGGCTCACTCATCTTCTTGTCCACTCTCCAAGACATCACTGTGCCTTTTGTTACATATATCTGTCCCCTCACCCACTCCATTACTTTTTTTTTTTCCAAAAAAATGGTTAAGGTTATCTTCCCAACAGAAGGAAGTCATACTAGTCATTCAATTTATTAGGGATTTCCCTACCCCTTACTTTTGGTCTGCAAGACCAGAGTGTAACAGTGGCAGAGGTACATCCATACAGCTATTTCTTCATATAGACTTTTTTTTTCCTAACTCACTCTCTAGCCTCAGGATGCTTTTTCATCACTGGCTTAATCTTGGGAAAGCTGTTTCTCCCCTTATTAAATGTACGTTAAGTCTCACTAGCAGCAGCTGAAAGCAGAAAAGACTGGGTTTTTATGATTGTGTAAGTGATGGGGAAAAAGTTATATGTGGTGTCTGCTTGTAAATTTCCTTAGTGAAAGTAAGCATCAAAATTTCTTTCTAGAAAATCAACTGGAAATATTCTAACAGTTGGCAGCCAGAGCATTGCCACAGCAAGCATTTCTAGGTCACGTGCTAAACACTGGGAGAGGTGCTGAGGGTATAAAACAGTTAGTGACACAGGTCCTACACAAGGGCTTTTTGGTTTGTTAGTAAAAATGGTAAATAACAACAAGAACAATAACAAAAAGGTGGGGTGGGGTGGGGAGTGTCTGGATTATCTGCTGTGTGACAGGCAGGGCATTAGTAACGTTACTAAATGCTCTCAACCATTCTGCAAGATAGTGAGAACCATTCAGCATCACACATATGAGAACTGACACGGAGAGAGATTAAAGAATTTGTCCAGGCTCGCTGAACAAGAAAATGGTGATGGTCAGGTACAAACCAGATCTGCATATTCCATACTGTCTCTAGATAGAAAAGAGAGAAAAATCTGTAAAGGGGCAAATTCTAATGGAAGGCCCAGGGAAGTAGCAGATGATCAAGGCTGTGAAATACCTGAGAAGGGAGAGGCTGTGCCAAGGGCAAGCACTTCACAGATGTGGATTGTGGACCCTATTTAACATCTAAGCTGGAGAGTATTTTCAGTATTGTCTTAATTAGATGTGAGAAGTGTAACAGCAAGCCAACTCCAGCACATCTGTGCATTCTATAAAGTGACAGGAATTATCCCCTTGAGAAAACATGAATAAATGTATTCTACCTTCCATTTTTATTAACAAGAAAATAAATTCCTTCAAATTTGGCTCAGAACTTTCTAGTTAAGAAAATGTTTCTCTATTCTATTTATTCCAGGACACTCTTGTCTATCTTCCTCCTTCCTTCTCATTTCCCAAGAGAATCTGTTTTTGCCCAGTCTTTGTCTTTCAAGTTAGCCAGTCCTCCAAAATACAGAAGATATGGAGTGAGTACTAAAAATACACCAACAACAAGTCATTATTCAAGGAAAATTTTTATTTTTTGGTACTTAGTAGAGGCTAAAGAGAATATATGGGAAAAACAAAAACAAACCAATCTGAGATCTGTGTTATAGGGCAGAAATGACTAATGTGGGAATATTCAAACAACCTACCTCCTTCTGGCTCTTCATCAAGACTCCTCCAATTATGAGGTAAATTGCCCTCTTCTCCCCCCAGCTAAAGAAGGATGATCTTTTCTTGCCTCCAGAAAAGCTAAGTCAATCCACAAAAGGAAGGAATGGGGAACAGGGGAGAGAGGACAGGAAGATGAAAGTGTCCAGAGGGAGGCTCTGGAGTGGATATGGAATGGGAAAGCACTGTGGTTGGCTGGGATTACATATTTGGATCTCCTTCCAGATTTCAAGTAAGTTGAGACAGGTATTTGAGCAATTTTATGGTTACTTTAGGATGTTGATGGATAGAGTTTCTGCATTTTCAAGAGCCAGAGATACTTCTGAATGTCCCACAAAGCTTACTATATTCCAGGACTTAGAGACCAGCAGGGACCATCTCGCCTGTCTCTGGGTGGTTGGAAGGAGGAGAGTGAGCAAAGTAAATCAACTCAAGAACAGCCAATGTATGTGCAAGGATCACATGTGAGTAAACTATTAGGTTAAACTTTCGAAACTGCTGCGTTTCGTGGAAAAAATGTTGACTTATCAATTTTATAGGATTTAATCTCATACATTCCCCTAATCTTAAACCAATTTCTAGAAGGTTTTAAAAGGATTTTGAAACAATAGATTGGAAAGGGTAGACTTTAATGCCAAAAAATATTTAAAATCTAAATCTTTTCCTTATTAGATGTATGATCATGGGCAAGTTAGCTCAATTCCTCTGAGCCCATTTTTCTCATCTGAAAAATAGATAAAACAACAACTACATACCTCACAGGGATGGAGTGAGAGATTATAAAACACAGAGCTTTAAGCTACATTGTAGGCACTTAAATGTTAGTATTTCCACTGAACTCACTTCATTGAATTCTTCGGCTTTTATTTTCTTGAAATATTAGGTTACATAGTTCATTACCTGGGTTTTCACTAACCCCAGCACTGAGACTCAGAGGAATAAGGGCCCTGATAGTTCATCTACTGTAATGCTGCATTTTATAAATGTGAAAATCAAACTGGAGACATTTCCCTGGTCACAAATAGCCAGTGTCAAGATCCCCGCTGCCCTGGTCCCAGCCACCAGTCCAGAGGGTTGACTAGGTTGCCCAGGACAGTGGGTCTGACCTTTCACCCATCCAGCAGAAACTCAGGGTAGGGAGGAGAGGGACAAAGAGAACCCAGAATGCACCCAAAGGTAAGCTTCTCTTTCAGGCTCTTTTTAAAAAAATTGAGATATCACTGGCATGTAACATTATGTTAGTTTCAGGTGTACAACATAATGATTTGATATTTGTATATATTGTAAAATGATAAAGGCTCTTGTGTAGACTGTGTGGCTCCTTCACCCCAGGAGACTTGAAGCTGCTCTAAGGCTTTGGCAGAGATGGCAGATTGATTTCATCTCACCACCAGTTATCAGTAGTTGCCTGGGGAAGCTGTGATGAGGATTCTGAGGCCGTTTCCAGGTTCATCAAGACAGAGTTCTATGATTGATTAATGATGCCTGCCTTGGGTGTGGAAGGGGAAAATAGTAGCATAAATTTCTGGTTCAACGGATGAATACTCTGAAATAAACATTGTAATAACTGAAAACATAAAAAAAGTACAAGATACTCTATGAAGATGGTGCCTAAAATATTAGGAGAATACATGAACATTAAATCACCTTTAGTTTTTTTTTCCTTTTAGTGGGAAGGGGGTTTTATATCTGTAATATCGTTGTTTATGTTGCTATAAAAAAGAGCTTAGTAAACTATATGTTTGTTGTAAAAAATACTTTCAGAGACCTCAACTACTGTTTTTTTTTTTCCCTGAAGCATCTTAATGCTGATGGGATACTTCAAAGACTCAAGCTCATTGGACTAGAAGATGTCCCATAAGGGTTAGAGTTCTGATTGTAATACATTGCTCTATTAATTTCTATCGATCCAATTTTGCAGTTGTTAGTACATGACCTAAGAGCCAAGGTTGTTCCTTGGGGAAGGGAAATGGTGACTAGATTAATTGGACAGAGTCTTCCAAAGTCTTCCAATCTCATGTGAAGTTATTGGTCTGATTTTAATATGTGTTCATTAGTGTTTTATATCTGATTCAGGAAATACAAAGTCAGGAGAATTTATAACCAAAGGCAAATGTAGAGTGATCCTATAGTAATTCAATTAGCTAACAAGATTAGATAAATATAATTGTTTTTTAAAAGACATACATTTTATAGAATAAGGAATGTGAGTTTTTAATCAAAAGATAAGCAGTGTGCAAGCATTATTCTTATATCACAGATTTTACATAGCAAGCTGAATAGGGAGGCTCACTTTCCAGGGTGTGAGCAGACATGAGAAGAGGTACAGCTTGTGAAAACAATCTGAAAGTTGGTGGAGCAATTTATAAAGGCAAAGAATGATTATTTGCAAAATAACCACCATTTTCTCACTAGGTGTTTGCCCACATGACATCTTCCTTGTGTAGTACCCATTGGCTCTGATGGGACATCTAGGCTGTCACCTCACTCTGCCTGGTGTTGTATTTGGCAATGCTCTCTGACCTCCCTTCCTCACCTCCACACTCTACACCTGAAAGCTCCTTGATCTAGGGGCCTTAGTTACTGGCCCACCTGGGGGATCTAAAGCCTGTTCCTCAGATTAGACTGCAGAAGGACCCAACTTTCTTTTCCCTGCTTCCTGACCACTCCCTATCTACAAAACTTAAGAACGATGGGACCAGGGAAACAGAGTGGACTATTTACTGAGACACTAAAATTGTTCACACTTACTCTGATGTGTATTAACTACTTGTTAAAACTCTTTCTCAGTGTTGTGAGTTAGAAAACATCCACATGCTTTTTTTTCTTATAGGCAGAGTATAGCAAGTAGATTAATGTCCCATATTCCAAACTTTAGTTCTCTCTATATATATTAGTTAGGGTAAAACTAGCTGCTATAATAAATAAACCTCAAACTTTTTAGTGGCTTAACACAAGGAAAATTTATTTCCCCGCCATGTAACAGTCTGATGTGTATAATCCCATTCAGCAGGGAGCTTTCTGACTTATGGTAATTCAGACAACAGTTTCCTTCCTTCTTGTGGGTTGTCTGTCTTCTGATTGTGGCTAATGAAAAATTCTGAAAATTACACATATAATTTCTGCTTACATTTCATTGGTGAGAACTAGTCAGGTGGTCACACCTGGCTGTAAGGTGCACTGAGAAAATAAATCTCTGGTTTGAAAGTCACCTCCCAGCAACAAAGTCACACAATTAAAGAGGAAATATAAATTTGGGGGGTTAGCTGCCAGTCTCTGTTGAATTATGTAACAGTGTGATTGAGAACCATAGTATTAACATACTTATCCCCCACCTAATGGTCTCTCTCCAGCCCAGCAAGCACCATTTCCAAAACTGTCCTTGAGGTGGGCTAGATCCTGGTACTGTTTAATCTGCACTGTAAGACCCAAGCCAAACCTTCAGGAGCTTTGGCAAAGCATGGCACGGGCTGTTGTAGAAGGATCAGCAGCAAGATGTAGATCAGGTCGCAATCCACTCCTGGCAGCTCTACAAGCCCTTTCCTATTCTATAACTTCACTCTAGAAGATTACAAGTTTGGAAAAGGATATGCTTATTTATGACCCTTTTGCTTTTGCTAAAAAAATGTTTTTAAAGGGCCATGTCCTCTCTTTTGTCTTGGCCGCAGACATGCTATCTAAACTGAGGAAGACTCGGAAACTTAGTGGCCACGTGAGCCACGGCCATGGCCCCATGGGCAAGCACTGGAAGCACCTGGGATGCTGAGGTAATGCTGGTGACACGCATCACCACAGCATCTTTGACAAGTACCACCCAGGTTACTTTGGGAAAGTTGGTATGAGGCATTACCACTTAAAGAGGAACCAAAGCTTTGGCCCAACTGTCAACCTTGATAAACTGTAGACTTTAGTCAGTGAGCAGACACGGGTAAATGCTGCCAAAAACAAGACAGGAGCTACTCCTATCATTGATGTGGTGCAATAGGGCTACTACAAAGTTCTGGGGAAGGGAAAGCTCCCAAAGCAGCCTGTCATTGTGAAGGCCAAATTCTGCAGCAGAAGAGCTAAGAAGATAAAGAGTGTTGTGGGGGCGCTGTGTCCTGGTAGCTTGAAACTACATGGAGGGAAATTCATTAAATGCTCACAAGGGTTTTAAAAAAATACAATACAATACAATACAATACAATACAATACAATACAATACAATACAATACAATACAATACAATACAATACAATACCATGTCCTACTCATGCTTGTTTCTCTTTTAGCACTTAGGACTGTTTCCACAGTAGCCCTAACACAGTGCCTTGCTCAGACAGGTTCTCATAAATATGTGTTGAATAAATAGATAAATGAACATTGATGGCTTAGCAATGTCCAAGGGAAGTTGAACATCAGGGTCCTAAACATTTTGTACACCAACTAACCTTCAAATAAAGAAGAATAGAACTTATTAGTGTTAATGTAAGATGGGGACTACCTAGTGTAAGGAAGCTACTCCAACCCATATTCTTTGACTTCAGTGCTCATGAAATGCTTTTGCTGGATCTTTTCCAGCCACTATTCATGAAGAAGAGGATATTAGTTTTGCAAATTGAGCTAGGGTAGTGTGAATCACTCTACAAGAATTTTAGGTGATCTGCCCCTGAGTACGTTGGCCAGCCAGGCCCATGTCCTGGAGCTGACCACATCAGAGCCCAGTACTCTTACCATTTAAGCTGGAGAAGCAGAGATCATGGTTGTCAGCCTGGGTGCTAGTGGGCTGGGTTTGAGGTGAGGGAAACAGGAAGTGGTAGTAGCCTTAAGATGGCGACAAATGAATATTGAACAGGTGCTTTAATACCTGCCTGGAATTCAGTCAACAAAATTTATGAGCAGATGGAGAAATGGGTAAGATAAAAGTACAGAAAGTGTTTGTAAGAAGAAAATGACATTGCAAAAAGCATTCCAATGACCCTGAAGATAAGCCTAAACGAAATTTTAACCTATTTAGTAGTCCTCAGATCTTAGGAAAAGAAAAATGCCTTTTCACTTCCTTTGAGCCCTGAAGGCATTTGAGAGGTGATTTTCAGTGAAGTTCCTGGGGGAAGTTGATTGTACCTAGAGTAGTCTTTCCATGGATTGAGGACAGGGAATGGGGTCACTTAGCTGTGCTTCACTTCCTGTGGTGAAGTCTGGCAAATGAGAAGGATAGAAGGAGCACAGGAAGTGAGAGAAAGAATAAGGTTGGCTGGTAGTAGCCATTTTAGAGATCTAACAGAGCAATTGAAGATGTTTAATAGCGGATGCCCATTTATTGATTGGGACCACAAAATTATGCTACCAGACATACTTAGGAGTAAATAGTGACACTGCCATGCATTTACTAGAAGTAGTTCTTAGGCAACTTCAGTGACCTTTATCTCCCCTTCTATTTGTTTCAATCCCCTTTAAAGCTTTCATCAGAAACAATATCATTACAATTAATTAATTTCTCTGCATTCAGTTCTAAAAGGTGAATACTCCTGAAAATGGTCATAAATAAACTCCATACAGATTTTAAAAGTCCTGGCTTCTAGGACTTTTACTAGCACTTTCAGCTGCTGGCATGCAAACACCATCTAAAGACACTGAGGTTTAGCAGTTTTGAAGTAATTTCCTGACTTTCTAGCTCTGCACAACCAGAGAGGCAATTGACACACTGTCACCAGGAGAATGTCATCTACTAACTGCCAGAGGACTAACAGGAGGACCGAGGTGCTGAGCCCCCAAGGTGGCCCCAGGGATCCTTACCTCCAGGTATTCATACCCCTGTGTAGTGACCTCCGATGGTGAACCCACAAAATGCTCACAGGGGATGGCTTCTGAGCAAGACATTGCATAAAAGATACTGTAACTTCTCCCCTGGTTTCATGGATTGCTAGCTCTGGAGAAAGCCAGTCATCAGGCTGTGAAGACACTGAAGTAGTAATATGGAAAAGCCCATATGTAGAGAAACTGAGGTCAGCAGCACCTTGACAGTCATCTAGGTGAGACACCTTGGAAGTAGATCTTCTAGCTCTAATTAAGGATTCAGATGGCTGAAGGCCCTGTAGACATCTAGCTTCACGAGAGACTCAAGACAGAACCATTCAGCCAAGCCACTGCAGAATTCTTGAACCACACATATGGAGTTATGAGATAATGAATAATTCTTATTGTTATAAACCACTAATTTTGGGGAATCATTTGTTCCACAGCATTAGATGAATAATATAAGAATCATGTCTCAAAGACGCAAAATAGCCTTTCCTTATGGTCTTTCTATGTTTATTTTTTTGTAAAGTTAAGGCTGTAGGAAGAAGTAACTAAGAGCTCAGGCTTTGGTGATAGACCTGCATCAGACCCCAGCACCATCACTTCTCAGCTTAATGACCTTGGAATAAGTTGTTTAACCTCTCTGAACCTTAGTTTCTTCATTTTTCAAACTGGAAATGGGGGAGAATAATGATATCCACTTAGTTTCTTCATTTTCCAAACTGGAAATGGGGGAGAATAATGATATCCATCTTTAAAAAAAGGCAAAGCAGTCCAACAACAAAGGCAGAAACCCTCACGTCAATGTTTCTCCCATAACTTTTTTTCTGGCCAGATGTACATGAAGTTAACAACAATTTGAATTCAGTTCAGCTTTGCTTTACTATTAAATTTATTATTCATTCACTGTCTTGCTTTTGTGTGAGTGAAAATATCCTAAGCATAAAACGGAACACTGGAGTCTGTGAAATTGCTTTGAATATAGTACATTTAATCAACAGAAATCTGAAAATAGTGTCTGCCTTTCTTTATGGATATAGCAACACTGTTCAGATTTTAATTATGAAAACAAGCTCTTTCTCAATAAATTTAGTATTTTCTCTGATTCAGAATATGGGAGACATGTCATTACTGTTTTTCCTATTACTACAAATGCACATTATTGGAACTTTATCACCAACAGATACACCTTCCAGAGATAATGGTAGATTCATGGTAGATGAATAATTTAGAACGTGTGCAGACCCCAAATTCCAGGCTTAAATTTTTAATGAATTTATCAGTGTGATAGACTGATACAGAGTTGCACCAGAATATAAAACTACTAAATATTTATAGTGACTTTTCAAAAAGTGAATTATTCTACTTTTCCAAATTAATAATTTGAGCTGTGAAGGCAGCACTTTTTTTTCTTTGCAAGAATATTTTTTCAATCTTCCAACCAGTTAAGTAAGTTGTTTAAGAATAGAACTTGGAAAATTTATGAAAATGGCAGAAACAAAAGATTTATTGAAATTGATGTCACACTCAGAAAAATCTATTGCTGGGTTAAAAGAAGGCCTGTGAGAATTAGTTTTAAACAATCCTGTAGGATAGATCTCCAGCATTACTGATAGGCATTTATTTTATTCAGAGTAAGTAGTTTGAGAAGTTTCTACATAATTATATTTCTTTTCAGGGTTTCCAGTTATTGCACTTTAGACTTTTGTCTATAGACTTGTCTAGTGGAGATTTAAATTGGATGTTAATTAAACTATATTAGGTTTTCATGATGTGCACACTTTTAATGTTTTTTATTTTGTTTTGTTTTCTAAACAGAATTAACCCAATATTAGACTTTGGCAAACAAGCTCAGTCCTTCACACAGATCCACTTTGTATCAATCGGGGTTGAATTAGAGAAATAGAACCACCAGGATGTGTATGTATATTTCAAACTTTATTAGCCTATTTTTATAAAATCAATATCTCCATTATATATATATATATATATATAATTTATATACATGTGATTTTTTAAATGGGGATTTCACCATAAATAATTGTGAAAGCTGGTAAAATAGTCTCTGTAAGGTTGTCATCTCATTTCTGATATGGATCCTGAAGTCTGCAGCAGGCAATTGGGAAGAGATGGACAAAAAGTGGAGAGATCAAGGAACAACTGGAAGCCATGAGCAAGAGCTAAAACCTATGTCACTTTTCACTGCCTCCCACTTTGATGTCTTGCAGGAAAAGCTGGTAGGTTTTGTTGTAAAGTTCAACACATACCTGATCCAGAAGTGGGAGAAAATGTAGAGGATCTAGGGCAAGGTGGAATTATCCCAGTTACCTTTTGAAAGGGTAAGTGATAGGCCTGGTCACTACCTCACATTAATGAGATGAGCCAGCTGATAAGCAGCAACATGTGTGAGCTACAAAAATTCCTGCTTCTACCTTCTGAGTATACAAAATATAAATGGCCTCTGTTCCACTTCCACCCTCTAAATCTTACATGAAGTGTATTTTTTGGCATTTCCAAACTGGAACCTTAGCTGAATGGAAATTCTGAGATACATAGTTCAATCTGGCCAAGTCACCAGATTACAAAGCTACCACATCCCTGTATATTTCTATCACTTGTTTTGTGCCTACTTTCCCTACCTGGTTTCAGATTGCTTTACTAGCCAGCGCCTGCAGCTCTTCTTTTGAAGAGACGAGCTTGGGCTACTGGAGTTGCCTTCCTTGGGGGTACCTTGCTTCTTTCTAGGGCAAGACTTGACCCCTAACTGAGATACAGTAATCTCTGCTTGGATCCAAGTTTTTCAATAATAAAATTCTTCTCTGGCATCTTATATGGACCAATGGCTGAAAATTTTTTCCAGAAAATTATTTTTCTTATGGTAAGACCCCTGAATATATACTCTGCTGTGCTTCTCTGATGTGCTTCATTGATGGCCTGACTGATACCTGATTTGATAGATATCCTAGGACCTAGATCCCCCATCCTTTTTTTGTGACCCGATTTGTGACCTGGACTCACCATAAGCCTTCTCACATGTCCTTCCCAAGAATATCAACTCTAGCTCATGCTTATTGTGTTCAGATCTTGGTCCTTTGACCCACCAGCAGATCTCTGGATCTGTTTGTCAGAGCCTTCTCCAGACTGATCCATCTTGCCTCTGCCAGTGCCCTGTTTTGGACAAAAAAAGGAGTTAGCAATATAAAAATGTTTGATAAGTGAAGAAATGTTGAAGCTAAAGGTTGAAGAATAAGAATAAAGACAGAAAAAATACTTATTTAACAGGGTTCCAATTATTGTTCTAGGTGTTGTACACATTGCAGTGAACTAACCAAAGTCCCTGTCCTCATGGAGCTTATCTTTTCATGGGGAAGAAAAAGACAATAACAAAAATCAAATAAATATATCACATATGAGGTAGAAATAGTGCTAAAGAAAATAAAGCACAGTAAGGAGATAGAAAAAGGACAGTGAGGATGTGCTATCTAGAGAAGGTGGATTGGAAGTCCTCTCTGGTGGGGTCATATTTAGGCGGAGAGCTGATGGAGTGAAAGGAGTGAGTCAAAGGTAGTTCTAGGGGAAGAACCTTCCATGTAGACGAAACACAAATGTGAAGGCTCATTAGCTTTCATGAAAAAGCAGGGAATTATTGCAGCCTATGTTAATTGATTAGGAGGTGTCTCTTAAGCACTTTACATATATTATCTCTTTAAATTCTAAAGTGGCAATGTTGTGATTAGTGGTGCTATGAATGTTTTTACACACAAATTTTTCTACATTTATTTTAATCATTTTCATAGGATACATTCCTAGGAATAGAATTTTAAATCAAAGATTATGGACATTTTTATAGCTCTTGTTATTTTATCATCAATTTGCCTTCCCAAAACACTGGACCAACAATTTACATTGCCTCCAGAAATGTACAATGTAATAAAAGAGTATTAGAATGCATTGTTTTGTTGCAAATGTCCATAGTCAAAGGACAGTTTACTATTTCCCCAAAGTACCGGGTAGAAAGGTATTGTTATCTAAAAGTTTGTGCTTAGTAATGCCTTCTTTAAGGCAAATTTTCTTCCAGGGCACATTCAATCAAAATCCACAGTATTAAACCTACTCACCAGCTTCTCATAGTACTGAATTGTGATCAGAAGAGGTTCAGGTTCTGGCTTGGCCTCTTATCTAGGTAGCTTTGGGTAACTCTCTTAATTATGCTGAGACTCAGTTTGCTCATCCTTAAAATGGTGATTTGTACTTGGTAAAAATATAATGAGAATAGACTAATATATTGTATATGAAAGAATTTCTAACTCTGGAGCAATCTACATAAATTAGTTAGCTAATATTATTTACTAGGCATTCGTCTTACAAATATGAAGCATAGTGTTTATTATTAAAATATTTTAGTGAGTGTTTCCCTTTTCTGGTAAGAGAGCTCCTTTCCTTGGAGGACCATCACCCTACCTCACCCCACCTCACCCCACCTCACCCTTCCCATTAGTCCACGTGATATGTGGCAAGCTGAGGACTTTAGGCTCTTGAGGTGAGCACATGACTCAGACCTAAACCAATCATTATATGACTCCACCCCCTGACACCAATGATTGGTTGAGGAATTGACATGTAACATAATTAGAGGTAATCCTGGAATACTTACTGTAGCACCCAGAAGACTAACCTTCTTTTTCTGCCCTGTGGTTAGGTTGAGTATTTTGCCACTACAAGCAAGATCCAGCCAAAGCAGAAGAAAAGGGAGCCAAGAGACATGAAGAGAAAATCCTGACAGCATTGTGTGAGCCATGAATTTAGACCTGCTTGCCTTGGACTTACCGATTACATGAGCCAGTGCATTCTCTTTATTCAATCCAGTTTTAGAAGGATGTTGTGTAGTTCAAAGCCCCAAGATTTGAGAATTATACAAAGCCTGTTCATTTGTGTAGCAGTTTTTGTTTCCCTAAGTGTTTTACATATTATGTGTTTACCACTGGTTTCTCATAACAGCCTTGTGGCATAAGCATGGAAAGTACTATAGTGAAATTTTAAAAGCAAAATGCTTGAAGCAGTGAGTGTGGTGGTCATGAGCCAGTTCAGCACTCAGATTTAGACTTGCTATTTCCTCCTTGTGAGACTTGGAGCAAGTTACCACCTTCTCTGATTTTTTTTTTGTCTGAAAAATGGGAAATAATGCTGGCCATAGAGATTTTTCAGTGCATTGAGATAGCAAGTATGAAGTGCTTATTGTAGTACCTGGACATAGAAGGTGGTCAGCTGGAAAAAAGTAACTGGAACCACAATTTCTGCAAATCCAAGAGCTGAAGAATATTAGTGCTGGGACCCACACCAGACCATAGCCCACAGTGCTCTCTCATCCTTTCAAGAACTGTGTACCCACAAATCTCCACAGACTTTTGTGTGGACTTGGGAGCTTCATAGTAGTAGAGAAGCCCTTTGATGGCTATTAGCAAAATCAAAACAAAATTCACCCAGGATCCATGGGCCTGTTCTTCTGGAGTCCTCCAATCCTTTCCCAAAGTGGTTTTAATCCTTGAATTCTGAGTTGTAGAAATATTGATGGATATTTCTAGAAAACCTATTAAGAAAACGTATAACAAATATTAACCAAATCAATAAGACAACATGAAGAAAATGTTTCCAATAATTGCATATTTATTTCCATACTGAACAAGTTAGCAAAAAACAGCAGGGCTCTTACTGAGTTTGCTGGCTTCATTTCTCTTTCCTTTAATATAATGCAAATGTTGACACACAAATTGAGTAGTGGAACAACTGCCAGATATTTTAAGTGCTTGTTGCCTCATTTGAAATGGATGAATAATTGCATCATATTCCTATATATTAGAAGAGACAGGAGATGTTTTCACAGGTCTGTTTCCTGTGTCTATTTTCTTTTGGTTTTGCCCGAGAAACCCATTAAGGTTTATGTTTAATGATCTGATTGAAGCTCCCACATACCCAACTAGTTAATGTAGTTAACTTTTCATTTTCAAGGAAATAAAATACCCAATCCCACATGTTTTAAGCCCGGAAGAAAAACCACTACATATCATAAACCTAAGGCATGCAATGAATAAAGTTTAACTTGCTGCATTCAAGCATTTTGATGTGGTGACACAGCATATACACAGAAAATGCAGAAGAAGCAACATTATTAGGAATCTGGTATGCTTAGTTTTGTTATTGAGATAATTGAATTTTTACTCTGCTGTCTCTAATCTTGTTTTACTAGTTTTGGTTAAAATGTCACGAAAACACAAGATGATATAAATGCTAATTGTTATTCAGTGTTTATAAAGTTTCTCTTTAGAAAAACCTGTCTCCATGGATGCTTCTGGAAACATATGCATGAAGCTTATTCATGATTTTGCTGCCACTAGTTCTTTTGCTACCTGGAGAAGGTATATTCCAAGCCATTTTAATCTGTTAGCACTTCAGTAGTCATCTCTTAACATCAGTAGAGTCAATATTGCTTTTAATATTGGCATCGTTACCTGGTGACTCTAAATGAGACTCATTGGAAAAACCCACATATTCAGAAACTGATTACCTATGCTCTGTTTACAGAAAATGCCTTTGGTGGGGCTAAATTTAGAAGCAGGGCAGCAATGCACTGGGTGACTGCTCTCTTGAGATAATTTGTAATTGAAGAGAAGTAGCCAAATTATTTTCCGTTTCGGAGATGTTTATTTATTTATTTTTGTAAGCCAAGGGGATGCACAGAGTAACCAGCTATCCAGATACCATTTCCTTGCACAGAATGGGCAAGGTGTGTTTCAGTGATCCCCAGGAGACCTAGTGGGAAGCAGAGATGGAACTGCTGAAGTGTGCATCATTGCCCTGTGATTGCACATCAGAGCTGAGGGGTGACTGATGGTCTTACTGATGGACCCAGAAGTTATAGTTCAGTCTCTTTGTTCCCTCCTTGCTAGTGAAAATTTTATTATAAAGAATGGTTTGTGTACTTGCCCTAAATCCTTTTTGGTTCTTCTTGTTTTATAACCACAGTGCTTCGCTGTAGATTTTCCCCTGTTCTAATGCCTTCTCTTTGTCATTTATCATGCTGACAGTTTAATAGAATTGCAGGCCTCCAGATGGTGCTGGGATGTCCTTCCCCACACAATGCTAAGGAGCTTTAACCCTATCAGGGAGTCTCTTGACACACTATTGCAAGAAATTATGCTAATGATCCTGATATGACAAATCCGCAACCAGGAAAGTAAAAGCGTACATGCATCAACTTCATATGATTTTGTCTTCAATGCTTCTGGTGAAGTTTCTAAAGAAGGTTTCCTTAGAATCTTTTGGGGGCCAATATGTGGGCAGCTGTGATGATGCATTTGGTTAAGTAAATAAAAACTCACGAGAGGGGATGAAATAATTTTTTTTGGAAATACTTTAGTAGGGTGCAGGTTATTTTTCAGATAATAGCAAGAAGATCAGGGTCTAGCAAGGCAGAATGAATGTGAAAGAGGTTACAGCCTAATCAATTAAAAAAAAAAGTTGTCATTCATTGAGGATATACTATATCCCAGACAAAGATCTAATTTCTTTACATACATCAATTTAATCTCCTCATCAGCCCTTTCAGGCAATTATTGCTATAATGAACATTTGTTGAGCTTTACTATATGCCAGGCACTGTACTAAACACTTTCCAGGCATTTGCTCATTTTTTTCTTTTTAGTGACTTTCTCTCTCAATTATGTCTCTAGTATCTATTTACTCCTGTGAGTATCTACTGCTATCACCCTAGGCCAGGCCACCAACAATATTTCAAAACTTTTTTACATAAAGAGTTAACAAGAAAGATCAAAGCACAATAAGGAGCTTGCATTTTACATGCTCATACATGTACATCTCGATGTGATGCCCCGATCAAGATAAGAAACATTTCTAATAGTCTCGCTCATGCCCCCTCCCAGTTATTATCCTCCCAAAGGAAACCATTATTCTGACCACCATCACTATAAACTTTCCTGTTCTTGAACTTTATATAAATGGAATCATACTGTATATATCTAGGGCCTTGCTTCTTTCATATAACATTAAATCTATGAGATTCATTTATATTATCACATAGATCAATAGTTTGTTCTTTTTCACTATTCTGTAGTTTGCCATCATATGAATATACGACAATTATTTATACATTCACAATTGTTTCTTGTCTAAATTACCCCTTAATTGTTCTATTGGCATCTCCACTTGCCTTCTATTCTTATTTGCACTCCATAGCCAGAACGGTTTACTCTGTACTCTCTAAGGGATATACGTACATTAAATCTGGCAAGTGCTAGTATTCTGACTGGTCTGGATTGTATTTTGGTATAAGAGAGTCCAATTCAACAATTTCAATTCAACATACATTTATTGTGCAGCTAAAGCATGGCTTCTACTCTTTAGGAGTACATAAGAAGTTCATAAGGAGACACTTGTATAAATTAAAGTGCGATTGGTGGTACAGTTGTGTAGAATACCAGGTATAGGGGGATCACAAAGAGGATGAAACCCCTCTCAAATTTTTACCGTTGGCTTTGAGTCTACCCTCACTGAAAAACCTTCTAATTACTGACTGGTGTCCAACATACTTGGATATCTGAAAGCAGGTCCTAAAAAAGAGAGAGAAGCAAGTCAGTCAAGAATAGCATTGTTAAAACAATACACTGGGCTTCTGGGTTCAAGAAGCCCCAGTGTATTGTCGCCACGTCATATACTTGGCTAGTGTAATCCTGTCCTTGAGAAATTGAGCATTCTGTTTATGTGGACAGTAATTTCTCTTCTGAAATGCTGAGAACCTGACCTCACAAATTCAGTACCACCAGGTGACATGGTTTGGGTACCAGGTAGCCTCTCTTTCTGACATCTGCAGTTCTAGATGTCAGAACTGCACAAATTAAGCACTCAATGCATAATTTTCAATTTGACATAACAGTAAAGTATAATAAAAGGCTTATCTGCTTACCTAGAATAGGTGTTGAAGAGAAGACAGATGGTCAGTTTCTTATTTATATAATAAGATATTTTTCTTTAGTTGATGATGCCAAGTAAATCTGTCTGTCCCTGAAACTCTCAAATAGTTCCTTATGTTTATGTAGGTCCTGTGAAGAAGATAAGGCTCAACTTCATGATTAGATTAAGTTTTACCAAGTGGAGCCACATAAAAAAATGAAAATTATTGGTTGTTTTTATTTATCATTCATAATTTTTTATTTCCGTGAATTTAGTTTTTCCTCTGAATTTGGTAAAAATTCATCTACAGATTTTAGAAGTTGATTTATTAACGTATTTACAGAAAATACACAAATCATATGCAGCTCAACAAATCTTCCTAAGGAGAACAAGCCTGTGCAAAGTTGAGCATTTATACGTTTTATGTAGCTTTTTGTTGTTTTTCTTCTGCTTTTTTTTAAATTTAATGTTATTTTATACATATGAGCACTAATAAAGTCTAAATATCTCTTTCAAATGTTATCATGTTTACATATATAATAGCTTTTGGAGCATTTCTTCTCTTGTTGGACACTTGAGTTTTTATCCCTTTGCTGTTAAAATAGTGCTGCAAAGGGTCTACTTGTATAATTGACTTCTTCCTTTCTCCTGAGCTATTTTCCTGGAATATGAAATTATCAGTTCAAAAGTCATGAATTATATAAGGTTCTTTTTACTCAGTTTCAGATTGCTTGCCATAATGTCAGTGAATAGTAACTTGAATAAGGCTTATGTATGCCTGTACACTAATGCTATACATTTGGTTCTATACTTTTAAACTTATTTTAGCTTTTCTCATAGATGTATGAAGGCACTTGAAGTAGTTTATATCCATCCACTATCTTCCTATGAGTTAGCTAATAAAACTTTGCAGGACATCTTCTAATTGTATTTAAGGCTCTGGGTATATGATATAGTTAGTGTTCAGTTATCTGAATTTAAAATTAAACCAAATACTTTAAAATTTTTATGAAAACAAAGAAGCCATCATATACTTAAATTGAAATTTATTCAGCACCTACTTTGAGGGGTTGGTTTGTTTTGCTGATGTGGAAATGAGGGTTCTGTTAAACTGGAAAGCTCCATTGAGCTCTTTTTTACCATTTAAAAAATTGGGAAATAATTGACATAAACATTGTATTAGTTTTAGGTATATAACAGCGATTTGATATATGTATATATTGCGAAATGATCACCATATTAAGTCTAGTTAACATGCATCACCACACATAGTTACAATTTTTTCTCTTTTTTTGAGAATTTTAAGACCTACTCTGTTAGCATTTTTCAAATATGCAATACAGTATTATTAACTATAGTCACCGTGGTGTATATTACATTTCTAAGATTTATTTTAAAACTGGAAGTTTGTACCTTTTGACCCACTTTACCTATTGCCCCTGCCACACTATTTAGCTCCTTAAAGAGTGAGTAGAGGCTAATTCTCTTGTTGTTATGGCTGTTAGTGTGCTTGGGTCCTGGGAAGAGCATGTATTGATATATTGGCTATGAATAGCACAGCCTCATCCTTTTTGAAGGAAAAAGCTCCCAAGAGCTGAGGCTTCTAATAAATGAGGGAAAAGTGGGCATGGAATATGAGTTAGGTTAGACAACATAAAGAGTTTGAATTGCGTTGCCCACATGTTATCTTGACTAGTTTAATAGGGGGAATCAAGCTTCTGAAATAAGATAAATGATTTCTTGGGAGAAAGCGTGGTGTAATGATACAGAGCATGGACTTTGGAGAGAGAGAGAGCTGGATTTGAATCCTGCTTTCTTCACTTGCTAGTTATGTGACCTAGGAGATGATTCTTAGCCTCTCTGAAACTTAGTTTCACATCTGAAAAATAGAAATCAAATCTACCTCAAAGAAAAACTGGCAAGTTAAAATGAGATAATGCATATGACACTTGACACATACCACATGCTCTGTGTATACTGAGTATCGCTATTTCCTTATGGATAAGTCTATAGACCCATAACTTCATGAAGACTGTGAAGGCTGCCCTAAAGAGGAACCTAGAAGGGAACTTGTTACTTCTGTATCTTGCTAAGGTAGCTTTGGGAGTGGAAAATCTATAATAAGAACTATTCATAGATTTTTCTTTTTTTCACAAGTCAAATTTTAGAAAGCCATGTTGTCTCCACAGATTTTCAGGCTGCTAAAACTTTAGAGGCATGCACAGGGAGAACTTTTTGCTATTTGAGAAAAAAGATGGCTCTACACACTGTATTTACTGGATAAATATGGCTGGTTCTATGATTTTTGTAAACAAATACCAGTCGTGAATACTACCTTTAATACCAAGGTGCTAATACACAAGTCATTTTGTATCTCAGATGCAAAACAAAAATTGTAATTCATGCTTAATTTCTCACTAGAGGTGGAATATTGGGTATTGATAACTATAATTAGTGTTGAAACTGCAAATGAATTGTTCCTGTATCATCTGCCAGGCAGGTTTTTCTCCTGCCAAGCAGTTCTGGGAACTACAGATAAAAGAGTGAAATTATTTTCAGCACACCTTTTAACTGCCTGTAATGTGTTAATGGACTTGGTCGATAGGCAGTCATACCACCCACCACCGACCCCCCGCATACCAGCTTTGGCTGTGCAGCCAGAGTACCACTCCTGAAGTCCTCTGGGAGACAGTGTGTAAAGGACATTAAGAAGCTCTTCTCATGAGACCAAAAGTGACATCTGACTAATGTGTCTAGACATAGTTCTTCACAAAATGGAAAGCCTAGTATCCGTGCTTAATCCTAGTCCTCTCTACAATATGATGCTGTGGGATTGTCACAGGCTATTCAGGCCTCATTTTCCTAATGTCTTCTTTTATTGATTAGAAGTGGAAAGATGAAGGAAAATGCACTAGACAAAGACATGAGAAACCCCTCCAAAACTAACTTTATCTTAAAATTTTAGAATGTCGTGAACAATAAATGAACACATGGATTTTTGAAAAAATAATCTTCATATTTATATATTTTTTAAAACTCTTAAAATTCTTTTCAAAACTCTGGAAATACTCTGTCTTTGTTATAATATGTACAAAAAACCATAAATTCATAGAACTTTTCTATAATAATCTAAGAACTATAGATTAAAGATGAGTCTTAGAGCATTCAGTCCAATTTACTGTACTTGTATTATTATTTCTACTCTAAGTTAGGTACATTTGCGATAGAATGTGAACTCCAAAAGGACACAGAAGATTTGCATATTTTACTACAATATTGAAACTGCATAAAAGCAGTGCCAGGCACACAGTAGATGCTTAATGAAATTTTCTTAAATGTATGAATGAATATTTTTTTAAATAAAAGATACTATCTTAGTGGGGGCATCTCAAAGGGAACTTTAGTTTTTCCATTAGATTCATTGAGTTTTGTTTTGTTTTAAATCTTTTTTGATGCTTACAGGAGTCAAGAGGGAATGTGGTCTATGGGGTTCCTCACTACATCAAAGAGATCCACAATCTGGAAATATTGGGGAACCAGTGATTTGATACATTCCTCTGACTCTAAGCAGCCCCAACATCCCTTGCTTATCTTCATGTTAAACAAGTTTACAAGAAATGTCAAGCCTTCCCCAGAAAAGTGTTTCAATGGATGTTCTTTTCTCCTGTGTCTAACTTAAAATGATCCTACTAAAAATAGTTTGCTTATTTTCGTTTGCTCCTTAGTGCAAGAGGAAAAAAAAAAGAGTTTGTCAGTGTATTTTACACTTATAATTTTGGGAAAACTGTTATTTTAGTTCTTCAATTTTTCTCTTCTAACATCAATCAACAATATTTACAGTCTATATTACAAGCCTCACACTCTGCTTTTCCATGGTTTTATGCCTTCGATAACATTTCTCATTCTTTTCTAAATCAACTTCAATTTGTTCCCAGCTTGCTTAAAATATGATTCCACAAAACTAGGCATGCAATGGTGAGTGCATTAGGAAAAACAGCTTGCGCACAGGCTTTTTTGGTGGACCTAGATTCCCTTTTATTTATATCCAAGACAAGGGATATTGATAAATGAAGCCCCTATGCAGATGTGGCCTTTGGGGGGTGGTGTGATTACAACCACAGAGAAGGACTAAGAAACTTGATATTTTCCAAAATGTCTCCACTCATATATAATTTTTATTTCATAGAAAATAAGTAGTACCTTATAACTGAACTTTCAAAATGTTGGACATTTTCTTGCTTTAGCTCTGCATTGCATTAGACAGTTAGTCCCACAATTATGTGTATAGCAAACCACCCCCAAACCCAGAAGCTTACAAAAACAAGCATTTACTTTCATGCTCATGGGTCTGCAGGTCAACTACAGTCAATTGATTCAGTTGATCTAGGCTGGCATTGGGCAGCTTTGTTTTGTAGGCTGTTGGTCACCCAGGCTTCTCTCTAGGCCGAGTGGGTTGCTGTCTGCTCCACATGTCCTCTCATCCTCCTTGGACCAGTGGCTATGCAAAGCATATTCTGAGGAAGAAGGACAAGAGTGTAAGAGGCACCATGTTGAAGGCCTCTGTTCACGTCATCTCCTAATGTTCCTTTGGTAAAAGCAAATCACATGTCCAAGTCCAACTTCTATGGGAGCAGAGAAGGATACTGCATCCACAATAGGAGAAAGGAAGAGTGAATATTTGCTGAACAGGTCATCCAACCAACTTGACTGTAAACTTTACAAAGACATAAATTTTGTCTGTTTTGTTTGCCACTGTATCCCCAGGGCCCTGCACATGTAGTTGCTTGATAAACATTTGTCAAATGAATGAATGAATGGGGAAGCCATAGAATAAAGATCTGGAAATAACAGACTAAGAATAGTATTAATGGCAACAGAATAGAATATTCTCTTTATAACAAAGGTATGCATTTTAATAAAAGATATTTTTTAAATGTATGTCACAATTTGTACAACAGTAACTGTAATGTGCACACAAATATATTTTTGTGTCTTTTGTTTTTGTCCTATAGTCAGCACAATTTAAGAGGCACTCTTCTGGACAGGAGGCCTTTCCATACTGGATAAGCTTGAGGGCATCCTGCCACTTGCTGTGACTGCTGAGCCTGCCTCCTGATGAGCTGCTCTGCCTTGAGCTGCCTTGCCTGACCAGCTCACCTGCCAAACATGAATCACCTCAGGGAGATTGCTGCAGGCCAACATCCCCAGTTACTGTAACCCTGACCAGTTGGGTGACATGGCTTGAAGCTGTGCTGCAGGGAGTACTTCAAGTGTCTCTGCTGTTCACCCCACTTAGAGTCAGCCAAGAGGTTCACACTTCTCTATCTTCCTGCAGCCTTTGATCCTGACACCTGATGCAGGAAGCTGAGCTGACCTGCTGCCATATCACCTGGCAATGTTAGTGATCCTGCTTGGTTATCCATGGTGGCTGTAGTTTCTGGGAATCACTGACAAATTGCCTGGGGAAGCCAAACAGTTTATCTATGGCAGATCCAAGTCTGGCTGCTAGATAAATGATTTTAAATTTGGTCTAGATTGAAACTTCATGCAGAAAAAAAGCGGGATGATTGGTGATTTCAAACATCTCAACAAAATGTAAACCTGGGGCAGGCAACTTATCTGTTTTGTTAAACATTATCGTCTCAGTGACCAGCACTAGGGCTGGCTCACAGTATATATTTGGTTAGTATTCTTCGAATGTATGAACAAAAATCAGATGCATTCTCCCAATTATTTATATTTGGCTATAAATTTTTCAATATGCTATAATATGCTGTTATCAAATTAGTTCTAGTTTAAAATAAAATTCTATGTTTAGAGCAGTGACTGGTACATAGTAAGCACTATATAGTATTTGATAAAGCAGAATAAGTTCAAAGCAAGAATGAAGTGACTTTCTAGTTTTTGTTTTTCCAATTTGGAACAAAATACCAATAGTCTAACTTCTCTGTCATGACTCCCTGTTCCCCCAGTGTCTTCCCTCGGGTAAATCATACCACTGTTGTGAAGATCGTGATGATAACAATAATAAAGCAATAATGACATCTAGTATTTATCGTGCCTTTACTATGCACCAGGCACCGCTCTAAGTATGTTGCATGCATTATTTCATTTAATTCTTAAAACAAATGGATTAGGTGGAGTATATTTTTATTACCTTTTTACAAAGGAACCCATGGCTTTCTCAGACAGAAAATAATGAAGTCAGTCTTTCAGAGTCCGTGTCTTTGACTGCTATGTTTCCAACATGGAAGGGGACTGCAGGTGGAAGTCCTCTTCATGTCCTTGTCAAAGACGTTGATGTCAAGTGGTAGCTGAAAGAAGAGCACGGGTTTTATAAAGTGCCTCTGAAAACTCATCTTTCTTGTCTGGAGGGAAAGTAATTGAGATCTGCGGCTTTTAGCAGGTTTCTTAGTTTGGCCTGAACTCCAGAGAGAACCCAAATCTCCTTTCTGCACAGATCCTCCTTGGCTCTGGTTCTGTCTTAAGTAAGTATGAAAAGAGATGGTAATAATGTTCACAGTGAAGTTAATTAAGCAGAGTGAGCCTTGTACAACTGAGAACTCCACGGAGGACTTTTTAGAGAGTTTAACTGAGATGCCAGAGGCTACTGTGTCTCTTGGGTCAAGAAATCTGTACTTTTGGAATCTCTGTGTTGCAGTAGTGGGTTTACTGCAGGGAAATTATCTTGAGCGTGTGTGTGTGTGTGTGTGTGTGTGTGTGTGTGTGTGTGTGTGTATAGTGCTCTCAGCAAACACCAAGAAGTAGGAAGCTACAAACTTTTCATAGTTAGCTGTAACTTTGTATTGCTCTGGGGAAGGTGATGTGTGGAGGTTCCCTCTTGAGAATAATGCCCAGAAGAGGCTGTGCACAGGCTGACAGTAGCTCTGCTAATCCATGCCTTGCCTCTGACACTTTCCTGGATGGATTCTATTGCTTGGGTTCTGTAAATAGAGGTTCCCATGACAGCAGGAAAGAAAAAGGGGCCCGAGCTTATAGCTCTCTAAACACCTTGAAATTCTTTGCTGAGATGATGAGATGCTTGTCCTTCAAAGGGAAAGCCACATTCGTCAGCATCAGATAAGGCTGCCAATTCCTAGGGCAATGAGGGCCTCTGTTTTTCTGTTTTCAGCCTTAGCAGACAGCACAATTCCCAAGGTGATGTAAGAGGCCCCCATTTATCAGGTTCAGTGGGACAGCTGCAGAGAACAGTGTGTATTATCTGAAGAAAAGTTGATCTGGCATGACTACCATGTAACATGTGGGGAAAGCATCCTGGGCCCAGAGAGCCTGAATGTAGCTTGAGTCTGCCTCCCTCCCTTCGATGGTCACCTTTATCCATTGTACTTCATGAAAGAGATTGTCAGTTCCACTGATTTTCTACCTGGCCCTTACGCGTCATATTCAGCACTACTCTGGTTTCTGCTCAAAATGACAGGACTGTGGGTCTCCCTCCAGCTCTGCAGAGCTGGTCCCGTAGAGAAATGATCATTTCCTTTACTGCTTTATCCTTAAATTATCTACAGAGTCTCTAACTGAAGGACACTGTGTGTATAGACTTTTTAGCAATGGTTTTTGGGGAACAGAGGTTTTGTGTTCCACAGCACAGCATGGAACAGGGTAACACTGAAAATGGAAAAACAGGGAACTGCGTGAAAACAGTGCTCTTCTTAAGTGCCTTAACAATTTATGACGAAATTTTTTTCTGGCTTCTCTACCTTGATAGGGCTCTCTTTTCCTCTCACTTTCAGATGAATCTGCAACACCCAATTCATTCTTCCTTTATTATGCCTAGTAATTTAGTTTTCACATCTCCCTCCTCCACCCCAAAATAATTCCTAACCTGCTTTAATGTGGTCAAAAGCTTAATAAGAAGCTTTGCTAAAGACAAGGCCTTACACTCAGGCCTTTACCTTTAGCTGTGCAAAGAAATAACAGGAACTTTGAAATTACATCTTTTCCTCTTAATTTGGTAAAGATCAAATTCTTTGGGCCAACTTCCTTACCAGTTTTGGTAAATCTTAATTTACCAAATTTAAAAAAAAATTCTTTATAAGCTAAGGGCAGAGATAAATCTTACTTAGGCTGTTCTCCAATCTAACCAATTCTGGAAATCAATTCTGCCAACAACAGTTCTAGTGAACACTTATACAGCATTTATTCTGTGCCAGACACTATTCTAAGCATTTCTAAACTTATTTATATCACACACAACAACCCCAGAAGTGAGAACTTACATTATGTGCATTACCTGTAACACATTACCTGCATTACAAAAGTACAGTGTGGTTCAAATAACTTGCTCATAATGACACAATTGGTGCTTAGCTGAGCTGGGCAGGGTGGGTTCAGAATCTGTGCTTTACCTGCTGTGTGATTTTGACCTTCATACAAACAGAAGGATTGTAAGGTGTGTGTGGTCGGGCAGGAGACGCTTTAGTTCTCTACTTAGGTCACATTGTCTATATACTGCAGAAGTAAAATACCTTTTGATGGAAAATAAATGTTGCAAAGACAGCACAATTCCCAAGGTGATGTAAGAGGCCCCCATTTATCAGGTTCAGTGGGACAGCTGCAGAGAACAGTGTCTATTATCTGAAGAAAAATTCATCTGGCATGACTACCATGTAAAGTGTGGGGACTACTTTGGTAGTCCTACTGTTTATGGTCTCCTCACCAAAGCGGAGGAGGAGAGTTCTCCAACATGGAAGTTCATAGCTATTGTGTTTTGCCGTAACTGTATTAATCATTTAATAATTGTTTCCATGAACCTGGAGAGTCAATGGCATAGGGCACAGTTAAAATTCCGTCTTATACTAGCCACAAGAACAAAACTGTTTTTGTGTAAAATCTCAAAACTTTAAGAACAGCATTTCTGATTTGCCAGAATCAACAATGGGTGCTTAGACCTATTTTAGAAAGCTCTCTCTGCATACTTTGGCATGATATATGTGAGACATTAAGATCTGTGGAATGAAGTGGCTCCTTCTTTTGTTACATATTTTTACACAGTTCTGTAACACTAAAATATCCCCTTTGGAGGGATGGTTCAGTGTCAGTATCTCCTGGGTGAAAAGGAGACTATATGAAAGAGTTCCCAGTCTATCTGAGCTATCCCAGTGGATAGTTGGAGACTACACCACCATGGGGAGTGGGATTGCATTTTTTAACTTTTAATCCAATCATTGAATTTACTCTACTGGTTGATTTAATGCTACAGTTAAAGGTGATTTTATACATGATTAAAAGCAGAACAGATGCTCTGACTGCCTTCGGTGTTATTTAATTGGATTCCTGAAAATAAGGATCACCTAAAAGAGGTATTGTCAGTGCTTTAATAGAAAAGGATTTAGGATTTGTCAATATTATCAAAATGTCAAGGAAGTTGTAGTTAAATTTAGAATGTTAAGAAAAGCAGCATAATAGTAAAGGAACCTGGGGCTATAAATTGGAAGTTATTTTTATTCACTACTATTAATGCTATCACTTAATTTGTTAGATGGAGAAGTTTCTTTCTCCTTGTATTTGTGATTTTAAAGTTCAAAATTAGTAAGAGCATGTAAATAACTCAGACAATTAAATGCTTACTAAAAGTTTAGAAATATAAGTTTAGAAAATAGGTGATCCTAAATAGGCTAAAAGAAAAATAGTGAAATAAAAATATATTAATACATTCAGTGAGGTTCAGGAAAAAAAAATGGCCAAGTTAATACAAACCTAATCTTCGTTTTTGCCATCTTAACCCTGCTGTACATTAGAATCACCAGAGAAAAAATTTAAAATATCAATAATGAGCCCTCACTTGGGACAATTAAATAAAAATTCCAGAGGGTAGGGATTTCATCAAAACAGAGAGCCGATTAAGCATTATATCTAATTATTGTCTCCTTAAATTATGTAGTTATTTATTCCTTCTGCATGAATTAGTTAGTTTAGTTTTTTTCTCTTTTTCATTTCCAGACTTCAGTTCATCCTTCTTCACCTAAATTAGATGGCCCTTCCCAATGCCAGAGATTAAAAGCCTAAAATGATGATAATACTTCACTGGGTAGAGGTGAAATGCTAAAATGACAATGGAATTTTAAGATTATGTTCATTTTGGTGCTGTAACTTTGCAGTGATCAGCCTACTGAAGAGTGACCATACATGTAGTTAGTGACAAAGTCAGAATAGAATCTGACTCTTTCTACAGTTGCATGACAAGATAAGATTCTCAAACCCATACTTTCTTGAAAAATGCAATGTCAAATACCTTGCAAAATTCCTTGGGATATATGAATTGCCAGCACCCACTTTAAGTTTCTTGCCACACTAAAGTTATGATAATGTTTGAGGAGCATAAAAGGGGTCTCGAATTGCCCATATGTCCTTGTTTAGATGAGGGTCCTGACTTGTTTAGTGAGGACATTTTTGACTGTGCTTGGATGAAGGTAGTAGATAGTATGTTCTTCAATGTAGGCATAAGTGCTGTCAATATTCATTAGACAATGTCAAAAATAGCTTTAGCTTTATTGCTTGTTTTAAAAGGTAATGAATCTTTCTTTAAGAAGCAACAGAATACTTGGCTCTAAGGTCTTGTCTATAATAAGCAATCTTAATCAATCAATCAATCAATCAATCAATCTGTTAGGCAAATGTTTATTAAACACCTATTCTGTGCTTGGCACTACACTAGGCATTAGGAATACAGTGGTGAGCATAAATAGAGCCAGGAGATACCCCTGTAGAGCTTACAGTCAAGTGAGGGAGATAGACAAAGAGGACTTTTCTGAAGAAGTAGCTTCCAGCTCTGGATGTGAAAGTCCCAAAGGCAGGGAGCAAAGGATTGAGAAAAAGTCCTTCAGATAGAAGGAACAGCAAGCACATTTAAAGATCCAGAGGTGAGAGAGAGCAAGGCTTTTTCATAAATCTCAAAGACGTTCACTTGAGACAGCCAGAATGAGGGGAACAGAGAGTTGAGGCTGAAGATGTAGACAGAGGTCAAAGTCTGTATTCAGTGATTAGGGATGTGGAATTCATGCTAAGAGGCCTGTGGAGGAGCCATGCAGAAGTATTAAGAGAACTTTGTTTTAGAGAAAGCAGACTGTCTATGGTTTGGAGATTGGATTAGAATAGAGCAAACCAGTTAGAAGGCTGTGTGGTAATCCAGGCTAAGAGGAGGGTTGACTGACCTCGGGTAGTGGCTTTAAAAAATGAGAGAGATAGACCGATTGGGAACTATTATCTTACTGGTGATATTTACCAGTTTCTCATTTGACAGAATCAGTATTTACAGAGACTTTCTGAAGGTTAGGTAGCCCATAAGCTTTCAAATTTAGGTTCTGGATTATAATTAGTTAAAAATAATAAGAGGGCACTGTATTTGCAGTGCATTTAATCAGTGTGATTCTACTCAATGGTGCTTTAACATTGTGCCATCAGGATGTATGTTTTTGTATCTTTGTGTGGGTGTTCTTCAGGCTGTTGTATAAAACAGTATATGGGATCCTCTTTAGAAACATCCGGAAGAAATTTATTCTCAGAGTGTGCTCCAAATGGATGTGTACTTCTCTTGACTTTGTTTTGAGCTATGTCTGTGATAAGTGGTATTAGTGATCACAAGCCTTATTTTGGTTGGTGTCCAGGAAATCCCAAGACAAATTATTGCTGTTTCTACAAAGTGTATTAGCCCTTATGCCATTTATTGACCTCATTCTGGCTTCATTCTCTGGTTTCTATTTTTAGTTTTACTTTCTTCCTACGTCCTTATTTGGTTATTATTATTTTTTAAAATATTGCAATATAGTATCTTTATAAACCACTTCAATTCCTTTTTGAAATGAGATTGAGTATAAATAATTATAATAATATGAAAAGAACTTTTTGGATCTTTGTGCCAGAATAGTTAGAAAGTTAATATTGGAAATATACTCTTAAATATTTAATTGTGAATTTAAAATTTAGTTTCAAGTTTCTGAAAATCTAAGAGTTTCCTCTTCACTTGTAAAGCAAAACCATGCATTTCTTGGTCCTCTTTTCTCTGGATTATAACTTAAGCACCACCATCTTCTTCCTTCTGATTTAAGCTGAATAGTAGTGTTGTCTGTATTTGTAAGGAGTAACTTATCTTCACCAGTGCTTCTGTAACTTTTCATATGAAAGAATCTTTGAGTATTTGCAAAGATTCACTTAAAAAATATAAATACAGTTATATTGGTTAGTCTTTCTGTGTCACAGAAGTAACTCCCTCTTTCCTTTGACAGCCAGGCTGTGTTATATACTAGAATAAGAATTTAAAAGATTTATTAATGTCCCAAACAAATGAGGAACCCAGTGGGTTGGAGAGTCAGTTTTATCTTCACTACATAAGTGCCCCTATAGAGAGGAGGCACTCTGAATGTCTTATCTTACCAGGTACCCACTTTTTGTCTTGGTTGTGAAAACATCCCTGCTGAGACAAACTCACTATATTTCCTTGTTCTATGTCTGATTGTACCAGTGTTATGAAGACCCAGCCTGTGTGGGTGTCTGACACTTGCTACCCATTTTGAAGTCAGAAGGTTTGGATTACATGTCATGCAAAAGGCTGCAGCTTCTATGCAGACAAAAATCTCACCATTGCTTAATGAAGTCTCTTCCACACTGCCTCTGGTAACCTATTATTGGAAGATTACTTTGCCAATCTGGATTCAGGGAATTCTATTAAAGGATACACTCTGCAGAAAAGATATTCTCATCTAGTCTCTGATAAATCTGTTTTGCAACACCGGCATTGATTTACACTGGTGAATGTGGTAGAATCCAAAAATGGCCATAGTTTTTTTTTGCAGCATTCCCATCAAGAGGCAGAATCTATTTTTCTACCCCTTAAATCTGGGCTAGACTCGTAACTTGCTTTGGCCAAGAAAATATGGCAGGAACAATATAATACTATTTCTGAGTTTAGGCCTCACTCTTGGAATTTTATTGCTGTCTTGAACAAGCCTGGGCCACCCTGCTGGATGATGAAATATGAGGCCCAGTCATCCCTGTCCCCTATCCACTAGACATATAAGAGAGAATATCCTAAACTCTTCAGTAACCAGCTGAACCATCTGCTGACCACAGAAGCCAAGGTCACCCAAATCTGATCAGATCAATAGAACCACATAGCTGATCCCATAGGTCATGAAAAGTAATAAATGGTTGTTATTTTAAGTGACTAAAATTTGGAGTTGTTTGATATGCAGTAAAAGCTAGATAGTAGGAGTGCAATTTTGATGTTACTGCAGTGATATGCAGGTGCTAGTAGACTTCAGAGCAGAGAAGAATGAAGGAAGGAAGAGAGTTAAAGAAAAAGAAAAAAGAATAACATGTACTCAGCACCTTCTGTATACACAATTGCTCTTTTTTAAAGACCCAAATCAATAAAGAAACAAGTCTCCCAACACTATAGTAGAAAATCACACACACACAAAGCAGTAGATTAAAATCTCCTAATTAATTATGATTTCCCAAAGATTTGTCAAAATGAGCCTATGTTATTTATGGCAGTGGATTTAAAAAATATCAACTTCATAATAAGAAAATATGTAATTCTATTCATTTACTCATAGCTAAAGAGAATACACACCATTTATTTATTTATGCCTGCCAGCATCTGAAAAGTTTATATGAAGACCTTAAACAGGTTCTGTCATGTTTGTATACCATCCAGATGGTTTCAACACACATTGCTTTCTCAAAGCTGTGTCCTTAAAAATGGTTCCAGCTGTGGACCAGTGGTCACAGCATACATTCCAAGGAAAGGGAGGAGATAAGGGACTTTGATTGCCCAGATCCAGCTCTTAGGTCAACCAGCAGACACACCCTCTTGATGACTACCTCCAGTAGCATTTGCAATGACTCTCCAAACAGAATCAAGTGATACTTATTCTCAGATAATTGTACTGGAGTACTTTATTAGCTTAAGAATCTTAAGATTTTAGGAGTACTTCAAGATGTTATAAAACTTTTTATGTATTCGTTGTCATGGAGCCCTGTTTTATTATTTATGAGAACATGGAGAGCCAGAAGAATTAGAAACCTTTAGTCAGACCTTATCATATTCACTGGAAAGGAGATAATTGTAATTATGGAAGAGATTAATGTGCAGGCAGGTGACACTCTCATATATATTACACATAAAAACTTAGCCACCCTGGAGAATAAAAAGTTAGAATGGGTTTTAGGGTTTGTCGTGTTTGTGTTTGTACGTGTATGTAGGGGGTATTAATTTTAAGATTAGTAAAACCATATTTCAGGAAGTTTGGAAAATGAAAGATTATTCATAATCTTATTACTATAACAATTACTTTTTGAACTTTGAATACCCAAACAATCTTTTTCCTAACAATACAAAAGCATTTTACTGAGCTGACCATCCTTTGTCTTCAAGACTGATTCATCTGACCGCTCTGTCTTGTGAGGGAGAGGCTGCATAACTGACAGCTTTTCAGGGTAGTCTATTCAGAATAAAATTCAGAATGTATACCTCAGCTTGTTCTCCCAATATCACACTTTTTTGCCTGCATTCTCTCTGTACCTTGCACTTTTGGGTTGCATGTACTTGATCAAAGCAGATGCACTTTTATGTCTCAGCATCAACAGGGAAGCCCTGGGGCAGGATGCTGGAGGCACATGGCATGAGCAGGAGGTGAGATACTGCCAGCTTGTGTCTGTGTGAATTCATTGGGAACCCACACAGAGCTGGTCACTGCAAAGGTGAAACTAGAGGAAGTGAATTGGAGCATAAAAGGGATTTGACACAATCTTTTACCTTCTCTCTTGAGAGAGCTACTCTTTCTGGTAAGTTAAGAGCCTCCTCTAAATCAGCTGGGTAGCTAGAAAAAAAACCAGCAAATGTCTGCTTCAGTACCAATGATCTGCATTATCTCAGGGTATTCGAAGAGCAAGTTTTATAAATGGGATCACTAACACTAAAAATAATCATGAAATAAAACCTTGTGAACACATTTCTTGCAAATTAATATTTTTTGAAGCTAAAGGCAAAGTCATTCTTGAGATTGTTTTTGGCAATAGTTATTCAAGGTGTGAATGTATTGGACGTATATTCTGGGCTCTTTTTGTCTTATTGACGAGTTTAAAAATTTCTATTTTCTTAGATTTTTTATACTACTCATAATGCTACTTTCGAACAATTTATTTTGTCTTCAGTGTCAATTGCTTCAAGAACTGCTTATACTTAAATATGCATAGCATGTCTTTGAAAAACAAAGAATAAAGAAATGATTTGAAAATTAAATGTAACCTTTATGAAAGAAATTCAAATGCTTTTTGATTTTAATTTTTTAGTAAATTCACTTTTTATGTGTCAAAGTCATCTTGAATGTTGATGGTCATTTTGCCAAAAGAAAAGAGAAAATTCCAAGTGGCTTGTATTAGCTCTGGCCAGGATACAATTGTTCCTTTTGTTCACAACTAGAATCAGTTACATAGCCCTCATAAAACCACAAGGGGGCAGGAAGTGCAATCCTATGGTGTGCCTAAAATGAGGGAGAAACATAAATATTTGGCAAACAGTACCAATGACTACCACAGCAGGTTTGGCATTTTTAACAGGTAATATTTCAGAAAGCTTTGTATGACAAGTAATCTGCAGTAAGTATGGGATTGTGTAGTGCACAGCATTTTAGATATTTAAATTACAGAAAGTCTTATATGTAATGAATGAATAACCAGCAAGACAGCTGTTCAAAAAGGTTACAAATATTTGTATTAGCTTTAAATTACTGTAAATCTTACTCTGAGTCCTTATTCCCCATAGAAATAGTGGAAAATGCAATCTCAATATTATTGGGGCTCCCCAGGGTTATGCAATCAGGAGAGATCTTTGGCTAAGCTCAAGCATCGGGGAGACACTTTGTCTTCAGTCCTCTGGTCACTGACAAGAGCTTTGGGTCAAGCTCAAATTCCATCCCTCTGGGGCTGGTAGCTCTGCTGCCTTTGGGCCGGAAATGGAGTCCCCAGAATCCCTGCTGAGGCTGGAAGTCCAAGGCTAAGGGCCCAACCTCCCTCAGGGCACCAATTGTGATTCCCCCAGAGGCCATTCCACTTTCTGGGACACTGTCATCAAGCAGGATCCAAGTGATTGCATGCCTGAGGATCACCTGCCTTTGTCCCATTCTCAGTTTGAAGCTAACTCTCTGTGTCTTCAGGTCTTCTTAACGAACAGAAAGAATTGCTGACCCTGAGCAGCTTCTCTTTCTGTAAAGCGCTTAAATTCAGCACCCTACCTGTTTTATTGGTCTGCCAACATGATTCCAAAGTCTGTCTCATATGATTATTGCCCTAGTTGAAAGAATTAAAGGAGACTTGTCAAAGGAACTGCCACAGAGCAATTCCTAGAAATGTGAATGAAGTGCTAAAGTGTGAATTAACTTTAGTAATAAATAATGGTCAGGGAAGGATGGAGATGGAAGAAGAAAATTTATTGAGTACCTACTATGTGCCAGGCCTTGGTAAGTAGTTTTCATATGTTATTTCACTTAACCATCACAATGACAATATTGAGTAGAAAATATCCCTTTTTACAGAGGAGAAAACTGAAGCTCAGTGGGTTCTATGTATGCATAAAACAAAATAATAATAATAGCTAGCATTTATAATGCTAATCATGGTTATAAGTGCTTTATAAATATAAACTAATTTAATCTTCACAATAGTTCCATGAAGTAGGTACAATAGCTACAATATTCTTATATTACAGATGAGAAAACTGAATCACAGAGAGTTCAAGAGACTTATCCAAAATCACACAACTAGCTCAAAAGTCTATGCTCTAAACTACTGTATTACATGGCTGAGGAAGAGGGAGGAGGAGAGGAAAAGAGGATGTGAGTGACAGAGGGAAGCAAGAACTGAGGCAGAGAGAGAATGAAAGAGGTCATAGACAAATTCTAAAGTTTGAGTGTATTTGTTGAAATTACTTAAGACTTCTCCAAAGAAGTTTGATGCATTTCCAAAGAGCCGGACCTCAAAATAGTCCCTTGATGAAGACTGAAACCTGAGGTTAGTAAAGAGAGGACTCTGCTCTGATTCCCTAGACAGATTTTCAATGCTGAGCTCCCAACCCCTTTCAGTCTTATCATGAGCTGAAAGGTAAATTAACAAAGCCTATCATTCCTTAAGACTGGCATAAAAAAGCAGAGTTAGCATTCCAAAAAGGGCAGCTGATGACTTGGGGGTTAAATACTCAGAATGGCTTTCCTGAAATTGGAATATGAAGACTAAATTTTTTTCTTCACATATGCCAGGGCTCATCTCCTGATTGGCTAGATGCCAGATGCTTCTAAACACAAACTGTGCAAACTACATGGGGTCAACTCCTTGTAAATAGTGCTGATGATTGTACAAGACAACACTGGCCCTTGTATATTAAAACATTCTTGGCTCTCCAAGCAGCCAAGTTACTCTTAGCTCAAGAAGGCAGATACACTACATTAGTTTCCCAGAGGAAAAAAATATTAGTTTTCCTTTCTTTCATCATCTTTAACTGGTAATTCCAAACAGGTGGTTGAAAAGACTAAGTGACTTGTTACTGTCATGGAAAGAGTACTTAAACCCCAGATTTTTTTACTCCTAGCTGCTAATCAAAGTAATGAAGACTGGATTCCATGGATTTTGTTTCATTAATTCTTCCAAGGTATAAAGGATGATGTGGTATTTAAAAATGGCTCTGAGGAACCATTTTGTGAATCAAATAACCACCTTCAATCCTCATTTGTTTAATTATAGCCTTTCTCATTTTTTTCAGAATGGATTTTAGATATACTGATAATTCGCCTTTTATAAATTTGAATTTTTGTATTTTGGTTTGTGAAATCTGGTTGACTGAGCAGTCAAACATATAAAAAGGTTTTTTTTTTAAAATTCTACTCCCTTCAAACTAATTTCTATAAATTTTTAATAATGCTTAAAATGTCATTTGAAAGGTTAAAAAACTTTTATATGCTCCAGAATGTTTATCACTAGCAGAAATGTACTTTTCATTGTTCATCAATTTATAATTACAGAATTTCTGCTTCATTAAAAAAATGTGTCCTACCTTATAGCATCTGCTTGAACTTACTCTTTTAGTCACCTTATTGCAGATGATTAGAGAGGCATTTGTAAATGTTCTGCTTTTAAAAAATTAATTTCCAAGTCAGTCTGAGAATTTCTCTACTTCCTTTTAGAAACTGACTCTTGCGGGTAAAATAGTTACATTATTTATATTTATGCTGAATTTGATATTTGATTGAATGATGAGATCCAGTTAAAACACATTTCTACCTACTTCTCTGGAAATTTCTGAAAACAAAGCAAAACTAAGAAGAAGGCAATGACTTATACAATAAGTGTAATTTCGAATTTAAATAAATGAATTATGGTAAGATAAGTTATAAACATTAATAAGACACAACCACTTGTCTTTAAATTCTGTACATATTCATATTCCTGTCACATGAGACGGTTTTTGCTTCAGGTGTTCCTTAATTTCTCTCTTACTGAATTAATATGTTAATATGCTATGGATTATGATGTAATTAAACACACATTGTATGTACTATACACAAATTTGTTTTATAGAAATTAAATAAAAGGGACATCTTAAATTAATGGGACAAACACATTTTACCGTGTGCAATGCATATATTTTATACAAGGTTTGCCAGAAATAGAAGTAATAAAGGTAGTAAATGTTTGCTGAAAATTGCTTTAGGGTGGGGGACAGTGGAATGTAGAGGCATTATCCTTTCACTTTTGCTTTAAATGTTCAGCTCTCCACTATTGTACCAGAGTTGCTTTTTTCTTTAAGTTCATTTTGACCTTTAACTTCCTTCTACCCTTCCATCTTTCCTAGCCCAGAAGGCAGGTGTAGGAGGAAATTGGTTTCTTTATGAACTCTCCTCCCAGACAAAATCACCTCAGATTCTCTCCACTCCCAATATCCTGTGCTAGTTTTTGTGTCTGGATAAAAACCCTTAACACATTGTGAAATTTAATGTTGCATTTTAATGCACTTAAAACTATTCAGTTTGCATCTTTTTTCCCTCTTAAGGACCCACACACACTGCTTCAAGGCAGAATGGTGAGGTAGATTAATCGGAAGTTTCTGAGGGGGCACCGAAATTGACATGCTTTTGTCTCCCCGCCCTCCCCCACCCCCCCGGCTTTAGAAATGTGAAATCTGGCAGGGATGTCTTAAACTGGCTCTGGATGGAAGATGGATATAATGACCTCTAAGGTGATGAGCTGACACTTCATCCTCACCCTCACACACCCTGTAGTTTCTGAGATGAATCTTTGAAGATTGTTTTCAGAGGCTGTGACTGCAAACTATGAATAGAGGAATCATCCCCACTGATCGCTGAATAACCCCGCGGGTCTCTCGCCAAAGCAGAGTCACTCACACTCAAGACGAGGGTGTTCACTCTGAACACACAGTTTCAAGGACGTTCTAGACTCAGACATACAGTCTCTAGACTGCAGCTAAAACTTTCACGGGTCCAGATATTCACATTTTGAAGGGCTCTTCCCTGATATTTTTGGCAATAAAGGAGAACATCATTTCTCCTCAGGGCATTTGGAATTGGCAAAATAAACATGCTGCGTGCAGCTGAGTCTCCCAAGCTTTTGATGTTTTCATCGAGAGGATGCAGGGCCGGGACTCGGACTGTCAGACTCTCTGGCTTAATCTCATAAAGTCTTTGTGTCCACAATACCCGGATTATCACTCCACGTACCACCTGCTGGGGCCTCATTTTCTTTTCATTTCTTAAAAAAAGACTTCCAGTCGTCTAGGCAAGTTGCGAGAACTAATTAACGCCTAGGAACGCTTGCATATCAGCAGACCCCAGGTGGCGTAGACGCCAAACCTGGACCAAGTCCCAGGGGCGCCCCGAGGTGTCATCTCCCCGAGCGACAGTATCCACTCTCGCATTAACAACGTTTGGTTCGATCTGGATCTCTCTCACCCCTGCCTGTCCTCCCGGAGCCCCTGCCATCTTCTCACCTTCTTTCTATTCTCCCACGCCCCTGGACCAAAGATTCCTTCTGTCGGGGGCGGGTGGGTTCGGGGTTGTCTACTCTTCCAGGAAGGAGCGCAAAAGGGTTAATGAGGAGAGCTGGCGGCCAGGTGGGGCGCCCACACCCGCCGCGGCTGCGGAGGGCGTCGGAGGTGAGGGGGCGCTGTTGGGGCAGCAGTGCGCAGGGTGGCGGGCGGGAGAGCTGCCAGGCTGACTGAGAGGCCGGCCCGAGTGGGGGCCGCTCCGCTCCCGCCACCGCCGCCGCCGCCGCTGTGATGCGGAGCCGGTGCTGCGCCCGGCGGTGGAGTCAGAGCCCGGGCGCGGGAGCACGAGCTGCAACATCAGCACCGGCGGCGGCGGCGGCACCTGCACCAGCTCCCGGGCCCCGCGCTGCGCTCTCCTCTCCGCCGTCTCCGGGGCCGCCGCCCCGCGCTCTCTATGGATGTCAAGGCGGCCCCCAACGGGGTGGCCACCATCGAGGACCGGATCTTGCGGATCACCGGCTACTATGGCTATTACCCGGGTTACTCCAGCCAGAAAAGTAAGACGCCGCGGGGCTGCCCTGCTCGAGGCGCCGGATAGGGGTGGGATGCGGGAGGAAGCGCCGTCCGGACACCTGCAGCCTTGCCTGCGCCGCAAACGCCACCCTCCTGGCGGTGGGGCCACTGGGAGAAAAGTATGTACGCTGTCCTCGGTGCTGAACCATGGGAGAGACAGGGAGCCCCGGTCCCTTGCACTTAGGAGTTTGGAAACAGTCGCAGCCTTGGTGGCGGAGGCGCAGAGAGGATCCGGCAAGCGCTCCAGACGGCCGTCGGCCGGCTCAGCCCTAGTTTATTCACGGCCGGAGGAGGCTAATATGGCTGTTTACTTAGCGGAAAGTCAGCCTTTGGGGCTGCACTCCCGAAAGCCCCTACCGGGTGCCAGGCTGCGGGCGGGGCGCTTGGGGACGCAGGCTGGACAGATTGGGGGTGGGGCCGGCGAGAGCAGCGGACCCAGACTTGGGTCCCGGCTCCCGCTGGGTCGGCTTGCTGGCTCTGGGCTGCTGAGACGTTGCAAGCGCGGGAATTACTCTTGTGAAAACGTCTTTGGAAGGTTCTCCATCCTGGGTAGAGAAAGAACCTGCTCCGAGTTCCGGAGCTTGGAGCCAGAGACCTGCGCACACGACTGGGGGTGGAGTGGGTGGGAGGGGGAGACGCGGCAAGGCCACCTGCCCGCGCCGCCCGCGGCACGTCGCGGTTTCGTCTGAGCCCCAGCGGGCGGTTCTGTTCGGTACCAGCTCTCTTCTGGCTAAGCTAGGTCCTGCGGCTCAGAGGCTTTCACGTTTCCGGAGCAGTTTTTCTGGGTGGGTGAGAAGGTGCACCCTGCTCCCCCAACACACAAACCCACGACTTGTATTTGCTGGGAGTAGTTCTGCCAGCGATCAAAGTGAAGCTCGTGTTGTTCTCTCTCTCTCTCTCTCTCTCTCTCTCTCTCTCTCTCTCTCTCTCTCTCTCTCAAATGGATGAGTAGCTGCGGCTTAGTTCCCATGCAGGTGGGGTTTCGTTTTTCCTATATCAATACACTTATGTCGCATAGATGGAGGTTAATTAATGTTTTCGCTTTTTTTCCCTTTTTTTACCAGAAGCCTTGGAAGCTCCTAGAAGCATTTCTGATTGATATTTTTCTGTGACATTTTGGGGGTGCAGTCAACATTACAGTTTCTCAGAAGCACAAATCCTGACACGTAGACCAGGATACACTTTTTTTTTTCATGTAACTTTCTCCCCAACTGTGCTGCATCTCTACTGAATAATAATTCAAGAGCTTTCTTCTATGGGCTGTCTTCACACAGATATTTTCTAGTTTAATATTTCATTTGTCTTCAAGAAAGCCCTATGTGATTAGGATGATTTCTGTCTAGCTGTTTTTAGCATTAGAGGCTTACATTATTCATTTTCCATACAAAAGTAATTATATAGTGTTAGAATTTTCTGGAAAGAAAAGAACATGCTGTGGAATGTGGTTTGAAGTCTTTATACTATAGACTCAAAAACTTCTATTTTTCCTATTGGCAAAGGGTTTCTTTTTTAACCCTAGAAACTTAAATGAAGGTGCTAGCATACCCTGTGGAGATTCCTTAGATTTCAACTTTGAATATTTTAATTAGGAATCATGGATTTTGGTTGCTTGAAGAATGTAGAAGCTGTTTGTGAAACTACAAGACCCAGGGTAGTGTATTGTTATAATCTTTATAATGATGGAACTTTTGTTAATAAAGAACAAACCAAAAAGAATATTTACAAAGTGACATTTTAAATAAAGACATATTCATATTATCTTTTTGTGCTTGTTAAAATAGCTGCACGTTTCATTTGCCACACAATAACAGGACAAAAAGAGGGACTAGCATTGACCAAGACAGCAACTGAAGCTAAAAGGAATAAAGATGAATTTGGCATAGTTATTTGTCTTGAGCACTTAACCTAACTTTAGGCCACAGAATTCAAACAGTGAAGGCAGAGAATTACATGATAGTCAAATAACTTTCAGATGCTTGTGCTTTCAGAGGTAGAAAGAAAATGCCATTTTGCGCACTGAGAGACTAGGAGAGAAGAGAGCTGGAAGAGGGCCAGGCAGCTGAGCACCATGAAATAATCCTGCCCTTAATGCAGGCTTCAACTAGTAAACAAACACATTGCAGCAAACCAGTACAATATGGTCTATTGATTTAGCTGTTCCCAAGAATGAGCAACAGCTTGGGGGAATTCTAGAGGGATATAATTATGAAAAGGCCCTGGTGAGGAATATATAACATGTGAAAGCAAGGTGACTTTCTTGTTTTCTCACTGGTCATGTATGAGGCTTAAAGATGAGATGTTCTCTTTATGCTGTTTACTTTTTTAGAGGTGGTAGGGACTCACCTCTAATACGCATCAATGAGTGACCTGTTAATGCATCCTGCTGCCACCCCTGCCAATCAAGAAAATGAGTACCTTGTCCAGAAGAATTTCTAGAAGTCAGGCTAATACAAAATCTGTATATTTTATTCTGATATGTGAGTGTGTACGCGCGCACACACGCACACATGCACACACACACGCACACACACACACACACATGCATAGTGTAGAGATGATTAAAGCATTTTTCTAACCTCAAATTACTTATGGTCTGGCAGGGGAAATAGATCTATTTATTCAACAGGTGTTAACTGAGTACCTCCTGTGTGCCAGGAATATATCCGTGAATAAAACAGACAAAAGTATTTTCCTTTTTAGAGCTTAAGTTCTAGGGAGAGGAAACAGACTATAAATAAACAATTATGTAATATATCTCAAGGTGATAGTTACTTTAATAAATTACAGCGGAGTAAAAAGGATAAAAACATTCTGAGGGGCCTAGCTATTGTGATAATTTTAAATAAGGTGGTCAGTTGAGGCCTCAACTGAATAAAGATCTGAAGAATGTGAGGGAGTTAGCTATGTGGACATCTAGAAGATGTTCCAGTCAGAGAGAAGAGCCGGTGTAAAGCTCTGAGGTGAAGCGTGCCTGGCATGCTAGAGAAAGAGCAAAGAGACCTGCACGGCTGAATTGGGATGAACAATTCCAGTTGGTTGGAGATGAGGTCACAGTGGATACAGGGTCCCCGATGAAGTCATTTGGCTTGTACTCTAAATGAAAAGGGAAGTCTTTGCACAGTTTTGCAGGAGTGATACAACTTGATTTATCTTTTAAGAGGGTCAATTTGACTGCTCTATTGGGATAGGAGTAGAAGCAGAGAGACTAGTTAGTATGCTATTGTAATAACCTGGGTGAGAAATGATGGTGATTTGAAAATGATGGTGGTGGCTGTAGAGGTAATGGGAGGTGGTCAGATTTTGGATATATTTGAAAGTACAGACAATAATGTCTCCTGATGGATTGAGTATGGTATCTCAAAGAAAGAGAAGGGTAAAAAGTGATCCCACCTTTTTTGTCTTGACCAAGGTTGAGTTGCCAGTGTCTGCAGCGTGGAAGGTTTCAAGGTAAAGAAGTTTACAGAGCTAGGGGAGGGATAAGGATAACATTTTGGAAAGATTAAATGTAATTGGAGATGTTGAATGAGAACGGAGATGTCTGACTGGAGATACAAATTAGGGATTTTTCAGTATTTAGATGTTATCAAAGCGTAACCCTGATGAGATCTCCAAGAAGTGAATGTATATAGAAGAGAGGAACAAGAACTGAACTCTGGAGCACTCAGACATTAAGAAGTTGAAGGGGAAAGGAGAAACCATTAAAAGAGACCAAAAGTTGCTTTTGGAGAAGAGGGAGAAAAACCAGGAGCAGAGATGCCCTGGAAGCCAGTAAGAGTTTCAGAGGGAAGGGATTAGTTGAGTTCCGTGCTGCTGAAAGATTAAGTGAAGACTGATAACTGACACAAATTTGGCAACTGGGCTTCCTTTGCGAGTTTGACAAGAGTAGATAAAGTAACATAAAGTAGATTAGAATGTGTTTAGAGAGAATTAGAGGAAGGAATTAAAAACCTGAGTGTAGACAACTCTTCAAGATTTTTTTTGTGCAAAAGGGAAGAGAGGAATTGGGGGCTGTAGGGTTAAGGAAGTTTTTATTTTTGAATGGGAAAAATAACAGTATGTTTGCATGCACATGAGAATGACTGAATAAAGAAAATTAGTAATGTTAGAGAGCTAGGGTATCAAATCTAGTACAAAAGGAAGGGACATAACTTTTAGATAGAAACATGGATATAGGGCAGAGTGTGTGGGTGCAGGTTCTGGAAGGTGGATAACTGAGATAGTGGGAGTCTGTTGAGATTTTCTTCTGGTTGCTTTAGTTTTCTCCAAATAGGAAGCAAGGTCATCCACTGAGAGTGAGGATTTGAGAGGAGGTGGTTGAGGTTGGGTTGAGAAGGTGTGAAAACATATATAGAGAGAGTGAAAAAAACTGGGGAAGTACAGTACGATTGTCTCTCTGCCTTAAAAGGCCCATTAAAAGTTTCTGGTCACAAATTTAAAGTAAAACCAGTTGGTAGGTTTTTGTATTCATGGACACAGTGGAAGCATGGAGCAAGTGAAAGAGTTTAACTGCAGTTGCAGATTATCCAATAGGTATAATAAAATAATAAGGGCAAGAGAATGATGACTTTCTGCAAAGAAAGTGTAGTTATAATGATTGACTGTATAATTTAAAGCTGGTAAGTAGAGAAGAGAAGATATCAAGATGATTGAGGAGAGTGAAAAGTGGTAGGACCAATGAATTGGAAATCTCAGTGGGATCAAAGGCTAGTGGTAGTTAGCTGAAAGATAAGAGGTGTTGGTCAGAGAAATAAGAGGGTTGTATACTATCAGAAGTCATTCATTTTTATAACTCAAGTCAAAGGATAAATCTACTTGCGTTTTATTGTATTTTGTTATTGATATTTTTGGGGTGAGCCTTTTTGTGTTTGTATAAGAAGGCAGTATGTTGATGTGTAGTGAATTAAACTATACTGGTTTGGAAATTGATTCTAGTATTAAACCTGCTAGCAACTTGCTCAGAGACCTGGGACTCATCTCTGTGTAGACATTGGTTTCTTTGTTTGTAAAAAAGAGGATAGAAGTCACTGTCTCAGGACAGCCATGCAGTAGGTCAGCTTTGACAGCTTTGAAAAGTCCCACCCTCTAAGGAAGAATCTCCCTGAGAAAATTCTAATAGAATGTTTACTCTGCCTCTCCTCTCCCCACCTTCTGTCTCAGATAGTGGCCAGTTGCCTCTCTTTGTTTTCTGTTGGCCTTTTGTTTTTTTTTTTCAATATCCTGTAAGTGACCAGATTCTGTAGTTATTTTGCATTGGTAGTTGCATATTTAGAATAGAACTTTTTCCCCTTGCTGTGATCCTATCTCTGACCATCCTGTCTGCAAAAAGAACTCTACCAACTTATGGCTGCTTTGGCTCTCTGACTTTTCCAACTGCTGCTCTGACTTATTTCCCAGAAACCTGGAGTCATCCTCAAACTGCCCTTTCCCCGTACCCCATAATCAGTTAATGAGTCCTATCTATCCTACCCCAAATATGTGCTTTCCATCCCTGCTGTTGTTGCCTTAGTTTTATCCAACACATCTTTCTCTCAGCCTCACCTTAACAGTATTCAATTCCCTAAAATGTAAATAGGCTCACCTCATTTCCTTGATCAATTACTTGAAATAAATCTTCATTTTCTGTGGAATAAAGTTCAAACTCCTTAGCTTGCTACAATCTGAGCTCAGCTTATATTGTTCTATTTTAGTACACATTTCCTCCCTAATTTCCAAAGTAATGCATGCTTAATGCAGAAAATCTGGAAGGCAGAGAAGCAAAGAGAGATTAAAAACAAAATTACTCGTAATTCCACCACCCAGAGGTGATTAGTATTAACATTTTGGTTAACACTATCCTTTTGGCTTTTTTTTATATCCATAGACACAGCTAATATTTTTTATTTCATACTGAACATTTCTCTCATTGGTCTATATATTTGTAATAACTTAAATTTAAGATATGTATAGTCTTCCATATGTTTAAGCACCTTAATCGACCTTAGTTGTTGGCTTTTTAGTCCAATTTTTCTCTTTAATTTCACATCCCACATGGCCTCCACAAATATTGGTCATAGTCTCATCAAGCAGCTCATTGTTTTGATAACATTATTGTCTTCATTCTTTTCTGCTCCTCCGAGCCTTTTCACACTATGGCCTGAATGGCTTCCTCTCCCTACATTTCCCTCATCACAGTTGGAAAGTTTCTGTTCATCTTTAAAGGCTGAATTTAAATGTACTGTCCTCTTTAAAGCTTCCTGATTGCCCCAGGCTGGGTTAACCCTCCTTCTGTGTTTCTATAATATTGTGTACTCACCTCTGCTCCAGCATTTAGCACACTATTTAGGGCTGTTAATACTTTATACCAGGTTATCTCACCCACAGAGCTTGGAGAAGGCAGGGACTTATCTTTATTTATTTTCCTTTTAGGCAAAGTATCTAGTATATTCTGGGTGCTCAAAAAAGTTTAGTGTCCTAGTGAATGAATGATTACAGATTCCTTTGAAGAAATTGAAGAGTTAATTATTTTTACACAGGAAAAAAGAGTACATAATGGTATTCATTGGAAGGAAATAAAAAAAATGTGTCAGCAATGAATGAATCAAACAGATGTGCCTATTCAAAGAATGAGAATATACCAAATGGTATTGTATGATCGATCACTTTACCTTTGTGGTTGTAACTTCTGCATTTGTGTCTCCCTATTTCCTTCATGTTTTCTGTACTTGAATTGCGGGGGATGGGGAGACAATTTTAAAAATACAGAGTAGTGTAAAGTTACTAGAATTATAAGAAATAAAATGTGTCCACTCCCCTTTTGAAATGGTTACTATTGGTCTTCATGGTACAATATTAATATAAATACTTAAGTGCTCTAACTGGAGTAAGTTATAAAATTGTCTCTTACTAGTGAAATGAATACACCAAACATTTCTCCCAATTCATATTCTGTTTATACTCTGATAATAAGCTTTATGATTCTTTGTATATGAGAGGTAGTGCTTTGTAAAGTTATAATTACCATGATAATAATACTCAGAAGCCTTGTAACAAAGTTTTAACTAGGACATAAAAGGGCTGGCTGTGTTGATCCTGAATATTACTGCATATGTTACTGATGTAGATAATGAGATAGTTTCTATAATGTTAATTCTATATGTATTTTCATTTAAAATATAAATTTACATATAAACTACTACATACAAAATACTACTTTTACTACTAGCTAACACGTGGGTTTAACATTAAGTTCGATATACTTTCTTTAGAAAGGCTATCTAAGACCTGTTTGAGGCCATGAGGTCTAGTGCAAAGACCACAAGACCCTACTCTACTACTTGCTAGCCTTTTAAATTTGCTTAACTTGACCTCTCAGATAAACAAATTTGTTCCTGAGAAATGGAAATAATAATAGTTACTTCACAGATCATTGGGAGGACTATGTAAGATAATGTATATATAATGCCTGGCACAATGGCAAGTTTAATGTATGGAACTGTTATGATTATGGAGGAAACTAATAGAATCAGTTTCATGATTTCAAAAAGGCTTGTTCACTTTTCCTTGTAAATAAATGGTTTATCACTCCCCCCACCATATCCAAGGTTGTACTTCGAATTGTTACTGATAAATATGTTACAACAATGTTCAAGATAATTTGAAAATTATCCAAGTCCAAAAGAGAGGAGACTAATCTAGGGCTTATGGGTGATAGGATGGGTCTGCATGTCTAGAGATGCAGATACCCAGACATCAAAGTAGAGGAGATTGCAGGGTTGAGGGAGGTGGGGGAATGCAGCAGTGTGAATGGGGAGTGGTAGAGTGAAATTCCAGCTGAAGATGGGTAGCATGGGATAGGGTGGGTAGGGTTGGATAGGACTGGGAGGGCAAACAAGTGGAGAGGAAGTGAAGGCTGAAGGATTGGGATGGTCTATTGGAAACTGTATTCTTCCTGTTATATGTGGAGTCTTGAAAGGACATTTCTTTTTGTGGCTATTTACATAGTCACAAATATAACAGTGTATTTTACATTCTACTTTAAAAATATATAATTTTTTATAAACACATTTACATATTTCTTCACAGTTTTAATTAGTTATAATAGTTATAATTTTTTAAGTTATAAAGTAATTTAACTAACACACAGAGGAATATAGAGAAAATGAAAAATAATCTTGTGACCCTAACATAACTACTGTTATCTTAGTTAATTTCCTTCCAATCTTTCTAATCCATATAGGGGTTCACTTCTTGATTTATTGACAAATAGAAACTATAGTGTAGTCATAATTCTGATGCATATACATTTTGTGCCCTGCTTTTTTTCCACTTAACATTTTAGAATAAGCGTTTTTCATGTTGTTGCAGTTATCTTCATTGAGAGGCTGGAATTAGATTCTCCTTTAAGAGATCTTGGCTTAAAAAATTTGGACAAGCTGGTTCTGTTATTTGAGACCAAATAAAATAGTGAGACCTGGAGTGTTAGTGAGGGCTTGTTTAGTTTCTAGTCACAGGATTGTACTTGAACAAGCTTAAGCAAAAATGAAAGTGATTGAAAAGATAGAGGGGTCTCTCATTGATTTTAAGGTTAGGGTTAAAGTGGGATAAGCTAGCATAAGGTACTGGAGGGCTGTGGGGGAAACGGGAAGCCCTCTTTCTCTGACTTCCATCTCTTTTTTTTCTGGCACATGTTCTCCATTCTTGTCTCTTGCTGCAGGCTGGCTTTCTCTATATTCTTGTCCATATTGTTGAAAATAGCCTCTGCCAGCAGTTCCAGTGTTTATATGTCCTTTATTCAAGAAACCAGACAGATTGAGCAAGAATCTCTTGCTTCTAAGTTCAGATTCCTGGGCAAAAGGATCCTTTGGCTCAATTTGTGTCAAGTGCACACTCTAGATCATATTGACTATGGTGCTTTGGGGCAGGGTCAAGTTATGAAATTACGGTGGCCAGAGGCTTTCTAGGTAACCCTATTGACTATGGGGGAAGAGGTAGTTTACAGAGAAAAGGAGAAATTGGCTGGATAGTCAACTTAATACCTATTTGGTCACAGAGCTTTGCATAAAAAGTTTTTCATATCAACTCACAGGCTTCATTTTAGAGCTGATTTTTCTTTTTTCTGGTTCTAATAGCTCTTAGACTGTAATAGTGAAGTTATATAGATACTGCATTCCTATAAACTGAGGAAATCCAAGAATCTGTTTAAGAGTATAAGTCCCTAGGGAGTTCTGTTTTAAAATTATGCAGCTAGTACCGCAGACTGCTTATTATATTCTATTGGAGTACTACTGGTTAGAAGTTTGGAAGGCATTTCTTTTCTTAGGTCAGATGGGGCAACACACCAGTTTCTTCAGACTCAAGATATAGTAATTGAAGATGACTTTTAACATTGTATATTTCAAAAAAGGGTTGCTATTCCACTCTTCTTCAGTCTAGGATTTTCTGTATTTTTTTCCTGAGCCAATGCCAAGATGACACCAATAAGGTGTCAATAATGATTTCATGTTCCTGAAAACCAGACATATTAATAATTCTTTATCCTTTGTGGAAGCTAAGATTCCTCAGGGTATTAGAGCCTGCAGGTTTTTGCTGTTGATATCTTGCTAAGCTCTAGGTCATGTGACTTTGGAACTATCATGTGTTTTTGTTCATTCCCATGTTTAATCAAGGGCATTCTAGAAGAAATATTCAGGTCAAATGAGTTGGGAGCCATATCCACATCTATTTCCCAGGGACCTTTTAGAACAAATACATTAGAAGTTGAACTTTTCATTTCTTCTTAATTTTTTTTAAAGTGAGCACCTGAAGTAGAAACTTCTTGTCTTGCATCTTTCTAGTATATATCCATGTAGCAGCCTTTGTGATCTTTTAAAAGCATTCATTGAATCATGCCATTCTTCTGGCTAAAGTTCTTACTGACTTCCTGTATCTCTTTGGGAAACTCTAAACCCCTAAATCCAGCCTACAAATTTCCACATGGTTGAGCTCTTCAGATGGCACCACTCTTCCATGGTCTCACTATGCTTTGATCATACTGGCACATGCTTCAGGTCCCTTTTCCAGGTTTATACATCTCTTGTCTCACGCACTTTTTCTTTATAGCACTCACTACAAACTGCAATTACAATTTACATTGCTTTTTGCGGCTGTTTAATGTCTTTCCCGCTCATTGGTCTCTTAGCTCCCTAAAGAAAGGGATGGATCTGTTTTGCTCAGCACTGTGTACCCAGTACACAGAAAGTGCCTGTGAACTCCATAAACATTTGTTGTGTGATTAAACCTTGTTAAAAATTGAGTAGACTTTTTAAAATCAATATTTTATTTGGAATATTTTTAGATTTCCAGAGAAGCTGCAAAGATAATAGACAGTTCCTATGTACCTCTCACCATGCTTTCCCCATTATTATCACTTTTTGTTACTAATGTACATTTGTCAGAACTAAGGAACCAATATTGGTATGTTATTATTAATTAAAATCCAGGCTTCATTTGGATTTTACCAGTTTTTCCATTAAGGTTCTCATTCTTATTCAGGATCCACTCCAGGATATTGCACTAAGTTTTCAAGTCAAATAAGCTTTTTAATGCATTGAACTTGAAAAGATTATTTACATTTTATAGGAATTTCTTGGCCAATTTTTTAAGGCTCGGATCAGGTCATATTTGAAAATTTAACTGCTAGTTTTAGGTGACATTGGATTAAATTAATGTTAGAAGTGACCTATGACTTAACATAGTAATTATATAGTATCTTAAAGAATTGTTCTAAAACGGTTTTTAGCATTTCTGTTTTTTAACATTTTTCTACCACTTGTGTACCACTTATATAGCATATAGTATAACATTTTTACACTTTACAAGGCAATAGCATATATGATTTCATGAAAACTCACAGCCTCTCCGTGAAGTGGGTATTATTATCACTATGTTAAAGATGAGGAAATTATAAAATTCGGATCCTCCTGTGGTGCAGCCCCTCCACCTCCTCCTGAAATGTGGGAAAAAATAAACTTCCACTTCATTTTTAGCAGTGCCCTTAACTCACAACGTACAGCTCTGGCATGTTGACACTGGTGTTGCTGTTGTCCTTTTCAGAAAAAAAGAGTCCAAGGTTGTTTTAATATTGACTCTGTGGGTTTTATAGTCTTACCCTCTATTATTCACATTACTGAATCTTCTATAAGACTGGATGCAGAACTCTATCAATGGCCTTGGAAATGCAAGTGTAGCTGTAGTGATGCATCATTCCAGCTGATATCTGAGCATCATTAGCTTCACACCATTGTAGATAAACCATGCTTGTTTCCAACATTTCTGACTGAATGTTTTTAGACAGACATTTCCAAATCTCTCAGCGTTGGCATTAATATCAGTGGATTTAAAATTTTTTTTAATGTTAAATCAATCGTGTTTATACTTAACGGGTAACCATTTACCCTTTAAGATGACTTATTACTACCTATTCCTATCTTCAATAAGAGTTGAATATAAAATCTCTGACTACTTAATAGAAACCAAAAACAAAAACTAAATTTAAGAGGTCTCCAGGAGGTTATAACATCCTGCAGAGCTATTAAAATAGTTTTAGAGTTTTGAGTCTGTTATAGGAATATCATATTCGAATTCTTTTGAGAATCTGACAGGAGGGCAAATTCAGTTTTTAATGTTTTTATAATGTAATTGGGAGAAATATTTCAAGTACATTTTAAAGAAGCCCAAAGTGGGAAGAATGGAGCTTCAAACTTATTCTATTTCCAGCTTTTAGATCTTTCTCTTGGTTGCTCTGTTTTGGGGAGTTGCTGACAGGTTAGGTAAGACAATTTTTTGTTCCTCACAATACCCAGAAACAGAAATCTCTCACCTTGTTGAGCTGATTTAGGGGAAGGTGAGATTAGGCTCTGTCCTCAGGATGGTTGGCCAGGTGGAAATAACAGACCCCCTTCCCTTGCAAGCACTGAAACTTTTGACACTAGCTCAAACAGCATTGTCAGTGGAGGACACAACCCACCCATACACTGGAGGAATGACTGTGGAGTGATGATATTCAGTCCAGGTACTGCCAGGAAATAGATACACACTCATACTGGACAATTAGTAGAAGGATGGGCAGGGTGCAGGGGAATTGAAAGAATTAGGAGCCTTGGGGCTGGTAGAGTGGGCTGTGAGAGTGCAAAAAGGAGGGAGTAATTCCTGAAACATAGGGCAAGAGGAAGGGCTGTGTGGAGGGGGCTGCCTGACAGGACCTGTTTTGAATGGAATGACCCTGTAACCTGTGATGACCTCTCAGAGAGGGAGCCAAGATACAAATATCTTGATATTATTGTCCTCTCTCCCATCCATCTCCTGCAGGTGGGGGTTCTCCATAGGCTGAACAACTTTTGGAAGCAAGGGAAAAAGGGGTTGAAATGCACAGAGCTCAACCTTCTGGCCACAGAACAGGTTGGAGAGGCACTTAATAATAATAATAATAAATTAACAGGTAAAGAACAAATGAAATAATTGCTTACCTAAGAGAATCTTAATCTAAAGATAAAGTGCATGGCATATGTGTGATTTTCTGAAAGTCTTCATACGGTTCTTTAGGTTTTCAGTGACACTTATGACCCACCCTCAAAAGATTGAAATAATCACAGGCTTCAAATGTACATGACTTAGTTTTTCAAATACATTCATTCTTTCATGTCATTTGGATAATCTGTAGTAGCCAATTGAAAAATACCAATACCAAGTGATGCTCAGGTAGTCTTAAATAATGTATATAGGGTTTCTTTTTGGGGATTAATAATAAAGTGATCCTGTGGTTCACCGTCAACTCCTGGAAATGAAAGAAGATGGGTGGGACTCAGAAACTGAGAGCCTAGACCCATGGGAATCAGAGTCAAAGTCCATTTCCTAAAAGCCTCATTTATGTGTCTTCATAACTATAGCTTATGCTTTTTTAAATTCCTTCAGAAAAATATTATTTTCTGATAGCAAAATCTTTACCTCATTAAGTTGCTGGGTAACAAAGCTTGTTGTTCATTCTATTTTCAGCTCATTTGATATAGACTTTGAGACAAATTTTATCCATGGGAGCTTGAGTAAATATACTGTTACTTTGGAGTGCTCGAGTATTGATTTATGCTGTATGTTATGTGACTGAGGACATAGTACTTGGCATATAAATGACACTGGATCAGATATTCAGTGAACAAATGAATATCATTAGTTTTAGGAGGAAATGTAGTAAAGTGACATTAAAAGAGAATTTATTTTGGATCAATACACTCTCGAATTTGAGTTCCAGTTCTTCTGTCTAGTTTTATCAGTTTGGAAATAGGAATATTAAAAGTTCTTTCTTTTTTGGATTTTATGAGAATTAAATCAGATAATATATGTAAAAAAAATTTAGCACAGTGCCTGGGAACAGTGTAGGCACTGAATAAAGGTAGCAATTAATATTGTTATTATCATGAGCATCATTATTAGATCACTCATCTATATTGCTTATAAGAGACTAGAATAAATTATACGTATGTGTATATTTCATTTAGATCTTAGGTAATAAAGTTTTGGGACATGTTTTAGATTATTGTGTATCTGTCAACATCCTAACTCTGGTTGTGCATCAGGATCTCCTGTGGAACATTTAAAAAAATATTCCTGCCTCCAATTCAGATCTTTGGGACTAGATCCAAGGCATGTGCATTTAAAAAAGTTCGATAAGTAAGTGTGATGTGCAGGCTGGGTCAAGAATCATTGCCAAAGATATTATATCTACAGTGACTAAAAAGTGTGAGGTGGAGACAGGGTGAGGTTTTTCTAATGTTTGACCTAATTAGGTGCTACATAGGAACAGAGAAATACCAGAGAGTCATGAGCCTGGGCTTGGGAGTTCAGGGTATGAATTCAGCACATCTGCTGAAGTACTCTGAAGATGCTATCCTGCCAGCCCTGGAGGTTAGGAGCCACATTTGTCTTTTGCATCAGGATATTCCTGGACTGATCTTGAACAAACTATTTATACTTTATAAGCCCCTGTGTTCTTATAATTAATTTAGATAACTTATGGGTACCTGTAGAGTTTATGGTTACCTATATAATTTATGGGTAATAGGTGCTCAACAAGTATTTACTGTTGTGTGTGTGTGTGTGTGTGTGTGTGTATTCTGTATTCTCAAAAGTGACATCTTGTTGGAGGAATTCACGGAGAGGAAGTGACTGCTGGTTGACCCGGGAACTAAATTCTGGGAAATTGGAGGCTCCTTATCCCTCTTTTGTCCTTAAAATGTACATTTTGACCACTGTTCTCACAGCCAGAGCCATTTTCAAGGATATGGTTTTGAGAGAGTTAAGTGTTGTTGAGATCATCCTTCTTGAATATGGTACTAAACCCAATTAAGACCTCTGTGTAAACTTTTATGATTCTGATGGGCAGATGTGGAGATCTATTCATCTTGAGGCCACATAAGATAAGCCTTCTTAGTAAATTCTTGTTTACTAAACCTGCTACCTGCCAATCTGGAGTCTTATGCCTCTTCAGTCTCTTCTTGCTTCCATGTTCTTGGGGGGAACAGGGAAGGGAGGCAGGGAGCTAAGGGAGCCAGTCTCGGATTTCACCCAGGAAGCTCCTTATTTGTGAACCAACACCCAAGCTCATTTTTTCCCAGTTCTTTTGTTCATGCTGTTCTCCCACTCAAATTCTCTATTCTAGCCAAATCAAATTTATTTACTAATCCCTGAACTTGTATATTTTTCTGCATTTCACTTAGCACTTCTCTATATAAAGAAATATCTCCATAAATTTTCTCCTGATCCACACAATGTGAAGTGGTCACTCTTTAAAAAACAGTCTTATGGTTGCATTAATTTTGGCACCTGATCATGTGCTACTAGGATCTTTTCTTTCTATTATTAGACTGACTGTCAAGTTGTGATTGTTTTTTTAACTCTTCTTGCTTTTATAGGTATAGCTCTTTAGCTAGACTGTATTTTAAACAAGCATTGGACCTTGAAGGCAGGAACAGTATTTAATTATATTTTCACATAGCAAGAATTCAATAAAGATGCATTGGTTTGGAAAAAAATTGACTCATTTTTTTCTGATTCCTTTCTTTTCTTTTATGCATTTTTGATCAAGTATTTTTTTGTTTTGTTTTGTTTGTTTTTTAAATTCTTAGACACAATGTACTGCTGGCTCCTGACTAGAAGATAATATAAGTAATATAAGAATGGTTAGGGAACAAGCTAAGTTTTGGGGATCCTTGAGGTATAAGAAGTATGAGACATTCTCTTTCTTCATTGTTTGCCTGCCTGGTGGATTCCCACTTGTTCATGAAGCCTCAGTTTTAGTCTCTCCATCTTCCCAGAACCTACCTAAGGAGAGCAAGCTCTTCCTACACCCGAACTCAGAACCTCTGTTATGGAGCATTGCTTTGTTTATCTGTTTATTTCTCCAACTAGCCTGAGAGTTGCTGAGGACATAGATTTTAGCTTAGTCACCTTGGTACCACTGACACTAAGCATAATACTTTACCCATAGAAAGAATTCATGAACTACAGAATCAGTGTAAAAACACAGGGACTCATATTTAGGTTGTAGAAACTGGATGTGGCAAAAGACAATAGTTATAAAATAAAAGCTTGTATTAAATTTCCAATAAGTGATAAAAACAATGAACTGCATGGATTTGGAAAGAGTGCTTGAGAAAACTTAAAGAGAAAACCTTGAATAAGGTAGAACTTGATGGAGGGGTTGTATTTGGCCTTGTGTAGACTGGGAAGGTTATTCCCAGCAGAGGAAATGAGCTAAGTTAAGGAACAGGGGCAGGGCATCAGTCAGAGTTTGGGGTTACATACAACAGAATCAACTCTAACTAGTTTAAGTCAAAAAGGAATTTATTAAAGGATTTAGAGAGCTCACACAATCTCTGCAATAGAGAGTCATACTTAGACATTCTCAGACCTTAACATTAAAAAGTCTGGAGATGTGACTTTTTTAGCTTTTACCTTGGGAAGTTAGGACAAATAATGAGTGGAATAATCAGGATGTAGAATAGTATTAAACTATGTTAGGCAGATATAAATGATTGTGTGTCTGGGCATGTTTGGGTGACAGTGATTAGATCAGGTAACCAAAATCAGAAGACTCTAGGAAAATATTAGGAAATAAAGTTGGGAAGTTCAGTAAGAGCCCCATCTGGGAGCTCCTTGAATAGTACGGCAAAGGTGTGAACTTTCTTCTGTGTGAAGGGGGCGCCAAGGAAGATATTTGAGTGTATGTATGTGGGGTGGGGAGTGAGAAATATTCTGGAAAATATTATATTTTGGCATTTTTTGAAGGCTTGGTGATTTGGTCACAGGAGAGAGAGCACTCATGAGGAAGGAGGATCTGGTACTTGACACTAAAGCCTCTCCTGGAGAAGATTGGCTTTGGAGAGGGTTAGCTTGGGTGACAGTTAAGGGTTAGGTAATGATGGGGTGGGAAGTAAGTGTCATCTAGCTGTGATATCCTGAATCCCACTGATCGCCAGATTGGATTCAGCTTATCTGGTTGGCTAGATGGGGTCCCCTACTTCCCTCCATATCCACCTGCACCCCACCCCCCACCTTGAAGCTGTGAGATCAGTTGAAGAAAACCTTCCCCAACAGAGGAGGTCTGTTTCTTACTCAAGAGCATGTGAGTATATGTGTTCCTCTTCTGTGGCACTAGGAGAATTGCTCTACTAGAACCGAACAGGTTCTCAAAAAGTAATGGGGTGACTGAATAAGCAATGGGACCCAGCCAGAGGCTGTCCTTTCCGCTTTTGTAGCTTCCTTCTCTTCTTGCTGCTGCCAGAACAGTTTCCCCAGATCATGAATTCCGTCAAGCCCAGAATTCTTAAATGGCTCACTAGTCCCCATGGCAGTGTCTTCCAAAGTGTGAGTTAGGTATTCCTGGTGAAATGCAGGATGATTTAGGTGGTACGTAAGCATAGCATTAAATAATCTTAAATTACATAGTGAGAAATCTTTTCCTTTAAAAATTCTTTTTCAGTCCTTCTGCTTTTGATAATGAGGAAGAGTAACATTAGTATACCTAACACTTTCTAATCTCCATTTCTAATAAGGAGAACAGTCCTCAAGCTAAGTGCTCCTCAAAAGAACATACCATGCCATAATTCTAATAACATTATTTTCTTTTTAAAACTTATGGCAAATAATTTCAGTTTTTCATATATGACAGTGTTGTAAAATTTGAATGTCTAGACTTTAGATGATATTTAGGAGTTATTATTAACTTTCTTAGGTATGACAATGGTACTGGAGTTTTGTTAAAAAAAAAAGGTTGCTATATACATACATGAAATGATATAGGATCTGTGATCTGCTTATCTCAGATGAGGTAATTCAGCTGTGTGTGTGCTGGGAGGAGGTGATGTGCTAAGGGGAGTATAGAGGAAACAAGATTAGACATGGTTTGATATTTGTTGTTCTGGGTACATGGAGGTTTATTTTACTATTTGTCTATACTTTTGTGTATATTCAAAATTTTTCACAATAAAATATTTAAAAACTAAAGAAAATTGCAATGTTAAATTAGTTAATATAGAAAAAAAGTCCATTAATAGAAAAACTAAAGCAAATAATAATAATATAGGTGATATGTGGATAAGCTATTAGCCAAATTACTGAAGTCTACAAATACTGATATACTGAAAAAAGTTCAAGTTTCTCATTGGAGAATCCAAGGTCATTCTTGTTAGAGCCCTTTCTCACCTCCTTTCCTGCTACTCCAGTGCAACAATATCAGGTCACCAGGATTGTCCTAGTGTGCTGTGCTCTCACACATCTTACGTCTTGATGCAGACTGTTCTGCTTCATGGAATGTCTTCAAAACAGGGTTGCTTGGATGATTCCTGCTCATTTTTTACTTATCAGCCCAAATAATGAAAATGGAAAGAAAGAAATATTCTGAGAGGCTCTGAAGGAAGAGTTAAAATCCCTTGGAACTAGCTGTAGCTTGATACCCCCATAAGAAGGAGCCAAGAGTAAACCCAAGATTTTGGGTGGAATGATGGCAATTTTGACTGATAAGGGAGGCAGCAAAGGGGAGGTGTTCCTGGATGATCACTGGCATATGAGGTTTCAGGTATGTTGAATTTGGGTGTCATCTAAGACTCCAGGATTTTGATAGGTGCAGAACCTGGGCAGGGTACATTTCTCTCCAACCAACTTTTGAGTATTCAGTAGGCAATTACATGGCAGAAATACTAAAGAATCTTTGTTCTCTCCCTTTTGTCAGTCGTATCTTATTATTCTGCTGATAGAGAATGAGGCAGAGGGAAAGTAGGGAGAGGATGTGAAATACAAACTGATCATTTGTTGCTTTTTAGGGGAGTTGAAAGGCTTGGGGGATGGGAGAGTTAGAAACTATTGGTTTATGTAAATTTTTCTATTTTTACTAAATTATAATTATATTCCTCATCTATTATGTAGTCTAACTTCAGATTGTTGAGAGGTAGCTGTAGTTAATGTGGCTTCACCATTGCTTGTGAGCTGTGGGGGCTAATGGAAACATCCTACATGGACTTTATGGCCTTTCAAATCACTTGGTGTTTAATGAGGAATGAAAATATGATTACAGCATGGGGTGGAGAATGAAATGTGCTTTTACTCTAAGCACTGGTCGCCCCATGAGGCTAGTGAATAACAAATGGGTCCTGAGAAATAAAATGGTTCTGTTTTCAAGTTTCTGCAGCAAAGAACACCTGTTGTATTGGTCTGTTAACACTTTCACCATTCTGTTTTGGTTCTTTGAGAGGCAGCTCGCTGTACTGACATACTGGACAACAAGGATGTGATCTAATTTTTGGATTAAATACAGTGTTGTTCTTCTATTCTATTTGGACTTTCCATTAACAGAATGATGGTTTAGTTATGCCACTGTCCTTTCTAAAACTCATCTTCTCATCTCCCCTCGCTTCATTGGCAGCAGAGATCAGGGACCAGCTCTACTGAGATGTTTTTGCAGTTGTCATCATTTTACTTTGTAGGTGAGAATCATGTGTTTCTGTGTATTTAAAATTGAGGAATACATGATTACCATGTCAGCCCTTCTTGTGAGCACAGGATTCGACACTATTTACACTCTATAATTTATGGCATTTTTATAGCTCTCTGTTAGGGCTTGCACAAAGCAGAGAGAATGTAGAGGAAAAAGAAAAAAGTGAATATATCAATGGGCTGCAATTATTTGGTGAAGCACAAAATTTTCTAGCAGTTTGTGTTGTTGGAAGCAGATTTTATTTCTCAGGACCTATATGTTCTCAATTTTTACCAGCTCAGCCCTTTGGTGTTAACGTTTTGTACTCTGAAATTGTAAGGTGACATGGTTAATGACTTGTTCTCTGGTAAATTGTTTCTTAAGATGCCAGGTTGCTCTTGTCTTAGATGGATTTTGGAGTCTGCCTCTGATGTTATTTTAACTTATAAACTTTTAATGATGTGTGTTATTTCTTTTATGTTTTACTTAAATCAGCATAAGATTTTATAAATAGATTTAGATTTATTTTAACATACGAAGAGAGAGAGAACAAAAAAATTCTTGTGGTAAAATTAAACAGTTTTTCAAATTGAGGCTTTTGCTTGGTTTGTGCTTCTGTTTAATGAGCATTTTTATTATTTGGTGTGAAGCTTGCACTCATAAAGGTGATTTGTGAATATATAAAATATTAATAAGAGATGCATCAGAGTTGTATGTTCTGTCTCCATGGCATATTTAAATACACTCAACAGCTGCCCTAAGGAGCAAATTTAGCATTTATCCAAATTAGAAAGCCAATGAGAGGTTAGCTGTGGGAATGGCTAGAGTCTGTCTGCAGTTGAATTTTCATTTAGCATACGTTGTTGCTCCAGTGTATTCCCCTGGTGGTGTGGGTAGATTTATGCCTGTCAACTGAAGAGAACACTTCTGATTTTTTGGTATGCATCGGATTCACCTTAGGGGAGACTTTTCACAATATAGGTCTCCCAAGTCTTGAACCACAGATATTTTGAATCAGTTGTTCTGGGTCTGAGCCCAGGCATCTCTGTTTTGATTCATCAGAACCACCTGGGAGCTTCCACAATACACTCGTGCCTGGGATCCATCCCAGAACACTGACTCAGATCCTCTGGAGGTACAAGGTCTCGGATATATGTTTTGATCTTCACAAACAAATGAATAAAATATGACTGATTTAGCAGGATGGCCTTTGACAAACATCATCTAGAGACAGAGTTGAGGTTTTCATGAGAGACCATGAAAGATGAGAATTCCGTTTGTTGCCAGTGAGATTGCCTGAGATTGGTTGATGATGATGATGATGATGATGATGATGATGATGATAACAAAGCGCCTATAAGCTTTATATCAGTCTTGCTTCTATATGCTCTAAGTAGAGGACTATTGTGCTAGTACTTCTTTATGCTCTTGTGATTTTGTCTGCTTAATTAACATTATTCAATAGATACTTGCTCTCATGTTCTTAAATATTTATCTTAAATAAATGAACAAGCTCTCCAACAATTATGAGGACTTGGGAAGAATAAAAGTACACTGGGTCTGTGTTGGCTATGCTGACAGAAACCAACATCTGATATATTTCATATTTTCTGAAGGGTAAATTTGCTATGAAATGTAAAATTTTTCTATTGGTAAGTGCAATTTTATAGATTAATTTCAGTTTCAGTGTGCTATTTTCAATGGCTATAATAGCATGTTTATTGTATCAGAGATGTATAGAGAATTTGAGTTCCCTTTTCACTCATCCCATTCATTTATAGAACCAGATTATGCAAAAAAATGGAGTTGGTAAAAGCAGTGGGCTAGGAAGATTAAGACTTGAGCTCTAGTTTTTTTCTTTCTATCTATTAGTTCTGTGGCCTTGGACAAGCCACTTGAAGTCTCTGGGTCTCACTTTCCTCATGTACAAAATAATAATAATTTTTCTGTAAGTAAAGACCAGACCAGTTGAACTCTTGAAGACTGTTCTAGCTGCAAGTTCCTATTCTGAGTCTGTGGAGAAAGAGGAATGGCTACATCAAGGCCAACTCAGGTAGGATGGACTAGGAGGCAGTGGGCTTCAGAATTCAGGAAGACTGTCCCTCTTGGTGCTGTCCTTCAAACATTGGTTGCCTCTCCAATCTTGTCCCTTGTTGACATGTTTTTCCATGTCTCCTGGTTTGTAGATTCCTGCATTTACTAAATAATATGAGATAAAGCCTCAGTGGGACTTTCGAGTCATTTGTAAGGGATTAAAGATAATTTTACAAAATTGTTTGCTGGCTTGGAGAGTTGCAGTGCTAAAACCATGCACTTGTTAAGACATGGATATACATTTATGATTAGGAGTGTTTTAATGAAACATTCATGACTATTCCCTGCATTTCTTTGGAAAAATAAATTCAGTCACAGTAGGGTTTTTCACTCAATTGCTTATTAGAATGCATTCTTCTGCCTAGGTAATTTAAAGATACAGTTAATGATTCTTCTATTTTGCAAAGATGTTATTGGACCCACAAATATCTTCTGTTCTCTTGAGAAGGAAAAAGCATCAAGATTTTCACTCTTTAAATTACTAAAGGGAAATGATTACATAGTAATATTCCCACTTGCTGCTTGAGAATTCCACAGAAAACATAACATTAGATGGATTATTTACCATGGCGGTTTGTGAAGCATGGACTGCTGCCATACTGTAAACCTGCTTGTCTCTTACTAGCTGTATGTGTGATGGTTTCACTTACTCCTCCAGACTCACTCTCTCTGCCCTTCTCTACTCTCCTCTGTGACCTGAGAGGCTGAGCTCTAAGACTGTTATCATCAAAGTCTGCTTGGGATACTATAACAAAACACCACAGACATTTATTTCTCATTTCTGGAGGCTGCGAAGTCCAAGATCAAGGTGCCAGCCATTTCCGTTTCTGGTGAGGGATTTTCTTTCCTTGCAAGCACTGCCTTCTTGCTGTAAAAGAGAGTTCTGGTTTCTTCCTCTTTTTATAAGGTCACTAATCTCATCATGGAGTCTCAAGCCTCATGACCCTATCTAAACCTAAGTACTTCCCAAAGATCTCACATCCTAAGACCATCATACTAGAGATTAGGGTTTCAACATATGAATTTTGAGGGACATAGCATTCATTGCATAGTAGCAAGGCTCCCTTGCCTTGCCTTCTGGAATAGAGCTGTGCTTATTTAATGAAAGACGCTGGTAGGAAGGGCTGGAAGAGAGTAAAGTCAGAGTGTCCTTCTGGTTCCCACCTGTTGGGCTGCAGCTACTGTTAGGTATCCTTTACCCTCTCCAGTGGTTGGTCCTGCTCTTTTCTCCTCTCCTTAGGTGTAGGGTATAGCTCCTTTGTACTATCCTGCTGTCCTCCTGCAAATCTTGACTCTGCCTCACTCTTTTGCAAACACTCACTTATTAAACACTCCTCAGCTCTCTGTTCTAGAACATAGTCTAGTTCCTGCTGGGATCCTGACTGGTTCATGGTCTGAAGAGTTGATTTCAAAAGATCACTTAAAAACCTCCTTACAACATTGGTATTCTGTTCATTACAGATATTATCACAATATTTACTTTCTGATTTACTCGGGGGATATGGCTACTAAAGTGATTTGGCTGCGAAGCCACAAACTTCCTTGATTCAAAGATATATCTTCTATTTTCTTATTTTAAAAATAATAGTTATTGCATGATAGGAGTGTGACAAGATGAACATTTTGTATTTTCTGGTGGGATGACAAATTGCTATAGACTTGACGGAGAGAAATATAGCAGTTTATAGTAAAGGTCTTTGAAATATTTAACTTGTTGACCCAGTAATCTTACGACTAGCAATCTATTTAAAGGAAGTAATTGGAATTACAATGATATATGCACAATCACACAATATTGTTATTTATAATAATTCATAATAATATAAATAACTAAATGTTCAGAAATGTAAAAATTATCTCATAAATGAAAGTACTCTATGTAGTATACCATGTAGCCATTAAAAGTAAGTTTGTAAAGAATGTTATATAACATGATAGAAAATCACGGTATAAAATTTTAACATAAAATGAACTTACATGGAGAAAAAGAGAATATGTGTGCATATATACAAGTATATCTGTCTTCTATCTATCTCTCCATCTATCAGTCTCTCTATCTATCTATCTATCTATCTATCTATCTATCTATCTATCTCTATCTAGATCTATCTATTCATCTAATCATCTATCTACCCATTTATCTATAGAGAAGAGGTCAGAAAGAAAAACTATACATCAAAAATTCTTTAGCAATTATCCCTTGATAAAGATTATAGATGACTTTGATTTTTCTTCTAGTTATTTTCTATATTCTACAAATATACATTCCTTTAAATTAAGTATTCATTTTCCTGTATTTAAGGACATACATTACCAAAAATTAGAAAATATTTCTTTTAACTTCATATCTTCAGAAAAACAAAAGATATTTTTAGAGACTATAGCATAATTATGATGCTATTGGGGATGCTATTCTTTGGTAGCAAAATTAAGGAGCTGAGAGACCATGTCCAAGACTTCAGGACTGGGACGGGGCTCCAACCCTGCTGATGTTGCAGTTCACACTGTTGAGGGGTACATTTTGGCTGGCTGCCTTTTCTAACCCTTCTTTCCTTGCAGATGGATCTGGTTGTATATTGCATTTTCCTACTTAATTTTTTGCCTACTTCTTTTTAAAGAGGCTAATTTGGTCTGCTCTCAAATATACTTAATATGTTGGTTTTATTTCTGCTTCTCTTTTGGGAATACTTTTCTTCTCATGCTATGATCTTTTTTTTCTTGCCAGGCATGGGTTTTTAAAATATACTTTCAGATCAAGTTATGGGAAATTGATTTTACTGCTAATTTTTCCACAAAATTATGCAAACCCTGATCCAACCTCCTAGTTTTCTGTGCCCTGTAGATTTTCAGACGTAGAGTTAAAGAGTAAGATTTCCAGAAGACAGGGCCATCCTTATATGGTTTAGCACACAGCTTATGTGCCTATGGGTCTCCTGTTAAGATATCTTGAGTGGAAGGGAAAATCACACACTATTCAATTTTAGCAGTGAATACTTTAGTAGATTATCCTGTCAAGTAATTAACAATTACTTTGGAAAATGGAGTGCAGTTTCCAGAAGAAACTGCAGACAGTTAATATTTAGATAAAAAAGGAGGGAGAAGGACAGGATACTTGTGGTGTTCCCTCAAGCCTTACATGAACATGGGCTTCCAGCCCAGGAGGTAAAACCGGGGGAAGACGCAATTGGAAAGGCGGAGTGGTAAGATGTCCAAGACAAGTCCTGCCTATTTTTGAACCGCCTAAGCACTGCAGTGGCACCAGAAATCATGACCCATGAGCCATTAAAATCTCTGGTTCAGTGAAAATGATACAAAATGGTAACAGTCAAGTCAATCACTTTTATTTATTGAGCTTTCGCTATGTGCCAGGCATTGTGCTGAGCATTTGCATACATTACTTCTTTTAATCCTCTCGATAGCGCTGTGAAGTAGATTTTATCATTTCTATTCTAAGAGTGAGGAAACTTAGGCTCAGAGAAATAAAGAAATTTATCCAAGCCACACGATTAGGAAGAGGTTGAACAGAGTTTTGAACTCGGATTGTTTCTTCTGCTGGCTATGGAAGCAGCGTCCCTAGTAGGTAGGACCCTGGGTTTGAGCTCTACCTCTGATAGCCACAATGTGACCTTTTGTAAGCATGAACATCTTTAATTATCAGCTTCTTGTATTAAAATTGTAACTTTTACGTAATTTACATTATCTTAGGTGCATTAGAGTTGGAAAAGTGCTTTCTAACAAATCCTCTAATTTTGTCCTCACAGCAATTCTTAGCAATATCAAACATACCTGTTCTATAAACTTTATTATTAGACCTATAAAATTATATTAATTTGTTGGCTTTTTAATTAAGTTTCCAGTCACTTAACTCCTTAAGTATATTTTTAAGTTTTTTTTGATGGGCTGCAAGTTTTCCTAGAACTATCTAGATATCTTTTAGTATTTTCATGATATAACATGAAATTGAGTTGTAACCTTAATATGTGGGGCTTATTAGAAATTATCCTTGGCTTGTAAGAAGTATTTTTTCTTGCCCAAAGCTAAGGAGGTCTAAACAAAAAACAAATATCTATATAAATATAAATATATATTAAAATATGTGTATATAAATTTATATAAATATGTATGCATATAAAAATATATATAAATTTATTTATATAAATATATATATATAAATATGTATGTATAAACACATATAAATATGTACGTATAAATATATGTAAATATATATATTTATACACACACACACACACATATATATATACATACATACATACAGATAGATAGATAGATAGATAGATAGATAGATAGATAGATAGATAATGAAACTGAATATTACAGTTATTGAAAAATTTGGCCAAAACCACACAGCTGAAATGTTATAAAGTTGAAATAAAGGTACAATGTGTAAAAGGGAAATACCACTGTGTAAACACTTTCTTTTGGGGCAATCTTTTCTAGATTCTACTTTCATTGCTTCTTTTCTAGGTAGAAGACAAGGTATTTGAAATTTTGTTGAAAAGTGGAAAATTACATACCCTTTTCCTATTTTTTTAAATTAATGCTTTAGGAGAATTGAAATAAATTTGTCTTTGTTTGTATACTCTCTCCTCCTTCCATTCCAATTTTCATTTCATGGCAAGATTATTCCTCATGCATGTTCTTTTCATAAAGTCACTCTCCAGTTAAAAACCAGTGATTCCCCATTGACAGGCTATGATCTAACTGGCTTAGGGTGAAGATTCTCCACTTTTTTCTTTTCTATATTCACCACATTATTTGAAATACTAGAATTATTTACTGCATGCTTGAAGGGATTAAAAGAATTACACAAAACTAGCCAGCAGGCACTACATCACAAGCTTTATTGCAGTAGCAAGTGGTCTCGTGGCACACATAAAGGCAGTCACTGGTAGCGTGGCATCTTCATTCTCTTGGCCATTCTTTGGTGCTGTGCTGAGGCTGAGCACAGTTCCCTGGCCACACTTCCCTATGTACTTTAGAGGGAATTTCTCTTGAGTTCTAGAGTCACAGCATCTTCCTTGCTTGCTGACTTGGCCTGCCCTCTTCAATGCAGCACTCTTTAGACCTGCTTTATACCACTTTGTATAATCCTCTCAGCTTGCATTCTACCATGAAGAGATGTTGCTTTAACTGTAGCTTTCTTCAGTGGTTACACAACTGTATTTTTCACATTAATAAAAGTTAGCGGCACAGCAAGCTGGTGACTGCGGCATACCTGTTGAGAGACGCTTCCACAGTGCACGCCTCACCCCCTCACCACTAACAGGCACTCTCTGCTCCTTCCAGAGAGCTTTTGCTCAGTGTACTCCCTACCTGGTTATCTTCTCCTCCTGAATTACTAAGTACATTTTAGGATCCAGTCTAATTTTTACTTCTGCCCAGAAACTTTCCTAATGACCTCCCAGTGGCCTTCTGTTCTAAACTCTTCTACCATCTTCTCTCTGTACATCTCATTTGATGCCTGTGTGTCACGGCCTATGTGTGTACTTTTCTGCTTCAACAAAATTGTGATTGCCTTGAGGGCCAGGCCTGTTATTATATTTTCATCACAGAACCTGACATTACTGCTCTTGTGCATAATAGTGCCCAGAATTCTAAGACTGAGGTCATTTTAAACCTATTTAAGATTGTGTAGAGATGTTTCCCCATATGAGGCATTACCAAAATGGCTGTTTAAAAACATCCAGTGTGTAATATAGCTAAAAAGTGTCCTGTGGGTGAGCTTGGGCTATGGGGAAATTGTTGATATTGTTGCATAATACTGTTCCCTTTTCAAGGTACTTTAGTGGAGCTCTGCTCATCTGTGTTTGCTGAATTTCACCCCATGGCACACCTCTTGATGCTCCACAGAACTTTTGCTGTTTTCTGGAAGAACAATCCTCCAACTCCTTCCCAGTTCTCTGGATTACCAGCAACCAGCAATGTCTGGAAGGAGTTGGTTCTGGGCAACATCATGATATAATGAATTCCTTGTGAATATTTAAGAATTTGGCAGGGAGCACAGACTGCATATATGAAATTTAAAAGAAAATTGCTTTGAAAGCCTTCGAGAGTGGGGGGTAGGGGAGATGTATGGGAAGGCTAGGTCTACAATTGCTATAGAAAGGCAATCTTTTTAAAATTTAAATATGCTCATTGCCTGCATTTTCTAATTTCCCCTTGATTTTCCTATCACATGAGAATTTGGCCCAGTGTGTCTGTTGCATTACCAAGTATTATTATTATTTAGAATATACTCTTTCTGTCAGTGTTAAAATTCCTTGCAAAACAGGCTTCGCTCATAGCTTATTTTACTGTGGTGGTTTCCATCCTCACTGTACATTATAATATGTAAGGAGTTTAAAAAAAGTCTCCACCTTTTCCCAGAACAATAAAATCAAAATCTCTGGTGTTGGGTTTGAGGCATGGGTATTTTTTAAAAACACCTCCCACAAAACAAAACAAAAGAACAAACAAAATGAAAACAGACTCATAGATACAGAGAACAAACTGGTGACTGCCAGATGGGAGGTGGGGTTGAAGGTCTGGGTGAAAAAGGTGAGGGGATTAAGAAGTATAAATTGGTAGTTACAAAATAGTCATGGAAATGTGAAGTACAGCATAAGGAATATAGTCAATACTACAATAACTATATATAGTGCCAGATGAGTATTAGATTAATCAGGGGATCACTTAATAAATTATATGTGTCTAACCACTATGCTGTACACCTGACAGTAATATAAAAATAATATTGAATATCAACTCTAATTGAAAAGCAAAAATTAAAAAAAATTAATTTAATTTAAAATAAATAAATAAAAAGCTCTCACAAGATTTAAATGTATGTCTGTACATGAGTACAAGCTAAGAATCACTGATGCAGTGGGCTCTCTGTAATCCCAGCTGGAGCTTGTTGGAAAGTGTCTGCTTGGTGATAAGCAGCTATATTAATTTTTGCCTGACTTGGTAATTACCTCTGTATTTTCTTTTTTTACAGAAATTATATAAGAAGAAACTTGGGAGAAGAGATAATTAGAGGGGTTTGGGATTCATCGTAGAGCTCCTTCCTGACCAAAACAAATGGAGATGCAGGTTATTAGTTGAAAGCTTAATAATGTCTTATGCTGAGGTTCATGCTTTGCATAAGTTATCCATTCCTTTAAAAAGATAGTATGTCCAAGTGCCTGTTAAACAAGTTGTTTATTTGCTGTTTTCTCAAAAATGTAAGGAGTAGAAGGAAGGCCTGCCTTATAATTATATTTTAGACAAGGCAACTAACAAAACATATGGGTTTCTAGTGAGCCCCAATTTGGGGATCTCACATAAGACTCTCAACAATTATCACTGGACAACTGGATGCTACTTGCTGCAGAATTCTGTAATGTCTTGCTTTTCATTTTTATAGACATCTGGAGAAATATTTGATGAAGATAAAAATAATTTCCTCAGGAGAAAAATTAGTACTTTCTTGTTACTGCATATGCTCTAAAGCTTATAGAATTGTATTTTGTTTGGTGAATTGATCCTATCTTAGAAGCTATTCTATAAGGGTATGTAGGGAGTGTCAAATTTTTCTGGTAGCTGCTTAGAGACTCTTTCCAAAGGAACAGATCCAGTAACAAAATAGACCCAGCTTATCCTATTTATTAATTCTATTAGCACTTGAAACTCCTACTTATCTTCATTTATTATTCACTGCTTCCTCTGCTTCCCGCTTTCCCTCTTTTGATGTGGCTAAACAATTATTTCTTATACATTTTTTAAATTTTTGGTAGAATTGGTATACAAGGTTACATATATTTCAGATGTCAACATAGTAGTTTGATATTTGTATACATGACATAGTGATCCCCACTGTAAGTTTAGTTATCATTCATCATTATACAGTTGATCCCTTTCACCCATTTTTGCCCTCCCCCAGCATACTTCCCCTCAGGTAACTACCATCTGTTCTCTGTATCTATGAGTTTGTTTTAGTTTAGTTTTGTTTGTGTGTTTGTTTTGAGAGTTCATGTATAAGTAAAATTATATATTTGTCTTTCTTGGTCTAACTTATTTTGCTTAGCATAATATCCCAAGATCAGTCATGTTATTACAAATTGCAAGAGTTTTTTTCTTTTTTTAAATTAAATTTATTGGGGGTGACATTGGTTAATAAAATTATATAGGTTTCAAGTGTACCATTCAATAATACATAATCTGTATATTGCATTGTGTGTTTACTACCCAAAGTCAAATCTTCCATCACTATATATTTGACTCTCTTTAACCTTATCTACCTCATCTCCACCCTTTTTCCTCTGGTAACTATTAACTGTTGTCTGAGTCTATGAGTTTTTATTTGTCTTGTTTGTTTGTTGCTTTCAGTTTTATATTCCACATATGAATGAAATCATGGTTCTCAACTTTTCCTGACTTATTTTGCTTAGCATGATAATCTCAAAATTCATCCATGTTGTTACAAGTGGCAGTATTTCATTTTTTCTTATGGCTGAGTAATATTCCATTGTATATATGTACCACAGCTTCTTCATCCAATCCTCTATTGTAGGACACTTTGGTATTTCCATGTCTCAGCCACTGTCAATAATACTGCAATGAACATCAGGGTGCATATATCTTTATGGATAAATGTTTTCAAATTTTTGGGGTAGATACTCAAAAGAAGGATTGCTGGGTCATATAGTAATTCTATTCTTAATTTTTTGAGGAAACTCCATACTGTTTTCCATAGTGGCTGCCCCACTTTACATTCCCACCATTGTACAAAGGTTTCTTTTCTCCTTCAACACTTGTTATTTCTTGCCTTTTTGGTAATAAACATTGCAACAGGTGTGAGGTGATATCTCACTGCGGTTTTGATTTGCATTCCCTGGTAATTAGTGATGCTGGACATCTTTTCATACCCTGTTGGCCATCTATATGTCTTCTTGGGAAAATGTCTATTTAGATCTTCTGCCCATTTAAAAAATCAGGTTGTTTGCTGGTATGTTGTTGAGTAGTGTGAGTTCTTTATATATTTTGGATATTAACCCCTTATTGGATGTATGATTTGCAAATATCTTCTCCCATTCAGTAGGTCGGCTTTTAGTTTTGCTGATGGTTTCTTTTGCTGTGCAGAAGCTTTCAGTTTATGCAGTCCCACTTGTTTATTTTTGCTTTTGTTTCCCTTGACTTTGGAGTCATATAAAAAAATTACAAAAACCAATGTCAATAAGTTTACCATCTATATTCTCTTCTAAGAATTATTTGGTTTCAGGTCTGTAATCTATTTTGAGTTAATTTTTGTGTATGGATAAGATAGCAATCTAGTTTTATTCTTTTGTATGTGACTGTCCTGTCTTCCCAGTGCCATTTATTTGAGAGACCGTCCTTTCCCTATTGTAAATTTTTGGTTCCTTCCTCATGAGTTAATTGTCCATATGTGCTGTTTATTTCTGGGTTTCTCTGTTCCATTGATCTGTGTGTCTGTTTTTATGCCAATACCAGACTGTTTTGATTACTATAGATTTGTAGTTTAGCTTGGAATCAAGGAGCACGATGCCTCCAGCTTTGTTCTTCTTTCTCAAGGTTGTTTTGGTATTCAGGACCTATTATGTTTCCAGACACATTTTAGAATTATTTGTTCTAGTTCTGTGAGAAGTGCCATTAAAACTTTGACAGAGATTGCAATGAGTTTGTAGATTACTTTGGGTAGTGTTGACATTTTAACAGTATTAATTCTTCCAATCCATGAACATGGAATATCTCTCCATTTATTTGTGTCTTCTTTGCTTCTTTCATCACTGTCTTATAGTTTTCAGTGTACAGGTCTTTCATCTCCTTAGTTAAGTCTATTCATAGACATTTTATTCTGTGATGCAATTATAAATAAAGTTCATTATTAGTGTATAAAAAAATGCCCTGTTTTTTGTATATTGATTTTACATTCTGCAACTTTACTAAGTCATTCGTTCTAACCGTTTTCTGTTGGAGTTCTTTTGGTAAGAACTCTGAGCTTGGGATAGGGTGTCACAAGAGTGAAGAGGTATCATTTAAGCTGGAATCCAATAAAATCATGCCAGAAAGGTAGTTGGGGCCAACTCATGGAGGCTTAAGGCTTTGGCAAAAAGTATAGATGACACTCTAAATACAGTGGAGGCTATGAGAGGTTTATAAAAAGGAGGAAGGTGTCATGATCTGATTCTGTTTAAAGGTTTCTTTGACCACAGAAGGGAGATAACATAAAGGGATAAGAGTAGAACTAAAATAACCTAGTGGGCAGTTTTTGTTGCAGACAGGTAAGAGATGGCAGCATGGATCAAACTGGGTCTAGGACATGTTTTAGGGTTACTGATAAAAGAACTTACTGATAGATTTGATGTGGTAGGTGAGGAAAATCTGGGAGTGAAGAGGGTGATGTAGCATGGGGATGAAGGAAAAGTGTTGATTAAGAATGACTCCTGGATCTTTGCTTGAGCAACCAGGTATATAGGAAAAACTGGGGAAACTAGGCTTTAGGGTGGATAAAAAGAATCTCATTTTGATCAAGTTAAGTGTGAAATGCTTATTTTCATCCAAGTGGAAATGTCGACTAGGCAACCAGAAACATGAGCCTGGACCTCACAAAAGAGGTCCAGACTGGAGACACAGGCCCTCCCTCTCTGCTTGGAGTATACCAGTACATGAATTTTTTTTCATCAGTGTATGAATGCACAGAAACACTTAGGGAATGAACTTGTAGATACAGAAGAAACTAGGCTCTGAACAAAGTCCTGAGGTACCCTACTTTAGAGATTTGTCAGAGGAGGAGATAGCAGCAAAAGTGATAGAGAAAAGTGAACCTTGAAGTAGGAGGAAAATCAGGAGTGTATGTTATCATAGGAACCAAGATATAGTAATGTTTAAAAAATGAGGGACACCCAAGCTGTGTCCAGTCCTACTCAGAAGTCAAGGTAACGACAGAATTGTGGCCGTCAGACTTGGTGCCTTGATCAGGGGTCTCAGTGAGGTGGTGAGCAGCCCCAATATTGTTTTCAACTTTGTCTCACACATCCCAGTTGTGTGCTGAGATTCAGGTATTTTACCGACTCCATTCAGGTAGCCCAGGGGTATAACTTCCGATTCCCAAGGTCTTGTTCTGGTCTTCCCTCTCTCCTTTGAGGTAGTTGATGACTAAGCATAGACACATTCAATCCAAAAAAAGAACATAAAATGCGCTCCATGGGGGCTGAACATCTCTGGCACTGCTCTTGTGTGTTCCAACCTCATAGATGAAGATGCTTAGGAAAAACAAAATCAAGATGGTCAAAAACCCTCTGATGCTTTTCCCATCAAAAGGCAGGCAGGCATCTGTTACTCTTCCCTTGAACCTGTGTGGCCCTATGGCTGCTCTGACAAAAGACAGCAGAAATGTAGAAGTGACGTTGGACCAGTCCTGCCTTCAGAGATTGGCATCTTCTACTTCCTGGCTCTTAGAACACTTGCTTTTGGAGCCCTTGATCTCCCTTTAAGAAGCCTGATTATTCTGCTGGAGAGACCATCTGGGGAGACCCTGAGACTATATGGAAAATAGGAGGAGCTCAACAGCTCAGCCTTCCAGGTGTGTGAATGAAACTGTCTTGTACTCTTCAGACCAGCCTAGATATTAGCAATACCATTGAATGACCCCATTTGATATTAGTGGGACAGAATTCCTAACACACAAAATCAAAAGAAGCTTCTTGTTTTGAGCCACAGAATTTTAGAGTAGGTGTTTATAAAGCAATAGATAATTAGAATCCTAGAGATCCCTTGGGCATTCAGGTTGGTTTTCCTTAGGCAGAAGACCCACTGCCCTTTGCACAAAAATAATACTGTTTCTTTGTTAGTATTTGAGTTACCTATTTTTATTTGGAGCCAATAACATATTGATTTTTTTAGCATATGAGGCAAAAAAAAAACTTTTTAAGAAACTGTCAAATACCTAATAAATAAAATTTGTAAGTGAATGTGGAGAATAACCTAGTTTACCTAGTCTTCTTCCCATAGATCTCCTATTGCCTAGTTTACCTAGTCTTCTTCCCATAGGTCTGCTACACCTACAGTATAATCACTGATGTTTATAAAGCTGACCTTGATTTTCTTACTTTGATTCTGAATCTCATTTTAGCGCTAAGTGTTGCTAAGGTGGTACTAACGGACAATGATATAATTGTTGGAAAAGTGCCAAGAGACATAGTTAAAATATGGAAAGCTTATTTAGTTGCAAAGAGCACATAAATTTACCTCTAGGCAGGTAACCATACAGATCAAACAATGCTGCTACACAGAGGTTCAGGTCCTCAAGTTTCTCATGGGGACTTAGTGTTAGAGAAACATCAGCATGGTCTGAGAATGTCACTGGGTCCACATTGAGGGTTTTCTTTTCCCTCTTTGTGTCCTCTTGGCCAGGGTTAGGACTAGGGTGAGGGGAGTGAGGCACCCAGGGCACAAAATTACCCACTCTCAGGACTGGGTAAATGCAGAGGTGGTGCCTGAGCATGAGAGCCTCCTTAAATTTTGCGCCTGCTCATTTCACTTACCTCACTGAATCCTGACCCTTTTTCTAGCCTCTTGCAACTGCTCTGGTTTTCCCATATGCCAGCCTCCTCATCAGGTCCACTATCTGATGCAGAACAACTCTGGCATATTTCTGAGTGATAACTTCAGGTGAAAAGGAAGTCAATTTCTCAAGCACCCCAGGATACTGAGAGCAGAACCAGGCTTTAGGCTTTATGAAAGTCCATTTCTGCACATTTATTTTCTAATATTGTAGTAGAACAGAATATTTGATCTAACCAACCTTCCCTAGCCTTGGCGGAAGACAAAGAATTTATATTGAAGATGCTCGTGGCTGTCCACAGATAAACTTTACTTGAATATACAAGTTATTAAGTAAACTTCCCTGCTGAGTTTGTTGCTCCAGGCCCTTTAAAGTCTTGCTTTAGTTTTACAAAATGCCCTTGTTAACTGGTGTTGCAGTTAATATGGTTCATGAGCACACCCTTTACCTTACCACTAGAATTCTATTGGTTACTTAATATTTGCTTTTGCCCAGTAGAAAACAGAGCTGTAAAATGAACTTCTACACTGTTATAACCATTATCTGCTATAAGAGCCACCTTTAGAGTCTGGATTTTAGTATAATTTGAAATCCTAGCACAAAAATCTGAAAGCCTGGGAAGAAGTTGAATGTGTGACTGAAAGTGTGGCCGAAAAAGCAATGCTTTAGCCTTTGATTTGTTTTTATAAAGAGAAACAAGGTATATGACATATAAAGCAACAATGGCAATTATGAGTGAATAATTAATTCACTCCTAAAAATACAAATTAAGTCCTAAAAATATGGAATAAGAAATGTATGAAAAATGAAACAAGACTAATAACTGATATTGTAAATAAAGCTGAAAAAAATTAGGTCACATTCAAGAATAAGGTGTTTTATAACCTTTATAGGATAGCAAGCTTTCTCTTTTTGTTAACACACATTTCCAAGGTGTTAGCCATATTAGAAATCTTGGTCCTTTCTCTATTTTAGATTTATGTCTTTGCCAAGTATTTAATTAATTTAATCTACTTAAATTTGTGAAACTGGTAATCCTTATAGAAGTCAGTACCTTGTCATGAGATCTGACACTAAAAATACCATCCTCAGGGGCTTACTCATTTTTTATTCTAAAACTCAAGAAGTTTTATGTTATCGAAAAGGAAGTTTCTTCTCATTTCCATTCACTCACTTGGTAAATACTTTTAAAAGGGAAACAAATATGAAGTAATTTAGCCTGCCATGTGATAAGTACTCTGAAGAGAAATATTAATTTAAGTTCAGAATAAAACATTAATTACTGTTGAGTCACCTCAGATCATTGATGAGAAACATATCTTGCATTCTCTCCCTCATGGCTTGCTTTCTGTGCTATGAAGAATCCCAACTCTTACATGAAGTATATCATTTTTCTTTTACTTACCCACTATCACGTTTTGCCTTCAGGTGCTGCCCTAAAACCTCTTCAGCTTACTCTTGATTATCTTAATTTATTTAGAACGAAGTAGCACTAATGGTGTGAAGATGCATGTAATCATTAATAATAATAAGCATGTATTGACAGAAGTCTACAATATAGGCTGAACACTGTGTTAATCTTTTTTTATTATTATTATTTCTTTGTGTGTGGTAGGGGAAGGGGTTACAGAAATCTTTTCCTAGAGAAAGGTCAAAAATTCCAAATTTTCTTCTAAATATTTCAAGATTTGTTTTTCATATGTAGGTCTTTAATATACCTGAAATTAATTTTGTTTATGATGTGATCTAGGACTCCAGGTTTATTATTTTGCCTACATGGAAAATAAGTTATCCCAGTATATTTATTGAATTGTTCATCTGTATATTCTGTAAGTTATTTGCATTTCCACATTTCCTGGTATCAGGTTTTCATATAGGCAGGGGTCTATTTCTGAGGTTTCTGGTCTGTTGGACAATTTGCTAATCCCCTTACCAACATGACACAGTCTTAATTATTATAGGTTTATAAGAAGCCTTAATATTTGGTAGGATTAGTTCTCCTATCTTGTTGTTTAAAATCATCTATGCTATTCTTGGCTTTTTGCTCTTCCATATAAACTGTAGAATCAACTTATAAAATTTCATGAACAATTTTGTTGACATTTTCATTGAAATTGTATTTGATTTATGAACTAATTAGAAGATTCTCCCCATTCTTGAGCCTCATCTTTATCTATTCATGTATTTTATTAAAACTTTTTTGCATTCATGTATTTTAAATTTCCCCATAGTGTTTTTATAATTTTCTCCATATAACATATCTTTACACAATTCATTGTGAATAAAATCTTCTTTTAAATTTTATTTTCTAATTCAATATTATGGTTATAAAGGAATCTTATTGATTTTAGAATGTGGATCTTGTATTTCACAACTTGGCCAATCTTTTTTCAGTTCTAGTAATTCATTCACAAATTTCCTTGGATTTCCTCTATTGACAATCATATTACATACAATAAAGGGCAATTTTATTTCTTCTTTTCCAATTATTACATCTTTCAATATTTTTCTTGACAACGTATTGGCTAGGATGTCTTCAGAATATTAATTAGCTGTCTTAATAGCAAGAATCATTCTTTTGAAAATGAATTTAAGAAGAATGTTTCTAAAGTTTTACCACTAAATGTGAAGCTTGCCATAGGTTTTTGGTAAAAATCTTATGAGGTTATCAGCAAAATTGATGCAAACCTATGAAAGGTATAAAAAAAAGTCAGGGTTATTTCAACAAACTCCAGTCCTCACTTTGCACTTGGTTCTGAGGCTGTTATAGATATTTATCATGGTAAAACTCTCTAACCCATTCCAGAGTTCATTCATGCTTAGACAGTGTTTAAGCAGATTTAAGTTACTTGCCCTGTAAATGACCCAGATCTTTATCTCTTAGAGATCTCGGCCTTTGTCTGTTTTTGGTTTTATTTTTACCACCTGTGGACCATAGTTGTTGAGATTTTTTCCATTTAATGTAATCATAGGAGATAGAAATACCCCCCCAGGGAATTCCCTGGTTTCCAAACACTCCTCTCTTACCCCTCTTGTATATCATCAATCCTAGATCTTTATCACAATTAGGTTCAATAACTCTCACCTTCACATTGATCCTTTCTTTGGCTTCTAGTGTACTTAAATGAGGAGCCCATGTAACCAATTGGTTGTTATAACTTCAGGTTCACACTGCATCCTCTGGTAGAAGCTTCCCTTTTTCTGTGAACCAGGGGGTTCGCAAGCAGATGATCAAGTTGTGGAGGGAAGAAGCACACATTCAGCAAGTAGATTACTGATGGGAATGGTAACAGAGACCAACCCTTCTTCCACCTGTTGGTTCCACACCCATGTATTCTAGTTATTGGAGACAGCCCCCTGATTGCCACTTCATCTCTGATGACTAAGTGCCACTGTTTGGCCTCTGCCATCCCCAAAGCACGTCACCACCATAGACATAGTGATGTTAAAGTCAAGAGCCCAGTTCCATTCGGTATCTCTTACTGTCAATTTTAACCTTCAGAGACATTGGTTTTTTTTAGTAAGTCTTTGGGCATTTCTGGAGAATACATTCAGGTGGTTAGTTTTCCAACCTCGCTTAAATTCATTCTAATATTCTCATCTCTCAGGGCCTTCTGAATCCTTCCTCAATACTCTGCTAGGACAATATGTCTAACTCATTTACTGTAGGGCATTGTCATGTTCAATTTTCAAGAGGACATTCCAGGCATATTTTGGGGCCAGTCTCAGGTGATTTTGCCCAAATATTAAGCTCCTAAATCATAGGAAAAGTTTCTTATATCAGTAAATTCTTCTCCATTCCAGCAATATTTTCTGTCACCTAGTCCAAAATCTCAAAGACCCATTCTCATACATTCTCCTTTCTCCAAGTTCCTGCTTATATACATAGGCAGGTCCTATGAGCATGTATCATTCCTATTAGATCAGGGACTCTATTTTTTTCCTGGGTCTGTAATGCAATCTAGTATGGAGTCCGTAAGGGGAAGTGAGAAAGCTCTTGAGATGGATGAGCCTTATTATGTGCCTCAGGTGAGGTCTTTGCAGATCTGCAGATGTGAAGAGACCGTTCTCTAGAGAGAGAAAGAGAGAGGGTGCTGATGCTTCCTTTAGTCTGACATATTTTGGAAGACGCCTAGTGCCTCCATATAAGTGGACCCTGAAAAGGTGAAGTTGGGGAGAAGGGTACAGTTTGGGCTCCAGCAAGACCCCAATTCTACCTGTACTGCAGATTTGTACTTGTTTTGAATCTTGACATGTAAAAGAGTCCTGCAAGCATTATATTACAGAGGCTATATTTAGGAAGTTTTAATAGGGTAGCATCAATGCTTCTCAAGGCCAAATGCCACTGTTATTCTACTTGCAGGCGAATAGAATAGTAAAACTTTTTTCTTCTTAAAAATTAACTTCTGGGTGAAATTCACAATTAACTCAAATGCTTGCCTTACTATTATTTTAACAGAACATTTACAGCAGACTTAACTTGCTGTCAGTTGCCCTCCACCTATCTTGTGAAAGCCTCTGACAGGTCACATACCACATCTTTATGTTTGATGACACTGTAAGCTTTGTTTTGTAATGTCTCTCATTTCTTTGCATCTTCCTCCCCCCAACCCCTTTTTCTCTAGAAAAATAAAGTAAGAAAATAGCTGTGAAAGCACTTTAAAAATTAAAAAAGAATTACAGCCTAGGGTGCCTGCAGGATACCATGTGTCTTCCATATCTCTGGTGGTCCTTGAAGGGGTAAGGAGGGATATTTGCTTAGTACCTCTTAAATGCAATCACATTAGGTCTCTTGGTATATATTTTATTCAGCTCTTCTAGTGACCTTGCAACATTACTATTCTTAACCTTATTCTAAAGATGAAGCACTTCAGGCTCAGAAAGATTATGTAACTTGCCCCAAGTCACATAACTAGTAGGTAGATAATCTGAAAGTGAATCACACACTGAAATCTTTGCTTTTTCCACTCCACCTTCCCCTACCTTTCTAAGCTACAGTGTGCAGTTACGGTAGGAAATAAGGAAAAATTACCTGATTGAAGTGATACAAACTTGAATTCAAAGAAGCTGCTGCTTCAGTTGTAATTTCAGATCCAAATCAAACTTCATAGAATTCCCTCGTCAACTTAGCTCTGCAGGAGGCCTCTGCTACCCACACTGCCCTCTACTTTGAAGTCAAGAGTTTTCTGAGATATATCTGTTTTGTTTATTGTCTCCAAAACTGGGATTTGGGACAGAAGTTTCTCTTAATAAGTCAGTTTATTACCTTACAGTATTAGAATTTCCTAATACTATGCAAACGTATGCAAAGCATCCATCTGACTTAGAGGAGTTAAAAAGTAAGGTGAGGCCAAACCTTCCAGCATAGTTTGATTGATAGCTTTCACTTCTATATGGAGTGGAATGAGCCTTTTTCTTTGAGCCCTGCAGAGAGATTTGTGCAATTCAAAGTCCTTAACTCCAAGCTGAGATCTAGCCCTTTTATACGGCGTTCTCTGAAATACTATCTAGACCATAAATAGTCACCAACAAAGGTCAACTGCAGCAGTTGTTTTTCAATTGGAAAAACTGCTTACTACAAACAATTTTAGAACTGTTGGGCACTCAGAGACTGCTGCAGGAAGGATGGGCTTACATGAATCCCAATGAGAGAAATCAGGTGATGATGTTAGGAAAAGTGAGAACACAGACTAAAATTAGGGAGAGTCAGTGATGGTGGCAAGGCACAATTTTGAGAAGCTCCCTGCCCTATAATCTTCATCACCATTCCTAAACTAATGTAAACAAATAAACAGCAAACAGTAAAATTCACTCAGTAAATATTTTTCAAAGTGATTGTCTACAGCCCATCAGCATTACCAAGGTACTTGTTAGAAAAGCAGCCTCTCTGGCCTAACCTCAGGCAGGCTTACTGAGTTAGAATCATGCCTAGGTAATTTTTATGTACCCTGAAGTTTGGGAAACACTGGTTTAGATCATCTTTTCTGTCACAATCATAGACACTGGAAATAGTTAACGGTTATCAACCTAGTGAGTAAGCTTTCTGCTGTAATGGAAAAGAGATGGTAGTGGAGTGAGGGTGGGGTGTGGAGAGTAACACACAATAAGCAAATAAACAAATATATAACTTAAATATAGACAAGTGAAACTTTCTCATCTTGTGTCAAATGTGAAGAAAAGCACTTTAGAGCACTTTGGGGTTTTTAAATTGATCTATATCCTATAATCTGATTAAAAACTGAGCAATTACAACTTTAAGAATAGTCTCCTGGCCTTTATTTCCAAACAGATTGCTACTCTATGAATATGGAAGAATGGAAATAAAGACTGACAAAGCCCCCAGTAGGGGTGGTTGAAAGAAAATTAAATGGTATGCCTAAAAAAAATAGAAGTGGAATAGCTGTTGACCCACTAAATAGAGTAATCACTACACATGAGAAATAATATTCAAGCCACATTACAGTACAGACATGTTAGATCAGGTGCCAGGAGCCTAAAACATGCATTAACTAGAATGCTGGCTCACAAAGAAGACCTTGATTTAATTGGGGAAACAGAATTGTTGCATTTTAGCTGAAGTACCAAGATAAATAAAAGGTCCACTCTGAAAGGAATGTTAAACCTGTGCAAAATTAAGAAAGGAAAGTTTGAAAACCGCTTACATGACTCATTAAGCCCCTTACCTATGTCAAAGATAGATGAATTGAGACTCAAAATTAAAACAATTTAGTGAGGAGAATTTCATAAAAAAAAGAAAGAAAGAAAAAAGAGAGGAAGCTACATTGTGATTTCACAATGTAAGCTAAGCAAAGGGCAGAGTATGGAGGTGCTCACCCCCTCATCTCAAATCTGAGGAGGGGATTTCCACCACACTAACCAGAAAGCTTAAATGTGACCCCCTGTGTGTAGAGAGGCTTGGTAGACTGATGTCTATCACCTAATCCCCTATCTACTCTGGGATATCAAAAGAGCCAGAAGGATGGGATGATAAGCTGCTGCCACCTATGAATAATCACTGCCCTATGATAGAATGTGGATCCTATGGCCTGGAATAATTCTAATGGGATCCAGCCAGTATGAGGAGATCATGGAGGTAAAAGCCTGTGATGTGTACATTGGTGGTGGGGGTAGGGGGTGCAGTGAGAGGTAGGCATAGGGGACGTGACTGATGGAGTTTGGGAGTGGACAGCCACATGAAATACATTAATGAGTTGCAGTCAGAAGGACCCAGAAGGGAGTCTCCAGAGGACTCATAAAGGTACTCACAATAGAAAATGTCTGCTATAAAGGTACATCAAAATCAGAAAGAACAGCACTACCTTACTATAGTACTTGTCAAGTAGAAAATTTCCTGTCCTTTTACTTTTTCTCCCTCACAGCCACAATGCTGGGTCAGAAGCTGCTGTGGGTAAGTGAGGGAGGAAAAATTTAATACAAAAGATATTAACCAGACCCTTGAGTGGCTGGCTGCTGTTCCAGAATCAGGGAGGGGCTTGTATTAGGGAGAAGTCTGGACTTTGAATGATAATTGATATGTTAATTACTATAGCAATTTAACACTTTTATAGTGAATTAGGATTGAGTTGGGAGTGCAATTATGATTTAAAATGACAGCAGATTTAAAAAAAATCTAAGCATAATTATAAAAGTCAGGATCAAGAGAAGAACCTAACTGAGTTAAAGAGACAATGGAGAAAAAGTAAGTTTTTGTGATTAAATCCCTAGAGTACTACTTATTCGATGTGTCAGTTACAATGAAGGACTAGCAGAAAGAGAAAAACCAGTAAGTCCCAGAGCAGAGTTAACTAGAAGGTGACTTGGTATGATGCAGCCTTTGATTATTTTTGTCAGCATCTGGAAGCATATTTTCTGTGGAATGACTAAGCTATGTATGTAGGGGCAGTGTCACCTACATCAGTGTTTTCCCAGGAGTGATAATTTTAAGGAATACACAGAGGAACAATTTTCAAATACCAGTAAGAGTTAAGCATTTGTTTTAATGTATTTTATTAATCGGGATAAACTAACTGTTGTTATAAACTATCTCAAAATCAAAGTGAATTAAGACAGTAAAAGGTTATTTTTCACCTCACATTATAGTCTTATGTGGACTTTGGTGGGGTGGGTTCTCTTCTCACAGTCATTCAAAGACTCAGATACCTTCTATTCTGGGGCTTTAGTTTCTTCTAAGTCTATAAGTTGGCTTCCTCTAGCCACAGACAGACAAAGAAAAGGCAGTGAGCATCACTGAAGGTGCCCCGAAATCACTTCTACTTACATTCCATTGGTCAGAGTCAGTCATGTGACCCCACCTAACTGCAAAAGAGCCTGGGAAATGTATAGTAACTGTATGACCAGGGGGCAAAGGAAATGTGGTGAGAGAGGCTTAACACTGTCTATCTTCATGCATAATTTGTGAAATGAATATCCCATTGAATCCTTGACCTCACAGATAACAATGTTAGTGCTAAAGTGAAGCTAAAGTGGAAAAGCCAAGAACTGGTTCACTTCCTGCTGACCACGTGAATCACTGAAAATAGGTTCCTGTGGGAAAAGAGGGTGATTAGGGCATTGAAGAAAGGTAGTGAGGGAAAATGCTATTATGTAAACTCAGAGTGATTTACATCTTATCAATCTCTGTAGATTTTTGCATAGAACATAGCTAGCAAAATCGAATTAATACACTCTTTCCCTTCAAGGTCTTTCATTATAATTAATCTTAAAATTAAGCTTTTATTATTGACTTATCATCAACAGTTATTTCTTGCATGAGGAAAATAGGATTTTCCAGAGTGAATTTTCATAAATCAATTGGTCATTATTTTTTTGTATTTCATTTTCATTTCTAAATTTGAAATGTTATTATTGACTGATTTTTAACAGTTATTTTTTGGGCAACAAGACAGAATTTTTAAGTGTGGATTTTTGTTCATCAATTGGTCATTGTGCTTTGCATTTCATTTTCATATTCATACTCTGAGAGCAGTGATTTTTTTCACTGCTGTTGTTGTTATGGTCACTTTCTACATTTGGGGTGGGTCAGAGGAGCCTGGACACCTGGGACAGATCCCAATTTGCCCCTCACTGGTTGTCTGACTTGGAGCAAATTTCTTCATCTTTCCTTGCCTCAGTTTTCTTATCAAAAAATGACAGTGATAATAGTACCTCCCTCACAGGATTGTTGTGAAAATTCAATGAGTTGATATTTATAAAATGCTTATAGTGGTGCCTGGCATATTCTAAGTGCTGTGTATGTTTTTGGTGTTAATCTTTGACAAGTGGTATTCATTTTCCTTTCACAGTGGCTATGTAGTTTCCTTTTGGTATAATACTTTAAATTAAAAACAATGACTCTTTTTGCAAATCAATCAGCAATGGATGAAAGTCTATTCCTGGGAGCAGTATAGATAGAACTTTGCTTCGACACCATCGAAAAAAAACTAGCCTAAAACTGGTATCCAAAGAAGCCTGGTTTCTGAACAACTTGAGATATAAAAGCATAAAGACTGGGACCACATATCACCTGTTTACTGCCAGAAGCCAGGAAGAAGATGATGGCTTTGGCTCTGCTGGACACGGTTGCTAATAGCTAAACCCTTGAGTTAAGCAGAGCTGCCCTACTGCCCAGGTGGCACCTGGCTGGAGCAGAATTCCCCCAGGGGAGGCTCTAGGCTGGAGGAGCGAGGAGAACTTGTGAACAAGCACTCTTTCCAAGAGTGCTTGAAGAGTGAGCTGAGCAGATCATGCTCTTTCTGTTCACCCCAAATTTACCATTCCCATTTGTCACTCCTCTTCTTCAGGGACAGAGAATGTGTATAAGAAAAATTATTTTTTTTTAGAGGCAGGAAAGCTAGCTGTTTCTAATAAAGCCCCAAACCGTTGGGGTGCTCTATTGTTTGGTCTCCATTGTCATCTTATGACTTATAATGTCTGCACTTCTCTTTCTAGTATTAGTTAACTACATGTGACCCCACTCCTTCACGCATTTGTCATTCTTCCATGAATCCTGGTGAGGTTTCTGCTTCTCCACCCTCAGACAGCCAGGGGAAGGGGAAGGTATTTCCTCTGTATGAAGAAGAAAAAAAATGTAATGGAGCCCTTACTTAAAAAAAATCAATTCATGGGTGATCTTAGTTGCTATGATGTATGTGTGTGTGTGTGTGTGTGTGTGTGTGTGTGTGTGTGTGTGTGTGTGTGTGTGAGAGAGAGAGAGAGAGAGAGAGAGAGAGAGACAGAGACAGAGACAGAGAGAGAGGAGAGACAGAGAGACAGAGAGACAGAGAGACAGAGAGAGAAATAGATAAGGATGTAAGTTTTGCTGTTTTTTGGCCCTTACAAATCCTAAGGGAATTTATACATAAGCACAGTCCCAGAATTGTCCCTGAGCCTCCCTAGAAATGTAGGTAAATCTTTGAAGTGGGACATAGTAGTCTTTCATGGTTAATTTTATAAAGTGCCAATAATCTATTTTCCATGTCTTTTAAAGATATGCTTATATTATTTATGAGACTATTAATTTTTTATGAATGTTTCTAGATTTTAAGTGCATAAAATTATCAACTAGTAAAAGCATATGTAATTTTCTGAAGCTAAAAAACAATAGCATAGAGTTATTTATTCTTTGTTTTGCTAAGCTTATTATTATCAGGCAATGAAATAATGTCATATTTTTGCAAATTGTTGAACAATAGTTATTAGTAGAAATTCTCCACAAAGCCAAGTGTAGTTTTATTTTTTCAAATGTTTGCTTTGGAAATGAAAACACTGAATATTGCTATATACAAAATTATTTTTTGCAACATGAAAATTTTAATTTTTAAAAAAGAAACATTTTCCCTATATAGCCCAGTAGTACCATATATTTTTAAGATTCTAATGACACACTCAGGAAACATTCATAAATCATCAAATCTCTAGCATAATAATATATTACTCTGTGTTGCTTTAAGAAAATTATTTCACATTTCTATTTTCTGCCTATCTTTGAAGAAATGGAGATCATGATACTCTATTAAATAAAGTCTTTGAAGCTCTCTGGAATGAAGAGTGTGCTACTTTTTTCTTTTTTTGAGATTATAATAGTTATAATTTATTAAATATAACTTTTACATTAGGCTAGTCTATTGTATTGAAATAATTACAAATTAGGAGATATAATTGGTACATCTTCAGAACACAATCTTTTCATGTCCTTTGCAATGTCAAAATTTCCCTGATTTTGCAATAATAAGATGGGATCTTCATTTTTAATGACCAAGCTATAAGGCACTGTCAACTTTTTGTAGGGATTATGTCATTCCATTGTTCTAGTTAATATTAGACTTAAAGAAATGCAGCTATCAATTGAAAAGATAAATTACAGAATGGGAGAAAATATTCACAAACCATATACCTAATAAAGGGTTAATATACTATATATATGTATATATGTATTTCGTATAAATATACAAAATATATAAAAACATGTTTTATAGATAATATACCATATATGTATAAAGAACTCATACAAATCAATAGCAAAAACCAAAAACAAATCCCCAAAACAAAAACAAACAAACTAATTAAAAAATGAGCAGAGGACATGAACAGACATTTTCTAAAGAAGACATACAAATGGCCAACGGGTACACGAAAAGATGCTGACTTTCACTAATCATCAGAGAAATGCAAATCAAAACCCCAACAAAATATTACCTCATATCTGTTAGGATGGCTGTTATCAAAAAGACAAGAGATAACAAATACTGGCAAGGATGTAGAGAAAGGGGAACTTATGGAAAGGGGAACTTGATGGAAATATAAAATGATATAGCTATTGTGGAGATCAGAATGGCAGTTTCTCAAAAAATTAAAACTGGAATTACCAAATGGTCTATCAATTCCATTCCTGGTTACATGTCTGAAGGAATTGAAATCAGTATCTCAAAGAAATATCTACACTCCTATGTTATTGCAACACTAATCACAATAGCCAAGATATGGGAACAATCTTAGTGTCTTTCAACATGTGAATGAATAAAGAAGCTAATAGAATTATGCAATGGAATATTATTCATCCATGAGATACAAGGAAATCCTGTCCTTTGTGACAAAATGGGTAGACCCTGAGGGCACTAAGCTAAGTAAGATGTCACAGAGAAAGACAAATAATGTATGATATCACAAATGTGGAATCTAAAAACACTGGACTCATAACAGAGAATAGAATGGTGATTATCAGGTTTGGGGGATGAGGGAATTGAGGAGATGTTGCTTGCAACAAGTAGATAAATAAGTTCTGGAGATCTAATGTACAGCATAGTGAATACAGTCAATGATACTGTATTTTAAACTTCAAAGTTGCTAAGAGACTAGATCTTAGTTGTTCTCACCATGAAAAGGATAATTATGTGGTGTGATAGAGGTATTAGCTAAGCTTTGGTGACAATCACATTGTATCAAAATGTTTCAAAGCAATATGTTGTTTACCTTAAACTTACACAATGTTATATATTGATTACATCTCAATTTTTAAAAAATAAAGAATAAAAGTCTATCTGCAAAAAACAAAAAACAACCCCCAAAAACAGATGTATAGGTGACAGCCCATGGCTTATAGTGGTAAACATTTGCAGCATCCCCAGGCTGAGTACAATATGAAAAGACTGTATGTAGTTTATGAAAACCAATGTTATAAATGAATTTTCAAGAACTTTAAAATATTCCAGAATTTTACCTCTTTCTCAATAATGGTAATGAAGTTCTAATTTTGTTACCAAACTAACCATTTGTGGTCATTAATTGTGTTCATTTTAAATTCAGTGTAGAAGTGTCTATTGTAATTTGTGTGCAGTTATCATATGAACATCACTGTCATTTGACACACACTTGTGACCATGTCGAGTATACCTCATTCCAGGTTCTTTAATACCTATATAGATGTTTATCTTCTCAGATTCTCTAGGCATTTTCTTTATTCTCCATATGTTACTTCCTTGCAGAGTTTACAAGTAGCTCTTCTTGTAATGATGCTCTGTAACAACCTCAGAATCTCAATAGCTACAAGAAAAATACTTTTTTTTCTTGCTCATGGGTCTATGGTGTCCACCGGGGCTTGGCTGGCCTTCAGACTGTAGATGTGATTTGTGACAGTTCCCTGGGTCTCTTCTGGGGTTCAGGCTGAATGGGCAGTGACCACCTGTGCTATATTTTCTCTACAGCAATGGCAGAAGCTCAGGAGGATAACACAAATCCAGAAACACATCTAAGTCTCTGCTTTTATGACTTTCACTAATATCTCACTGACCATTGCGAGTCATGTGGCCAAGTCATAAGGTTAATGTGTGGGGCAGTACATTATATACATTATCAGGATATGGCAAGGACCTGTGATGCTACTATGGGGGAATGGCAAAATGAGACCAGTACTTCTGTTTAACATGTTAAGTTTGGGCCTTGGGTATTTTTTCTCTCTCTCTTTGTTTTTATTTTAATAAAGCACCTCATCTTTTCTGTGCATTTTTACTGTGTTTTCATTGTAGACTCTTCTTAAAAATAGTTTTACACAAGTTTTACAGGCATGGAATACTTCATAGCTACTCCTCATAGAATGTTTGAGTTGGAAGGAACCTTATAGTTTCAGTTATATCATTTTGCAGATAAGAAAACAAGTCTAAAGGAGTTAGGTGACTAGCAAAAGAACACACAGCTAGTCAATAATAATATATTTTAATGTGCAAGCGGGGGAGCAAGCCATTCTAAAATTCTTTTTCCCTTTTGACCCATATGTCCTATCTTATTCTATGCCACTTTCCAGGAGGAGTCCTGCTGGCTTGCCTACGTTAAATACTAAAAACAGAATAATAGATTACCTGGGGCAGAGGAAGGATGAATGAGTTCTACCTACAAGTTGCTCGGTAGGCAGCGAGTATCTGTCCTCCCCTAGCACACGTGGCAGCACCGGACTGCTGGGCTCTGGCTAAGGGTCACAGATCCTGTAAATGTCAGGCCAACAATCTCTTACTGAGGGTGCCTTTTAAAAATAGTTTCATGAATCCTCACAGTCTCTGGGAGGTTATAGCAAGGTATTTTGTGTGAAAATTTGAGCATGGTTCTGAAGACTTTCTGTGCAGAAAAGAGTCAGGAAATTAGGAGGTCTGAGGTGATCCATGTGTGTGCAAGTGCAAATGAATGTGCTTCTGTATTTTAACTGAGCAAGCAGCAAGAGCACATTCATTTGGTCATGAAGCTTTAAATAATATAATTTGTGTCACCTATCATCTGAGATTCCTGTGAAACTGAGTACTTCATCAACATTAGAAACTATTTATTGATTCGTGTGTGTGTGCATGTGTGTGTGTGTGTGTGCATGTGTGTGTGTGTGCATGTGTGTGTGTGTGTGTGTCTGAGAGAGAGAGAGAGAGAGAGAGAGAGAGAAAGAGAAAGAGGGGTGGAGGAGGGAGAGAGGAGAGAGAGAGAGCCCCTTCAGTCTGATGCTTAACTGCTTCATTGGTTTCCTTCCATCTGCTATGGCCAGAAGCCAGCTGTCTGGTTGTTGTATTCTGCACACATAAAGCTTTAGAATAATACTACATAAAAATTTAAAAAAGAAAATTGGAATAAGAATCGAAATTCAGTTTTGTTGTTTTGTTGCTACCTGAGAAGTTCCTTCCATTACTTTGTTCCTAATGCTTTTGTTTAAATGAGTTTTCCTGTGTACTATTGTTGTCAATTTGAAACAAGTTGCATAGATAGAAATGCATTATCTTCATCCTGCCTAATAATACGTCTAATCCTTTCTAACTTTGACTGTAAAAAAGTTGTATAAAAATTAAAATTTATAGATCAGAATTAGTAGCAGTTTATTCTGCAGATGAGGTGATCAAACAAAAGTTCATGAACCTGATGAAAATAACAAATAATGCCTACTTATCAGAAATGACTACCTACAATCCAAGGGTAGAGAGCTCTTACTCTGTAAAAATGAAAGTTAAAAATTTTGATTTTAAAATTAAAGATGCTTAATTTTATGTTATTAAGTTTATTACAGAAATATTTTATGCTATAATTTATATATCACTTTTATTCATTCAATTCTATTTAGAAATCACCTCATATTTCCTGTTTTTTTTTTTTTAAAGCAAAGATGTGAGATTTGGTCTTTTCCATCTAGTGGCTTCTAGTCCATTGTATTTCTGGGTGACTTTCCTGTAGCTGATACTTCTGACTGAATTTATAATGCTGTGTGATGGCTGATTTGGGATTTTTTAAAAAAAATATTGGGTCACCATATGGCCAGATCGGTTAAACAATTTGAATGTATAGTATTGGCCAGCAATTTTGATGATTTCACTGTGGTCACTTGAATCATTTTTTTTTTCTTTACACACACTGAGGCCTCAGTGAATGCTTTCTAAATGAATGAAGTCTTTTAAGCTTTTTTAAAAATTTAGACCTAAGAGAAACTTCAGGACTGAGCACACCTATGATAGCCATAGATAAAACATGAAAGTTTGCTAAAATTTTTCTATTTTTCCATTGATTCACACATGGTAAATATTTTAAGTTGTATATATACGAACAAACTGACTAGGGATGGCTATGATTGTATTTAATGAAAATATTAGCAACTAACATTGAACAATTACATAGTGCCAAGATCAGTGATAAACATACATCAACTCATTTAAATTCTCAAAACAATCCTTTGAGTCAAGGAGCCCATGTTATCTCTAATTAATAGATGAAGAAAGTTTGATTTCCAAAAATAATGTAAATTGTTTAATAATATATAGCTAGTAAGTGGTGAAACAGAAATTCAAAACCCAATCTTCTGAATTCCACTAACATCTTCAAGATTTCTGGAGATTTTGTTAATCTCCAATGCCAATATGTATAATAGTTGAATCCTTAAAAGGTCATTTTTTTTTCAGAAGTATGTTTTATCTGGGTACCTGAAGTATGTATTCTTGAGTAGTTTTATTTACATATTATTTAAAGGGTACTACAGTCATAACACTTTCAAAAGATACCCAAAGAGACCTTTTGTTTCAAGTCCAGAATGATGATGAAATGAGAAATCTAAAGGAAATTTGAGCACAAAGGTGAATTAAAATGAACCAAATGGACCCACAGATTTGATTATGTGGTTATGGCTATAGTAAAGAAGAAAGGGGAAGAAAGAAGTTTAAAAAATGGGCATCTAATAGAAGGAATAGATATGCTAAGGCATACTCCTTTCACTATTAGTTGTTTGTATTCTGTTAGGATTTGGGAGGTTACACAGTAAGATGAGGTCAGGCCTCTGGAGAATCCCCGTTCCTGCTTTCCAAATGCTAGTACCTATTTCTTTCTTTCTTTTTTCTTTTTTCTTTTCTGTAAGTCATATACCTTGATTTTGTTGAGCGCTTTAAAAAAAAATGCAATTTATCATCTATTGCCTCATTTCATTGTCAGGGAAAGCAGGCAAGAGAGCTGCACAGCCAATTGGCCAGATTATCTTGCCTCAAAGAGAGAAGAATGTTGCCTTGGCCAGGAGTCAGTGTAATACTGTAGCTGCCATCTATATTAAATTGTGATATCTAGCATCATCACAGAGATATTTCATGTAGAATAATACTCCAAGTAACTGAGGCCTAATTTTTCCACCATGAAAACATTTAAACTACTTGTGATCATTTAGGTAAATGTAATTGATTTACATAAATTAATCATTTTGATTACATTTTAAAACAATGTTTTTCTGGTTACTCTGCTGATATTGGGTATGGTTAAATTGTCCTTGATAACTGAGGGTAATGATGATAAGCATTTGTTGCTTGTATTATTCTTCAATACATGGATGGCCTCTCAGAGATTCTCAAGATGTATTGGATTACTTGGACTTCTGAACTCTGTTGTATTTTTTATGATTTTCCTTCTTTAACCCTTATGGAAGATGAGTAGTGGAAGATATTTTTACTGGTGGCATGAATTTAACACACAGCTTCTGTGACGAAGGCATACTAATTTTCAGGGTCTACAGTTGGTACTGGCTTCTGATAAACTATTAGAGATCCTGGGGAAAGCCTGGATCCAGGATTATTCAGTCGGCTTTCAAACTATCCTAAACTAATTGGCAATTGCCACGAACCGTTAAGGGACTATTAATTAGTTTTACATTTCAGGTCATGTTAGGTTGTTAGATTTTAGATTGATTTTAGGTTGCTTCTCTAGACTCTATTTTGTCATAATTTCTATTTTTTTAAAAAGGCTATTTTTTATACGGTCTGTTGTTTAAAGTTGAGTAACCAGCATCTGTGAAAAAGTTATAGCCAAATATGCTGGGTGGCTTTCCTAATAAAAGGTATCTCTTAACTGTGGTAGAAAGGAAAAGCACAAGCCTTAATGGCAGACAGATCTGGGCATGAATTCCTTCATCTCATACTTTACTGGCTTTGTCCTATACTAACTGTAAGAACTTAATAGAATGACGCTTGTTGCCTCGTCCATAAGATGGTTCCAGTGATAATTTCCTTGTAGAGTTGGTGAGTTATGTACAATGTATGTGCAGAATGCTCATGCCTAACACATTGTAAGTGCTCAATAAAAACTAGTTGATAATATTTAACACACATAATTTTCATCAAGGAAGACATTTTTCTTTAGGGAAGCAGCAAAGAGTCTGGTTTCACTATATTTTTTACTCCCTGAATTTGACCTTGAACAATGTTGTGCTCTTTACGATTTTTTTTTCTTCAGTTCTCAGGGAAGACGAGTTCTGGAAGGTATACATTTACTTCCATTATTTGAAAAAAAATTGAGGAAAATGTCTCCCTTCTTGCTAAGTCGCTGTTCATGGCATTTCACTTCCTGTAAAAAAAAGTGGCTAAAAGCACATGCAGTACGGCATATTGTGTAAGCTTTGAGTGTATTTCTTTGGTGTTGCTTCACTGATAGCTTTTCCTATTTCTCTATGTGATTATACACAGAGGCACACAGGGATAGCCAGGGATTCAAAAAGGATTATAAAGCCAAAGATAACACATGCTATGTAAAGTGAAGCTAATTATCAGAAGATATTGTGAAGCACAGATACATCTAGGAAAACATAATTACACGATTTTAACTATATTACATAACTTTATAAAGTGACAACCTATAACTTGAGGAAAACAGTGAGTAGCAGATTTTATGTATGTGGAGCTAAACTTTAGCTTTATTTTCCATGTTGATAGGAAATGTCACCCTAGTTTCTTCCTGCAGATTACTGCAGTATTTGTGCAATTTCATTACAGCTTCATAGTACCTTTGGTCTGAAGTGGCTTGTCAGCTAGGAGGCATATTTTCAGCCCTACTTATGGAAGGCAGAGGAATTTTGGACTGCACATTATAAATTGGTTTCTAGAGTTATTAAACAAAACAATGGGGTCTGAACATAAATGGAGGTGAAGCTGGTGAGATGAGATTTCCAACCAGGTAAATTTACAATTAATAAGTTTAGCACCAGGAAAAAAATCTGACTTAATAGACTTGGAGGTATTAAAGCTAGGAGAAAAGTCATTAGAAGAATATGAGGTAAACCTGTATTCTCCCAAAGACTCTATCTATAAAAACAATCAGAGGTCATGAAATAACACTGGAATTAATCATGAGACATGGAATAACCTATGAAGACATGGAATAATCCATAGGGGAAAGCCTGATTTAAAATTTAAAAATTGACCAGTAAAGTTCTGAGCGTGTGAATTATTAGTGCCTCTGTTTTTCAGATTAAGAAATTTGAAGTGAAGAAATCCTATCCTCTGATTGTGCAGGATGAAAGAAAGAGTTTTGGGTGTAAGGAATTTCCATGGTTTTAAATGCACCAAGAAAGATAAAACAACCATATTTTATTAATCTAATCTGTGATTTATGGAATAATATGTTGCCTTGAAAGTTCCAAGCATTTACTGAATTACAAAATGTACCAGGACCCATGTTTATTTGCTGGTCATAGAGAAAGGCCCTTATGAGATTTCACTTGACAGCCCTTACAAGTCATGTATCTGCAAACCCCCTTCCCATTGGCCCTACCCTGCACAAGAGATTCCTTCACTGTACAGCTGGGGAGCTTGGAGAATTCCCAAGGATGAGAAAGCCATAAAGTTGAAAAAAAAATAACCCAAGAGGTTAAGTCCTGCCCTTGCCTTTTTTCTCACCCCTCAGAATGCTTGATTTTTTTTTTTTTCTTTTTCTGGGCTTCTTGATCATGGGTTATAAGAAAGGCCCTTATCTCAATGATAACTAATAGGATATACAATATTTTTGGCTTCTTAATTGTAAAAGCAAAACAAGTCATGCCCAACATCCCCTTCCCTTACCCCATCACCCCAGAACAATCCCTAAATGCTGCAAGTTGCCAACAAGCACACTGCATAATAGTCTAACAGACAGATGTTCTGTCATTTAGTCCTTGTACTGACACCACTTGTCAGACAGGAAGAGCCACCTGACCCTTGTGCCCTTCCTTTTGAATTGTCCCCTGAAGTGCACTTCTGTGCCACTGATGACAGGAATTTTAATAGGCTGTTCACTCAGTAGTGCGGGCCTTCATTTCATTGTTCTAAATAGATCACCTGGGATCCTGCTCTACTGTCTACAACACGTCTTGCTGGGCTAGTGTGTTTGTTTTTACAGTTTAATTTTTGTTTCTGTGTGTGTGGTTTTTTTGGTACTTTCTCCTCTAAATTCAGAACTGGGACCCTTGACAAAGGAGACAGATGGTGTTTTTAAGTGATTAATGCAAAGCATCAGTAAAATATTGAAATATGGCTGCTCTTTTTAAAAAATGGCTCACTCTCAGACTATGGGAAATTGTGGTCAAATCCATTTAAAACTTGTTTTATAAAGAAAGAAACAGAAAATTCATTTTCATGTTTTTCCTGTCCTTTGTCCACTTTTCCATCATTTTCATAGGGGCCCAGGCCCTTCTGGTGCTGACTAGGTTTCTCTGGTTGAATCCCCACCTTTGTGGTTCTGTGTAGCCTTTGTTCAGAGGTGATATTTCTTATTAGAAGTCACAAAATCACCTTTTAAAATGAGAAAGGGAAGTTGGCATTCACTAAATGTTAAAAGAAATAGGTAACATGATAGATGTGAGAAGCTGAAATTACAGAATTATTTTATAAAGTTTGGGCTGATTGTATCTGCCCAGATTCAGAATGCCGTCTGTATTTCTGAGAAAGAATGTCTGACATTCTGGAATGTACTGTTCTGTGCCTTGGCTGGACCTACATCCACTTGGAAAGGTCACCTTTTTCTGAACCACACAAAAACAATGTATAGGTTTAGAGTTTGCTCTAGTGGCCCTTTGCTAATACCCCACCTTACTTAACAACTGGCTTCCTTGAATATGACCAAGCAAGCACTTACTCATCATCGTCCAGAGAGCTTTGGGCAACCAAACCCCTGTTCAGCATTTAATAACTTTGTTGCCTCTAAATTCTCAAACTTTTAGAAACTATACTCGACTTCCTATCAGACACATTGGCACATACCCATATCCTGCATTAATTTAATATTAACTGTATGAAAGGATTTTTATAAGTTTACTTTGGAAATTATTTGGCAACTCAATTCTTTATTGAGATGATTTCTTGGCTATCGTATGTATTTGAGAATTCTTACAAGATAAGATATTCTGATCAACTAATTATTTCCTAACGTAATGACATTTTCATGAATACTAATTTTAACAATTGGTGCTGTTGACACAATGTTACATTTTGTAGGCATTTAATTAAATATCTATTAATATTTATTTAGCAGTTTTATCATTTTGGAGCCAATAAATTTCTCCCCCAATTTTAAACATTTTTATAGGCTCTTAAAATGCTTGTGTCTGTAGTTCCCAGTGTGACATGGGCTTTGTGGGCACAACAGCCTCCCAAGCTGGATCTGATTGACAGGACCCTGCAGAGGGCTATCTCTACGCCCTACCCCTTCCCCCACCCATGTAAAGCCTGCTTTCTGGATACTCATTTCCTGCTCCTAGTTTAACTCTTTTCCAGGACTCTCGATAGCATGAACATCATCTCCTTTTCAGAGCATCTCTACCCTTCTGCACACATGTATCTTGCCTTTTAGCTTTTCAAAGACATCAGATGACATTAGGACATTTTCTCAAATCTGGATTTTTTTTTGTCTTCAGAAAGATCATGTTTAGAAAATAGGTGGCCTGGTCCACCTATAATTATAGTTCCACCACATTATAAACTCCCTGAGGTCAGGGATATGGCCTGTCACTGGTGCCTAGAAGAGTGCTTAGCACATAGCAGGCACTCACATATTTGTTTTATATTTTTACATTTTTAAAAATTTTATAATAAACAATTTAAAAGAGTTCTGAGGATTTTTAATAATATTTTTCTTTTAAAAATGGTTTCGAGTTTGAGAACCACTGCTTTAAAGATACACAAAGCTATAACTGCTCATCCATGAGACATGCCTTTACATGGTTGTATAGAACACTCAACTTCTTGAACTAACAGCCTCAAACTTTCCAATTTTTTTTAACTTTTAATTAAGTTTATTGAGGTACATTAATACAATGATATAATTTTCAGGTGTACATTATTATTTGACATCTGTATATTCTATTGTGTGTTTGCCACCCAAAGTCCAGTTTCCTTCAGCTATCATATATTTAATCCCCTTTACCCTCTTCACCCTTCCCCCAAACCCTATATTTGACCCTCTTTACCCCGTCTACCTTCCCCCTCCTCCTCTACCCCACTAGTAACCATTAGTCTATAGTCCTCTGGTAACTACTAGCCTATAGTCCATGTCCATGAGTCTCTGTTTGTCCTGTTCATTTGTTGCTCTTAGGTTTGTATCCCACATATAAGTGATATCATATGATCTTCAATTTTTTCTGTACGGCTTATTTCACTTATCTTGAGATGCATCCATGTTGTCTCAAATGGCAGTATGTCATCTCTTCATATGGCTGAGTAATATTCCATTGGATATATGTCCCACAGCTTCTTTAGTCAATCATCTATCGTAGGACACTTTGGTTGCTTCCATGTCCTGGCCACTGTGAATAATACTGCTATGAACATCAGTGTGCAAATATCTTTTAGGATATGGGTTTTCAAGTCTTTGGGGGTAAATACCCAGTAGAAGGATTGCTGGATCATATGGTAGATCAATTCTTAGTTTTTTGAGGAACCTCCATACAGTTTTCCACAGTGGCTGTACCAATTTACAGTCTTACCAGCAGTGTATGTGGGTTCCTTTTTCTCTGCATCCTCTCCAACGTTTGTTATTACTTGTCCTGTTGATTATAGCTATCCTAATAGGTGTGAGATGATATCTCATTGCGGTTTTGATTTGCATTTCCCTAATAGCTAGTGATGTTGAGCATCTTTTTGTATATTTGTTGGCCATTTGCATGTCCTCTAGGGAGAAGTGTCTGTTCAGTTCCTCTGCCCTCCAGTTTTTAGAAAGGAGTCTTTGCAATACTTTTTCATATTCAAAGGTCCATTGGCTTTTCTTACTCTAAACCCAAGGTTCATCTGCCACAAAGGAAAATGAAGTGTTTATACTTTCCTGATATGGCATAAAAGTATTTACACTTTCCATGAAATGCCACTTTAAATGGTACATTTCCCAGTTTTTACCCATGTAGAGTTTTAGAAATCCTGGAACTTGATAGCAGCCAGGGTCACTGTGATAAAAAGGCAATTTAGAATTCTTGAAGGGAGAGGAGAGCTTAAGTTAGGAAGGGCCTAAAAGGTTTTTCATTAACGTTAAATATTTATGCTGAAAATGACTGTTCTGTAAATGAACTGTGACATCTAGCCTCCCCAGATCATGTTCAAGAGGATCGATAGTTTGTAACAGCTAGAATTTAGTTGGCTTTTGCTTGCAGCATAATGCTTAAGGTAGATCAACTTACAGTGAGATAAACCAGGATTGCTCTTATTCTTAGAACCATATAGCAGGAAGGCCAAAAGCACGTGTATTTTGGTTGTCCATTGATGTGTAACAAAACACCCCAAAGCCTAGTGCCTCAAAATAGCAATTTATTATTATCTCTTATAGTTCTGTGGGTTAAATGGGTTCAGCTGGGGGATTCATACTTGGGATCTTTTATGCAGTTTCAGTCTAATAGGAATTGGGTAGGGCTGGAATTGGGTAGTTTTTGTTTGCAAATGAGCTATAGAAAGTGGGAGGGGCAGGGTACCTCTTGAGGCTGAGTATTTTGCAAGTGGCAGAAAGCATTAGCAAAGTATAAATTCCAAAAAGTTAAAAACATGATTTATAAAATGAACACATTTCCAAACACATTTAACTCATTAATGATGGAACTAACAAGATGGAAAAGCCAGTTCAAAGAGTACTGGAGAAACTGAAGAGATTGTATTAACTAAAAGAACAGATGTTTGAATAAAATTGTTTTAAATTTAAAAAGTGGTTAATGTTCTACAAGATAGTAAAACTGCAACTTTGAAGTTCTTTTTTAGATAGAAATTCTTTGTATCACGGGACTTATTTATTTGCATTTCTATGGGACATGTTACTTCACTGTTTTCTGCAATTACTATTTACCTTTACAGAATTTAAAATATCCTTATCAATCATAAGGTAAAGAAGTGGATCCTTAAAAAGAGCAGATAACCCTGGGGCAGGCCTGCTAAATAATGCCTAGCACTACACAGAGAGGGTTCTCAATAATTCTTTTGCCCATGCCCAAATCTTGGACAACTTTCCTAAACAAATAAAAATAAAAGTTCCCAAAAGATAGGTATAGTATACCTTTACTATTTTATTTCCTGTGTAGCATATGAACCTATTGTTTAGGGAAACCACCACTGGGCAAGTCAGGGTTTCTGTTCTCTCTGAATCCCAACATCAAGGATGCAGGCAAGTGATTAGATTCACCTGACTCGGTACTGACACTTTGAAACAAACGGGTCAATTCCCACGATTACCACCTACCCCTGCCACTTATTGTCTAGAGAGAATTTCTTGTCTGCAATTTAAGAAGAGGGAACACACACAGAGTTTGACAGATTCCCTGAGTTGAGAAGTTGGAGTTAAGAATCCAGAGAATTGGGAGAAACTAAATTGGCTAGATTTCAAAGGGCAGAGTACCACAGAGGAGAGACCTAGACTGAGAGAGAACTCAAGAGATGGTAAAGGCTTCTCCTTGAGTTTTCAATAAAGTACTAATCAGTCCATACACATGAGGAAACTACCCAGGCCCAGAGAAAGAGGCTTCCCAAAGGATGACAAGTCACACAGAGGATGTTTTCTTTTCCCAGTAGAATTAATTTGGAAATCAGTAACAGAAAAGTACCTGGAAAATCCTAGAATATTTGGAAACTAAATAATACACGTCTAAAAAAAATGGGTCCAAGATTTCCTCTTGGAAATTTTGAGTGATTGAAATGAAGATACTCTATATTAGAATGTGTGGGATGCTGCAAAAGCAGTACTTGGGGGAAAATTTAAAGCACGAAAATACATACATATATATATATATATATGGTCTAAATCAGAGACCTCAGCTTCCATCTTAAGTGACTAACAAAGAGAAAATAAAATCAAAGTAAGCAGATAGAAGAAAAATATAAAAGTCAGCAGAAATCAAAGACGTAGAAAACAAAGCAGCTGTCCATCATGGTTAAGGGAGGTGGATTGGTAAGGGAAAAAGAGGTAGGCGTCTACTACATTTACCACTTTTTAGCAGTCTGGCATGAATGGCATGGTAGAAAGAGCACTGGACTTGGAGTCTGGTCTGGCTTCTGGCTCTAGTCCTGCCTCTAATTGACTCTATGACTTTGAACAAGTCACTAAGCATCTCTGAGTCTCCTATAAAATATGGACAATGGTATCTTTCCTACCTGCCTTGCAGGATATTGGGAGGTCAAATAAGACAGTACATGTGAAAATACTTTACATAAAACCTCTGGAAAATGTGAAGTATAGGTTTGATAAGTAAAAATTAGGAATTACTAGATAAACTGAAGCTTGAGGATCATATGTGTGGATTTTATTTACACGTCATCTTTGTGTTCTTTCACAAGTCACCATAATTAAATTCGTAACGCAGCACATGATGCAACATGAAATGTAGTGGGATTATGAGCTTACATGTGCAGAGGAAATGTAATTCCACTATTTTTGTTTATAATCAATCTGGTCTTCCATAGAAACTCCCACCTGCAAGGGAGTGAGAAAGAAATAGTCGTCAATCCCACGTTAAACAGACTTTTAACTAACATTTAAAATAGGCCCTCTAGATTGTAATTGCCTCTCCTATTTCTGTCCCCTCTCTGACATGGTCTCTAGAACCTTGTCATGGCAGAGTGTTGGGGTACTCAGATCCACCCTGTACTATTGTTTAGATTTTGGTGGCTGGGGCCCCTCACTCAGGACCTGGCTAGCTCAGCCTCATGATGGGGGCTATTGTGAGGGCCTCTGTCACATCAGCCACTGCCTGGAACCCTGCCAACACACGAGCCCTGTGGCAGGTTCAGGGTGGACTGGAGGGTTGCTGAACTGGGGTTCACTGGAGGCTTTCCAGTTTGCCTCTGGGGGCCGAGGGGACATCTGGTTTGAATCCTCAAGGCACAGGTGCCAGACTGGCCAGGAGAGCTAAGCATCAAGGCCCCCCTGCCTACCTACACCATGGCACCAAGTTTACTTTCCAGCGCAGCCTTGTGTGGTAAGGGACAGGCTGAGTCTCTTGCCAGATTTCTGATTAGCACTGGGAGTTGAAGTCCTCATTCCATCTGGCTCCCCTACACTGCTTATCTCTCCTTCTCTTCTCTGGGCTTCTATCCAGAGAATGAGAGTCGAGGGGAAATCAGAACACAGTGCTGACCACTTTGCTTCTCTATGTCCCTGCCTCTTGGTTTTTTCTCCCCCTGATTCTTCTGACCAGAAAATGTTGACTTTTCCTTCCTTTTTCTCCCACTGCTTCTTATCTTCATTTTATTCAGAGGCCCTGAGGCTTGTGGTAAGTGGGGTTTGCTAATGCCGGCAGGATGGCTGCCTAATTTGCAGGGCCCAGTACCATATGAAAACTCAGGGCCCCTTGCCCAAAACTTATTAAGAATTTCAGGACCACAACAATAGAACCCTGACGAGCACAGGGCGCAGCCGCAGGGCCCGGGAAGCGGGCACTGAAGGGGAGACGAAGGCATTTAGTTTCTCAGCAGATGCTTGGAGTCTCATTAATGAAGTCCTCACCAAGAACTCTCTTCTCCCCTGGGGTGATAAGGAAGAAGGATGCCTGAATCTAAGTTAGGAGCTATTAAAGTGCAGTGGTTAATAATTGCCAAGGATCTTATCACAGTGTAAAAGATGTTTAGAGGGACTTTTCTTACCGTCCTGGTCATTTCACCAAACTTGAGAGAGAAGGAAAATCTTTATGCACATGTTCTAAGTCCACAGAGTTGTCCATTTGGGGACAGACAGCTTCCTGCCCAGACCACTCAGAGACACTAAATACAGTGAAACTGGCACAGGCACTTCCCACCCCAGACAACATAAGAGAAGGGCTGAATGGAGGGAGTTCGACCTGGGGGCAGGTCTGTGTTCCTGGAAAATGGGAGCCACCCTTTCCCTCCATCAAAGAACAGGGGGCAACAAGAGAATCACCAGCAGCTGGGGCACCTGGAAGAATTGCAGCTGGCTGGGTGTTCACTGAGCTGAATGTCACAGTCCTTCGTGGTGTTGCCCTCTGGGTGGTGTGTGTGAGAAAATTTTTGAGGGGAAGTTCAACATGGTTTACCTAAAGTTTGAGGACATGTAGAGAAGAGCAATGGATCTAGAGATGTCTTCAGGCCCGGTGGGGCAGCCATGCCAATGGGGTTTGAAAAGACTTGGGAATGAGGTGACTTGGGAAAAGAAGGGAGGTGACTTGGGAAAAGAAGGGAGCAATTCCTATACTATATCCATCTCTTCAGCTCTCAGCGGATGTAGAACATTACGCCTGAGGCACCTATGCTTCCTTGTAAAGGCTCATGGCAGACAGTCAGAACCCTTGGGCTACCCAGGTGCTGCTGGGCCAAGTGTTGAGGTAGAAGCTGTGGTTGCTCCCGTAGGGGAGTCCTCAGTGATGGCTGGGTGGGGTTGGAGGTCTTGGGTGTAGCTGAAAACTGTCCCAATAAGGTTGTACATATCACCTTGCAGACACCATCTCTTCATCAGAGAATGCCAGTATTCATCAGAAATAGTCCAAATCATAACAAGTCCACAGGCACAGGGCCCCACCATGAACATGTGGCTCTGTCATGTAAACAAAATCTCTTTTCTCACCCTTCTGTCTTCAGTGATAAAACAAAGCCCCTCGGAGTCCTTGTCTGAAGGGAGGAGCAAAGATAACACAGAGAGGTATTCAGTGCTCAGATGGAAAGAGCCCTGGGTTATATGACCACGGGGCTTCTACCTGCTTCTCAAGGTCATGCATCCCTGCAATCCTGCTTCTGCTATAGAAACAGCAGGATCACACGTGCTCTCCTGAGGTATCAGTGTTTCTTAAAATAGAAAATGGCTATTTCAGATTCTGACAGCTAAAGGCCATTTGGCTCCCTATAAGACACAGGGCTTTCCATGAGAGAGTCTGCTCGGCAGGAGATGATGGCTGGATTCCATGTACCTACACCTTCCTCCAACCAGCTAGAGTTGGAGCTCAGGTTGGTGGGGGCAGTGAGAGGTTAATAGGGTTAGGCATTTCTCTTTCCTGAGAGCAAGGATGACTTACACTTTTAGGAGAACTCTTAAGCCAACAAATAGTCATGAAAAATGATTAGATAGGAATTAGGCCAATAAAACCCAAACCATTAAAATGTAAGAAGTTCTCTCAGGAACTCTCCCTGCCCCGCCTCCCTCACAACAAACTTCATCTCTTTTTCTAGAATTGCTTTCTAAGAATCGCATTGTGCATCTTGGCTCCATCGGAAAAGTGAAAGTGAGGGCGCGAGAGTGATGAACTGTCCTGGGAGCCTGGTGTAGGCAGGGCTCATTAGCAATCTTGCTCCCTTATCTAAATATCTGGAAAAAGTAATGGATTGCCTGCCTGGTTGTGAAGGAAAAACAACAATGTGCAGGCACACAAAAACACACAGAACAATTTTTTTAAGGGCTTATTTTTAGAATCAGTGTTTGGATTCAGTGTTGCGCATCGACTTATTAAAAATTTAGTGAAGGCCAAATTCTATGCCTCAAAAAACTGCCAATACTCACATAAATGCTACATATTTTCATTGTGAGCATAGGATTTTTAATATGTCCATTGTTATTTTTGAAAACCAACATTCTTCTATTTTTATCCTGTTCTTTGTAAAGTAGTTCAGTTTTCTCTCTTTGTATATAGCCTCATTCTGCATTCACCTGCAAGGAACCTAAATTAAATATTAACCAAAATAAAAAAAAAACAGTACACAGTTCTAAAACAAAAACAGTTCTAGGCATTCATAACTTTTAAGTGAAAAAATTTGTTTCACTGTTGCCTTTCTAAGACATTAATCTCAAATTTCCATTTAAACAGTACAAGTAATGACTTTCGAACAGCAGAGTGGGACATTTTAAATAGTAGACACAAAAAGCAAAACATAGTGAGCACTAGTTTCAAGGTCATTGTTCTGAGTCAGAGAACTTACTTCCCTGTCACTGGGTAATGACCCTCTGAACCTCAGTTTTCTCATCTGTAAAATGGAGATATTTACTACTAACTACATAAAAATTTTAATACTATTAAATGTTTATTTATCTAAAGTGGTTAAGAACTTAGGGTTTGAAATAAAATCTCTGCCCCTTTTCTTAACCATGTTACCCAGAGGAAAATAACCTTCTTAAGCTTTATAGTTCCTTCTGATAAAAAAGGAGGATAATCATATATGCTTTGTTTAGTTTTGATGAGTTAAATAAAATAATTTACATAAAGCTCCTTGCACCATGTTTGACATGTAAGTTTTTAGTATATTATAGCTGCTGTAATGGTGATGCTGGTTTTCTAAACTGTGTTTATTAGGTAAAAGGAGTGAGAGAAGAGCTGGACAGGTGAGACAGGGGATGTCAGATTCCAAATCAAAAGGCTTCTAGACACTAATGAAAGTTGGCCAAAGCAGGGACTGGCAAAAACAACAGAAACTGCCCATAGATTAACGTTAGAGCTCCAATGCAGATGTCACCTGCAAGTCGCATGTGAGGGACCTGGGAGTGAATTTTGTGTTCTGATTCTTCCCCTTCCGGGTTCTCTGAGTAAACATTAAGCGTTGACATTTTGTAACAGAATGTTTTGTGGACTGTACTTGATGTTATGGTCTTCATGGCCTGGGGAAGCCTTGGTGTGTCACCAAAGGAGATAGCTGGGCAGCTTCTAAGAGGCTAGTCAGCTTATATCTGCCCTGCACTATGGGAAAATGGGAAGCAAAGTGCATCTAATATACTCATAAAATTTTCAATTGCAAAACCCAGTACTTTTTAAATTATCTGTAGGGAAGGAGCAGTTTTTTTGTTCACAATCCATCACAAACAAGTATGTAGTCCTGCTGAATATGACCAGCAAATAACTTGAGCCATATGGGACTCTATGTGAACTTGGCATTCTGAACTAGCCTGTATTGTCTTCAAGGATGCAAATCTGTTGATCATTTCCTTGGATGTCACAGCAATGTCAAATTGCTATGAAGGTTTCTAAATGCTTACTCTCAATTTTTATACTGTACTTACTTTGTTGTGGTCTAGTAACAAATATTTTGAGTGGTGTTGCCCTATTCTATCATAATCCTACTTCTGAACAAAAAATGATAACAACAGTATCTTAATAAAGGTAAAATTTCAATCACAAAATAGGATATTTGGGGCATGTTTATATCAATCTAGCTCAATTGCTCTCTGTTTTATTGGAATCTTTTTGGCATTGAAGAAAAAGTATGAATACTGATGTCAGACTCACCTGTATTTTAATCCCAGCTCAGCTGAATACTAGTTGTGTATCTGGTAGACAAGTTATTTCTCTGAACCTTTGTTTCTGCATCTGTAAAATGTGTAACTTCAGATCCACAACATAGATTAGGGTAAGGATTCGATATCTTATATTGGTAAAGTCTCTAGCTCAGTGCCCAGGTAAAAGCTAGCAAAGAGGTATATTTTGTACTGCATGTTTGAGAAATGTACAGTCTAAATTTGTAATTTTAGTTGACTCTGGGTGCAGCCATGTAAACTATACATATTGCACTTCTCCCAAAAATATAAAATAGCCTTTTCGTGTGAGCTCAGAGTTCCTGATCCAATATGAATGATACATGCTCATAGGACCTGCCAATGTGTATAAGCAGGAACTTGGAGAAAGGAGAATATATGAGAATGGGTCTTTGAGATTTTGGACTAGGAGACAGAAAATATAGCTGAGATGGAGAAGAATTTACTAATATAAGAAACTTTTCCTGTGATTTAGGCGCTTAATATTTTGGCAAAATCACCTGAGACTGGCCCCAAAATATGCCTGAAATGTCCCCTTGAAAATTGGACATGAAAATGACCTACAGTAAGTGAGGTAGACATATTGTCCTAGCATAGTATTGAGGACTAGATTAATTATATTTAGATGAAAGGATTCTGATTGCACCTGATTTAAAAGTTCTAGATCTCTTCAGGCCTACTTTTAAGTAAAATATGTACTATAGCCAGAACACTGAAATATTGGAAAAGTTCTCAAAACAATATAAATAAAAATTCCTTGGGCAGCTTGTTAAATGCAGATTTTCAGACCCAACCCACAAGACTTCTGACTCAGCTCTTCTTGAGGAAGGCCCTGAGATTTATAAACAACATTGGGCCCCTGCCCCCAGATAATTTTGATACAGGTAGTTCATGAATCATACCTTATCACACACAGACACACAGACACACAGACACACACACACACACACACACACACACACACACACACACACACTCTACTATGTCTATAAAAGGATAGCATAAGGGATCTTTGTAATGAAATAATCCTGTATCTTGACTGTGATGGTGGTCATATAAATCAACTCATATGATACAGTTGCATAAAACTAATATACACACGTGCACAGGCACACACACATACACACACACACACACACACACACACACACATATGCAAGATCTATACTGTTAAATGTACTGTAGAAGCAACCTTAGCATTCGGATGTATATAGGACTTGGGGCTTCTATAGGTTATATTTCTCATTTTTCTCTCCTACTAGTGAAAAATCTCAGTTCTTCTTTAATAAACCAACAAGTTAGCCAACTTCCAGCTTGGTCAAACTGGCTTTGTTAGAGTTCTATGATGTTTTCTTGGTCAGATATAGGGTTCTACAACTTGAGCCTAAAAATATCATCCTTTCCATTTCCCATGTGCAGACACTCTATCACTTTGAGTTAAGTGGATGGATTAAATGTACTGTTTAAGTTCACTGGGGAAAGAAAATGCTCCTAAAAGTGGATCATTTTTTTCACTGAAATAGACTTTTTTTTTCCTTGAAGCTTATGCTAGACACTGTTCGCTAGCAATAATTTAATTCTAATGAAGATTATTCAGAGATTTTGGGTCTCTATGGCACCTGTCATTTTCATGTGAATGCTTTGACTCGTGAATTAACTTATGTATAATAATGCAAGAGGTAGTCAGAGTGGATATTTACTGACATCAAGAAATCAGAATAAATATTTTTTACAGCCTAACAGTATTGTGGTTAGGTATAAAAATACAATTCTAATTTTTTAAAAGCTCATGCTGAAATATTTATGGATGAAGTGATATAATGAAGTGGGGATTGCTTCAGAAGAATACAGGGACAGGGGAAGTAAATAGAGGTCTAAATGGAGCAAGATTGGCCATAGGTTGCTAAGGGATGAAGCTAGGTGATGGATAGCTGAAGTTCATCATGCCATTTTCTTTACTTTTATATCAATTTGAAATATTTCATATGAAAGTGTTAAAGAAAAAGGTAGTCAAAATTAAAAACAGCTTTAATGATGAACAGAAGACAAAGTCCAACCTTTTGATATGCTAATTGGAAATATAGGCTTAATCTGTAGGAACTTCACGTTTTCATCCATGGGCATAAAACACTCCTGAATTTCTCAGTGAGGAAGAATGCACTAACTTTGGCAGGTCCCTGATGGCGTGATGCCCATTACTTCCCAGTGCAGTAAGCATTTGCCTTCTGAAATTCTTGGCTTAAGTCTTAAATTTTTTTAATTTAAGTATATCATAACAGCAGGCCTTTGTTCTGAGATAACCTAGAGAGGAAGACAAATATTTTAGGGGGCATTATTTGTCACGTATTTATTTTCTTTTTGTTTTATGTTGTTCCCTAAGACTCTGAATATCTTAGTAAAATGAGTAATATATCTTTTTAAAAGTCTCAGTTATTTAGTAAAGTAGATTATCCCAAAAGCATCTGCACTGAGGATTTCTTCCAGTTTCCCTTCCTGTGTGGGGCAGAAGATGGCAAGTGGCAGCCAGACTGCCCTGTCCTAAGTTGCTGCAAAGATTTAGAAAAAGCCTTGAATTCAAACATGGCTCACACACTCCAGACTCTCCCTTTCACCCCTTCATAATGACCTTCCTGTATTTTTAAAGCACATTTTCTTTATCCTCGCATTTCTGGATAATGAATGGTGCTTGCATAATATCTATCTCTTGAATCATTTTGGAATCACACAAAGCTTTGGAAGACAAAAACAAGCAGCCCTACCCCCACAACCCTCATAAAACAAACAAACAAACAAACAAAACACTAGAATCACCAAACCTTATCATTTTATCAGCAAACATTCCTTGTAGGACTCCTGTGGATAGAGTTTAGGTAGCTTAAGTGGTTCAGCATATTTGGAGAAGAAATATGCATGCTATTGGAAGAAAAATAGAAAAATAACTATTAACTTATCTGCGGTCTTGAAATAAATGGCCCAAAGTATGTCAGTAATACTTGGAAAATGTAATATATGAATAGTCATCGTAGTATTTTTTTCTAAATCTCTTAAAAATAGAGATTTGTGGCTTTTTATAAATTATCCTCAAAAGGTACAAAAGTCTCTCAGGAGTCAGGTTATCATTGTCTCATGTTTAAATGAAAAATAACAAAGCTACCTTTTGTGGAGTGCCTGCTCTATGCTAGGTATCCCATGTCGTTGATTTTTTTTTCTGTCATATTGCCAGGTAGGAATTATTAATTCTGATTTGTAGATGAGGATGAGGAAGGTAATACGTGGTGTAGTCACTCCCAGTCATGCCTGGGCTGAGGTTCCACACTGCGCCTGCCGAATCTTACTCCTCAAGCATCCTTGCTGCCCAGTCTGTAACACGACCCTAAGGGGGCGGTGTGATCCAGGAAGTCAGAATCTTTGGATTCTGGCCCTTTGCTTGTTACGGCATTTGATACTACCCCTTCTGGGGTGCAGAGCCTGAAGTTGCTTGTGAAACCATGCCCTTCCCCATTAGACCTAGGGATTATGTGGTTAAGAACAAATAATCCTTTAAACCAGGGCTACAATGTTTCACTCCTTCCACACAAAGAAACCTTCCAATAATCAAAGGAAGAGAAAGACAAAAGTAATTAGCAAAGTGCTAATAACCTTGATATGCTGGAGGTGCTTCTATTGCTTGAGTCTCTAAGAGCCCTGGAATGGAGCTTCTCAAATGCAGGACTCTTTCTCTAGTGGATGGTGGTGGAGTGTCTTATAGAGATTTTGTGACACTTAGAATCTAAATGATTGCCCTGAGGTCTGGAGGAACCCTAAGAACTCCCTGTCACAAGAATGACTGTTCTCCAGTCCTGTTCTCAGAAGCCAAAGGCCCCATCTCCCAGCAGGGTGCATAAGCCACCTGTTTCCAGAACAGTCTTTATATAAGAAGAGACACAATGTCCCACACACAAAACCTGGTCACCAGCAGTGAACTGGTCACAAAGAAACTTTGATTGTATAATTCTGATAAGTTGCAAAGTGAAATTTGGTTTTTTTTTGTGTCCTGTCTGGAGGAAAGCTGTCTAGAATACAGCTGAGAATTCTTCTGAATCACACACTGACAAGAGCTTAAAAAAAAAAAATCGAAAAGTCAAACTTTTCTGAAACAAATCCGGTGGAATTAGGCAGAATTCCAAATGATTTTGAGAAATAAACAGTTAATTTGGCTGAAAAGCAAGTTAATTAATTCTGCCTGTTCATTTTTTCCCCCTTAAACGTCTTGTGTGTAATAATTAATACCAGAACATGCATATCCATGAGGACACCAGAACAGTATGTGGCAGGATACAGCTAGGGAGGCTGAGTCAAGTCCTGGGGCTGACAGGAATCCTCATCCAAGAGGGAAGTGGAATCCAATGGAGGAAGAATCGGATGGAGGCCTAGGCCCAGGTTGTCAGGGTCACGGAATTCCATGAGGTTAGAGCAGGGCAAGCGCCAGGTAGACTTGCTTGGAGGAAAGGCTGTCTTAGCAGTTGTAGTGTTGGAGATTTCTTTTCCTAGCACAGAGATCATTTTGCTTTCTGTCTGGTTTATATTACCTGTGATATTGAGATTGATGTGGCCCATATAAATAAGAGGTCGACAGAAATGTGTGTATTAATGAGTGTAGCAAGTAAGGTGATATCTATCCCTCAGGAATCAAATGAGATCCTAATATCCTCAGTTCAGTGGGAAATGAACTTCATAGATTACTGAACTCTCATTTGAAGACATAATTAGAACATCTCTCAGAATTTTTTTATATGGAAATTAGTTATATATATTTTTTCCCTAAAGTTTCAGTGTGTTCAAATCTTTACCTAAGAGAATTTCTTTTTTCCAGCCACCCCTAGTACTGCTGATCCTTTTCTACTTATGAATATTGTAATCTAATAATCCTTATCTCTATTTACTTTGGAGTTGAAGATTCAATTAGTTGCATATGGAAAAAAATAATTTAACCACTCTGCCCTTGGAGGCAGTGAACACCAAGCTTCTGTTCATCTGTGGTTTTGTTCCCATTGTTCTGCTACATTCTGTGGTAGCTGTAAGCATTTCATCACTTTTTGAGTAAGCCCAGTGTAGCATGGCTTACAGTAATAATTGTGCATTATGCTACTAGAGGAGAATTTAGAGAAAAGATAATACAGCAGAAACTGAGGTCTGAGCTTGAATATTCTAAAACCAGAAGTCTTTGGCACATACTGCTACCTACACCACATGCATTTAACCTCTGACAGCTAATTGGGTCATTTTTACCATTGTTGCAACCTTGCTATCAACTCCTTTCCAGTTAACTGCTCACAGTTCTGGACATTGTACATTCCTCAGGTGCCATAATTCACAGTCTAGTCAAGAGATGATAACAGAGCTTATATATTTTCAAAGTAATAAAATACCTATCATCAGTTAACCCCAGAAAAGGAGGAAGAAAATAAATTGAGGAATCTGAACAGGTGCAGAAGAGGAAAAGAGAGCTACAGTTATGATATATCATCACAGATATTTCTAATCACTGAAAGTAACCAGTTTGGAAGATCAATAGCCAGGCTGTCAATAGGAGCACATATTGTTTTGCACATTAGATGGCATTGTTCTCTTATGGATGCCTTACATAGCATAGATGAATGAGATCTGCCTTCTGTGTGTGTGTGTGTGTGTGTGTGTGTGTGTGTGTGTGTGTCTCTGTCTCTCTGTCTCTGTCTTTCTTTCTCTCTCATACACACACACACACACACACACACACACACACACACACACACAGATGTCATCTTCTTGTATCTTTGACTAGAGCAAAATGTGAATCTATCTAATTCGCAAAATAGTAAAAAAACCATCTGACACCTCAAAATATCTGCCACAAAATCTTTTAAGATGGAAGATAAGAGTCATTGACTTATAGAAAATAATCTGTATAATGTTTCTTGCTCTAATTAGGTATGATGTCTATGGAACCAAATTTTGGCTCTCAAAGCTCTGAAGTAACTTCATGATTTTATTTTTTCCAAATCAAATATTTTAAAATGTAGGGAAGTTCCCATTTACACCCTAATCTCTTAAAATACCCCCATTGATAAGCAGTAGCCAAAATTTTGGAGGAAATCATACTCTGGTATTTTATTGTTTTATCTTATCACAGACATCCAAAATGCTTTCTGCATATCCTGTGGGCAATTGCAACACTGCTGTTCAGAGACAGACACCAGACCCTGAACAAGCCTGATCCCGTCGGATCTCGGAAGCTAAGCAGGGTCAGGCCTGTTTAGTACTTGGATGGGATACCACCTAGGAAGACCAGTTGCTATAGGTATAAAAAATAAAAAATAAAGTGTTGTAAGCTGACATGGTTCTTGCAATCTGTGAGGTCAACCAAGGGTTGCCTCACCTAAAAAAACCAGAACCAAAACCAAAACCAAAACCAAAACAGAAAGGGACACCAAAGTCAGGCTCATAGTCAGATAATAACTTGCAGCAATCAGAGAGGCCACAGCTCCCATATCTGAGTACCAGCCGAGGTGTGACCCACCCACTTGTTGCTGTTCACTGCTTCTTGGCTGTTGTTGAATGGGGGTTGCCGAATGTGGGAGAGGCTGCCCTGTGCTCACTGCAACATCGTGGGAGTGCACTGATCACTCTGCTATCCCAATTATGTTCTCTACCTTCGGATCTCAAGGATTTTCCTGCATGGACCCTCTGAGCATAGCAGTTAGTGGTATTAGACTCTATTGAACTTTTATTCCTACATTATTCTTCTCATTTGGAAAAAAATTATGTAGTATTACTGTGAAAAAAAAAATATTTACTTTGTTTTTCTTCCTCAAACTTCTGCTTGTAGGAGAGGTTTTATCCTGTTATGGATTATTAATGTAGCCAGAACACTGGGAGATGTTTTGCAGTTCTAAGCAAAGGCTTCCATTTTGACTCCGAGGAGATTCTAGCCAGAGTCATTGTGCTGTGCTTGGGCTCAGAGAAGCAAGCTTAGTTCTGAGAAAGGGGAGATACTTAATTTGATATCATTGTTTAGAACCGTCTGTGGCTGGTGGTTTTTCAAATAGTAATGGTTTCCTCTCCAACTTACTTGCAACATCACTATGCTTCTTCTCTGCTTAAGAGGTAGAGCATATTTTCCCAACTCCTTGAATGTGGGCTGGCCTTTTGACTTGTATTGATCAATAAGATGCAATGGCAATAATGTTATGCAACTTCCAAGGCCTTAAGAAGCCTTGTACTTTCTGCTTTAGACTACTTAGGACAAGGAAACTGCCCTGAGACAGATATATAGGAAAGCCAATCTGGCCTACTGGAGGATAAAAGGCCAAGTGGAGGGGAAGTGAGGCATCTTGGCCAATAGCCAGCCTCAACTGGTGGGCATAGGTGAGGTCATCTTGAACCTTCTGGCCCCACCAACTATTCAGCTGAATGTAGCTGCATGAATGAGCTCAAGTGAAACCAGCAGGGGAAATGCCTGGCTACCTCACAGAATCATGAGACCAAAAAAAGGCATTGTTGTTTTAAGACAGCAAGTTTTGGGCTGATTTGTTATAGGCTAATTGAAACATTCTCAAAAAATAATTTTAGGCTTTATAAATAGAACCTTTTTTTTTTTTTACTTTGATGGCTATAGGACATCTGTGAAAAGAGGGAAAACAGAGAACAATATTCAAGAAAAAAAAAATCTGTAACCAAGTCACTAAAGCCTTAAATACATCATAGATGTGAAATCCAATCCAGAGAGATTCTCAAATTCTCTAGCATATTATATTGTGTATGTCATAGATGTCAATACTTGTCACAAGGCAAGTACTTTCAGGAGAGTCTTTAAAAACACACACAACAAAATACAATGGTTCCATATAGAATAATAAGAATGTCTTGTGTAACTGTTAGAAATTTTCCACATTGAGAATGAGTGTTGGAAGGCAAAGAAAGCCAGTCATTCCTCAGAGAGATGCTGATTACAGGCACAAGGCTACCCAAGAACTTATTTTATACTGAAAGTTTCTGGGCAGTGAAATCACCTGGGAGTCATCAATTTGAAATATTATACCATTGGAGCTGGGGATTAAGCTAGTGAAAGAAAAGATAATTAAGGATTTATCTACTTTAGGGTTTTTTCCCCTATCTCCTTTTTCCCTCTTCCTTTCTATCAAAAACATTTTAAAAATCTGACATTTCTCTATAGCATAAGAATGTAACAGAAGAAAGAAAACCGATTTAATTCTTATGGCTATAAATCTCTAGGATGATTTGCCCTGTGTTGTCCCAGCTTAATATTCTGATAGGAAAGCACCATATTCTCCAATCCTTTTTACATGAGCCTTGTCTAGGGAAAAGCCATGGGAAAACCTCTACCAGTTTAATATTTTAGTAAACATTATCCCGTGATAAGACAGTGGTTGAAAAATACTATATAACTTCACTTAGTAAAATACTTTTACATCTTTCTGTGTGTGTTTTCTCTGTCATTATGCACAACTTATTTGAGGAATAGAAAGATGTCTGTTGAGGATCTTTTATGTGCTAGACTTTTTATGTTACCTCATTGGATCCTAACAGCAATCCTGTGATGGAAGGGTTGAGACTCAGAGAGGAGGCACAAGTGCAAGAGGCAAAGCCAGGTCTCTGTGTCCCTAGCACACTTTCCTTCCACTAGTCCCATGACACAGGCATCCCTCATTTTACTGCATTCTCCTTTCCTGCTCTTCGAAGATATTGCGTTTTTTTTTTTTTTGTTTGTTTGTTTGTTTTACAAATTGAAGTTTCATGGCAACCTTGGATTGAGAAAATCTATTGGTGCAATTTTTTCAACAGCATTTGCTCACTTCATTTCTCTATTTGTATTTTGGTAATTCTCATGCTAATTTAAACTTTTTTGTATTATTATACTTGTTAAGGTGATCTGTGATCAGTGAGTGATCTTCGACATTACTGTTGTGATTTTGACTTATTGAAGACTCAGATGATGGTTAGCATTTTTTAGCAGTAAGTATTTTTTAATTAAGCTGAGGTTTCTGAAGTTTAAGTTGAACAATTGCAAAGCCAAAGCAGCTCAGGTCCTGATGTTAGCAATTTCTGGAGATAAGTTATCGATGTTCTAGAAATCTGCAGGCTGGGTTTTTCTTTTTTCATATTTACGTATTTATACATGAATCATTGCTCTTCCTGTCACCTTTGGTTCTGAAGCTCACTTAATATTCTTTTCTTAACAACCTTTCTCCCCTTTTCTACAAACAAATGGTGGCTTGTTTTCAAAATGCAATGCAAACTTTGACACATAAAGTTTAAAATTTTCTATGCAGTCTGTGAAAATGATATATATGTGTTAGAAATTCTGCTTCCATGAAAGTTTTGATGTAGTTTATTCTGACTGACTCTTTGGAGATATATTCTTCTTCCAACTGAGATAAGAGGATTCCTGATTGCAGTCCAATTTCAATTCAGGCTGGGTTTTCTTCATCCCAGCTTGTTAAACCTGTTGCTCTGAATGAAATTCCTTTACTCTATTTGTAATGCCATCTGCCTGGTTAATACAATTGGAGGGTTCAGCTTCTGGTTCCCAAAGAGTTGTTGGCTAAGCATATTGATTTATAAATCTAAGAATGAAGGACATAACACATGAGCAATACGTGTGAACATTTAGCATGTCTTAATTACCACTCCCACAGAATTTTTCACTCTTACAGCGTTTTGAAACTTAAAAGCTTCCTATCAAAGGAATAATTTTTTTCTAATTCACATATGGAACATGACTTTACTGACCTTGTTTATTATACTTTAGGTTGTCAGGTCAGCCTGGCAAAGTGTTTATCAGAGAAATGGAATCTGCAATTAAAATCTACCACCATGCACCATGCTTCAATCATGGTCATTATAAAGACCATGCAATTGAAGTTTTATTCTTCCAAAAGGCTCTAGGTTCAATGATTTTAACCCCAAGGTGATACTGGCATGACATCCAAACTTCATCAACAGTCTTGTAGGTTTTCTCTACCTTTGCCACATGTGGGCTAGTTCCTATATCTAACAAAGATATAGAAAAATTCTTGGGTAGAAGGCAGTGCTCAAAACACAGACTTAGAAAAGACAGGTATTTAGTCTTAGGGGCAGAGATTGATCGCCTGACAGAGTTGGCTGGGTTGGCTGCTGTAATCGCTGGACCCAACTATATCTGCCCCTGGCTGTTGTAGAGTGGGAGAAAACACCTCTAGCAGGGGGAACTCCAGATTTGGCTTTAGCTTCAACAGTGGAGAGGTAGGTGCCTGGATCAACCCTCCCTCCCACCACGACTTATCCTAGCAGGAGAGAGGTGGTTCCATAAAGGAATCAAAGAATTTTAGGACATAATGCTTGGTGGTCAGAAAACAATAGGTGTTCTGACAGTCATGGAGTGTTTAGCGGAAACTGCTGTTGTGTTATCTCCAAACATAAAGGCATGACTTGGTATCCATTTATCAAAGAAGAGGCTATGTAAGGTAGAGCTTGGACCTCTGTCCTGAAGATTCTGGTTTCCTGGTTCTCATCTGGGTTTTGCTGTGGGTCTTTGAACAGACCCAAAACTCTGGGTTGTCATCTGTCCCTCAGTAAAATGAAGAGATTTCACTAAACAGTCCCTTCTGTCTTGTCAAGGTCTCCCCTTCTATGAATCTACGAGAGACAATGTCCCCTTCCCAAGAGGCATCTCCCACTGCTACTTTAATTTAGATATCATATTTTCCCTTAGCAAGAACACCACCAACTTTTCAGCACCACCACCCCTAACACAGGCTGCATTCTGAGAAGCTTTCTTTCACTGTACCATATGACATTTTGATCTGAAACTTAAAATCCTTTTGAAAGTATACTAGTGGCTTATTTGTATCTCTTAGCTAAACTCATAGTGTTGCTGCAGTGATTTTTGACAGATTTATGATATAAATATAGATACCTACTGCTGCAGAAGTGTGTGGATCTAAATAATGAAACAGGGAGAAATAAAATAATGCACACCCATATTGCTATCATTTTCAGAGATGCCCCTAGCTCAGATAGTGATATTTTGATTAAGTTTAGATTACTCACACAGAAGAGTTCCTCATAAGAACAAACCAAACTAAAAGTCACCTCTCATATTTCTATACAGCTGGTGACCTCAGTTACAAATTTTCCATTATCTTGTTTGATATTTAGACTGGAGTTGACCCAAAGAAAAATAATGAGATAGATAGCTAATGAAATTTCAGAGCCTCTGTAGTTCTGGGCCTGAGGATCACCATCTTATTCAGCACTTGAAAGATGGAAATTCTTAAGTCAATACTAAATAGACAGGACATTTTTAGTCAAGAGACTTTTGCCACGTACTCAAGGACATGTGTCTTAATGGGAAGAGACAAGTTGTTTGCTCAAACCACTTAGAAAAATTGCTGTTCAAGATACATATGTGAGAAGTTGAAATGACTTATTTATAGTCACAAGTCTTTTTTCTAGTAATTGTTAAGTAATAACTTGAAATAACATAATTGACACTTTAGCCCAAAAAGGTTAAAGCAGTGAACTGTTTTTGTTTTCTTGCACAGGAAGAAAAAATGGTACATGAGATTGCCTGCTACCCTCAAACTTCCTATTAAGGTTTATGTCTGGTTTCTGCACATTTGTTGACCTCAGTAGGATTCACTTACCTTGAGTCAGAGCCCGTGGGCTCTCCCCTAATGGGACCTTTGCTGCCCTCAGCACAATGGTGCTCCCCATTCCACTCTTCTGGGAGAAGCTCACACTGCGAAGTACTCATATTCTCCCATACAAACAATGGATTGCTCCTGACTTCTGTCTGAGAATTACTCTTCTTCCATTTTTTAAAATTACATTTTTATGTCACATCTCAGGTCAATATCTGTGCCATCTCAAAACCCCTCTTCACTTCTATATCTCCTTTTCTGATGAACCTCCTATTTTCTATAACTTTGGGACCAGATTCATAGTCTTCCTTCCCACTCCAACTCCTGCCATATTCTCAGACATTTATTAAACATGTACTCAATGCCACATGCTGACCTCAATGGCCATGAGAATGACTCATCCAATCAATTAGCTTCATATTTCCTGGGCTACCTTAGCTCTAGACTGTCATTTCTTTGCCATCTCAGCCACTCACTCTTCAGCTCACCCTCTCTTTCTCTTCTCATTATCAAGAATCCCTCCATTCTTAAACCATGCATAACTCCCTAATTCCACTCTTTGGTCACAAAACCCTATTCCTTTAACCTCGTAGAGACCTATTTTCTTATTATTTCTCCCAGGCCGTCATTAAGGGGTCATGTAATTTATTATCCAATGGGGATCTTTTGCAAGTGAAAGTGGGCACTACAATTCCTGGGCAGACAGGGATGTTTGGTCACATTAGTCTCAGTAACCGTCCTCTTCTGTCCAACCAATAGTGAGCCATCTGAATTGATTTTTTGCCAGACTCCTTACTTCCTCTTGTATTCTTCTTCCATGGGTGTCTACTAAACCTAAGTGTTCCTGTTTGCCTGTTTTCTCCTACAAATCTGCAGGCTGGCTGACCTTCAGATTTAGTCTTCTCACTGAGCTCTCAGAGCCACCCTTCAACCATTTTATCTTTCATCATCTCCCTTTCCTTTCCCTCCCCAAAATGATTCCACACTTCTCACTGTCTTAGAAGAGATCCCCCTACTCAATCCGCTCTCCCCTGTTGAGAGTACCGAGCTTACTAGCTGTAAACTGCCTCATCTTCCCACTTCTCACTACAAATTTTCTCCTAACATGCCTAGTCTTGGTCCCTTAAGTCTCAAAAGTGTATGTCTGTTCTTCTGCTCAGGTACATGTTAGATACTCTTCTTCTGGGCCTACACCAAACCCTGTGTATGTCTCTGTCACTAACCTCCCACATGGTTTATAATGACCTGACTAGGTGTCATATCTTCACTGAGCTGAGAACTTCTTGAAGGAGAGGACTGTGAATCATTCATCTCAGTAGCCTCATGGCCTAGCAAGTGCTTTCATAGCTGTTTGCTGAATAAATGCACATAAGCAAGCTAGATTTTTTGTATTCTTTCTGGGTGATTTTATTTTCAAAAGGCAAGAAAAATGAATACTTCAGGGCAGTTTACATCCATAGTTAATTAAGCCAAACAGAAGCTATATGCTTTCACTTGTAAGCAAACTCAACAAATAAAATGGTTTCATTTTGTAAAGGGACTAGATTTACAGAGTTCTTAAGTTTAGAGCTTATTTTTAAGACTCTCAGTAAGGGAACACATTTTAGGTGGCCTGGCTGAATATCTTAAAAGAATAAATAATAAATTAAAACATTACTCAGGCCTTGAAATTTTTTTTTTTTTTGCTATGTTTTTGATGCAAAACTGTTTTAATTTCTGGTTTAATTTGTGGATGCATTATTGTCAGGTCTATGAGCTGAACAATTTTGTGGGATGCCCTTCTTTTGGGATGAGTCAAAGAATAATGAAATTTTAAAAGATGCTTTGATTTTGGTATAAATTTGCTTCTTGACTGAGTAGGTATTTCTCCTCTTAAATATTGTTTATAGCTATAAATACCATATTTTAAACATAAATAAATGGATACTCTCCCTCTCTTAGGTGTATTATGCTAAATTATTTTCCCTCTGAGTGATGCATTTGGGCCCAGTTATCATTTGTAGAAATATTTGTATCATTGTGAATCAAACAGTGTCTATGGCTTTTGAGCAGAGAGAAGCAAACCTGTTGGAGGTGGGGAAATGGGGCTACAACAATAATTTAATAAATATTGAACAACATGTTACAACTTACATATTTGAAGGAATTTCCTGTATTCTTATTGCAAAGTAATGTTCATTAGTTCAGTTTTTAAAAGATAAGCAAATGCCACTTTATACCTTATTCAGCCATTCACTGAGCACATATTGTAGGTTAGACACCATGCTAGGCATCATCTAAGGTAGAATAAATAAGAAAACTTACTGCCCTTCCTGTATTCTACAAAGGAAAGCAGCCATGAAAACAGAATTATTGTATAGTGTGAGAAATGCAAAAGTAGAGATAACTACCCAGTTTGGTGCTGACACAAAGGAGAAAAAACTTAACTTGGCAGAGGAGATTCTTATGTGGAGAACATAAAATGTGTGATGATATAAAGGTATGAACCAGCATAGAGCACATTCAGGAACCTACAAATAATTGGTCATATTTGGTGCCGAGAGGGGATGTAGGATGGGGAAGGGGAAATAACCTGGAAAGTGAGGAAAGAGCCATGAGGTAGATGATCCTCTGCATTGAAGGGTTGTAAGGGGAAGGCAGTGACCATACCTGTGTGTTATGCTTGATGTACTGTAGTCTGCTCGAATAGTGGGAATAATTAAAAGCAGGGAGGCTCTGGCAGTTGTCCAGGTGATAGGTCATAAGGCTTAAACCAAGGTTGTACCTTTGAAGCTGGGGCAGAGTAGAGAGATTATAAAGATACTTAAGAGGGAAAATGAGCAGAATTTGGTTACTTGATTGAAACTGGGGGTGTTTCTGGCCTTGGTCATTTACATAGACATGTATAAGCCATTGCTGAGAAAGCAGAGGTGGTAGGAAATATAAAATCAAACCCAAAACAGCAAAGCTTTGAAAATCTCCAGAAGTGGGGAATTACTGCTCTAACCAACTGCACAGATATTTCTATAAAAAATTTTAAATCACCTAATGAGTAGATTATAAATAACATCTCTTTTGACAGGCATTTAGAAGATCTTTATAATTATAAAATATGAAATTATTTTTTGAGAGAAATGAACAAATGTCATAGAAATTCAAAATATTCCTTTTTTACTTAAAAAAAAAAACTCCATCTATTTATTAAGTCAGCTTAGAAATAAAATAAGGAAGGAAGGTAGTTAAATACAGGGTATAAATTTTCCTTCCTCCCTGCCTTGGAGTTTAGGAGAAATGAAGAAAATAGGCACGTAGGTATTGGTACAACCTGGTAACAAGACTTAACATGGAAAATAATGTTTATGAGAAATCAAGTCGTTAATATCAATACCTTGCAAAACTCGTGGTTAGTATTACCTTCAGCTATTAGCCAACGTATTCGATTTGAGTTTTTTAAATGTATACTTTTCTCTTTTACTAGTGGCATATTTTTCAGAGAAGGTTTCCTTGACTACCCAGCATAAGTTGGGTCCCCTATCATATGTTTGAATAGCATCTCTTCTTAATGACACTCATCATTCTCGTGAACAGTCAAAATTGTCCTCGCCATCACACTATAAACTCCCTGAAGGTAGACCATTTCTGTCTTACTTACTGCAATATCCTCTGTGCTTGGCACAGGCCCTGGCACATGGCGGACTTCAACAAACATGTATTAAATGAAAAAAATGACACTCTCACAAATACTTCCAGCTTTTGAAATAAGATTGCTCGCTTGTTCCTATAAAATTCCCATCACCCTATTTACAATTCCATTATTTTTCTCTCCCTTTAAAGAAAAGACTAGAATTTAAGGTAGGACAATGATATTTTTGACAAAACTTGTTTTTTTTTCTAAATTTTTTATAGACAGACATATCTATAACATGCATATGTAGTTATTATTAGTAACTAATTATTGTGGCAGAATTCACAGTTGCGATGTCGAGGCTGACACATCGCCATTGAGAACAATTGGTCTAATCTATCTAGCACAGCTCAGCCATGAAGCACAGACTCATTGCAAGTCACCCTAACTTGTAGTCAGGGAGAAAAGACCGATTTCAAGGAAACATCTAGATGAGAAAATAGCAGTGCTTCAGTAGCGTCCCAGTAGGAAACAGATGCCACAGTCAAAAGGATTTAACTAAAACAAAGTGTAATAGACTATTTTCAGAGGTGTGGACAGCTTTAGGAGACCAGCAAAGGCTGGTGAAATATCTAGAGTCTGATAAGAGTGGGAAACTGTTGTTCCTTGGCCTGAGGGGCCAAAGGGAGGGAATGGAGTTACCCAAACCTGAGAGAACTGGGGTCATGGGTGTGGGGCCACTCAACAGGAGCTGTAGCTATGGCGGAGGGCAGCTGCTTCTATATCTTGCTGGAGCCTCCTATTGTCCACACCCAGTAAGGAGCCCACATGGAAGAGGTCAGCTTTCTGGGATACTGAGCAGAGTAGAGTAAGGCGGAGAATGGATCTGGTAGGGTGGGGTCAAACAGAGAACCAGCATATATATAACTGGTGTTGGGTTTTATGATAACAACTGTAAATGCATTAAATTAGCACTTCTTATAGTGCTAAATCAATGAATTAGCACTTATTATATCTTCTAGTTCCTGACCTTCTTATCCACTTATTGAGTAAAAAAAAATTTTTTTTTTTTTTTTGGATTCCATATGTATTCTGTATATACTGTTGGGTTGAATTCCAGTAATTTTTTTCTTTGTAAATTATTTCTTTGGCAGTAATAGCTAACATTTATTAGTGCTATCTTAATGCCAGGCACTGCCCTTTACATATATTGATTTATTTAATTCTTAGAACAATTTTATGAGCTAGGTATACTATTGCTTAATTAGTAAGGAATGCAAAGCAGTACCTTATTCTTTACCTCTATTCTTTGTGCTGCTGAAGTACTGCTGGTGACCTTCTATTGCTACTACAGAGGTGCTGCTGCCTGGTCCTCACTGGGATAAGGCACTGGCCGAGGAGCACTTATCACTTTCACTCTGTTGCAGGAAGCCTTGCGGGGCAATCTGTATGCAGACTGAGCTTCTCCCATATATTCCTAGGTAGGACAGGACTATAGGACAGGCTCTCTTTCTCTGTCTTGTATGTAACATCAGCAATAAATGAGACATTTTGGCTGACTTTCTATGTAAATGCACACAAGGCCACAGAAGTGAGCTCTCTTGATGCACAGTTAGAGAGAGAGAGTATATCTAGCTAATGATCTAGTTATTAGTTGTCACCTTGGCCTTCTCTTGATTCTTTCTCTTTAATCCATTCTTCCTTGTCTCTTGCAATAATAGCAATAGCAGTCTGTGAGTGACGAAACACTCCTTCTTATCAGAATATGTGAAAACAGTAGCCATAGTATCCTGGAGGAGGGAGGCCCATCCAGCTTGTGGGCCAGGGCACTTCCTGGTGTTTTGTGCCAATCTTTCTGATTTTGACCATTTTTCTAGGGCAGTAGTTCAGCTTTCATCAGAATCACTGATCTTGCCATTGACTTATTATATAAATGGGAGAGGCTGAAGCCATAGATGTCAAGGTTTCACACAAACGTTATCAGAACTGGGACTAGAACGAGGCCCTTCAACTCCTTGTTCAGAGGTTTCCACACACCAGACTGTCTTTCCACATGAGGAACCATGGAGTGATGGTCAAGATCCCAAATTTGCTACTAATCTCTTCCTAGTCCTCAGAAGTTAGAATGCTTGTTCAAGATAATGTGAGGAAATTTTGAATCCCTACATTTCTACACATGAAACAACAACAAAAAAATCATTTTTAACTCTCTAGTTCTAAGAAATATTTGGGATCAGGGTCTTATTGTTTGGACTGTGGATGGTAGCAATGAAAAGGTCCAGATGGAAACTCCAAGAATTTTTGAATATCTGTGGCTCACTGCATCATGCCCAGGCTCCCTTTTACAGAGAACAATACAGTCTTTTCTTTTGAAGAAGGAAAAGATCCATTTGAGGCACTTATTTTCAAACTGGCCATGAATTTCAATAAAGACTATTGCAACAGCATGAAAGTGATGTGAAAAGATCTTGATAGTTTTAGTGTCTTAGAGTGATTCTCTTTAGAATGAATGACAAAGAATTTTCTGAGAAGTTTTGGAGGCTAATGCCAATACTTAAAAAGTAGCTTCCCTATGCTAAGTTTAATATCTATGGGAACGCGAAGTGTTGAAGGAGGGAGTTGTACACAAATTCAACACCTAATTATATGGGGAATAATTATCTGGTATTGGATTAGTATTGTCCATAACTGCTCACTTTAAGAGAGGAGAGGAGGCATCTGAAAAATGCAAAGGAAAGGGCCTGCAGAAATGACTGATTCAGCTGGTTAAAGTCCATTCCTGACTGCCCTCTCCCCACCTCCAGGACTCTCCAGCTCACATCTGTTGATTCATAGCTTGCTATCCAACTAATGTTCTTCCTTATCTATGTAGCTCTGTTGGAATAACAAGACTGTATAAAACTGCCTGTTATGTTACAACTGGGGCTCAGCATTTGGTTAGAAATCTGCTGAGCCGGTTCTGACATCAATAAGTGCTACTTTCTGCTTATAGCCTCTATGTCCCATCTCTCCATTCGAGAATCCTATGTAACAGTCAGTGCTGATAATGCCAAGGTCATGGGTTCTACAAGGCAAACAACCTGTAAATAGATAATACTAGTAGTCTAGAAATTCTTCCCCTCTTGCAGCCCCCCACCCTAAGCTCTTCCTCCCTATCCTGAGTCATGAAACACACGTGAAACCTCAGACAAAGGAGTGCTCCTTGCATGGACACTGCAAGGGTATATAAGCTGTAAGAAATCTAACAAAAGGGAGCTTGTGCTTTGGTGCTATTGAAAGCCCCATGCTCTCCAGCAGCAATAAATTCTCCTTCCTCTAACAAAGTTGTCTGAGCATCCAATTTCCTCCGTCCTGCTACAAGTTGTTAAGCTTCCTGCAACAACTTCTCCCAATGTCTACCTGTTGGCAATTGCAGTCACTATTGACCCTTTGGACAGAGTAGGTAGTGTGACCTTGACCTGTCTGTTTGGCCACTTGTGACTCGCTTATATGAGGACTGTGCACATCCCACTTAGCCCTGTCCTATGCTATTTGCTGTTTGCTCTTACAAACCTGAAAATTGTTCATTGTTCAGGGTAAGTAGTAAAGGACAGTAATTTAACTTAATTTGTCACCTACCGTATTCTCTAATGAGATAGAGAAGAAGGGAATAGTCAAGCATCTGCTGCCAATTACTATATTTGCATTTGCTGTAATCTCATTACCTCTATATAAAGATAATGCTATTAGTCCCACTTAACAGATGAGGAAAATAGCACTCAGAGAAGATTATATAGCTGGTAGGTGGCAAAACTAAGATTTGAATTTGTCTACTTGACTCTAAAGTTCTAGTTTCCTTTTACTCTGGTGTGCCATCTGCCTCAGCAGAACAGCTGGTGGTTCATTTTATACTTATGTATGCAAAGTCAATATAAACTGTAGCTTGATATAAAGAATGTGTATGTGTGTGTGTTTTTAAAAAGTAAAAACAATGTATCCCAAGCATCCACAGAAGAGGCACGATGAGGACTCAGAAAATCATTATCCTCATTGGTTGCGTTTACTGTCCATTGCCTTCGTTTTATAGCTAACAGCAGATTAGTGTCATCTCATGTGACCAGATGTGCTCATCCATAAAATGGGGATTAGACTGAACCAGCTCATGGAACATTGTGCAGATAAAGTGATTAATAATAGAAAAGTACTTTGAAAAGAGAGAGTGTTCTGCTGATGCTGTTCTGTGCTGGTCTAAGACAAATTAAGTTTAAATTTTCTCTTACTCTTCAGATATTTAGATTAGATGAGAAATAGACATTTTTCACTGTTTCTATTAACATGAAATCTTATGAAAGAGGCACAGAGCAAACATTTTGGTAAACTATCATTACCAACTTGTATTAATGAGATCTTTTATTCAATTAAATGGAAGATTCTGAAAGTTATATGAATTCTTCACATGAAGATCTGCCATATTAATGTAAGGAGGATGCAAGAGAACTAAAAGTTGAATCAAGCTATATTTGGAGACTGCAATGCGCTGATCAGCCCTGCAGCCAGACTGTGAGGAAACCTGCAGAACAAAGCGAGATTTCTGCTGGTATTGCTAACAATCCATTTCCCACACTGTGAAAGGAAAACAGGAAAACAGCTTCTGTAACTCATGCCCTACACAAATAGAATCATTCATTCCCTAAGGCTAAAACCATGGGGAACCTATGGATCAAAGGCTGGGAATTGCCAGCAGGCCTTTTACACTATGTATTCTTCCGCTACATACTCTTATCCTTTCTCAATGTTATGCCCATATTATCAAAGGAAAATGGGTAAACAAAGTCTTTAAACTGTAATTCACAGAAACTAAAAATAATACATAAACTGGATTCTTCAAGGGGGCTTTTTTTGTTTGTTTGTTTTGCCTTGGCTTTTCGTCTTTGCTTTTTCTGTTTATGGAGCATTACTCCTTTTCTAATAAACTTTCTTTTTGACTCTAACTCAAGTGTGCATTTGAATTCTTTCTTGTACTCAGCCAAGATCCCTCTCCCTCCCTCCCCAGTCCCTCCTTCTCCCTCTTCCTGCTTAGGGCTTGGGCTCCTCCCACACTCCCCAATCAGGGGATTTGTCTGGTCTCGCATCAACATGGGAAGACATAAACAGTCAAGACTGGTAGGAGAATATTATTTGAAATAAAAAGTAAAACAAATCGTACATGCTCAGGTTTGGTACCAGTTTTCTGTTAACCATCGTGTTTTCCTAACCACCACCCTCTAATCAAGCCCATAAACACAGTATTGTCTTTTATGGCAACCGTTGCATATTTGGTCTCCTTCACGTTCCTGGAATATTGAAGATGTACTAAATGTGTTATTCTGTGCAATCAAACCTTAATTTTACAGAAAAATCTCACAGACTCTGGACCCAAAGAAAAGTTAACCCTGGAGTACAAATTTAAGAAAAATTTAGATCCTTTTTAAATAGGGCCTTTCTTTTTTTTAATGAAAAAAAGCTTTGTGCTTCTCATGTTATCCTTCCCAGGGTATGTGTCCTTAAAGTAGATGAGTTTGTTCTCTATCAATTGGTTTGTTTACTTTAAGAAAACAGAATTGCTTCAATTCCTCCCTACCCCCCAAATAACGCTGCCTTTTTGCTCTGCTATAGTTTTCTTGAGGTAAGATGGCTTCCCTGGAATGATCTCTCTTTATGTATGATTAAATTTAGCTTCTGGCAAATCTTGACTTGTGAGAAAAATGGCAAGCTATTTACCTTTAAGGCTTGGTTAAATATGTAAGAATGTCTCCCCTGATTTCACAAGCCACACTTTTCTAGCTGAGGTTGAGATTCCTGGGTTAGGTCGTATTACTTGCTGACCAGAGTTTTCTCAAACATTTGCTATTCACATTGGGAAATGGAGTCAAATGTAGAAGACTGCTAAGATAAAACTTTGAAAGGCTCTTCATGCCCTATTCTTTATCTCCTTAAACACCACTATTCAGGATTTCAGTGTGAGAACATGGAAGAAATTGTCCCCAGATCATCTATTTTTTGTTCTTATGACTCAAATGCACTTTTCATCAAATCAGGAAGTTAAATATTCATGGTCGGAAACATTCTTCTTTATTAACATTTATATATCTGTATGCATATATATTTTATATATGGAGAGAACACCTCCCAATTCATCATATATACTGTACATTTATATATAGTATAGTGTATATATATTTCATGCATACACATATATTTATACAGAGAAATTTCTATTTCTAGGCACTCTACATGCTATTAAACATTTTCTTTTCATAAAAAGGTCTACATGATCTACACCCACAAAAGGTGGATTTATATCTAACTTAAAAATCTATAAATACCTAAAAGGCAATTTTTCCTTAATCAGTTTATTGATTTCCCAGATTTAATTAATACAATTTCAAAACTTATTCAGTGAAGCAGTACATTCTCCTTTGTATTTTTGGTTGGTGTCTACTGTCATTCTTCAGGGATTCTTTTATAAAAGTAACATGTTTATGCTCTGAGGTCACAGAATAAAATCCTTTCTTTGGAGAGCTCTTTGAAACTTCACTAAGTTGTGTTCTAATACTATTTTCTACTTGAACCTCCACAAGGATTATTGTAGAAGATTTTGGAAAATACTTCCTAAAATGATACATTTGCACACTTTACTGCATAATGATGGCTAGGTATATAAATTAAAATAATAAAAACAAAAATCTTGTCAGGGACTTAGGCAAAAGCATAAAAACCCTTTAAAAATATGTCCATCCTTCAAAATAACAATTACACTTCTGTGAATTCATCCAAAAGAAAATAATCATAAATGTGCCCTACCTATGATCTTTATCACAGTTAGTTTGTACTAGTGAATATTGAAAATATCTAAATTTTTGTTAAGGTATGAGCTAAATAAACCATGGTGCATCCTTACACTGGTACCATGACAGGGGAAAGGAATGATAAAAAAAAAAAAAATAGCAAGCACTTATATAATGCTAACAAGATGCCAAGGGCTATTCTATGTAGATTACTTATATTAATATAAGTAATTCTCTTAACAATCTCAATGAGGCAGATGCTATTATTATCATATCATCCTCGTTTTACATATGAAGAACTGAGGCACAGAGAATTAAGGACCCACCAAAGGTCATACAGCTAGTAAATTGAGAAACCTGGATTTGAACCCAAGCATTGTGTTTTAAGAGTTCGTGTCATAACCATTAATTTATGCTGCTTCATATAGATAAAGTATATTACAAAGTATTGTATGGCATGATTCGACATTTGTAAATATGTGTCCATACACACACACACACACACACACACACACACACACATATAGATATATGTGTATAGATGGAGGTATCATACAAAAAATAATAAAAATACATATAAAACTGTTAACTGTCTCTGGGCAATGAAGTTTTTAAATGTTTTTGTTTACGCAAATATTCTAAATATCCTATAATAACCATATTCTGGACCATTAAATAACCTTAGCAACTTTGTAAAAAACTGAAGTCATGCTAAGTGTGTCCTTTGAACATAAATGAAATTAAACTTGAAATTAATAACAGAAATATATCTGAAAAAATCCCTAAATATTTGGAATTAACAGACTTCTAAATGATCAATGGATGAAACAGCAATTCACAAGGAAAATTAAAAAGATTTTGAACCAAGTGAAAATAAAAATACAACATATCAAAATTATGTGATGCATCTATAATCATGCTTAGAGAGTCATTTATATTATTAAATACTTGTACTAGAAAATGATAAAAGTCTTGAATCATCATCTAAGTTTCCACCTTAAGAAACTTAAAAAGAGAAAGAGCAAATTAAACCTAAAACAAGCATTAACATGTAATAATAAAAATAAGAAAAGAAATTGAAAACAGCAAAACAATAGAGGAAATCAATGAAACCAAAAATTGATTCTCTGGAAAGATCAATAAAACTGATAAACCTAAAGCCAGACTAACCAAGAAAATAGAAAGAAGACACAAATTGTCAATATCAGGAGTGGGAAAGGAGACATCACGGTAGACTCATGAGATATTAAACAAATAATAAGGAAATACTACAAACAGGTTTATACCCATAAATTTGATTAGATGAAATGGACAAATTCCTAAAGGAACATAAACTACTGAAGCTCATAGAAGAAAAAACAGAACATATAAGAAAGAATAAGTTAATTGTCATATATATTAAAGAAACAGCCTGTTTCAGAAAATAGGGACACTTCCCAATTTTTCCTATAAAGCCAGTATCACCCTGACACCAAAATTCAAAGACATTCAAAGAAAACTAGCACCTACTCAGGGGGTGAGAGTGGATCACTTAGTAGATTGTATGAATGCCTGGCCACTGTGCTGTACACCTGAAACTGGTGTAGAATGGTGGTGAGTGTTGACTCAGGTTGAAAAATAAAAATACAGAGAGAGAGAGAGAAAGAGAGAGAGAAAGAAAGAACGATAAACCAATATCATTAGTCATTAGGGAAAGACAAATTAAAACGAATGACATACCACTATATACATATTAGAATGGCTAAAAAACAAAACAAAAAAAGCTGACAATAGCAAGTACTAAAGATGTGGAGCAACTGGAATTCTCATGTTATATTTATAGGAAAACAAATGATGCAGTCACTTTTGAAAATAGTTTGTCAGCTATCACACCTCTAAATTTACCCAAGAGAGATATAAAAAAGTTTTTAACATTTAGTTAAAAACTTCTATGTGAACATTTATAGCAGCTTTATTCTAATTGCACAAAAAAAATAACAACAACAACAATAACAACAAAAACTGGAAACATCTTAATATCCTTTAACTGGTAAATAGAAAAACAAACTATAGTACACCATACAGTGGAATACTACTTAGCAATAAAAATAAATGAACTACAAACTCATACAACAGCATAAACAAGTTTTAAATGCATTATGCTAAGTGAAAGAAGCCAGATTCAAAAGGCTAAATACTACATGAGTTTGTTTATATGACTTTTTTGGAAAAATAAAAATTATAGGAACAGAAAGCAAATCAGTGTTTCCTACAAATGGACACAAGACGATTTTGGAGGGTTATGCAATTGTTCTATATTTTTATTAGGCAGAATGATATTGTTTTTTATTCTTTAATCAGAAACTTTACTGAATTCTAATTAATTTCAATCGTTTGGAGATTCTTTGGGATTTTCTATGGCACTCATAAGTAAGGACATTTTGTTTCTTTCTTCCCAATTCTTAATTCCTCTCATTTATTTTTCTTATTTCATGTATAGAACCAACAGCATAATGATAAAGAATAAGAGTAATAGACACTATCCTTCATTTCTGACTTTAATGGTAATATTTCTAAAGTTTCACCATTAAGTTTATAATTGTTAGTTTTTAATACATACTTTTATGGAGTTAAGAAAATTTCTTTTGTTTTTTGTTGATTAAGAATTTTTTATTTATTACAAATGAAAAATTAATTTTAATGAATAATTTTTTTATGTCTACTGAGATCACTGTTATTATATATAGTAAGTATATACTAACTTCTTTAAATCATTAGATTATATTTAAAACTTTCACATACATGTTTAAAAGTGATATTGGCAGAGAGAACAAGAAATGAAACAAAACAATTGCAAGAAATCATCAAATAACAAAAAAATATATCAATAGAGGAACAAAATAACTGTAAAATAGTAAAAAAAAAATGTACAAGGTGGCAATAGTTACTCACCTAACAATAATTACTTTAAGTATATATGGATGAACTCCTCAATCAAAAGGCAACTGAATGGATAAATAAATAAGATCCACTGATATGCTTTCTATTAAAGACTCACTTTAAATTTAAAGACACACATAGGCTGAAAGTGAAGGGATAGAAAAAGATATTTTATGCAAATAGTAATCAAAGGAGGCAGGGGTGGTTATACTTAGACAAAATAGACTTTAAGTAAAAACCTGTATCTAGAGACTAAAAGGTTTTTATATAATGAAAAAAGAGTCAATTTGACAGGAAGACAAATCAGTTATAAGTAGATACATATCAAATATCAGAACACATAAATATCTAAAGCAAATATTGAGAGACCTAGAAGAAGAAATACACAGCAATACTATAATAGTTGTAGACTTCAATACCCCACTTTCAATAATGAATAGACCATATAACAGAAAATCAAGAAAAAAGCAGACTGATCAACCCCATAGACAAATGGACCTAACAGACATAAACAGAACTTTCCACTCAATAGAATACATATTCTTCTCACGTGCACATGGAACATTCTCTAGGATGGACCACATATTAGATCACAAAACAAATCAACAAATTTAAGAAGATCAAATACATTTCCAATATTTTTCTGACAACAAAATAATCAAGCTAGAAGCCAATGGCAGTAAAAAAAGAAAAAATTCACAAATATGTAGAAACTAAGTGATATACTCTTGAACAACCATTGGATGAAAGAGGAAATCAAAAGGAAATTTTAAAACATATCTTGAAACAAATAAAAATAAAAGTATAACATCCAAAACTATGGGATGGAGCAAAAACGGTACTAAGAAGGGCATTTATAGCAATAAATGCCTACATTAGAAAGGAGGAAAGATCTTAAATAAACAACCTAATTTGTACCTCAGTGAATGAGAAAAAAAGAACAAATGAAGCCCAAAGTTAGCAGAGAGGAAATAAATTAGAGAATAAAAAAACTAGAAAAAAATCAACAAAAATAAGACTTCGATTTTTTGTGTTTTTGTGGAAAATAAAATCAATAAATCCATCACTAGATTATGAATAAAAAGAGAAGTCTCAAATAGAACCAGAAATGAAAGAGTAGACATTAAAATGAATACCTTAAAAATAAAAAGAATCATGAGGGACTATAATGAAGAGTTATATACCAAAAAAAATGGGTAACCTAGAAGAAATAGGCAAATTCCTAGAAACATATAATCTACTAAAATTCAATCAAGATGAACTAGAAAGGCTTAGACGAATAATAAATGAGGAGGTTGAACCAATAATAAAAAACCTGTCAAGAAAGAAAAGCCCAGGACCGGATGGCCTTATGGATGAATTTTACCAAACATTTAAAAAAGAATTAGTGTCAATTCTTCTTAAACTCTTTATAACAATCAAATAAGAAGGAATACTTCCAAATCAATTTTTAAAACTCAGTAAAGATGTCAATTTTTTCCAAACTGATGGATAGATTCTGTAAAATTCCTATCAAACTTCCACTATTATTTGAAATAGTTTCAAATGAGAAAATATTAAATGTCTATTAACATTGGAATGAATAATTAACTGTGGTATAGTTATATCATGGAATGCTATTCTGTGATGAAAATGAGTACACTACTGCTTCACAAATTTTTCTATGAATCTCACAAACATTACATAGAATGAAAGAAGCAAAGCACATAAAAAACGCTGCTTGATCACATTTATATAAAGTTCAAAAACAATGAGTAAAACTAAACAGTAATTTTAGAGATGAGAAGTTAGCCAGCCAGACTATTAAGAAAACCAAGGAAGTGGTTCTATTTGGAGGGAGAAAATAATGTTTGGAAGAGGATATGAATGGGGCTTTTCAGATGTTCCCACTGTTCTAGTTCTTGACCTGAGAAGTGATTATATGATATTTACTTTATTATAAATGATTAAGTTTTACATCTTGTGTACTTTTCTAAAACTGCATTATATACTATAATTTTTAAAAAATAATTTTTAAAAAATGAAAGTTGAACTGGATGAAATTTTTTTATTTCTGAAGTTTGACTCTGGGTCCAAGCATCATAAATACATCAGATTTAAAGTTCTTGGGAAAAGATATATTTATGGTCCATGCTCAGATCCTGACAGAGATTTTAACCAGCCATATTGAGTGGGCATAGAATCTTCACAGATTGAAAAAAAAAAAAAATGTTCAGGGACAAACAATATCATATTGTTGGAAAACAATTCTCTTACATAAACCTGGTCTTAATGCCAAACTCATTTGTTAAGTTCAGCTCTTTGCAGAGAAGTATACATATTTTTAAATGAAGTTGAATAAAAAAGAAAGCACTGTGTAACAAACTGCTTGCGTTTATTATTCCCCTGAAAGGTCTGCTCTTTCAGAATCAAAATCAGCTCTTATACTTACTGCTGAAACCATTTTAAATTCATAAGATAGGCTTTGGAATAATAAAATATATAGTATTTTCTTATTTTTGTCATGTTTGGAGTTCTCCAATAGGTAGTTATCAAAAGCTATGTGATTCAGTTGTGTAGATAATGTGGAAGTATTTATCTCAACAGACTTGTCTGCATTTCCTGTGACTTCTTAGGACACTGGCTCCACCTGGAGGTAGAGATCTGCACATAAATAATATGAAAAATGAGTAACTGCAGTCTACTGCAGACCAGATGCTCAGCCATTCAGGTTTCAAGTGAAGGTTTTACAGTTAGATTATGTCTCCTTGTTGGTGTTCAGGTATGTGCTAAGAGAAACCCTAATCCCTCTCCCCAAGGCGGGGCCATGGAATCTCTTGAAGAAGAAGTAAGTGTATTTTAACTCCTGGGAGCAAGGACATTTGTCAGAGTAAGTGGTAAACCAAAATAGATTGACAAACAAACCATATTTTCCAAACAATAAGTGAGAAGTTTTCTAAAAGTCCTTTTTTAGAAAGTAATATTATTATAGATTAAAAACTGACAACTAGATACAGACAATAAGTGTATGAGATTTTTAAGTGGTTCTATCATCCATATATAGCACAATTGGTGATAATTTGATATTAAGACTAAAGGACTGGGTAGCAGTTACTTAGTGAAGATTAAATGCATTTACTATGTCTGAGCTTCACCTTAAGAATCTTTCCATGTTGAAACTTTCTTGTATTACAGGCTTTGATTGGGACTGAGGAAATCTAGTGGACATAGTATAAAAAATTCTAGATGAGGCTTTTCTGGAAATTGATAAAGAAGTGAACAAAATGTAAACTGTTGTTTGGCCATTATGATCTCATCTTAATCCACTTTTCCATTCTTCCCTCCTATTTCTCACCTTTACATGTTTTACTTTTCTGTCAGACTGTACTCTTCATAATTTCCTGGACATATGCCATAAAGTCTCACTTCTAAACTTTGTTTACTTTAGAATATCCTTTATTTCAATCACTTCTTTCTATTTTTTACTGTATAAATTTTTTTCAGCTTTATTGAGATATAATTAATATATAACATTTTATAAATTTAGGATATACTCATGATGATTTGATATACATATATATTGCAAAGTGCCTGCTATACAAAGATGAGTTAACACATCCATTACCTCATATACTTACCTTTTTTGTATGTGTGTGGTGAGATCATTTAAGATGAACTCTTAGTGGCTTTCAAATATGCAATATAGTGTTGTCAACTATAGCCACCATGCTGTACATCAGTTCTCCAGAACTTAATCATCTTGCATAACTGAAATTTTGTATGCTTTGACCAACATCTGCCCATTTTTCTCCTCTCTCCCAATTCCTGGCAACCATCATTCTACACTGTACACCATTCAACCATGTGAAATCAGGAAGTGTAATGCATCTGGATTTATTCTTTCTAAAGATTGCTTTGGGTATTCGGGGATTTTTGTGGTTTCATACAAATTTAGGATTATGTTTTCTATTTCTGTGAAATATGACATTGGAATTTTGATAGGGATTACATCAAATCTATACATGGCTTTGAGTACTGTGGACATTTTAATACTATTAATTTTTTTTACCTATGAACATGGAATATCTTTCAGTTTACTTGTGTCTTCTTCAGTTTCTTTCATCAATGTCTTATAATTTTTGGTGTAGAAATTTTTTTACCTCCTAGTTAAATTTATTCCCAAGTATTTTATTGCTGTTGATGCTAATGTAATGAGATTTTATTTCTTTTTCAGGTAGTTTATTGTTAGTATATAGAAACGCAACTGATTTGCATGTGTTGATTTTGTATCCTGTGAACTTTACTGAATTTGTTGATTAGTTCAACTTTTTTTCTCATAGTCTTTAAAATATTCTATATGTAAAATCATGTCATCTGCAAAGAAAGATAATTTTTACTTCTCCCACAATCTTCATCTGACTAAATTCTACCACATCCTTCAAGACTAATCTCCCATGGGACCTCCTTTGTATGGCCCAGCAGCACCTTTTATAAAGAATCTGTCACATTTGATATCATATTATACGTATTTTTTTCTCCCCTATTTGATTGTAATTTCTTAAGGGAAGTGGCCTGTTCTCTAAACTTACATCGAATCTATACATGGCTGTAGAGTGTAGAATGATGGTTGCAGAGCCCAAGTAAATGTTTTAACCTGGCACTAGACCAATATTAGTTTAATAAGGTAACAAACAAAGATAATCTTAAAGTGTAATGTTATGTGAGTAAAAATTATTATTGTGCTGCAAGGTAAACATAAATGGTCAGTAGACCACATAAATGACTTCAATTACTATTACTCTTACATAGCCAACATAGGCTTAATGTAAGCTTCTGTTTTTCTGTTGATTATTCACACTCTAGTATTATAATTAGCACCTCTTTTAAAAATTTTCCAAGATAGCAACCCATCATCATATGTGCCCGATTCCACTTCTGTATCTAACTCCATAACATCTATAAAATTCTTTACTACCCCTTAGTATATAATCTTCTAACTTTAGCATTTAGTCTTCCTGCCTTCAGAAAGTTACCTAAGAGCTGGTGTGGCAGAAACTGAGTATAATGTTTCACCTTTTCATTCCCTTTCTTTTTTCCTTCCTTCCTTCCTTCATTCATTCATTATTTTTTTGTCCAACATTTGTTTATTGCTTATTACAAGCCAGACACTCTGCTGTACCCACATTTACATAAATAAATAAAATGTCATTGCTCTTTTGTGGGTCACAGTCTAGAAGACAAGAAAGACATAACTTTTTTTTAAAAAATTCCAAAATGTATTCAGTTTTCTTCACTTTTTCATCTCCTATCCTGTCCTCAATCTATCCCAGATTTTTGTCTATATCACTATAGATATTGCTTTTTTTTGTTTAACATCTGTCTCTCCCCACTTGAATATTAGTTACATCAGAGCATAGACCTTGCCTTTTTTACTTGCTACCATGTGCCTAGCATCTAGCACAGAGCAGGTGCACAATGGTTGTTTCCTAATGAATAACTTACACTGAGGATTTATTTGTTCAGGGTATTTGGGCCGATGGTAGAAAGGATCAACTAACTCCTTTCAAGAGATGCTGGCTTGGCCAAGTGGAACATTTCATTTTAGGCTTAAAAGCTGAGTGGGAGAAGGAATTTAGGATTAGAAAGAAGGAATGGATGTTCTAAAAAGAGGGAGTAGAGTGTGCAAAGATGTAAAAGTGGGAGAGAGCATGGCTTATTTGAGGAGTAAATGAAACCATCCATTATGCATAAGGATGAAGTAGTTAGGATGCTAAGAGAAATTTGAGCTATATCTTTAAAGCATTGAAAGTTCTTAAACAAAGGATAATATACTCATTTTTTATTTTCAAAAGATACCTCTAGGAACATTATGGAAAATGGCTTGAGGGGTAGAGGTGGGGAAGTCAGACAAAGCATAGGAAGTGTTTTGTTGTTGTTTTAATAACTGCTTCATTTCTAAAAGTATTTGAGCATTTGAAATGACTTAGTATTCCATTAGGAGACACTTGAAATCCTCCAAGTAAGTAATAATGTAGACCTGAAGTAAGCTAGTGGCACTGGGCTAAAGGCTGATGGGATGGACTCCAGAAAAAATTAGAAAGTAGAATTGGCCACATAGGGGGAGTAGATAGGGTAGGAGGGAGAGAAGTGTTGATCTGGTTGGAGGTTTCTAATTTGATTAAAGGATGATGTTTTTAACCGAGGTCAAGAATTTAGGAAGTGAAAGAAAATTAGAATGGGAAGAAATTAGTTCATTTTGAGGAATGCTGAATTTGAAACACATATTTAGATGGAGAAAGAGGATATTTTTATTTAATATAGTTATTATATTCTTTATTGCAACTAACAAATAATATGTACACATCTCAGCCAACTTTCCTGCGTATGGTTTCTCCCTGGTACAAAACATCGTGTTACTGCAGCACTATTTTAACCAGATTTTTCTTGTTGTCTACTAGATTGGAGAATTAAAAAAATTAAATTAATGTACATTGGTAAATAATGAGAAGTCCTTTGTAATAACTCACAATTCTGCTTTAATTTCCAAGTATTTGTCATTTGAGGACCTCAACAAGATCAATGAATATTACCAAGTAAGAAGAATAGCAGAAAAACAGTGTTGCAATTAGATAGGCAGACAGTTGTTTACATCTAGACTCTTGCCCACCCTGACATCTAATATGGTTGCTCAGATTAAGAAGTGGTACCAACCTCATTATTATGAAAGCACACTTCAGAGATGCAATCATTATTAATTTCATTCTGGTTGTCTTTAAGGGTTTTTTCCTTAGAAACTATAAATGTGTTTATATTTTGTTATTTTTTCTGTCTGGGTAAGCAATACAAAGAACCCATAATCTCATCAAAATAACTCACCGTACCCTGTAATTTATAAAGCTGTCTCATGGTGATGCCACAGTTAAAGATAACATCCATTCTGCAATACAACATTTGAGTTGTTTTTTCAAGGTCTTAACATGATGCTCTTAGCTGCAATCAAACTTAATTTATCCGAAATTTTGATTGCAATGGAAATATTGAGTTTCCATGGTAGTTAGGAACAAAAAAAATAAACCAATCCCTCTTTTTTCTTTCATCTCTCTCTTTCTCTCTCTCTCTCTCTCTCTCTCTCTCTTTTTCTCTCATAATTTCTGTCTCTGTTTTACTAACTTTTCTCTATCTCTCTCTTTCCCTTATTAATGATCCTTCTTTCAATTTCCTGTTATATTTTTGAAATACTGATGGATGGGCCTGACCCCAGACAAGCTAATTTAGGATCTCCATGAATGAGATATATCAGAAGTTTCTAAATACTTCTCCAGAGACTCATCTGGAGCTGAGAGCCACCCCTCTCCAGAAGCAAATCCACATGGAAGATTCCACAGACTCGTAGTGTGACAATTCGTCCTTCATCTCTATAATTTTAATCTAAATTCACAGCTGCTTCAGCCTTCATATACTGTTAAAAAATATTCTTTTGTTTCAAATTAGGATTCTCTTGATTAACTTTTTCAGAAATTACATTTTAGTACATTGCTGAATTTTATTTTTATTTTTTGGCAAGTAGAGATGGACTCTATCACTAATAACTGATCAATTCCTGGTGACTAAGTTAAGGCCAGTAAAGGAAATAACCACAAGATATTAATAACCACAAGTCAGCACCTACCTATGTGTGTGTCTCACAGGAGGGTCTCCCCTTCTGACTGGAGAAGAAAGATCCCATATATAATGCACATACAATGATTGGCATGCCATCTGGAAGAGAGGCTAATTAGCTAATACTGAGGTGGGGGAAGGTGGATTTAGCTCAGCTGACACACGGAAACTAGAGGAGAAATGAAAGCCACAGAGCCTGGAATTCAGAAGAGCTTATTGGGCTCCAGAAAAGAAAAGTATTTGGAGTGAGGAAGATATTTCATGTTTGAAATAGGAAAAAGAACATCTTCATTCAAAGAGTAACTCTTTTGTGAGGACCGACCATGGATAGCACTAATTCTACATAAAACTGATATCTAAACAGGGCCAGTTAGAGCAAAATCGTGCTCAGATTGTAACTCAGATGTTTTTCTTGGTGCCACTACTGCCATATGTAGGTATGAGCATTCTTGTATCTTTTTGGCTTATGATGTGAAGTTTTAACCAGTGAAACCTTGAATTAGTTTGCTAGGCCTTCTATGGCAAAGGCTGAGTGCCTTAAACAACAAAAATTTATCTTCTCACAGTTATGAAGTCCAAGGTGTCAGCAGAGTTGGTTCCTTCCAAGGCTTCCCTCCTTGACTTGATGGCAGTCTTCTCCTTGTGTCTTCCCATAGTCCTCCCTCTATGTCTGTCTATCCTAATTTCTTCTTAAAAGAACACCAGTTATATTGGATTAGAGTCCACCCTAATGACCTCATTTTAACTTAATTACTCCTTTGAAAACTGTATCTCCAAGCAGTCACTTTCTGAGATACTGGAGGTTAGGACTTTAAAAATATAAATTTTTTTGAGAAGGGATGCAAATCAGTCCATAGCAAACCTATACATAAAATATTCTTTAAAAAATCTGAAAATATAATTGATAAAGACTTTTTAGTGATTATTTTTTATTATTTAGGGACCCTCATTCTAACATTAATATGAGATTATAGAAAGCCCTGAAAAATAAGAGAATATCCTTGACGTGGATCAGAACAGAATGGGTCTTGTGCCAAAATGAAAATTTTCTTTTGACTTATGGAGCCAAGATCAGCATTGTCATATCACTTTGATTCTGGATGAGCTTCAAACTGCATGCTTGCCTGCCTGCAGCCTGTGTCAAAAGCAATTCAGAAAAAAGGCTCTTACACCGAACATCATGGTTCCAAGGCAGAAAGAGTGCAGGAGAGTAGGGAGCTGTTAAAAAGGCAACCAGAGTCTTCTAATGGCTTTTGGTAATCGGCCCAGCTGTACTAATTTGATTTTTTGAACTGAAAACCCCAGGATGGTGCCCTGAACGACTAAGCTCATGCTGGAAATAGCATCCTTTAAAGTGTGGCTCCAGGGAGAGCCTGTGTAGTATAAATAGCTTTAGGAATTAATTTCAAGATATGGGCCAGGTAAGTAAGTAATGGACTCCTTGGTAACATCAAAGATGCACTGACTATTTTTATCTATTGATAGATTTTTAATTGAAATAATGATCCAATGTTATAAGAATGAATGCTTCCTCACAATACCTAATTTCTATCTAGAAACTATGATTAGACATTACTTATTTAAAACTCAGGTATCTAGTGACCTCATCCATCTTGAACACAGCCAAGAACCAAGAAATAACCACAAATGGTCCCTGAACAGCAACTCATGATGTCACATGCAGTGAAGATAATGCATTTTGTTTCTTGGAGATCTGCTCAGACCCACTCTCGTAATTTGTTTACTCCTGGTTTTCATGTAGTTCAAATTCACATATTATCCAAACCCAAAGATCAGGTGCCTCAGATTATAAGGACTTCTAATGGATACTATGCAGCAGAAAGAAGGATCATTGGACTGATCATAGAGAACATTTCAAAAAAGTCTCTAATAAGCAAACAATTCAAAAAGCAGTGACTTTGGGGGTTGTTTAGTGTATAAGGCAAAGAGCCTGCTCACATCAAATGGCTTTTGAGTGTATCCTAGAATACCAACTGAGATTTGTAATAGTGACTTTGGATAATTAAGGATAGTGTGATATGATCAATATGCTCTGGTTGAGAAGGTAAAGCAGCATATGAGTGCTTTAGAACAATTCTGTTCAAATAGAATAGGATAAAAGGAGCTACTATGAATCCTGAAAAAAGTAATACTTGTGCTCCTTGAGGAAAATCAGCCATTTGCTAATGACTTCTGAAGCCAAAGATTTACTGTGATTGTTCATTTCTAACCAAAGGGCATTCTTTGCTTTCATCTTCAAATCTCATCAAAGTTACCAGAATCAATTTGAGTTTAATCTCTGGTAGACAGGTCAAAGGAAGGCCCTAATCTTTCTCGAGGGCCTGCCTGTACTTGATTTCCCATGTGACAATCAGGTGGACAGGGCAAATCTAACAATAGATGCCACCAGAGACCCACTGATGGAAGGCCTAAGGATCTAATTCAATGTGTTTATCTTTGTTCAGAGTTAATACTGCTTACGCTTAGTTGCAATTAAAATAGCATTTTATGTAGCATTTTAAAAATCTGGTTATTTCCCATAGGTCATCTATACTGATTCAGTTATACTCATTTATACTCATCTAAATTTCTGGAAGAAATATTCATGTCATAGGTAAGACAAGTAAATGGGAATTTCACATTGTTCTGATATGCAGTTCAGTCCTAAAGCTCAAAACAAAAGGTGCTATATTTCCCATGCGCTCTGGACATCCCCACTCCTCCCATCCCTAAGCAGCTGACTGAGGAGCTACAGAATCTGCCCACAAACCCTCTAGTTTTGAAAAGACCCCTGAGAGAGAGGACAGAAGGAATGTTCTCTTCCTCAGAGCCAGTAAGGTGAGTGGGCACCTGGAGGAGAATTCATTTTTAGACTGAGGATGCTTTCCAGAAGAGAAAACTGGCATATGGGTTTTTAACCGGCGTGCAGACCCGTCTCCGTGCCTCTGCCGGGAGAGTGGTTGGGAAGAGCTCTTCAGGTACTGCTTGGGGATTTGAGGTAAGGGGTGGGGCTGGGGAGGATAAAGTGGGATGTGTAAGCATAGAGATTGGTGCTTGCATCTGTTCTAGAGAGGCCCATCAGAGCAGCCTGTGCCAGCAGGGGTATGGGGTGCTAGAGAGACAATGGTCCCAACCACACATCACCCCATCCATTCTCCAAGGTTCTGGGAGGCCATAGAAGAGAGATGCTGTGATTCTTGTGGCTGCTCTAGAAGTACAGAAAGTCATGGAGGGATTTGTAGGGAGACATGGGTGCTTGTAAAGGTAGAGAGGCTTCTTCTCTGATGAAGGAACCTGGAGAGAAAATGAACACCACCCAGAGAAAACCACTCCCATTTAAATCCAGCTCCTTCAGGGTTGGGGTAGGAAGTGAACAGATGAAGAGGAAATCTTATAGAAGGATGGATTGGCTGACGTTGGGAGCTATCTCTAGTCTCTGTTCTGGTTCACCTGGGTATCACAGGAGTATTCTCAGAGGCAGGTTATGGTCCCTCTTCCCTGCATGAAGCCCTGGGAGCTAGTCTAGGGGGTCTAGTCTCTGATAAGGAGGGAGGCTGAATCAGATTTAGACTGACATTTTTTTTAACTGGAGTGGATTAATTTTAAAAATCAAAAGTGACAGAAACTTAAGTCATAGGCTGTAGAAAATTAGGAAAGTGTAGTTAAAAGCAGCCCAGACATTTGCAGGGAAGGGAGACAATGTCCATAATTCTAACCAGGAGCTCAGGTTCCCCAGCCGTGTCTTTACCCAGCCCTGAGAGTTACCTTCCAGACCCAGGCATTGGATGCTCAGAGCCACTATAATCACAGAGGTAAAGGTAATTCTGGAAATGGTCCTGGGATTGCTCTAGGTCTGAGATATTGCTAAAAATTTTAAAACCCAGATTTTAAAGTATATATTCTTTTATTCAATGTAGTTTTGAAAAACTTGCCACAATGGTAGGAAAGTCTTTTGCTGAAATGATTTAAATGACTTTTGTTCTATCTTGTATGTAGGAAGAGAAAATTCAAATGTATGAAGATTTCTTTAAGATGTGCATTCCTTTCTGCTAGCTCTAGTACATATTTTACTTTGGGGAAAAATAATAATAGTTTTACGTTTATACTCCTCAGAAAACGAGTTAGACATATATTCTTCTGAAGAAATACCAGAGAATTTTTTTTTCACCATATAACAGAGTCTCAGTGACTGAGTTCATGATTGGGACCCTGTTGGGCCTGTGCTCTAAACTTCCCCAAAATCTACATAATGGGGTTCTTTTTGTTTTAGTTTTTATTTCAGACTATTTTCATATTTTCTGTGCTCAGAAATGTAGTGTATTAACTTAATAGAAACCATTATTTTTCCAACATGATGGATAAGGACATTGAGACACAGATAGGTTAGGTACCCTGACTTAGTCACTTAGCTTATTAAGTGGAGGAGCCGATAATAAAGCTCATGTAGTCTAGCCGGTTAAATCAGTCTCACACCTGCACCAACACTGGGTATGATCATTTAAAAGTTCTTTGCCAGTTAAGTAGGCAAAAATAGCATCTTACTGATGTTTTATTTTGCAACTCCTTTATTACTAGTAATGATGCAATTTTGTTTGTAATAGGTTATTAATTTTTGTATTCCTTTTTTGGGGAATTGCCTGTTCATGACCCTTTTCTCCTTTTTCTATTGATATTAATCTTTCTGTTTTTGATTTATGAGAGTTCTTCATTTTCACCATTTGACTATCTGTGTGTGTACGTGTATGTGGCAGAGAAGTGTGTTTGCCTGTGTGCAAGTTATAAAAGTTATTATGTAGTCATATCTATCAATATTTTCTTTTATGATTTTCTTTGTTGTTTAATTTAAAAGGCCACCTAATTATGTTCATGCATGTTTTCTTCTTATTCTTTTAGATTTTTGTTTTTTCTTCAACATTTTAATTATAAATATTTTCATATAGGAAGTCGAAAGAATTTCATAGCAAACATCTGTATACACATACCTAAATTCTACCATTAACATTTTACTGTACTTGCTTTATGTATAGTTATCCATCTATTCCTCATCCCTTTATTATTCTGTTAATCTAGTTTATTTGGGGTGCTTTCAAAGTAAATTGAAGACAGTATACTTCCCCTCTAAGTACTTGGCATGCATATCACTAATTAGAGTTCAGTGTTTGTTTATACTTTGTTTCATTCTATGTAAAATTTACCTACAAAGAAATACACACACCTAAATGTACTTTCACTTAGTTTTGACAAATGCATGCATCTGTTATAACTAAAAATCGTGTTAGGATATAGAGCTTTATCACTACCTCAGAGAGTTTCCTGCCACTAACCTCACCTTCCCCCCGCCCTCAACATACCACCAGAGAAAAAGTGTCTTAATTTTTTTATGCCATAAATGACTTGCCTCTTCTACAATCTCACTTAAGTAGAGTTATACAGTGTTGGAATACAATTCTCCATGGATTGCTCACATTTCTGCATATCTTGCTAACAGAGATACTGATGATGGCTTTTGTCCCAGACTCTCTTTTCAAGGATATTTGTATTGTGAGTGGTTTTAAAAACAAAAATAGTGTCTGTCTCACAAGCAGAGAGCAGACATGCTCACTGCCCACAATAAAGGATGCAGGTTTGCCAAGCTCAGGGTCTCCCCTGCATGTGTAGGTGTCACTTGGCTCTTCATGTCACTCTATGTGACTTGTGCAAGAAACTGCTGATGCTTTGGCTACTGCTGTAGCTGTGAGTAATACAGTCATTTGTCACTGACCCCAGAGTCCTGCACCCATGAAAAGGTGGCAGGCTAACTGGCTAGCTTCCAAATAGAGTAAAATCTCTGACCCTTTGCAGTTCTTAATGCACAGTGTATACTCTAGCTTCCTTCTCTCAGTTTGGAAATTGCATTTATCAGTAATGCTTTTTGTTTTTATTGTTGAATAGTATTCCATTATTTCACAGTTCATCTCTCCAGCCTCCTGGCTCTGCTACTTACTGTCCAGATACACTTAAATAAGTTATTTAGCTTCAGTTTCTCCAGCCTTAAAACTAAGATAATAATGAAGCTTGCTTCATAGGATTGTCAAGAGAATTAAACAAAGAGGTCTAAATAAAGTGATATACACATACCTGGCACATAATTTTATACCTACTGCAGGAAATATTGTTATTATGATTTAAAATTTGAGGTTGTAGTGCATCTTAACCTGACTTTAGGGTGATGACATGAAACTGTGTAAGCTGTCCAGAAGACCTGAGTTGAAGAATGTAATGTTTTCCATGCTGGCAAGTGTCTTTTTCTCTGTAAACTTCTGCTTGTTTTAAGGTGGTGTGTGTGAGTGTGTGAGTGTTTGTGTATGTGTGTGTTTTGAAAGTGTGAGGGGTGGTTGACAAAGAGGAAGAAAGAGGATAAAAAAAGGAAGCAAAACCATGGGGTTAAATCAACCCACCAAAGAATGGGGTGCACATGATCCCCACATGCTGCCTTCTTGGCAAGCGCAAGGAAGCCAATGTCACTTACTCTCACTACTTGGCTAGGCTCTGTTTTCAAACCTAGAGCCTCATCTGTCACTGTGCCTGAGTGCCTTCAGGTCAATGGAACAGGCCTGGAGGTCAGAAAGCCTGGTATTTATAGAAGCACCTCCCTAGTAACTGATAAAATTATTGTCACACATGGAGGGAAGCATGATTTTCATTCTGAGTTGAGTGTAATCCATGATTTAGAGTGGGGCTGTCCAGCTTCCTGCTCCCATGCTACCTGTAAAATGCATGTCTCCCATCATTCCAGTGCCATAAGAGGGATAACACCTGGGACACAGTCATTTCTTAGTAATTACAAAATCGCAAGTACAGATGGTCCTTGACTTAATGATAGTTCAACTTACAATTTTTCAACTTTACAATGGTGTGAAAGTGATATGCATACTTCACATTTTAAATTTTGGTCTTTTCCCAGGTTAGTGATATGTGAGATGATACTCTCTCACGGTGCCGAGCAGCCACGCAATCACAACAGTAAACAACCAATAATCTACAGTGTACTGTGTTGCCATCATTTTTTGGATATTGTGTTCTAAGCATGCTTAAGGTAGGCTAGGCTAAGCTATTCCCTTTTGTGGGTTAGATGTATTAAAAGCATTTTTAATTTATGGTATTTTCAACTTACAATGGGTTTATCAGGATGTAACCTCATTGTAAGTCAGGGAGCATTTGTAATGTGCTTACTGACTTAAATTTGCACAGTAGTTCCTCCTTTATCCATAGTTTCATTTTTTTGCACTTTCAGTTACTTGTGGTCAGCCATGGTCCAAAAATATTAAATGAACAACTCCAAAAATAAACAACTCTTAAGTTTTAAACTGCATACTGTTCAAAGCAACTTGATAAAATCTCACAGCATCTTGATCCATCCTGCCAGGGACATGAATCATCCCTTTAGTGTTAAATCTCCCTTTGGTGTTAAATCATCCCTTTGTCCAGTGCATCCACACTGCGTATGCTACCCATTCATTAGTCACTTAGTAGTCAGCTCTGCTATCAGACAGGCTATCACAGTATCACAGTCTTGTGTTCAAGTAACCCTTATTTTACTTAATAATGGCCCCCAAGTACAAGAGCAGTGATGCTGGCAATCTAAATATGCCCTCAAGATGCCATAAAAATGCTTCCTTTAAGTGAAAAGGTATATGTGTATAAATAAAATCAGTATAGTTGACCCTTGAACAACACAGGTTTGAATTGTATGGGTTCACTCACTTATGTGTGGATGTTTAAAAAATGAATACTGTAAATGTTTTTTCTCTTACAACTTTCTTAATAACATTTCTTTTTCTCATATAACATACAAAATAGGTGTTAATCGACTGTGTTATCAGTAAAGCTTCTCATCAACAGTAAATTATCGATAGGTTTTAGGGGAGCCTAAAATTATATGTGGATTTTCAACTGTATGGGGGGTGGTGCCCCCAACTCTGAGTCACCCAAGGGTCAACTGTATACATAGGATTTGATACTATCCACAGTTTCAAGCATCCACTGGGGGTCTTAGAAAGTATTCTCCATGGATCAAGAGAAACTGCTGTATTCTCTGTACGTCTGTCTCCAGTAGCTGTCTCGCCATCAACAGATACTTGATTATTAGTATGCATCTCTCTAGGTTATGGGCAACACTAAATCATTCTCATTCTCTTATTAGTTTTTAGCCATTAATTTTTCCATTAAGATTTATCAAGTATTTTACTCTATGCACTGCTATAAGACTTTTTTCAATAAAAGCTCAAAATCTAGATTTTTATATGAATTCTCCCAAATATTATATCTTGGCAACCAAACAAAAATAAATAAATAGATAGATAGATAGATAGATAGATAGATAGATAGATAGATAGATAAAAGCACTATTTGGGCCGACCAAAACATGCCTGTGTATTGTGCGGCACCCGTGAGCTGCCAATGTTCAATTTTTCACTTATGGCTTTGCCTCATGGCACAGGAGGGTTTGTATTTTCTTGTCAGGGACTAAGAAGTGATACTGACCTGTCAATCCCAACGAGGGCCCAGCAGCCTGATTTTACCAGCAGACCAATTTGTGGCGATTATCAAGTTCTATTTTTAGTTACCTGCGGCACTTTCCATTGTTAGAACCCCATGGAACTGAAAGGTTGGCGCTCGTCCCAAATGTGTCACTGACAGACTGAAGAAATCTGAACAATTGTGTTGACACATCAAGTGTGTGCAACAGTGTCCTGGCTCTGCAGTCCCTGCGCTATAATGACAGTTCCTTTTTCTGGGGCTCCCACCAGTGCTTTCAGAGATCACTGAGCCAGGAGCCCTTGGTAACAATAACACACATGTATGAATCTTTGGCAGCAAGGTTCCTCTAGGTCAGGCTGATCCTGTACTTGTCTGGTCTTCCTGGGAAGAACCTGAACCTGGCCTCTAAGAGTGGAATGCTGATTGGCACTTGGACAAAAATGTGAATTCTGTAACTAGACAACATTTAGTGGTTAGTTTTACCAAAGACCAAATGACTACTGTTCTGCTATTTGCTTTGTTGCTGCTAAATTGTCTTAGGTAATTTTGATACTAATGAAAAATATTCTACGTCTTGTCCAGCAATACTGTGAATCAGGTAGGGTTTAGGTAAGGAACACATGACATACTCAACAAGGGTGATTCAACAGAGTAAAAAGGGACTAGTTACTAAGGTTTGGTCAGGGCAAAGGGAAACCAATAATGAATGGGGCAAAGCAAGAAGCTGCTTCTACCCTTGGAAATGAAGTGACCACAGGAAGGAATGACTGCCAGAAAAAGTAGCTCTAACTCTAAGTAAGGGAGCAGGAGTCTTAGAAGAGCACACTCACTGCCAGCCATGGCCCCGGGTGGTGAACTCTCTCTCCTCCTGCCTCCAGTCTCCTATCAGTGCTTCACACTGGCCAGTCCAGCCAGAAACTGAAGGCAAGGGAGCCAAGGTCACATGGTCTCCAGCAATCAGCTTCTGGGAGTAGGCAAAGTGGGAAAGGAGGATGGAGAGTGAGTCTAAAGGGGGAAATGCAGAAAGCCAGCACACTTTACAAACTCTTAAAAGATGTTCTAATCATATTTTCCTAGTGGCAATGTCAGCTCATTTCCGATGAGCACTAGTATGGTGCCATAATTATTACTAATCTATGACTTCTCTGAAAAAGGACTAGGGCAAAAAGGGGCTCAATCCAAGTTATGGAATTCTGATTATAGTATGAATTTCTGTGCTTTTTCAAAGGGTGCATTTAGAGCTGTTAGAGTGAACAGTGGCAGCAAGCACATGAGCTAGGGGCCCAGACACCTGTCTTCCTGCTCTGTTCTTAATTTAAAGTAATGCTTTTGATTTGAATGACTTTTAAATCATGAATACACTTTTCAGCTTGCCACGGGCCTCACCACTCCCTAAAGTTACACCCAGTTCTTTATATTTCTGTCTGGCTATTGAATGCCCTGGAGTTTGTGACCTTAAATCTAAATCTCTGGGGAGTGATTCTCAAAGTGTGCCTGGTATTAACCTAGGAACTCGTTAGAAATGCAGATTGTAAGACTCCACTCCAGATATACTGAATCAGTGGGACCAAGTGAGCTGTGTTAACAAGCCTTCCTGGGCATTCTGATGTTCATACAAGTTTGAGGTCACTGCAATATAGAGCTCAGGGCCCTTAATGTCTTGTCACATAGGGCACATTCACGTCTGGATCTGTTGCCTTCATATCCCTTCGCACACAGTAGCTACAAGCTAGACTGAAGTCCTTTTGGAAGCTGACCTCTATTAGCAGCACTGAGATTAATCCTTGCTGATTCATTAATGCTACTGTTACTTACTAACTTAAGATATTGCATTGCCAAGATCATGTTGAAAGATTCATAAAAGGTGAGAATGGAATTAAAAAAAATAATAATATTGGCTATATGTCCGACTTTCCTAGGTTGGGCTGGTAAAATATGGCAATAAAATAGATATTGGAAACTCAGAGCTTGACAGCATGACTCGGTAGGCATGAGGAAGACAAAGGAGTGGTACCTGGTAAGCCTTTGAGAATGAGAAGGCCCTGTTTCCTCCTGTTTCAGGGAGATCACTCTCCCCACTAAAGGGCTGCTGGCTAGCTAGTGACCCTGAGTCCAAGAAGTGTTTACCTGGACAAGCAGAAAAGAGAAAAAAAAACCTGGCCCTGGTTTGATCCATGGTTCTTCAAACCATTTTTTTTCTTGGATTCCTGGAGACTAATTGTCTTGGGAAAACAAAGGCAGCAACAAGGCCATCAGTGATAAAAGGGCTCCTTCCAGTTGCTGCTCACTGCTGCCTTCTAGCCTGTGAGCCCAGTGATTAGTCATGTGCCCCCAGAAACTCTTGCTGGATTTGGAGTTGCCTAAAAAGGCAATTACATTGTGACATTGACTGAGTGGTCATGGACAAGTCATTTCACTTTTCTGGACTTGGATCTGTAAAAATGAAATGTCTTAAACGAATACTCCAGTGTTCTGTAACTGTATATGGTGACAGAATTGGTCTGCTCAGTATAATTTTCTGTGAAATTATTGCCTGAGATGGTCTACATTGCAGAAAAAATGAACAATTAGAACTGGCAATTGTTAGCCAAGGGGATATATTAGTTCTCCATTGCTGCATAACAAGTTGTCTCACAATGTTCAATGACAAATATTTATTATTTCACAGTTGCTGAGAGTCAGGAATCTGGGAACTGGGAATGGCTTACTTAGAGGGTTCTGGTTTGGGTCCCTCTTGAGTTTGCAGTAGAAATATTTGATGGCTTGATTGAGCTGGAGGATCTGCTTTCAAACTTACTCATGTTGGCAGGATGTTTCAGTTTCTTGCTACACGGACCTCTTCTCAGACTTGCTTACAATATGGCATCTGGCTTATTCTCCAGAGAGAATTATCTGATAAAGAGAATGAGCAACAAGGACAATAATGTCATTTATCACCTAATTTCAAAAGTGACATGTCATCATTTCTGCCATATTCTATTGGTCACATAGACCAACTCTAGTTCTTTATGGGGGGGGACTAGCTGAGGGTGTGAATACCAGGAGACAGGGACCATTGGGGACCATCTGGGAGGCTGGTTTCCACAGTGGACCATGTAGCTGCTGATGGATTGCTTCATAAATTAGGACTGGTGCAGGTGTCAGAACAGCTGTAAATTGTAAAGGTAGACCCAGCAAGAGCTGGTCAAGAGCCAAGTATTTTTCTAATTGTGATGCAGCTCATTGTAGGAAATTACACACTTGAACTGCTGAGACCCAGGGACACTCACCTGGCTTAGGCTATCTGCATGTGTTTCTTTTTTCTTTGCTGCAGGATCCAGGTACTCAGCCTGATTCTCTTCCTTTAATTATTGCCACCACCCTCTTTGCACCTCAGGATTCCTTTCCACTCATGACCAACTGGAAAAGGTGAGGTTTCCAGTCTCAACCCCTTTTGCTGTCCTGGAAGCCAGGCATACTGTTACTTCTCATTTTAAGAGTTTCCCTGCTAATTACTATAGGGAAGCAGCCCACACCTGGGGAAAATACAAAGCTAAAGAAACCTCTCTGAATTTTTATGACTTAAGATTCTGCTCAATAGGTTCTTGGCTTCCCAGGCGATCAAAGCCAGGAACCCGGTGGTCTTATCCTCTGTCTTTTTCTTTGGGTCTTGCTGATCTTTTTCTGCTTGAAATCTCCTTCTAAATCTACAGTACTAAAATGTTCAAATGTGGAGCAAGGGATAGAAATTAGCTCATTTATTTACTAGAAATATATATTGAGGTACTGTCCTAGGGTTTATTTGCCTCTCTTTGCATTTGGGGCTGGGGTGATAGGGACAGGTGACATCCATACTGACAGAGCATTGCTGACTGAGTCAGGCTTTGTGACCCTTAACATTTCTCCAAAGAACCTTGACAACCAGAGCTATATCTGGCTTTAAACTGGATTTGAGTTTAAGAATTAGGTGTTGGAATTAAAAAAAAAAATCAGTGTTGTGCCCTTAAATTCAAAAAAAAAAAAAAAAGCAAAGCAAAAATGTCAGAAAGTCCCTTGGAAGATGACAGATAAGGGCTTCTCTTTTCTTGTTTGCTATTTTATTTTTACTAAAGAAGCTCTTCCTCTCTAATTAATTGTTGAGCATCCCAAACATATGCAGACATGCAAAGAAATTTATTATAAACCTGACAAAGACTACTGTCACTGTGATAAGCACTGAATCAAAGTAATTTCAACACAGATGTTTCTGTTTGATGAAAAGTCACTTAAAATAATGAATTGGAACATTTAGAAAGCTTACATATTTGGTAGCTGTTCTATTAGTAAAGTATTAGGAGAACAAATGTTTCATATTAAATCATAGCTAACTGCTTCTCTGAAAAATAATATAAATCTCCCTTTATAGAGAGGCTTTCATCTGAAACTCTTAGTGCATTTAATGTGTATTAAGTAATAAAACACTCTTATCAGATGACACTAAATGACAATTGTGATCTCTATTTTGAAGAGGAAGAATGGAGTCACCAAGGACAAAACAACTTGCCTGAATTTTCATAATCATAATAGCTGCTTCTTACTGCATCTTAACTATATGTCAGGCACACTGTTAACATGTGTTACGTGCATTCTCATTAGATTCTCAAAAAAAGCTCTGTAAATAGGTACAATCATTGAGACTAAGAGAGGTTAAGTTACTTCCTCAAAGTGACACAATAACTTACCCAAGTTATACCACTGTGCTATCCATAGTAAATTAGGAGCAAACACAGAACCCAAACCTTTCTCTTTTGATACCTCTCTAACCCTATGTTTCTTCATCTAATTATTCTAGAATACTTAAAGACCTCAAATTCCCCAAAATAATGAATTGTCCACCAGTATTATTATGTTAAAAAGAATCACAGCGAGGCCTTGATTTCTGAGTCAGGACTGAAGACTGTGTGAAGATCTATCCAACCCCAGTGGGTAGAATAAACTTTTCACAGCTGCACAGAACCTGTGTAATGTTATTTGTGGCACAGTGAAGGACCAAGAAAAATCTTGTATTTGGGGAGAAATGATACGTGCATGATATTATGAGAGTCTAGCAATCTTTTTGCCTGCGGTGGCAAGGTAAATTATATCACACCAAAAAACCCACAAAAATCACTAATGGCAATATGTTGGGTTAATAGAGAAAGTTCATGAAAAAAAGAAACAGACCCATAGCATGAGATGGCCCTTAGTTCTGACTTAAAGCTTAAATCGCTATATGAGAAGGATCAGTGCTGCAAAGTTGCATTCAGTACGTTCTATCAAAGACATTATCCTAACTAGATCAAAGCCCAGGAAAGGACTTAAAAAGCTGTGCTGGGAGTCTCATGGCCCTCTTCCATTCATTACCCAAAAGGGGAAAGACAGAAGGAAGAATACACAATTGCTAAATAGTTCCTGTGGGAAAGACCTGGGCAGAGAGAAAATCAAGAGAACAAAGGAAAGCCATTTGAGTCAAAGACCTAGATGGTGCTTAAACTTGAGCTTTTGATTCATTGATGGCTTTGAAATTAAATCTTGACTAAGCACCTGCCATATGTAAATCTCTGGGTTCAGTGCTTCCAGGAAACAGGCAAGTAACATCCATCATGGAACATGCTAATAGCCGAGACAAGATGCACAAATAATGAGGTCATGATGAAATTATGCTGTCATTTACTCTAGGAATGTCACAAAAGCACCAAATTGGAGGAGGACAAATTCTTATTGGGGAATTGTATAGGATTTGGCACTTTTCGTTGGGGCAACAAATATCAAGCAGAAAGAACAGTAAAAATAAAGGCACAGAAATGAAAATTTTTAAAAAAAGTTAAAATGACACCAGTAGTCCAATTTGGCAAGAATGCAAAGTATGATGAGAGAGTAGTAGAAGATGAGGTTGGAAATGTAGGTAGGGAAAAGATGGAGCAGAGCCTGGGGTAATCTGTGCTAAAACATCATGCATTTATTCTGGAAGACTCTTGAACAGGAGAATGACAGGATCAACCCTGTGTCTTAGGAAAATAATTCTGGCAGCAGTGTGGAGCAATGCCCTCTTTCTTTATTCCTCAGGGATACTCTTCATGAACTAGGGGGCTAGTGGATCACATGTATTAGAATATAAATGAATGAGAGGAGTGACACTAAAGGAATAATCATACTAATTTATGAAAATTTTTAAAAGTTGGCAGTTTGTTATGGGTGATAAATGAGAAATGACACTGTTGATAATTAGCTGTGACACACAATTAGGAGGTGAGAACTGCTAGTGTACAGTGCAAGTCTATATGTGTTGGCAAAAAAAACTAAGCCTGGGTCATGGAAGCTGTTGTGTAGGCATTGGCAGGAATACAGCTGTCCTAGTCCTTTCAATCTGCTATAATAGAATATCATAAGCTAGGTGGCTTATGAACAACAGAGTTTATTTCTCATCAGTCCTGGAGGCTGAAAGTACAAGATCAAGACACCTGCAGACTAGATGTCTGGTGAGGGCCCACATCCTGCTTCATAGATGGCTGTGTTCTCGCTGTGTCCTCACATGGTGAAAGGATGAGGCGCTCTCTGGAGTCTCTTTTATAAGGGCACCAATCCATTCATGAGGGCTCCAACTTTGTGACTGAAGCATCTCTCAAATGCCCCACATCCAAATAACGTCACATTGGGGATTAGTTTCCAACATAGGAATTTTGGGGGGACAGAAACATTTGGTCTATTGCTGGAGCCAGCCAGCTAAGATCAAACAGTTCCCGAGAGGGGGAGTGAGAATTGAGAAAAAAGAAAAAGAGAGACAGAAGATAGAGAGAGAGACAGAGAGTCGGGAGGGCTAACAGTGAATACTGCGCCCCGAGTTTATTTAGCACAACATATATATACCCTTGGAATAGCAGGAGAAGCAACACCCACACATATAAAAATGATTGCTGACCTTTACATAAGTTCTCTCAAAACATCCTTGTTCCTGTTGTAGTCTCTTATTCCCTGGGGCAAGGAACATTCAACTCTTTCCATTAAGCCACCTTCAATAATGAGCTATCCATTAAGCCAATCTTCCTCCTTCAGTAATGAGCCCACCTACTCTGCAAACTTCTAGCTAGCAGGCAACTCCAACCCTGTCTGCAGGGCATTCAGTAAGAATGGCTCCCAACAGTCTATAGCAACTGTTATGGATAAGGTGGTATTACAAAGACTTAGAAAGTGAAGAGGAGAGGATGGTAGACACAAAGCTGCAGTGTGTGGTTGTGCATGGTATGAGCTTTATAGGGTAGCATTTGTGAATGGCCACTCACACTCCACTGTAGTCCTAAATGCCCATCCTCCTCACCATTGTGGGGTTCACAAAATATCCTCATGTCTTATTGCTATATTTTTTCAGCAATCTACCCCCATAGTACACTTGATGAGGACAGACACCTGTCTCTCTTTTCCCCCTCCACAGCTCTTGGGATAGCTGTGGAGGGGTTGATTCTGGATAGTGGAGAAAGACATTTCCAGAATGGTTCAAGTTAAGCTCTGAAAAATCACAGCTACCGTTGATTTAGCAGTAGGGGCCACTGTGGAGTACAGAATCAAGGGCTGTGATGACAACTTAAATTATCCTCTGGTTTAGAGGCATTCAGGCATAATCAGTAGACCTTTAAATAAGCAAGAATGCTGGAGGCTCAGAAACCTTTTCTTCTTTACAGTTTCCTGTTATGGGTTGACTCTAATCCCCCAAATACTCCTATGTTGAAGTCCTAACTCCCAGGACCTCAGAAGGTATCCATATCTGGAAACAGGGTTGCTGCAGATGTGATTAGTTAAGATGAGATCATACTGGAGTAGGGTGGGCTCCTAATCCAATATGACTGGTGTACTTATAAAAGGGGAAATATGGACACAGACAGACAGACACACACACACACACACACACACACACACACACACACACACATGGAGAAGACGATGTGGAGATGAAGGCAGATAATGGATGATACTTCTACAATTAAAAGAACATCAGAGATAGCTAGCAAACTACCAGAGGCTAGAAAAGAAGCATATTACAGGTTCTTCCTCACAGCCCTCAGAAGGAACCGATTCTGTCAACACCTTGATCTCAGACTTCTGGCCTCCAAACTGTGAAACAATAAATTTCTGTTATTTAAGACACTCGGATTGTTTATCTTCTTTGTTACAGCATCCCTAGCAAACAAATACACTAATTACGAGTGGCCCCTGCCCTTATAAGGTGGTCACCCCTGGAGTGGCCTCTGTTCTGCACGGTGGCAGCATACACCATCTGCTCATGTTACTGCAGAGCAACATTTTCAGAATATAGCCATAGTCTTGATAAGGAAGCTAAATAAATTTGTGTTTCTAGCAATACTGTTTTGAATCTAAATATGTGGTAGTAAAAAGAAAATCAAAGTCTCAGAGCTGAGCTGTTCTCACGACAAGTTGGGACACGGAGCTAACAGCTTGTGCAGCTGGTGGCATCTCCTCATGCTGACCAGTGATTCCTCAGGTCCAAAGTGAGTGGCGCTGGTCCCCCATTTCTCTCTAGTCACTTGATTCTTTAGCAGAGGCATTAGCCTGGGCTATGCTAGGTCCTCTCTTTGAAATAGTCTCCCTTGTGAATTTTTTCCCCAGTGAGACTTGACTATTCTTATTACATTGAAATACCCTTTCATGCCTTATTTTATTTGGCCTGGCATGATATTGCAAACACTTCAAGGCAGGGGTTCTAATTTTATCTCTTCTCTAAAGCTTTAGTACACTAAACATATAATTTATTTAATAGTAACCATAAAAGGCCTTTGAAAGTAATCCTTGTAAATGGCCTTTGTGACTTTTGTGATATTGAACTTCCAAGGGAATATGTACTTGAGATTTTTAAAAAATATTGAAAACCAGTGCTTCCAGCAGTCTGAAGGGATTGCCTGAAATCTAAAGAGGCTACTCAGAGGAGAGGAAAATGCCTGGAGAAAACAGTCAATCTTCCATGAGGTGGTGTCAGCACTAAATAAAAAAGGAAATTAGTGTTTAGTTAAACTATTCTGAATTAGAATTATTTGCAAGATGAACCATCAGCTTTGGTTCAATATCATAAATCATTTCCCCTCTTCTTTTCATACTCGTAATTACAGAGCCACAGAAGAGAACAGATTTGAGTATGTTTAGTGTAAACATGGACTCTCAAACTCTCCAAATTAAATATTTAGACTGGTCAGTTCTATTTGATAAACAGTGTGGGGATTTTAATATTTGCTTTAAAGTAAGGCAACAATAAAGATATGTTCATTCCTTTCATCAACATTTATTTGGAAAGGTGTATTGTTTTATCGTTGGCTTTTACTGTCTAGGGTCATCCAGGTCAACATGCTCATCTTAAAGATGAGGAAACTGAGGCCCAGTAGATTAGGCTCGCCTGGTGGCCCAGGTCCCTAGCATCTTATTCTGGGGTCATCTCTGTTGACTTTGGTAAGATTTTCAGTGAAACCGAGAGACAGTATTATTTAGCCAGACATTATTTTAAAAATCTATGATCATCTTTCCTTTGAATAAATAACTAAGGTGCAACAGGTATTTCTGATATTAGACATAAAAAGGCTTACATAATTACATAACAAAGATAATTTTATAGCTAAATGCCTTTGCTTCCTCTCTAAGTCTAGTTAATATTTGTTTATAGAACCTCTGTTTTTTTTTATAACACTATTTATTTTCACTTTTGTGATAATGCCCTCTAGCAAGAAAAAATGAATTTTTTAAAAGAACAGAAAGCAATTAGTTTGGTGTGTGGAGTCAGCCTCATTAACCAATTAATTCATAGCTCACCTAAACTTTCATTTTCCATCATTTCATAAACTGAATCAATATATCAACTATCTGCCTTCAGCCCAGTCTATGTAAACCTAACTTTTATGTGAACCTAACTTGTAAAATTTCACCTGATTCCTTTTGAGTCTCAAGCATTTTTTGTAAGGTCTGAACATAAAAATATTTATCTTTTCTAGGGACTATTTTGATAGAGATAATTAGTATGAACCAAATTTAAGGGAAATATGTTATCCAAAATAATATATCAGGGCTCTGTATGATTGTACTTGCTGTATAACCTTAGTCATTCTAATGAACTTCTCTAGGTCTCAGTTTTTCCATCCACGTAATAGAAATAATGCCTCACCAAAAAAGAAGGAAATAAAATAATCTTTTAATTCTCTTAAACTGTATTTGGCACATGTTAAAAAAAAAGATGTTACTAAAATTTTTGTTGGTTGTAAAGAACTAGTACCCAAATAAAAGAGCCACAATTTAGAGTCAGAAAACACCTGAATCTGCAGTTGGTTCAAGCTCCATGTGTCCATGTGTTCTCTTGGCTTGAAGCTTTCTGATATTTCTTTTCCATTTCTAAGGAAATGTATTTCTTTTTTGCTTCGTTCTTTTTGCGATTAGGATTTAGGTGAGCAGAGATGGATTCTTTAGCTTTTCCATATTTAGTCAGTGTGATTTATAGAATTTTATTTGCCAAGATGTTGGAAACACCATGTAGTCAAGACATTGAAAACACATGGACCTATCTGGAACATTTACAGTGCTTGTCAGAAGATAAAGCAAGCAGAGGAGACCCTTGCAGAGAAACTCTAACCTTCCCTCCCCTCTTGGGCCCACCTTTCTGGGTTAGAGACTCAATGATTTATTATGAAATGTGAGTTGTTATGGCCGAAGGAAGGGGTTGTAGTGAGAGGAAAAAAGAGATGATTTTTAATATAGAAGAAGGGGCTGGACTTTGTCAACTTCAAGGACAAGTTTGCTTCTTCAGGCTGGACTTGAGATGATACCTCACACACCCATGATGTCAATGGGCACCATGAGCTGAAAAGAAATTCTTAAGTTTCTTCTCAGTAGATCAACCTGTGTCTCGCCTTCATTACTTCAGAACACCTGGGAGACCAAGTTTTCTAAGGCAGGAGTTTAGTAGAAGTTGAATGTACTAGTTGGTTCACAATGAGTAGACCTAATCCACTAGTAGATTTAGGCCATTGTCATTTATGCAATAAATTGGGGTCAGTCCCTTCTCCTCTGCCACATCTCACAAATTATCAAGTCTCTCACCAAGAAGGCAATAATGTTCCTGGAATTATTTAAATATGGAATTATAAGATCCTCAAAGTGAGAATATATTTCAAAGTTTTATCTAACACTAATGAAACAAATAAACTTGTTTTTGTGAATAGTGAATGGAGCATAATTATGAACCAACAAGAAATTTTATAGATCCAAGTTAATATCAAACAGAAGATACTTTATTAACATGAAGGTGGGAAGATGGAGATTTCTCAATTAATCTTCTGTCTTTTGCATATATAACAGAGGATGAGAAAATGGTTTCATAAGAGAAAAATAAGAGATAGAATAGCTCGTATCATTAATGAGGCAGGCTACATTTTGGGTAGGGAAGAGTCAGTGTGGTGATCCTGGGGCATCTCTCAATATGCCCTGTCAGGTCAAACTCTGTAATTGACTTAATCTTCTATGTAACTAATGAGGTTGTTTGCAAATTGTCTTCCAAGTGCTGGCAGTAGCTATTAGGTTAAATGTCATCAGCTTTCCTGGCTTAGGGCCATTGAAATGGTCCTGACCCTTTCATCTACATGTGCCAGATTCGTAACTCAAACTGGATTCAGAAAAACAAAACAAAAACAATTTATTGGCTTCTGAAACTGAAAGGTCCAGGGGCTGTGTTGGGTTCAGGTGAGGCCTGATACATGTGCCAAAACAATGACGACCCAGTCCCTCTTCATTGTGTGTGTGTTGGGGAGCGGTGGGAGCAGGTGGGTGCAAAGACGACTTCAACAGCTCTAAACTTGCATTCTACCAATTTAAGTGTTTTAGACTATTAAAGAGTACCTTTCCCAAAAGGACCGGCAAAAATCCTAGGGCCAGCCTTCATTAGTTTGCTTTGCGTCTTATGTAGTTGAGTTATGGAACAGACTGATTGGCCGGCACTGATTGTGTGTCCATCCTTGACTCAAAGGCATGGGAGAAGTGTCCAGCTTCACCTAAACCATATGGATTTAGAACAGAAGAGAGGTAGTTTTTTGTGGGAAGATTATAGGCACTTATCATAAATAAGTGGTTTGGGGCGGGCAGGCATAACATGTGCTTCTGCTGGCCGCCTGCCTTACTTTGCAGTAAACTTTCTCATCCAGAAAAGCTATCTCTTGCTTTAGTCCCACTTGACTTTGTAAAGCACCAAACCAGCCAGCTTCATGCCCTAGTCTCCTCAGGAAAAGTTTGTGTTAACGTTTGTATTAAATTCTATTAAAATAGTAATTTAGAATATGTAAAATGGTGTAGTCTAATTCCTTTTAGAGGTGACTTTTAGCACCTCCATCAATTAGCTTGGAATAACGAGCCCTCTTTTAGTACAGTAGACCTGGCTGGAACCTTCCTCAGGAGGGTGTCCTTTTATATATTCATAAATTTGCTTGTATTTCCATATAATATGCATAAGATTGCAAGCTTTTTTATCAATTAAAATTTTTATTATACCAGGTAAGATCAGAATTTCTTCACTTTTTACTACTCGCCTAGCACCTGCGACCGAATATCAGAAGCTTATAGCCAGAGATTACACATGAGGTTCAATATTTTTGCAGCACATTTTGCATTATTTTGTCTTCAATTATTTCTGCTGTTTGTCAAATGAGCCTTTGGAATAGAAGATAGGAGTGTGGCCTGAATGGTTCCATAACTTGAAGTAAGCATGTCACATCTTTTTCTTTAGCACGTGGTGGTGCAAATCAAGAAAAGGAAAAGTTAATTTTTTTGTCCTCTATAACAATATCATTAGTTTCTGAGAACCTTTCACTTCATATCTTATTGACCTGACTAAATATAATTATAGAGCAATAATAGGGTTGTTTGAGAGTTAAATTAAATAAGGACCTGATAGAATTACTAGAACTTAAGAGGCTGTCCCTAGAGTTAAACTTCCTCAGTTTACATTCCAGCTTCATGAACTTAAGCTAGTAATTCAGCTACATATGTGCTTGAGTTTCCTTATATGCAAAACAGGATAATAATATTTCTTAGAACTGTGATGACAATTAGCAAGAGTGAATGTATATAAAGCAAATCAAAAAGTTCCAAGAAAGTGCCTCTCCCACAAAAACTGACCAAGTATGATGCACTGAACCCTCAGTTCCTGGGTTTCCCGTGCCTACCCTGCTGGGGTCATGTCACTCCTGTGGGCAGTCATTTTGGGCAGTATTCCTTTAAGACCACCTGGCCATATCATTTTGCCTAGTCATTGGAAGAAGGGCTACTTGCTACTAGGGCAGCTCTTTATACTCTCCTGCCACACAGGGACACTTCCAGCCACAAAATTCCACCTCTGAACTTCTCTTGGGAAGATGCGGGCTACAACTCTTATGAACCCTGCCCCCCTGCCTCAGAGGACACACACCAAGTGCTCCAAGTGATCCCCATGATGCCCTTTAGCCTAAAGTGAGGGAGAAGCACTTCCCTCTATCCCCATGGGGTGGTGGGGCAAGGGTACCATGTGTAGGTGCCTCACAGATGAATGGAGGGGTAACATGAAATGAGGTATACGAGCAGTCTTCATAAATTATTAAAGCAATCTACAAATCTTTTATAAACAGCACGAGGAGTAGAGCTGCTAAGAATGGTATTTTCAGTGGAGCCTCGGCAATAAAGAATAGAGAGTAAGTTTCCAAAATACTTTAGTAAGATCTGTATGTTTAGAAAGTAAATCTAGTGTACAGAAAACAATTCCTCTCAGGCTGTTCCCACACCACCCGCCACCCTCAGGAGGCCGTGCCTAGTGTTTAAGTGTTAAAGTTTGGATGGGTTTCTGCAGGAAATTAAACTGTGCCTAATTCCTTCTGGTTCTCCTAGATCCATAAATGCCCATTCGCACTCCCTTCATGTCTCAGGCTGTCTAATGTGGTAATTGTGAAGGAGTCATTAAAGTTTGCTGTGCAAGTTCTTCATGATTTTCTTGAAGCATCTGTTAAAAGCATGTGAAACTTACTTCAACAATAAAAACTGGAAGTAAAAGCTGTCTTACTTCACCTCACAGTATAGCCAGAAAACTATGAGTTAAGGCTTGATTCTCCCTTGTTTTGCTAATATTTTCACATGCCATTGAAGTAGTGAGTGGTTTTTAGGTGTGATATGTGTTGGCATAATTACATACACTGGCATAAATTGTTTGATGCAATTTCTCAACTTATTTAAATTTGTTCTCAGAAATCAAAACAGCTCATTAGCTTCCAAGAATACATTTGTAATTCCTGGAAAATAATATCTTTTGGCATTTCAAATTGAGCATATTAAGCTACCATCCTTGAGGCCTTTTTGAATTTTAGTTTCACAGATGCCTATTTATTAAGCATCTGTCTCCTTCACTGGCTCCATTTCAACCTCATCTCTAAATGGTGGAGGTCTTGGGGCTCAGTGCTGTTTCCTCCTGTAGCTCCCTCTGTGTGTTAGCTGATCTCACCCATACTTGTAGCGATTTAAAAAATCTCTCAAATGATGATTCATGTATTTCTCCAGCTTACTGCTATCTTCTTAGCAACAGATTGTGCAATCCAGCAGCCTTTTAGACATCCCCGCTTGGGTGTCTTATAGACTTCTCAAAGTTAACACACCTAAAATGGATCACTTAGTCTCCTTCCCACTCCTCTCCATATCCTGATGTGTCCTCCCCTCTCCCTTATTTGTTCTTCCTTCATTGCTCAGTTCTATCCGCCAGTTGCAAAAGCCGGGAATTTGGCCACATGGGAATTTCCTCAGGTTCTCCAATGCACTATGCTGCACCCTGCCACAGGATCTTTGTGTATGCTTCTCTCTCTGTAGAGCAGCCATCCTCCACCCACTTCACTATTTTTTATCATTTGGATCTTTGAGTTCAAACATCACTTCAATGCTCTAGAATGTAAGCACCACAAAGATAGGAATTTTGTCTATGTCATTTACTTGCACAGAGCTGACATATACTAGGCAATGGATAAGTCTTACACAATGAATGAAAAAATAAAAGAAGAAAGAAATGAATAAGTAAACTCTAGATTAGGCCTGGTCCCTCTGTTATACATTCTTGCAAATCATTCCCTTTCTTTCATCCATAATTATCACAATTTGTATTTTAATAGTGAGATTATTAGAGAAGTCAAACACAGAGGGCAAAATGAAAAGTGAAAACGGACCCGGTCCCTGCTCTCATGAGTCTAGTCAGAGACTAGATGCATCAGTTTCCTCCAACGATGGGTACATCTCTATGATTGCTATGCAATTGAATGCCCAAGATTGGGACCCAGGAAAGAGGGAGGGAGCCTTGAGAGCATCAATGCAAAGACTACAGATAGATTTCTGTGGTTGCTATGTACTTGCTGGTCGTGAGGAAATGGATGCATATATAGTGGTAATTTCTGTCATCACTAAATAAGAAAATTCTATTTCTTCTCTATTTATAGAAACAATTTAATATTGTAGGTGCTATACAGATTAATCACCTTCAGGGGAATCAGAATGCATACCCTGGCATCACAGTCTTCCCATGTGATTTGCACAATGGATTCAATGTTTTTCCATAGATTTTATTGCATTTACTTCCTTTGGGTTGCACATGGAAACATTGTACCTCAGTTACATTTACATTTATATATGTAATATAATATATACAGGTAAAGCTTCAGTTCAGCAACCTTGCTGCACTTTAAGTGGAAAGCAATCTTGATTTCCCCCTTCATTTGTCATAGTTTCTCACTGTGCCCAACAACTGATTAAGAGAAGAATTTTAGTGGAGGTCAAACATTGTTTGACTGTGTGGCAAATGGTTTCCCAGGGAAACAGCACATTAGTCCTTGTAGCTTTCAGCAGCATTTCCAGAACAACATCTAGGCACCAGCCATAGCTGAGTGTTTGCTAAAGAACAGGAGATTCGAACTGAACTCTCTATGAACAAAGCACTGTGAACAAGGCAAACCAATTCAAAAGATGAAGAAATGTTCTGCACAAGTGGTGCCTTTAGCGTCCTCCAGTGTCTCTATACGAAACGCGCCTCTCTCAGACAGTAAATGCTGTTTAAAAGGCATTTGCCCTTCTTCGTGTAGCTGGTTTATTTTCTTCATAGTCATGGTTCTCATCACTGTGTTTATTCTCTAGAGAAATCCTTGAAATGGAGCTGAAATTACGTGTTGTCTACATACGGTTCTTACTGAAATAATTGGCAGTTTGGAGATGAAATTTACCTTAGGGAAAATTTGTGAGATTCCTCCAAAGAGAAAACTTTAAAAACTTGCTTAGATTTGACTTATTTAGTTATTAATTTATTTGGAGACTGAACTTTTTGATTATTGCATTTTTATTACAGAGGTCTCTGTCTTTGACTTCTCTAATATCTCAGTAATTTATTCAGTTGATATTCTTGAAGCAGTACAAAGTAGATATGAAAAGTATATAAAGTAAGACTTCTATATTAAAGACCAGCATTTGAAGAAATAAAGGTATACTAAAAAAATTTAATAAAATGTATATTTTCCTACATTGAATTAAGAACCTTAACAACCTAACTGAAATTCCTTGTGAGCTTGGGTTAAGTCTAATCCTAAAGAATAAAGGAGAAAACAACATTAATTGTGTAAGATAAAACTCAGTACTTTCAACTCATAAATGTTAACTAATATTGAATTTTATAGACTAACACACAGGCTGTTTTTTATTTAAGAAAAAGAATTAAAATCCTCTTTATCAACACTACCTGTATTAGTTTAGGCATCAGATTTTTAAGTTCTGAATTGGTAAACTGATAAAGTCTTTGTTTAATTAGGGAATATTTTAGAATTACTTTTACTAAAAACTGCTTCATAAATGATGTATTCGAGAATGAGTAGTAAGGTAATTTCTGTTATATCACCTTGAGTTCATCTGAGAAACTAATATTTCATTTACATTTCTATGATGAATAACAATAAACATCCAACTAATTAGGCAAAAAGTTCAGTTAAGCTGTAAAGAAAATGTGAAAAGGTTTAACTAAAAAATGCTTCCTTTTTAAAAAGTAGTTGAATTATTCCAAGCAGATACAATTCAATAAACCATTAGCTTACAAAGTTAGCTATTTCTTAGACCTGATCTAAGGAATAACTGTTACTGATAATAGCGTATTAACTATTCATATTTGATGTGCAGATGAACGCCTGCAAAGGGGTCTGGCAGGTTAGATATGCTTCTTCAATCTTATTCTTTCCTTGAAATGTATTTGCCAGAAGCTTTTTGGAGACTAAAGAGCTAAACTCCAATCTGGTCAATGTCCAATGGATTACAAAACTTAAAATACTTGAATCCCAAATAATGGGGTTTTATGTCCATCCTAAAACAAGGTATGGGGACTGAAGTCTTCCATTGGAAAAACAAGCACACAACTTTTCAAACTACTGATTGTACATATAAAAGGCAGTGTTTGAAAACCATGTATCATTTACCTTTGGATGAGCTTGTGATATCTGCTTGAATGTTACCACAGATGAGGAAAGAGAGTGGGAGCATTTGAGGCCTGCATTGTCACATTGTCTATCCTCTAGCCAGGAACCTCCCATCTTACATTTCCAGGGGATAGAAACCTCATATTTTTCTTTAAATTTTTTTCAAAAAGACAAATTCTACACTCTTTTTCAGAAATACAACTCTACTCATTATCAGGCCTTACTATTTGGAATTCCTTCCTTAAAATGGGTTTAAGTTAACCAAAGTCTTTACTGCCACATTTTAAGCTGATTTTCTTGCCAGAAGAACGCATTCAGACTAAATATGAGTATAAAATTGTACCCTCATTTCTTAATCCGCAAATGAAATAATTCATGTTTGAAGATCTTAAAGTTCCATTTAGCTCTAATTGTACTTGTAACACTTACTGCCATACTTCACAGCAGTGGTTTTTGAACTTTGGGAGATGTAGATTTTTTTTGTTGAGTAGCCAGTTAAAGTTATGAAACTTCTCCCCAGTAATTAGTACATACACACACTTTTTGGATATAATTTTTCAACATTTGGGGGCCTCATGAAGTCTCCGTATGTCCCTGAACCATGAGTTAAGAGCCCCTGACAACACATACATCTTTTCATGTTTGAGTCGAGATGTCAGTTGTAGAGAACAAAGGCATTACCGATGCTTTACGCATGACTGCATTCTTTAAATCAAATATACCAAGTCTTTTAACATTTTATTTTAAAATCTTGGACAAGTGATCAATCTCTTTTACTTGTGTATTAATAATAAGCTCTAAATGTCAGATATAAACATTTGGGGCTAGTTTTAAATCCTCTCTTGGATCTCACTTGACATGACTTTATTACTGAAATGCAAAAAGAAAATAAATCTCATCATAAGACAGCATCATTATTTTCCGAAGGACAAGCAGACTCTATTGCATTTAGATGGCTTCTTGAAAGTCCTTTCTGTTACCTACACATCAGGTAAGAGTTTATTTTCTTTTCTGGATAACAGAAACATTTCATTTTTGAAAAACAAATAAAATTATCACGCTCTGTGAATGGCATGCAGCGTGTCTCAGGTTCCCTACACACTGCTTGGCTAACTCCTCCTCTAGGCTCTTGCTTAGGTTTCACTTCCCCAAGAAAGCTTGTCTGAGCTCCGAGCCTAGTTAGATGCCCCCTGCCAACCCCCGTGGCTCAGACAGACCCACGTTACCTCTCCTATCATACTGCTTATCTACACTATGGCAATTGGCCGTGTTCTCGTCTATGTGTCCCTAAAGACTTTAAACTCTGTGAGGACAGCAACATTCTTATTCAGTTATTTCCCCAGCACCTAAGATAGTACCTAGTACATTCAGGTTATTGAGTAAATGCCTGTTGAATGAATGGCTGAATAAATGCATAAGTGGATCAAGATAAATATTTTTAAAATTAAAGAATGGGTACACAGTTAACAATTTGAGAAGATGAAAAAGTTATGAGATGGATGGTAGTGATAATTGAACAACAATAATGTACTTAATGCCACTGAATTGCACACTTAACAATGGTTAACATGGTAAATTTTATGTTATACTGTATTACTACAGCTTGAAATGAGGAAATGGTAGTTATTTCCCAGTTTCATATATAGAAAATCAAGAAACAGAATGACAGAAGAAACATCCAGGGTCAGATGCTCAAACAGGAGGTAATCCAACTACCATGCCCTGGGAATCCTAATTTCTGGTGCAATGTTTTTTCAGGCAAAACTCTAAATTCAACCCTAGCCCTCCTCTACGTATGAGATTCTAAAACTTCATGATGTTGTTTTATAAAGATGATCAATTTCACAATGTGTACAGCAGATTTTAAAATTTATGTCTTTTGATAAAAGCTTTTAGTACACAAATTTAACAAATTTGTCATAAATCCTATGGAATTTTCTCTTGAAAATATACTCTTTAAAGCAACATTTAATACTGCAGAATGTGAGCGGTTTTTATATTTAAAAAGAACATCAGTTTCTGTTTCTTGTTCTTTCAGGCATTCTCACTTATATCTTTTACTCCAGGGAAAGTTCCAACTGCATTGCCCTATATCTAGGTATAATTCTGAAAATCTTTTCCATAGAAGAAACAAAACTATTTTCCAGTTGTCATGGTGATCTTTAGGGAAGATAACTTTTTAAGAACTGTACTGGGTTTCATAAGGGGAGTCTATGATTTTAACTTGTATTAAGCTGAAAACAGAATGCTAGTTGGTATTACATCATAAGGTCTTCATAAAACTTTAATTTTCACACTGAAATTTTCCATAAAGTGTCTAGTCTCGCTTATTTTATAGATAAGAACACCCATATCTAGGAAAGTTATACTTTCCAAGGTCACCCAGCCTATTGCTTTCATGTTGCCGTACAAATCCTTCTTATGCGCTTGTTTAGAAAAGGAACCCAGTTCTCGAATCTCTGATAGACTACTTAGAAGCCATTATGGGGAACTCTGTTCTGAAATCTTGATCACCACTCCTATTTTCACAGAGACAGAGAGAGAGAGAGAGAGAGAGAGAGAGAGAGAGAGAGAGAGAGAGAGAGAGAGCTCATATGCCATTTTCCTTTACTGTGAGAGCTCACCTCTCACTATTTGCCTGATGTAAAACTAACTCTCTCTCTCTCTCTCTCTCTCTCTCTCTCTCTCTCTCTCTCTCTCTCTCTCTCTCACACACACACACACACACACACACAACTTTTAACTCCTTTTGCTTTTAATTTCTCTTTCAACTTTTTCTTAGAATTATAAAAAATGTTCTTTTTCTGTCTCATTCATCCTTTCTTTAAAGTTTATATTCTTTGGGAAATAACAACTGTGCTCTTACCACCGCCCCCCCATTTGATAAGCAAACAATTAATGTTAACAGGATACCTGTATCAAAGAAGGCAGTACAAAGGTTTGATGGAAATTCAACAGAATAAAGATCCAGGGCATCAGCAATAAGAATTTTTTGGAGGGAAATACACAAAGTTTCCCTCAGAATCCCCTCCAATAATTATTTACAACTTATTTCTTTTTCTTAAATTGTATCTACTTTTCCACAATCTCAAACTTTCAAGGTTCTGCTTCATGGCTGTGCTTCCCCACTGCAAATGCATGGTATTTTAGCAATATTTTGTACTACAGGGGATTTTAGTAGTACCAACCTCTGGTCAAACCACAATTTATAGCTTTGTTTATATGAAGACATGCATTTAAAGCTGGGAAAAACTCCAGTTTATAAGTCAGATTCTATCCATGGTATATACCTTGAGTTCAAGCAATTAGTAAATATTTTTTTGAGAGCCTTTTAGGTGAAAGGCACCATTCCAGTGGCTAATATTTTATGAAAATAAAGTAACAACAACAAGATACATTATCTCATCTAATCCTTACAATAACCCTACCAGATACCTATTACTTTCCTCCTGGCCAATGAGGAAACTGAAGCTTGGAGGGGAAAGACCACTTATTCAGGAACACTGGTGAGAGGCAGAGCTGACATTTCATCCTAGGTCATCCAACTTCCAAATCTGGGCTCTTTCAACCATGCTATGGTGCAGAAATTATACCGTAAGGAGACTGTGCTGGAAGCCAACCTGGACCTTAGAAAATCCTTGGAAGCTATGATGTCAGCAGCTTCTGAGAAAAGATAAAAATCTGTGCTGTATCTCAGATGGGAAAAGTTTTCTCAGACCATAGCTACATTAGAAGTGCCTCTTAGTGAATGCTTTTCTAAGTTAGTAAGTGATCAAAGTCTTGCTGGAGCAACTGAGATTCTGGGAGGGCAGGGGGACTCTGGAACTTGTGACTGCATGGTCCATTGATGAGGAGAGAAGAGGATATAGAGAATGTCACTAACTGCCATTTTCTCAGAGGGAGCTTAAGCAGACTCTCTTTTTGTCCCTCAAACAGGACTGTAAATATCAAGCCTCAGATGTTTCACTTTGATTTAAACCCCTGATGGAGCCAGACACACAATAAATTATATAATTACTCTGTTAAGATTTGCCAAAAAGCCTGGAAAGCTGATTCTATTCCACACCCCTGCTGATCAGACCAACTCAGCATGTCTATTAATGTCTCCACCCAGCAGACAGAAACAGAGACACAAAAACAATCCTGTCCTTGCCGTCAGATCTTAAATGTGATAGTCCTTTAGAGTCCACTGCATCTAGTGTTCATGAGAGATCTAAAAGTAATTGCCAGTGCAGTTTCCATTCCATGCTCACATTCCAAAGATGCAACTATTAGGAAATTCTCGATGCATCTGGAATTTATCAACTTTTCTGCTAATCAATCCATTTTTATTCAAGTATTTATTCAATAGTTAATATGTACCCAAATTTTTTCATAGAAGTACAAGAAATTCAAAACAAATAGAACTTGGTTCTTGTCCTTAATTAAGGCATTTCTAAAGTTGTCCATTTACTCAATTAGTCATTAAATATTTCTTGAACATGTATGAGGATGATAGGACATACACATTAAATTTATTGAACATAGTAGAGCATAATTAGGTGCTACATCTAGTTTCTCCTTAAAAGCCAGGGCTGGAAACTCAGAAATGGCCAAACAGAGCCCATATTATTAAGAAGCTTGCAGACAAGGAGAAAACTAAGTAAACCAGAAATTACAATACAATATGCTATAATTAGGTTAAATTCAACCTGCACAGAGGAGGGCAAATGGTCGAGGACTGTCCTTAAGGATGGGCCACACTTGAACTGAGTCTTAAAACTTAAATATGAGTTTACAGATTGTAGGCCCAGGGGTCGGATAGGGAGAAGTGTTCAATGGCATGGCTGGAGAAAAAGGCAAGTGATTTGTGACTTGCTTGTAACAGCCTCAGAAGTCACAGCTCCCTTCTCTCTGACTGCCCTATGAATTCCAGTGACTTCAGTTGCCCCAGACTTCGATCTCTGCCTCCCATACTCAGGGCTATGCTCAGATTCAGCTTTCTGCACCACAGGGAGGAAATCAGCTCAAAGTAGAAGCTGGAAATCATGGAGCTGACCTTGTGACCTTTCTTAGAAATTGTAATTTTGCACCACCTGTTGGCCAATGCCTGAAAACAGTTGCCTCACATGGTTGTCCAGTTTTATTTTAATGGAAGGGAGGGCTAGTACTGTACAAGTTACTTTATCATAGCCAGAACTGTCTCAAATGTTTTGAATAACCTTTCACTGGACCCTGATGATGTCTAACTTCCAGTTTCTCAAACCTCTGCCTCCACTCCTATTCTTTACACTTTCTTTCCTTACTCGCTACTGAAACTGCTTTTATAAGTCACCTGTGACATCCTTATTGTCATAGTCAGTGGATATTTCTTCTACTCTCAATCTCCTCGACCTCTAGGCAGTATTTGAAATGGTTAACTGGTATCTCCTTTTTGAAACTTTCTTCTCTTGGATTCTCACCTCTATGACTCTGTTTTTGCCTCTCTCTTACTGTTCTGTTTTGTTTGCTGACCTGAATTTCTCTGCTGCCTACTAATAGGTGTTCCCTAGGACTATTCTGCAGGTGCTCATCTTGCACCCTCTGGGCATCTACTCTGTGTTCATAGATTTAGGTAGTTAATTTCTTGTCCTTCCTTCCACTGTCTCATTTATGCTAATAATTCCAACTTTGTGTGACTAGTCTTGTCCTCATCCAAACTCTTGTCTGATTTGCCCAGTTGTCCAGTACGTATTTGTATCTGGATATCCTACCTCAAAATTGATCTGGCTTCTGTCTCCTTTTTAACCTTATCTTATGCTCTTTTCTCCTTTGTCTATTGTACTCCATCTACTCTGACCTATATTTAGTTCCTAAAACACACAAAACCCTTTTCTACCTCAAGATTTTTGCACATGCTATTCCTGCTTCCTGAATCACTCTTTCCTCTGTTTTTGTATGTCTGTCTTCTCAGATTTTGACTAGTTTCCCAAGAAGTGGCTGCCCTGAAGTGTTGTTCCTATTTCTGCGGTCTTACAATTTCTCATACATGCCAAACTCAGGTTCCTGCAGATCCTCATTTTCTTTAAGCCCAGGTTTTGTCCATATATTAGTGCTTTCCATGTTAGGTTGTAATTCACCTGTTTGCCAGCTTCTTTGCCCCAATATACTGTGATTTAAGACTGATGGACTTGGTCTTTGCCCTCTTTGTAGCCCCTATAACCTAGTTCAATGTCTGGCACACAAGAGGCCTCTCAGTAATTGTTTATGAATGAATGAATGAATAAGATTTGCCAGAGCTCCTTTAACTAAAACAAATAGTTGCCAGGAAAATTAGCCTCTGGAATATAGATGTATGGGTCAAGGTTTACCCAGAGTTTTCTCCCTGATATCAGATAACCCATTTTCACATGGCAGCTCCTCTTGTGCAATCCTGGGGACTGGAAGTATATGGCAATCAGTTATGCAATAGAGAGCCAACAAGGGTATAATGTGGGGAATTAGAAAGGTCAAGATGGCAAGATGAGATGGATTCAAGGAATGCTGAGAAAGTAATGCCAACAGGACCTTTTGCCTTATTCCTGGCCTTGTGTAGTAAATTTAAGTCATTTTCCAGACAGTGTGAACATCAGAAGTATCTTCCACTCCATTAGATAAATTCAGGATTGCAAGAGTAGAGCATGCCTAACAAACTGCAAGAGCTGTCTCTACAAGAGAATTTTAGAATATATTATGTTCAATTGTCAGTACCAGTGCATTAAGCATTCTATCACTTGCAAAGCTGCTGTAATTTGCCTCACTTTGGTGAATACAGTACTCCCAGGGGATATTTACTCTTGTTTGCTTACCACAGGAACAGAACTTTAATATATATTTTTCATCTTTGGCCAAGAAATGACCTTTATAGTGAGGATTTTGATTGGACATTTGTAACAACCGTGGGAGCAAGGAGGCAATTAACATCCTAAATCAGGTCCCCTGAATTCTGGGTAGGAAGATTTCAGGGAGCTTAAAGAAAATTTTACATATTCTCTTATTAAAATACAAAACCATGCATGGTTTTTATGAACCGTTTGCACTGTGAATAAAGGATTTTCTTCTTCTTACAAAACTACCATGAATTACCTGGCTCTGCTATCTTTTCTTGCATCCATCCATCCATCCTGCAAATCCTCATTTCCATTAAGCCCAGGATTTTCCATTACAGTGGAGCTTTTCATATTGAATTATAATTCACCTGTTTTGCAGCCTCTTTGCCCCAATATGTTGTGAACCAAGACAGACAAACTTGGTCTTCTTCTCCCGTCCATCCATCTTCATAAGTGTCCATCCCCACCTTCCACATAACAGATTTGGTATGGTTCATCTACTCCTTAAAGTAACATTATTTTGATGTTTTCAAAAATCTCTGAACAGAAAACAATTCTTTTCTCTTTGCATTTGTGTGCTGTCTATACTTCCACAGCACACAAATGTGTACTTTCTCACTTCCCACACCTTTTTTAATAAATGCCAGTCTTTTCGCCCCCACTCTCCATCAACAGTACACTTTCCACAGTTAACAATGACTGTCAATGTCACAAAAGCAAACTTTGTGCCATGGTATTCTTTTCTCATGCTCTTTCTTTGGCTTCAGTATTGTTACATCCTCTTGGATTTCCCATCCACAGTTTTGGCTATTTTTTTTTATAGGTTAATATCCCTTTAATATTTGGTTTTCTTGAATGTGAGCCCAAGTTATCTGCATTCCTTAGTCAGCATTCTCTCCCTGGATGGTCACATTCCCTCTTGTATGAGTTTTCTAGGTCTGCTGTAATGAAGTACCACAAACTTGATAACTTAAATAACAGAAATTTACTGTCTCATGATTTTGGAAGCTAGAAGTTCAAGATCAAGGTGGCAGTAAGGTTGCTTCCTTCTGAGACCTGTGAGAAGGAATCTATTTCATGACTCTTGCCTCTTGCCTAACTCCTGGTGATTTGTTGACAATCTTTGGCTTGTAGAAGCATCACCCCAGTATCTGCCTTCATCTTAATATAATGTTTTTTCTTGTGTGTGTGTGTATGTGTGTGTGTGTATGTGTGTGTGTGTGTCCAAATTTTCCCTTTTTATCAAACACTGGTCATATGGGATTAAGGCCCATCCTAACTACCTCATTTTAATTTGATTCCCTCTGTAAAGATCATATCTCTAAATAAGGTCATATTCTGACCTACTGCAGGTTAGGACTTCAGCGTGAATTTAGGGGAAGACAATTCAACCCATAATCTCTCCTATGGCTTCAATGGCTTGTCCATATACTGATGACTCTCAAATCTGTGTTTCTGTCTCAAACATATCTTCTGAACTCTAGACCTGTGTGCCCAACTGCCTGCTGTCCAACTTCCACTGGATGACTTTTATGCACCTTCAACTCAACATGTCTAAGACTGTGTTCATCACCCTCCCCCAAAACTGGGTCCTTCTTCTAGCTTAGTGAATGGGATCTTATCAATTCAATTGTCCTGGACAAAAACTGATACTATTCTTGACTCCTTCTTCACTTCCACCATTTTTCTACATCCAATTATTTATCAAGTTATGTCGATTCTGTTTCTGTAATAGCTCTCAAGTCTACCTCTCTTCGACCTCACTGCTACCACCTCTTCAAAGCCACTTTTATCTCTTCCCCAGACCACTCCAGTGGTCTCTTCACAAGTCATTCTATCTCTAATTTACTCCCTCTCAATCCATTCTCCACTTTGCAGAGTGATCTTCTAAAAACCCAAATCTTATTATTCACTTTCTCTGCTTAAAATCATTCAGTGGCAGTGGTTAAGCTTGGAAGTAGATATTGGGCCTAGACAGTTGGTGTTACACCTGGAGCTGGACATTGAAGAGAGAATAGGATCTAGGTAAGTGAAGAAGAGTCTTATATGAGTATGGAGCTGAGACTTAAACCATTGTAGGTTACTGTTCAGGCAATGTATCAGCCCACCCATTTGGTAGGTGAGGACACCCATAACAATTGTGAAAATGACCTGATGCTGGTTGTTTAACTTTCTTTGTATCTCCCAAGGCAGAAACTTATAAATAGTATTATTTAAATTGTAGCTTAAGTCAGCAAACTGCCTCTGCCAGTTCGTGACTTGTTTCCCAAGTGACAAATGTATATGCTAATAGCATTAGCTGTACCCTGGCATACTCAACTGCTCATTTATTTCTTTCTGCTCATGAACAAGGCATACATATTCGGATCCATAGGCTTATGGTTTGAAAGCCAGGTCCCAAATAAGAAGATATTTGGGTACCATTCGCAGTGGCAAGGGGCTGAGCAGTCAGTTGGCTTCTTTACTAAAGGCGGGCTTGTCCACTCATTCGGCATTTAGCTCTTATTATAGAAATTACTGTGTAATTGGCTTTCCCCCTAATGGACCACAGAAAATGAGGGCAGTCATCATGCCTTCTTGTCTTCTTTGTACTTAGCCAAGGGCTAGACACAAAGTAGGCATCAATAACTTGTTAATTAATGGGTTATTACAGAATTACGCCAATAGCCACAGGTCTTTCAATTTATCCTGAATTGTCTTTGACTATAATGAATTATAAATCTGCCTCATCAATGCTTTGTTGACTCCATCAATCAAGAATCTCTCCAGGGCCATTTGGAAGAGAATGAATTCCAGGAGAGAAATTTCTAAGTAAGGAGTTTCTGTAGTCAGTGGGGAATATTTTCTAAGATTTTCAGGGCAATAGAGACATTGCATGAGGATGGTAGAGATGCTACAGGGTACATAGGAATCTCAGTGCCCTTTGTATACACCTATATGTGGGTAATACCCTGGTTCAAATTTCAAGGAAATCAATACTTTGGGGCAGAAAGGACAAAGGTTTAACTAGAAGAAAGTAATGCGAAGGCTTAAAGAAGAGCAAACTGGATGATGCCAGGAAACAAGCTCAACATATAAAAAACAGAATTAGAAAACAAGTTAGAATCAGTTGCATACTTTAACAAGAAGTTACTATTTTCAAGCATAAACATACCCACTGCATCTAAAATAGGATTTCAAAATACTATTACATTATTTGTATGTGTTTTAGGAATAGTGTATATGGTAGTATAAAAAGTGTAATCTTAAAGTCATTCTCTTTTCTCAGAGAAGAAGGTGTGTGTTCAAAGGTATGACTTCCAAAAGTGTATTTACTGCTCTAGGAGTAGCTGAACTACAGATTTATACCAGACTAGGACAGTACTTCTAGTTTTATTTTCTTTGTACAGCACAGCATTTTCTTATCTATTTTTGCTTCAACCTATGGAGATAATCTCTTTGGGAAATGTTCTAAAGTAGATTCTAAATTTCTTTTGGTTTTTGTGGGTTAAAGTGAATATTTCAAAACCATCAGGGCAAGCCTTTTTACTGTATGGCCAATGAATGTCACTTGCTTTTGGCATCAGAGTAGCAGGAGTGACACAGGGACAAGTGAGATAGGTGCATCTTAGATATTCTCCCTCTCCACTTTCACCTGGGAATCAGCCATCAATCTTCCAGGGGAAAACTTGCCCCAAGGTGTTTAGCAAGGGTAACTTGGTTAGCTATGCCACTTTAAGAATGTATGCCATTAGATTCTTACAGGAGAGCTGGTAAGAATTGCAGTAAATCTTCCTAAATGCTCTCAATGGACCCCTCTCTGAGAATAGAGACCGTCCCTCATAGAAGTGGCTGCAATTCAAAAAGAAGTGGTGAGGTTGCCAAATGAGAGGGCTTTGGGGGGATGAGTGAAAAAGGTAGAGGGTTTAAGAATACAACTTACCAGTTATATCAAGTCATGGGGATGTAAAGTACAGGATAGGGAATATAGTCAATATTGTAATAACTATGTACAGTGTCAGATGGGTACTAGATTTATTGGGGGGGTCACTTTGTAAGTTGTAAAAATGTCTGATCACTATGGTGTATACCTGAAACATAGTATGTATGTCAACTGGAATTGAAAAATATTTTAAATTAAAAAAAAAAAGTGGTGAGTGCAGACATCAGCGAGAAAGGGGAAAGAACAAGGAGCTGAGAGGTTGGATGCATGTGAAAGCCCTGGAAAGTCAGTATCAGACAGAACTCTTCATGGAAAGCCTCAGAAGTTGGTCATGGCTGATTAACAAACTAGAGACTCACAGGGTAGGTTTGGGAAGAGAGACTCACAGAACATTGGAAAATGCGCAGGAACTGAGAGGCCATCTGAGCAGCTGGGACAATCTGCCAGGATGCTGTTAGCACCATTACTACGTGACACCCTGTTACTCACGAAATAGCAATAATCCTGGCATCCTTGAGAGCCGAGGTTCTGCAGAAGAGGATCTATCGGCTGAAACCAAGTCAGGCTTGTACCCTATTGTCAGAAGCAGGAAGAATTATTTGGTTTCTTTTAGCTTCCTTTGTGGGATATGGGGCACTGTTTCTCACTAAGGTATGCATAATGTGGGGGGAGGGAGAGTTGTCCTACTAAACGGGAAGGGAGTTGGGTGCTGGGCAGTTAAAAATAGGACATAGGGGCAAGGTATCCACATTAAAAACATTCAGGGAGTTGTTAACTGGGCTCAGAGATTTTTTTTTAAAGGCAATTTTTGTAATGTTTCTCCTGATTCATATATAGGATCAGCCAAACAGATTCAAAATTCCACCTTAGGTACTTTGGGAATACTTAAAAATCCGTTTCAGATTTCTGTGAATGTTCAGCAGAAATCATCAAGGGAACCCATAATCTAATTCTACAGATGCCAGAAGATGTAACAAGATTGAGTACTCAGAGACAGAGTATGGGCAAGATAAGAAGCAGTTGGATTAGGAAAATGACTTTAGATGTAATAAAATATTGGTGTGATTAGGGCCATAGTCAAGGGAAGAAGAAATAAAGCTTGATGATACTGGAGGGAGATTTAGGGCCAGAAATGATTTAAATGACGAAGTATTAAAGATTGTAATTTATTTTGGGGAAAGAAGCCAGAATAAATAAATATTGGCCCCACTTCTTCTTTAGAATACAAATCCAGAACATGTGTTTGACAAGTATAAGTGTTGCCTAAGCAAGAAGGTCTTTATAAGGGAGAGAGGGGGATGGTCTGGTGTGACTAATTAGGGACTTTCAATCCATCACTCCTAATATAGTTTACTCTCAATACCTATTAAAATCTGAACACTGCTCACTAACTGAATTTGCGATGCCCAGGCACTGTGGCACAGAAAATAAATACGATTTATTTATAATTACTGACTGCATCGCAGGTGACATTCTGCATATTTATTTTTGTCAAGACTGACTCTATATTAATTAAATGGCACAACACCATATAGCATGGGGCAGTATCTTCATTTACAAGATTGAAGATTTCTGTTCCCTGGCCCAAACTCTGAATATTCTCTGGGCCTGGCTCTGAAGTTTAAAGTTCACCTTTTTAAGACAATGATTTTAATATCTCCACTCAACTGCTCCTTGGTCTTTCCACAAATCAACTAGTGGTAGACAGCTGGCAGCAGGCAATGGGCTTTGAGTTATATTGCATAAGGTGGTACAGAAGCCAGGACATAATGCTTTAATGAAAATGAGGAAGCAAGAGCAATTACTAGTTTGGCTTCAAATTCAACATTTGCTAGCTACACTTAATTTACCAACTTTTTAATAAATATGGCCAATATTTTATCTCAACCCCATCTCAACTTGCTCTCCAACTTCTTTTTAGACTTTTCCATTTCTACCCATAATTGCCAAATCATTATAAAACAAAACCTGGTATTCACTTAAGAAAACATGAGAAGGCACATCTCATGTAAAAATAAATTATAAGATACTTGAAAGATAAATTAATAATGATTTGGAGTATCTGAGTGTTAATCTTTCTTGAAGAGCACGAATAAATGAGGGCTCACTGACTTTCAGAAAGCTGCTTTTCATTGAATTTGAAATATTCAATTAGAAACATAATGGTGAAAATTTTACTAAATATTTTGGATATGTAAAATAATAACCTTATGTATTCTTGACACTTTGATCACCACATTAACATAGCATTAATTTATGCACAATAATCAGTATGTAATGCTTCCATTGACTTTTTGTGTAGCTGTGCATTTTTTGCCTTTTTAAGTCCAAGATTAAATAATAAATTTAATTAAGTCAACTTGAGACACTTATTGATAGATAGTACAGCTAACTCCATTTTTATATATCTCTACTTATTTTTTTTTCCAAGATTGAAAACAAATTTTAAAAGATATATTTTTGTCATTATCAAAGAGGTCTAGACTGTGAATTAACACTCGTATCTGTTGTGCTGCTGTTCTCCTGGCTCTTGTTGGATGGTTCAGGAACTCAAACTTTCTTTTTTTAGACATCACTGCTTCTTGAGGTTGTGATTTGATTGCTTCAAGTGATAACTCACATAGTATATAACATGATGTATTCAAAGCCAAATTAAAGCCAAGACATAACGGCTATTTCAAGATTTTGCTTTTCATTTGACAGTTTCTACCTTCTTTTTACCATCTCAGAAGAACCACCATAAGACATAGTCTCCATGACCCAGAGAAATGACAGCCTCTGTTCTCCACCTTGTATCAGTGAAACCAAAGGGAACTCATAATTTACAAGAAAGAACAAGTACAAACATGCCAGAGAGTGGTCAGAACAGTATATCTGTCTTGGAACTGATGTCCATCAGTGTCCAGGATGATTTTGTTATTCTACATCTAACCATTCCAGTTGCTCAAAGTCAGCAGGTATATTCTGAGGTCACAGTGTGTATAAAGCCTTTTACCTAGTTCTTAGAGATAATGTAAAAAGTGTAGAATATATAGGTAACAGGAATAATTGTGGGTATATGTAAATGCATGAATTGACATATATATACATATTTCCTAGCTCTAATAACTGAAAAGACTTACATTCAGGTGTACTCCAATAACAATAAATACACGACCAGATCTTGGTTTCTAAATACCATTCTCCAATTAAAGGAAATAGGGGCCTTAGGGAGATGACTGACTGATTCTAGGGCAAATGAAAGATGAGCCCAGAGCATTCTGCAGTGTTAGAAAGTAAGGAGGAGCTAAAAAACAAACAAACAAAAAGAATGGAATATATCAAAGGAACTCAGAAGGCAATCTCTCAATGTTGAAAGCCAAAATAATTTGAGCAAAGGAATAAACAAAAAAGGTTTGATTGATCATAACCCAAAGTATAAAATAAATATATGTTTGCATTGATATAAATAAATGATTGAATAAATAAAGGGAGAAAAGAGACAAATCTTTTTTTCAGAAGAAATACAAATAATATATGTAGACATTCTCCTTCCAGAAGGTAAAGTTTAATACCTCCCAATTCCTCACCCCAGAGTGTATGCTGGACTTAGTGACTTGTTTCTAAAAAACAGTGTATGAAAAGGGGAGAAAGACGATAAGAAAAATTGGCAAACACTACTTTGGCCTGGTGGTCAAGGTTAACATCAACAATAAGTCATATTGGTAGCATATAACAACTGATATCGTGTGATAAGTATATCTGTGGTGTTATTCCCCAAAATGCATAACCCAATATAACCATGAGAAAGAGCATCTGAAAAATCCCAATTGGGGGACATTCTACAAAATACTTCAACAGCACTTCTCAAAACTGTCAAGGTCATGAGGAACAAGGAAAGACTGAAACACTGTCATAGATCACCAGCAGCTAGGGAGACATGATGACTAACGTGGTATCCTGGATGGGATCCCAGAATAGAAGGTCTCAGTAGTAATGCTAGTGAAATCCAAGTGAGGTTTGAAGTGTGGTGAATAGTAATAGCCAATGTTAATCTCCTAATTTTGACAAATGCCCCAGGAGCACATAAAATGTTAACATTAGAGGAAACTGGATAGAGAGTATATGAGAACTTTCTGAAGTATATTTTTAACTTTCCTGTAAATATAAAATGCCAAACTTTAAAAGTTTATTTAAAGGATGTGGGGAGAGAGAGGGAGATGGAAAGAGAGAGGAGGGAAGAAGAGGGAGGGGGAGGAGGGGGAGGAGAAAGAAAAGAAACAACACAGTCTCTGACATGGGGGGCGGGAAGGGGGCTTACGTAGACAAAGAGTCAAAGTCTTCACACATAAGAAAATCTATTATTGGTGCATGACTGCTGTCAAGATAAACTCAGATGATGTAAGTTCAAAGAAGATATAGATTCATGTGATCTGATAGCAAAGACCACATGAGCTAATCAGGACTTGATCTTAGTGTTCAAGGATTTGGATCCATTTAGAGTGTTCCAGGCAGAGGACTAGCCCATGAAAGTCTTAAAAGCTATTGGTACTGAGAATAAGGTGTCAGAACATGGACAGAACCAGTTTCATTGAAATGGAATATTCAGGTTGGGGCAGGGCTGGCAATGTAATTCGAGGCTCCAGTATGAAATAATAATGTAGGGCCCCTTGGTCAAAGAGCAGAATTTTATTTTTCTTTTTTATGCATATCTCCTCTTCTTTTCCCCTCTCTACATGTCACGGTGGTTTGTTTTGTTTTGTTTTGTTTTGTTTTGTTTTAATTTGCCATTTAATGTCTGCTCCCTTGAAAACGGGGATATTTGCTGGGTGAGTGCAGGCCCCCACAGACAATGGCAGTCCCACCGTGAGATCTCATCACTCCCCACATGTGTGCGGTTGGGGTGGGGGGATCCTTCTGAGCACAGCATCCTGTGTGACTGCACTGGTAGCAGCCCAGGAAGCCACTTCAGGTTGGGGGTCATGGAAGAGTAATTGGGATAGGAAGGGGCTTAGCCTGTGGAGGGGCCTGAAGGCTGAGTTTTCATCTATAACTGTGGACAGAGGCCAGAGGTGCCTGAGGAGACACAATAAAGTTGAATTTTAGGGATCGATCTGATGAAAGTGCATAGTGGATTTGATAGGAGACCATTGGCAGTTTTACCAGTTAGGAATTCAACAGTCAACGTTGAGAAGAAAAGGGAGGAAGAGAGCATAACATAACACTTTGCTTTCCTTGAGGCAAACTATTAGACAGTGTTAACAGTTCTAATTCAGAACAGATGTAGCGACACAAACACCATATTCTAATGTTCATTTCTAGTTATTGGATTTATCTAAAAAGACTCTTTATCTTAGAGACACAGACATTGACAACATAGCATTTACTTTTTAGGGGCCCCTTTTATAAAATTAGAAATGAGCTCAACAGATGTTCCATATGGACTGTGATTGTGGCTGCCATATATTTTACTGCAAAAGCATTTAAAATCTGTTTCCAGTTTTTCCTCCAGGAAGTTCTCAAACTGGTGTGAACTCTCTCTTCCCAGGTACCTCCAGATCATCAGTTACTCGATGTAAACCAGGAGCCAACTGCCCCAGTTCACACAGTGGCATCAGTAGACAGCTGTCTCCTCTCTCTGTCACCGAAGACTCTTCTGCTCCTATTCTTGAACTTCAGAGCCGAGGATCCTCTGGAGTTTGTGGGCATAGAGTCGAGAGGCAGAACAGATCAGGTATGCTGGTGACCTCCTCTTAAATAACAGTGCGTCCAGGTAACCTTCTAACTGGCCACAAAAGATTTCACCATTGGTACAGAACACAGAAATGGAACTCTTAGGAGTGGTGTGAGGAAAGTTTATTAAGTGTGGGGAGAAGGAAGAAGGGAAATGTATAGATACAGATGGTCCCTAACTAATGATGGTATGACATAGGATTTTTTGATTCATGATGGTGTGAAAGCAATGCATATTCAGTAGAAACCATACTTTAAATTTTGATCTTTTCCTGGGTTAGTGATATGCTATATAATACTCTCCCGTGATGCTGGACTGTGGCAGCCGCCATGGCTCCCATCTAGACCTGTGATCAAAAGGGGTTCCCAATCCCTGTGGCAGCCTGGCAATTGACTGGTGCTGCTTTGTGGCCTGTTAGGAACCCGGCCGCACAGCAGGAGGTGATCAGCAAGTGAGCCAGCAAAGCTTCATCTGTATTTGCAGCTGCTCCCCAGCATTAACATCACTACCTCAGCTCCACCTCAGATCATCAGGCATTAGATTCTCATAGGAGCACTGGTCCCTTGTGCCAAAAAGATTGGGGATGCCTGCCTATAGTGTAATATTAAGTGCATATTAGACTTACACTATTTTCAACTCACAATGGGCTTATCAGGACACAACCCGATCATAAATCAAGAAGCATATTTGTATAATCTATCGGTGGTATATAGTGTAACTCAGAAACTGAATACCAAAACCTATCGTTGAAGGGCTTAACACATGGTTAAACAACAACATCTAATGGCATTTATAAGTAACTAGTTTCCTCGTCTTTAAAGTGTCAAAAGCCAGCATCTTTTATTTCAGCCCTGGGGTTCAGAAATAACACACTTGTGCCTATTCTGAGAAAAATAAAAATTCCAGGAAAGTCACAGGTCTTGCTCTTGTTCATATCAGGACTGCCAGTTCTTGGAGCTCTTCTAGTTTTCCCAGTTTCACACTGCCTTCAGGACTCTCCTTGCCTCCCTAATTAGCATTTCCTGATCAGTCAAAAGCTTTTCCTTTACTCTTATCTGCCTGACCACTCACCAACTCCATTTCTTGGATTACTAGAATTGCTAAATAAATTTCATAACTATGTCCATGAGTTTCCCAATAAATCTATCATTTTTAAAGGCAGCTGGGTCCAGTAGCCTGCTGCCCAATTCTGTTATTTCTTGATGGTGGACATCTTATCACCTTCCCCAGAGAATACTCTCAAGCGCCAAGTCCATACTTCCTTCCTCTCATCATGTGATCGCACTTCTACCTTCCCCCAAAGAAGAAAAGAAATGTATGCTAACAGAAGCTTTCTTCTCCTCCTCAAAATGTCTCTGTTCTTGTTTGCCAACCGCTGTCATTGCAGGACCATCTCTGAGTCATGTGTTTCCTAACGTTTCTGATGTTAACTCCTTTTCCTATATCCATGATCACCTCCCTTCATCTCTTCTACGTGCATTTTCAATCTCTCCTCTGATTTGTTTCCTCAGCTTGGCCAGAGACATATTAAAATCTCTTGCATTCTTAAAGAAAATAACAGCAGCAAAAACAGCAAAATACTCCATCTAAAAAAGCAAGTAGTAAGAAAAAAAGAGAGAGAAATGGCAATGATGGGGATGCAGTTAGAGATGCGGGTAACAGAGATAGAGAGGAGATGTGAAAGCCTCTTCTAGGGTCCTACTAATTTGCAAAGAGGTTTTTTTTATATAAGAAAAAATTGTCTTCAAAAAGTGACAATATTTTTAAATGATATGAACCCCAAGGCTAAAATTCTTTTTAAAAACTTAAGAAAATGACATCTTAAACCTTCAGAAAGTTTTAATTGGCTTTAATAAGTTGCAGTAATATTCCTATTATTCCAGTTATCTGCAGAACAGAATGTTTCAGTTAATTAAATAAGCTGGTTAATAAAGACTTACCCTATCTATCATATAGAGATTACAAATTTCAAAGACTATATCATTAAAGATCACATGGGACATAATTTACTCTTTCTGTGATGATTCAGAAGGCACTTGGGGATGTTTCAGGGCACTAAAGAAAAAGGAGAAAAGAAGAATATTCTTAAAAGCACCTCACTTGGCTTTCATGAATGTCATAGTACTTAACCTAGGATTTTTAAAACAAATCCTATGAGATAGTTATTATCACTGTTTGACAGATTAAGAAGCTAAAACTGGACTTAAACATGTACTCGGGGCTATACCACAGCAGGGCTAGGACTTAATAGGCATGGGTCCAAATTCCAGTAGCCTCTCCCACCAATTTGTATGACTTCAATCAAAGTTCATAGAAATGGATACAGTTCCTGGTAAATTAATTTTAATAATGTACACAAAACTATAAACCTAAGCAATACTGTAAAAATTATGTTTAAAATAGTCAGAAAAATAAAAGAGCTCTGGAGACCTAATCTCTCTATGGTATCCATAGATGGTAAAATTAAAGAATTGGCAATGATTAAATCTAGTTAGCAAAAGAAGAATGGGCCAATGCTATGAGAGGATTTAGGTGACTATTGATGTCACCAAAAGTACTATCCATGGTATGATGGTAGCACAGAAGCAATCTTCAAAGAAGGTGACAGTGAAGGCAGATATCAGCACAAAGGGATACTTAGAATCTTTGTAGAACCATTTCTTCTTTATAGAATAGTTCCCGAGAATAATGTGATCCAAAGTGTAGTAGAGTACACCTTGCTCTGAAGTGTCACTCCTCTTAAACTCATGAAAGACTGCTATTCCCCCCAGGAAATGGAACTTTTTCTTCAAACCATTTCTGAAACTCCCAGTGATTGAACAGAGCACTCAAACCTGAATCCTAGACACAACGAGTATTCAGAATAAAAGGCTTGGACCCTGAGGTCATACTGACTAGCATTCAACCTTAGGCAACCCTAAAGGAAGTCTCAGTCTTTTCACCTATAAAATGGGAATAATACTTAATTGGGTAGGTTCCTATTGTTTTCCCAGGCTCCTAATATGAGAGTCTCTTATTCTACCCTGTTATTAATTTTAGGTTTTACCCCTTTACTCTCTGCATAAACCACATGATCATATAGAGAATTTGCAGAACTGTTTTCAAGAGCAGGTATTGCCTGTGCACAGGCAGGGAGCTGGCCAACCCATACTTCCAGACTCATTTCAATGTCATGCATCATGGATTTTCCCCTGATTATTTCCCATCCCACTCCGTAAAAAGTGCTTCTCTTCTGCCTCTATATGGCCTTGTATCTGCCATCGGTGGCTCTTATCACACTGTATTGGATGTGTTTTCTGACTTTCCACTAGGCCATGAACTCAAGTCTTTCATCTTTGAACCACTGGGACCCAAAAGCTACCTAGCTGCTGGTAGTCACCACATGATTTGGTTGAATGAATGAATAGAAGAATAACAGTCTTCATCTTCTGGAGGCCTAGGCCCTGAGAATTCAGCACTGTTTGTAAACTTTGGAAGTTACATAGTAATTGCTGTGTTCATTCTTACTTGCTTAATATTCCCCAATGCAGAACTCACTTTCCCGAATAATTATCAGAAAATCTTAGCTGGGGAAAAGTTTTTACTGCAGTAGGGCAGTCGCACCTGGCTCATTAAGCAGAAGGAACACACTCAGTGAGAGAGCCAACAGGTTCTGGGGAGGTAAAGTAAAAAATCCATCTACTACCACTTGCAATCGCCCGGTGGCACCACTTTCTTCACCACCCCAACCCCCACCCCAAGATAAACCTTGTGCTTAAGGAAGATGCCTGAAAACACAGAATAGAATTTTGCAGACAATTCTGCCTCTCTTCCCCCAAGATTCTACCACCTGAGATCTTGGGGAGCACAGGAACTCAAAGTGCCCTCTGCTCTTATTTAGCTTCCTGACAGGTACACAAATTTGGTGTGTTGAACTTGTTTTTCTACCAGGAGAGAAGGCCTTTATGATTGTCAGTTTTAGAGAGCTTTGACTATTTTAGTATGAAAAAAAAATGCTACTAATATTTTTAGTAAATGTAAAAATACAAAGTAGAACTCATTGTGCTCCCAGAACTACATTAAATGGTAATTTGTCCTGAGGTGGGAAATGACAGTGTAGTCAGGACCGCTCCGTTCTTGGGACACATTGCTTTCAATTTAAAAGTCATCTTTGCTTCAGTTGGAAGAATCAGTGGGATAGAACAAGTACTTATTTCTCACTTTTCATGTCAGCAGATACAAGGCTGTTTTGGCTGGGTTCTGCCATAGAGTGAAAGAGCAGCTCTTATTTGAGATTTTCCATTCTAGAGAGAGGTAGAGCAAGAGAGCTGGTGAGAACTTGTGATGCCTCTTCAAGCTCTGCTGGAAAGTGGCCTACTCACATCTGCTCACATTTGACTAGACAAAGCCAGTCATGTGGCCAAGGCCAAAGTCCCTGGGGCTGAAATATGTAATGCTCTTATAAAGAAGTGGCTAAGGTATACTGGAAGACAGCACAGCATCCACCAAGTTCATCATCATGGCCTGGTTGGAGGTCCAGATACAACCACACCTTACAGAGCAGAGATTCTCTGAAGAGATAATGAGCCAGAGTTATCAGTCTCTTCAATTGAAGGTAGAAGAAGAAAACCACTGGTGATTCTGCTGTCTGCCTCTTTGATTGCTGTTTTAAAACCTGATTCCTTATATTTCTTTCCTGTTTTCAGGGGATGATGGAACACAGACACATCCTGAGAACAGCAGCCAAGAAAACAGAATCAAGGCTCGCTGCCTGTCCTGTACATCTATGGTTCTGAAGGCTGTCTGGGGACTCTTGATCATCTTATCAGTGTCATCATCTTGGGTTGGAACCACACAGATTGTAAAAATTACTTATAAGAACTTCTACTGTCCATTTTTCATGACTTGGTTTTCAACAAATTGGAACATTATGTTTTTCCCAGTCTATTATTCTGGTCATCTGGCCACAGCTCAAGAAAAGCAATCTCCAATGAAAAAATTCAGGTATGTTTTATGTTAAATGGCCAATAGGAGATGTTTTAAAATAATTCCACGCAAATATGCATGATTTTATCTCTTTGGAACACCAGCTGAATTGACTGGGAGAGTGTGGAGAGACAGAATCTAGAGTTGGTAATGAGCACATGAACACTAGGACACAGAATCATCCCCCCTAAAAAATATAAATAAATAAATAAATAAATCACTGAGCGTTTGCAATGTGCCAGGCACTGTGCTGGTGTTTTGTATATTTTACTTTATTTACTCAGCATTGGTGGTAATATCCACCTTCTACAGGGGTGTTATTATCCCCATTTTAACACAAGAGGAAACAAGTTTAGAAAGGTTAAATGACTTGCCCAAGGTCACATACTTATAAATAATGGAACCCAGATTTTAATCCAAATCTATTTATTTCTGAAAGTCATGTTTTAAAAGAATACCCAGTGTCTCAAGCAAAGGGGGAAAATACTATATTAATAAAATTAATTGTTACAAAAACATTGGCTCAATGTTCTGAGCACTGTGGTCCCTAAGCAAATTTAATGACCTGATTTCATGCAAAGGGAAGTTTGGCCCTGGAAAAACTTGAAATATGCCATTTTTTGTTGCCTAAGAGCACAAAGGGATTTGTCTGTTGGTTTGCCAGCCAGAAACCTAATAGTCCCACGGTTTCGGTGGTTGCTCTGTGCTAAACCTGGCTTCCACAGCCCCATCTTCAAGAGTTCTGGAAGCTGGCAAGGCCAATTGTCATCCAGCCCTGCATAGCACTCAAGGAAGGCAAAAGCAGCATTGAGTCAAAGTTCCTTTGCTAACAGACAGCTTTTTGGAAAAGAAAAGCCCAGAGCTAAGGAATCAATTCCAAGACAGTCACTCTGATCACCAAGAAAACACAGTAGTCAGGACCTCAGTGGAGGGTATGGGAGAACGATAGTTGTCCACACTCACTTATTGCTTCTCAGCCACATGACAATACATTTGTCTTGCAAGAGCCAAAATAACCTTTCTTTCTCCTGTCCCTAAGGAAAAGAAGGAATGACTATTATAATTGGTGCATTATAAGACTATTCTTAAAAACTTAATAAACTATGAAGGGTGAATCTTCAATTTCCATTTTCTATCATCAGCTTGGAAGTGCCCGGGAATACTAAAATCACACTGTGAGCTGATTTTCCCTGTGTGTTCATGAAAATTCAATTTTAATTAAAGAAAAAAATTTAAAATAATAAGTATTTTCTGGTTTGGAGGAAAGGAAAAAGCCTTCTACCTGTTCGTGATTGTGAAAGTATTTTATATTTGATTCTCATAGAAATAGACACGATCTTGGGCATAAGGTCTTTTGTAATAGCAATATTTAATAAATGAATGCAAGAAACATGATTATCAGACTAAAATCCTTTTTCTTTGAAATGCCTGCATGTACCCATGGCGGGTGTGTTCTGCTGGAAGGCTCATACATCCTAGATAATACACGCTGATAGAAACCACAGGAGTTTACTATGGGAAGCAATACCTAGGAACCAACCAAGAGGGTTTTGTTTAAGATAACATATTTACTAGAGGCTGCTGCTAGCAGGAATATTTTGGGAATAAGCTTCATCTTCACCTCTCATGATGGACTAACTCTGAATTTAGCAAAATCTGTGATCTGACATGACACCTCTACCTGTTAGTTTGGGTAGAGTGAAGAGAACCATTTCTAAAACCAAATCAAAGAGCTTTTATTGTCAAGCAGAAAACATAGTCTTCGAAGGGAATATTTTCCAGACATTCTTTCACATGAGAAGCAAACACTGCCAGGAAATTCTGAGATCCTTGATCTTTTTCTCTCTCTGTAGACTCATTAACACCATCTGCCAAGAAGGCACTCCCCAAAGCTCTCAGGGCAGAACAAGGGGGATAACAGAGTCAGCGTGTAAGATTAGAAACAGAATTTGTCCCATGGTGCCAGACCTTTGCCTAGTTTCTCTTTTTCTCTTGAATGATATGAAAGCATGTTTAGTTTTTCCCTTATCACTAATATCAAAAGAATTTTTATTAAAGTATCAAATCTAGATGATAACAATTGTCCATTTGGAAGTAGTCTTTGATAACTTTGATCATTCTATTTATATACTAACAAGAAAATTCAATTGCCTCAGAATAATTTGAAATTTAAGAAGAAAAATATTAAATATATATATATTATATAGTTTGAATAGGGTTTTTTCTTAAGAAAAAAATCTCTAGAAAGCATGAAACTAGAGTCAAAGATATATTGGTCTATGTCAGGCACCTATGAAATGTACTTAAGATGCCACCTGACATCCAGAAATAGTTCAATAACTAGTAGCTGCTACAATGATGATGAGCATAATTAAATTATTAGTGTCCCCCAACTTCTAAGCTTAATTCCAAATTTTTGCCACCTGTCAATACTCTTGTCTAGAAAGTTTCAAAAAAGAATAGATTTCTTTGGAGAAGCAAATCACAGTGGCTCTTGGGATGATGAGATCAAACTTTCTTGATAGTATATAAATAGAACTTTAATGCTTAAATAGCATAGGGTTCTACTCATGTGACCTGGCATTTGAATGGAGAGCATTTTTAATTCTCTCCATTTTTAATTCTATCACTTCTGTAACAGCAGTGATAAATGGAAAGAAAGCTGGCAGTGTGAGAAGGGAAAAAGAGTGAAACAATGAGGTAGCCTGTACCTGGAGGACAGGGTGGGCCAGGTGAAAAGAACAGTCTCTGTGGGGAAGTTGGGGGGGGGGGCTCTCCCTGTCCATAAGTCTTCACTCCTCTTCAGGACATTCACTTGCATGCATGAGAACACTCTCTGTGTGAGAACATTCAACCCAGCATGATGGTGGGATCAAGAAGAAAGAATGATCACTGGCTAGGACCCAGAACAAGAAAAAAAATTCTTTAATGAGAAATGAGTTTGTTGTGGTCCTTCATAAATGTGTATTTTAAAAGGCATTTAGTAGTTGCAGATGTCAGGATAAACCCACAACTCTAAACTCTGGCTCTCCTTGACAGACTCTCATGGAGCAGATCCCTTTGTAAGTATAGGATATGAAACTTGTGCTCAGGATGTATGTGAAAACGGCTGCTTGTTTTATGTGTGGCTCTGATTCCAAATATTTCCATAACTGTAGGATTGAGAGAGGCTACCAATTTCCTTGTGTGTGTGAGCACCCAACATTTCTGCTTCCTTTACAAAGCCTTTGCTTTTAGGTTATTTAATCCTTTCTCTAAAGTTCTTTCTCTTTCAAGTTAAAATTTACTTTTGGGAAATCGCATTTTAATTTTATGAAAAATCCTTCTCTTTGATTGCCTTCCACGTGAAAGTAAACCATCATACAAGTTTCTCTGTGTGAACACTGCATTTTTAACCATCCCGAAATCACTGGCCTGCAATTCCCAGCATTCCAGGCTGCTTGGGAGCCACGTTTACTGTGAGACTTGATAATGAAGGCTGTACACCTGTGCTTAGAGCCTCACCGCTATGTCAGCCACTCCCTCCATGTGGCCCTTCTGTGGGGAAAGTGCTTCACCCATGTGAGGCAAACCTTGGCTAGAGATTATCTTGGTTCGCAATGCTTTGAGGCATAATTATTTCTCTTCCGAAAAAGCTGGGAGAGAAAACAGCTCTAGTACAATCTAGACCCATGCAAATAGATTTCATTGTAAACATGTAAATATTAGTAACTTGTTGTTTTGAACAAGATTTTTATACCACTCTCAAAAATACAATGCTTGGCACATCATAGTTGCCCAATAAGTGGCTGGATATTTGTCAACTGAGTGAAAAAAATAAAGCTAAATTCTCTCAGAATTTAGTCTATAGTTAGATAAGCACTTACTCTATCACTTCTATTATTGCCTATCTGTATCATTAGCTTGAACATTTTGATTAAAATGTCCCCTTAGGCTAAATAACCAATTTAGTCAGAAATCAAACAAATCAAAGATTTAACTGAAGTGACTATTTTTACACAATGAATAAAAATAATTCCTTCAAAACAGCCCAATGTTTATATATGACAAATTTATATTTTGTTGTTTTTATTTTATTTTTTAGTATTTTGGGGTTATTACAGGTTTTTTTGTTTTGTTCTGTTTTTCTTCCTTAAAATGCCGGGGGTGGGGATTAGTCTTTTGGGCAGATATATTTAAAAAAGACATAGTATCAAGAATAGTAACATCCAAAGCTGTGTGTGGCTTCACATTATATGTGAGGCTGCAAGTTGTCTACGGCCAGATCACACGGTAGCAGCCATCTTGATCCTGCTGCGTTTGCCCACTGGGAAAGAATCTTCTCTCTCTTTAATAGCTAGTAATTCCAGCAACCACTCAATTCTGTATTTCTCCGGGCTTCTCTGAGAATGTTCAGCAACAGCAGAATGGCTGCCCCTGGGGAGCTGCAGGCTTTGCCATGGAACCCTTTGCACCTCCGTGGAGCCCTTTGTGGTCTGTAGGTGGCAGGACTGGGTTTAGTATTCACAGATGAATGACGAGTCTTCAGTGTTTATGCTCTTGCCTGATAATAGCTGTCAGGAGTTAGGGAACACAAAATGTGACACAAATACTACCTGACTATTAACCTTTTTTTCTTTTCTAGGGAATGCAGTCGGATTTTTGGAGAAGATGGTCTGACATTGAAACTCTTTCTCAAAAGAACTGCTCCCTTTTCTATTCTATGGACTTTGACGAACTACCTGTACTTATTGGCTTTAAAGAAGCTGACAGCCACGGATGTCTCTGCCCTGTTCTGTTGTAACAAAGCCTTTGTCTTCTTGCTGTCGTGGATTGTGCTGAAGGACAGGTTCATGGGAGTGAGGGTAATAGCATACTTGATTCAATGCGTGAGGCCTCCCTTAGTCATAACTCCTTGGCATCGCAAGAGCTGCTTTGTTTCATGAAGTTTCTGTAAAACTTTTCCATTGGTTCCAAGTACAGATTGGAATATGAATATTCATTAGGATGCTTAGGCAGTTGCAACATCATTAAAGGATAAAGAAATTCCCATTGGGCAGTCAGCTGATTTCAACAATAGGCACTAAGACAGGGAAAATAAGCTCTTTTATTTAGAATTAACGGTGTGATCAACTCCTTCTGTCCTCAGGAAAGGCCTGAGAAAATTAGCCACAGTAAAGATGACGATTTGCTTTTTTTCAATCAACTCCCTCATGTTCCCCACAACACAGATGATTTCATTAATACTGGTATAAGTAGATAAGATTACCAAACAGTAATTAAAGTCACTGTTAATGGCACAATGTTGTTTAAAGTGGCTGTATGTCTATATGACTAATCTGGAAATGGAACTAAAAGCAATAACTACTTTTGAGTACAAATTAACTAAACTGCATGAAACTGTCACTAATCACTTCAGTTCTGAGTTTATTTCTTTCAGAAATAACATGGAGTTTTGAAAAACTGTATACTTGTTCTACGTTTGATTGATTGAAAACCATGCAAATTTAAGGAGCCAGATCATATTTATATAATCTAGCATGTTACCATGATGAAAAAATTAAGAAAATAATTCTTCAGAAGGAGATCTAAATGAATAGCCTTTTCTTAGAAGATAAGCATCACATAATTATTGTTCTCTGAAAGAGATATCTAAGATTGGGTTTGAAACATATTTTGCTTGTTGCAATGAGGCCAGAGTTCTTTCTGCTCTAAATGCTGAGATAATTGTCTATATTTGATAGAGAGTTTATGATAGCCATTAACCCTGAAAACTTTTTTTAAATAGCCAATCAGCAATTCTGGTAGCATCTTGAGAGATGCTGCTTAAGTTTAAGACTAAAGCTTGACATGAACATAAAGTAGAAAATTATGATAATAGATACGATGAGAAACTCTGAATCAGTTTATGATGCCATTAGAATATACTTAGATGTGGTACCACTCTCTCCACCAGCTAATCTTAGATTTGACACTCAAAGGGCTTAGCATCATGTTTTTACATGTGGAACACTGGTTGTCCATCACCAGGTACCCTGACAAATCCTTGCGAGCAAGGACCTTAATTTAGGCTACATAATGTGTGGGGCCTAGTGAAAAATGAAAACACAAGGTCCCCTGTTAAAAAAAATTATTAATAATTTCACGATGGTAACAACAGAACATTAAACCAGGGATGGGACTCTTTTAATCATGGGGCCTTTGCATCTGCACAGGTCATATGTCCATAAAGCCAACTCTGTGTCTATCTCTAACACCTAGAATAATTCAGGGAAAAAAAAGTAGGAATGCAATAGATATTTAAGGATATCTTGAATGAACTTATGCTAATGAGACCTTTCTCTTTTCTATTTACCACCACCATGGATGATCCATGAAAACTTGAAGGGCCTTGTCAGAAGAGGGGTAAAGAGGAGATGTAAGGCTTTTCTGCTCTTTCAGTAGCATGTAAATACCAAAAAAAAAAAAAATCAATACACTCACTATACAATTTACCAGTGAGACAATCAATTGCATTACAGTGACTGAATGCATTTAACTATTAGGTCATATTAAAAGAGGTTCAATGTTTACTTAGGTCTTTTAAGAAAAAACTCAACTATATAACTTATATTTAAATCACATGTTTAGGATATCTGTCTAGAGGCTCCAAACCATTGCCATTTTAAAATTGGCATCTGTAGAGGGTTGAATGATGCTCTCAATAAGGTGTCCATGTCCTAATCCCTAGAACATGTGGATGTTACCTTATTTGGAAAAAAAAAATGGTCTTTGCAGATATAATTTAAGGATCTTGCAAAGAAAAGATCATCCCGGATTATCTGGGTGGCCCCTAAATCCAATAACAAGTACCCTTATAAGAGGCACACACAGGAGAGACACACAGAAGAGAAGGAAGGAGGCAGTGTGACCACGGAGACAGAGATAGGAGTGATGTGGCCAGGAAAACTGGGGCAGCCACCAGAACCCGTTAAAAGCAAGGAATGTATTCTCTCCTAGAGCGACTGGATTTAAACTTCTGGCCTCCAGAATTGTGAGACAGTAAATTTCTATTGTTTTTAGTTACCAAGTTTGTGGTAATTTGTTATAGTATTCTCAGGAAAAGAATACATCTATAGGACCTGATAGGAAAAATTTTAAGTAGCCAATAAGTGTTACATACAAAAGGAAGACATCGTAGATGGCAAATGGTAAGTATTGATGTGAAGCATGCTGGTAGAAGTCAGATACTTTTTTTTTTAAATGACAGGAAGTGCTTCACTTCTTCCTGTAAAACACTGGGTAGTGTTTAATGCCATGTTACAGAAGAAGGTCAAGGTATAATTTTAATGATGCCCTTAATCGGGCCATGGAATATAAGAAGCTCCAAAACGTACTCAGCATTTTGCCTTTTGACAGTATCAGCAATTTCCCTCCTGAGACATATTGAGAACATGTATAATTAGGTCATTTGAGAAATTAAAGGAAGGCAAACAGAATACTGACAACATAAATGGAGCTTTTATTGGCTACATCATAAATGCTCTAAAGAACAGCCTGTAAATACCACCCTACTTTGACTACTCTTTAAAAAAAAAATAGTTAAAAGGTTGCTTTCAGTCATCGGATTAAAATTAATTTTTCCAACTCATTCTAAGGCTTCAGTAGATAGAAACAGATCTTTTTTGAATTATAATTCTCATATGCTTTACCTTAAGAATAATTACATTTAAGATAAATATATTGCCTTTCCTAGTTCTATTTTTCAAGTCATAATAACACATGGACAGACGGAAGGATGCTTTACATTATATCAGTAAATATAAATTTATCTGGAGCACAGGTTCACCATAAACAGCAATGCTTACATAAAAACTAATTTTGTATTATAAATAACTTATTATTTCGTTTCCTTAGAGTGTTGATTGAATTACAGGTGGAAAGATAATCTGTTGTACATTTAGCTTCTATTATAAAATCATTTCAATCAATTTGCTGGTAAACCTTAGTGTGTTAGAAAACTCTAATGAGTAGTTGTTTACAGCTGATAAATGATTATCCCATGGAAATTAGTAAACTTCTATAAAAGATTATTTATTTAATTGCAAAAATATTGGTGAGAATCCAGTTCTTGCAGCTTTGATGATGGGTATTTTCTCATCTCCATGATCTCATGTCATATGGCTAGAGTTCTTAAAATTCATGAAAAGCAAAGAAACTGCCTTAATTAAAAAAAAAAAAGTTTTTTCTAAAAGAAAATGAGCCACTGGCTGGGGGGTTTCTTTTCTGTCACTGGTATCTATTTTACTCCAATGAAAAGTAAATGTCAGACTAGAAAGTTAAAACCTTTTCTTTAAGATTTTCTCCCTCTCTTGTTTTTTTATATTATTAATTGAATTTTTTTTTTCAGCAGATTTAGGAGATGAATCGATGTCCCTTCAGCTATAATTGTGTCCCCATGCAGTTTACTTCCCAAACTGTGGCTCTTTTGGAGATTTTCCTACATCCACCAAAAACCAACTGGAGTATTCCAGTTAAAGTGAATCTTTCTTTGCTTAAACTGTACTTCTCTGAACTCAAATTGGGCTCCAGAACACTGTAAATCAGGACACTGGAGCTGAGCAGCTACTGATTTGTGCCAATATTACACATTTAGATAAGACTCAAGACGATTTTTTGTTTCCATCTTGCCTATGGTTGACATTTACACAGTAACCGTTCATTCAGGTGGGTGCAGAATCTTCTATCCAGAACCTTAATGGTTCTTGGAAGAGGCAGTAAAGAATATGTAGTGGGACTGGTCCCTTTCATACTTCTCTTGGTAGGAGGATGACTTAGGAATACGGGGCAGGGGGAGAAAGCTGAGTTGTAATAGCTCTGATTTTATGTTCACAAGGAATCTGTAACCCATTCAACAAGGCTCAGTCAATAGGTCTACTCTATCCTTACACACACACACACACACACACACACACACACACACGCACACTTCAGTCTTTCATTTTAGCATTTCTTTTCCTCTTTTCCATCTTGGTTTCCCCTTGAGATCATTTTCAGTTGGATTTTATTCACAAAAATAAATACATATGTGTGGCAGGGGATGGGGAGGTGGAGATATTGGTTTGAGGCTCTGCAGCCCTTGGGTTTGACTCGTCTTAAAGACCCACCATCATCCCCATCACACATACACAGTATCTAGACAGCTATAGACTGACTAGCCACCTCTTTCATTTTTCTCATTTCCACTCCTGCCCAATTTCCTCAGATCATTGGATCTGAGGAAAACATGTGGTTCTTCTTCATGGTATCTTACATGTAACATGTGGAAAAACTTAAGAATTCTATATAGCCTGGATCCTTGAAAATAGACTCTCTGTAATATACTCAGAAAGAATAAGGATAATCAGTGCAGGTCTCATTGGCCAAGTCATTAATGTGTGTCCCACCTTCAACTTCTGACTTTTAGTCCTGAACATGAGTACGGCCCTGCTGGCAGTGTAGCTTTGAGGCCCTCCACTTTTGAGGCTGCTGTAGGCTTGGGATTGATTCCAGGGTCCACTGTGAGCCCTGTAGCTCCTCCACTTTCCATCCACCTTCAGAAACAGAGTTAACCACAAGGCAAATTAAAGAAAGATATTAGGATTACAAATAAAAAGAGAAGCAACTAAAGGTTTGTCTCAATACCCTGAACCCTAGAAGAGCTACTTTGTCAATGGGAGAGCCAGAAAAGGGCCAGACCCTTGTGGTTTTTGCGAGGTGGGGTAGGAAATAAAGATACAAGAAAACAAAAATAGTCAAAAGGCGGATGTTTCTCTAGCCTTTGTCAGTATAAACTAAGCTTTTGAGAAGTAAAAGAAGCCTACCTTTCACTCAGAGCCACAGTGAGGCCACCAAATAATAGCATGGTGAGGCCACCAAATATTTACCTTTGTGGTCCTCTTTGGTTGGGCTTTAAAAACCGACTCGAATAGTCTCTTGATCCCTACGATTGTCCCAAGAAGTTGATGCAGAGGCTTTCAGAGGGGGCTGAGTTGGCAAAAGAAGTAGCTGTCTCCGGAGGTGATGTCACTCAAGTGGCATGCTGGAATAATGGGTTCACTTTGATGTGAGAGGACGAAGAGATTTAGAACGTTAAAAATTGAGGCATTGTCAGTTTTATGGTCTCTGAGGTTACCTAATTCTCACCCAAAACAGATTCAGGTAATGGTAGTGGTGGGTTTTCTGTCTTAATCAGAAACCTCTTGTTGGTTGTGGGACTGGAACTGGAATAGGTCATGAGGAGAACCACGTTTTTCCAAAGCGGAGCAGATGGTACCATGAGATAGCGCATTTTCAGCGCAGGAGTCCCTCATGGGAGGCCACTGTTCCCAGAGGCATTTTTGTGGTTTCATCACTTGGATGTGCACATATGAGCTCTTCTGACACAATATTTTAAGGCACTGGCTTCCTATCAGCACATTTCCTGTGTCCTGAGCCTGAGAAGAGTTGTTTTGTATTTCTATTCAGAAGAACAGACTATTAATCTACTTCCTTAATGACTGATTAATTCTGAAAATGTATGTGACTCAGATCTGTGCTTGGGTTGTTTGTTCTCTGGAAATTTTGAAGAGTATTTACTTTTCAGTTAACCAAAGATGCCGAGCAGTGCCACTTTGAGACCTTCCACACAACTACTCCAAAGGGGGCTTCCACACAACATTTCCCTGCATTTTCTAGGTTAACTGAGATCTTTTCCCTTAGTTCCAACCATGTAGATTAAAAACGTATTGAAATTTCTTAAAACATAGCCATAGAGAATTTATTCTATCAGAGACTTGTGAAATTTAAATAAAAATGTGGAAAATAATTTAACTTACCTTTCCCCACGGGAAACCCATGTAACCTAAATTATTAACCTATAAATTACTGTTCATACCATAGAGAAAAATATTTTGCCAACACCTCAAATATTCAGATTTTCATGCTTTGAGAACTTAACTAACAACGTTGTCTGACCCCCTGAAGTGAAAAATGCTTCTCTCGATGAAGGCAATTGAAAGAGACACTGCTGTAATTGATATGTCGATTTAAGTGGGCTAAGCTAATATTTTCACAAGCACTTTATTCTAAAATTTAATGGAGATTTTAACGAGGCTCACCGTGGTAATAATTTGGAATTGTTATATAAGAATGTAATCTTTGTCCATATCTAATTCTTATCATGAGAAAACTTATGATAGAAATATTATGTGTATTTATTTTTACTAATGGCTGACTCAAAGGAAGAGTTTTCAGCTGGAATCAGATCCTGGGAATAATAGTATTAATTATTCATTACTTTCCAGACAGTGATTTTGGTTTTTGCTTTTTTAATTTTTGGTTTGTTTTCATAATTCCCTAAACACAAAATTATACATTATTAAATACTTTTAATAATTTTAAACACGAAACAGCATGTCATGTTAAAATTCATTAGATTAGCAGTGTGTTCTATTAATCTGGTCTTGTTTATTTGATCTGGAAAATACAACTGATGCTTGGCCAAAAGAAAACAAATATTAATTTAAATATATTATCCCACAAATTTAGTCTTATGAGGGAAATCTACTTGTTCACCTGAATATTTTAACCCATGGACATTATTTAAACACCAAAAATATCAGAAAATGCCAATGTCTGTTGTGCCTTTTCATTCTCTGAAACCAGACGGCTCAAAGAATTGTTGCGAATCCCTGGCTGTGCTATAAATCCCCAAATCAAAGAAAATAATAATCCTCACAGAATTTCCAGGTCTAGATAACCCTTTCACCATGTTTATGTATGAGTCTATTACTTCTTGTTTGGAAAATTTCCTTGACACCTCATGGTGTGTGTATTAAATTCTATTCCCTATAGTTTGAGGCACAGTCTAACTAGAAACACACTCCTGGCAGTTTCAGAGAATACAATATTCACTCAGCAAGAGAAACACCTCCCATCAAGCAGCCTTCAGGATAACACTTTATGAAGACAGTTTTTCACTGCTGACATGTCAGAGTCTGTTCTCAACTACTCCTGCTGTTTTCCATAAAGGACACTTTAGTGTGGAGCTGGCTCAGAACCCAACTGTGCATTTGCTTTTGGTGGTCATTAAAAAAAGAGCTGCTGTAGCAGCATCTAAATTATATGTCATCACTATCATACTTTGCATTGGTCTTGGGCAAGTTTACAGTTACATGTTAAAGATCTACATTTGTTGTAATAGATAATTCACTAATAATGTTTAAAAGCCCCCCCCACACACACACACACAATTATATGTGACAAAGCTATCTATAGAGGAATTGGTTTACCTAGGAATACTCAGAACTGATCTTAAAATTAATTACCACATGTTTAAATTTCTCACAAAGCTGTGTCCTGATTTTAAAGTCAAGGAGATTATTTCACAAGAAAATAACACATTATTTCCTATTCCAGGGTTGTTATTTTACTGTGTCTTCTAGCCTTTAAAGTGTTTTCCAAGTAGAACCAGTTCAAAACAATTAAAGAAAGCTGCAAACCAGAATTTCACTAAGGGAGTGAACTCCTATTTTGAAGATACCAAGCATCATATCAATTTATAGTAAACTATTATGATTTCAACTAAATTGTGAACATTTCACTTTATGTAGTTACTGTTCTAGAATAATTAAATAAAATTATCTTTCTGTGGTTTAATTTGCATAAAAACAAAAGGAAGAACTGGCCTCCATTTGACATATCAGGTAAAAGCACAAGCTTACTCTTTATAAGAGATCACTCACTTTTCCCTCTGTTGACCTAAATTTTGCCTCTTAGCTGTATCACTATTATGCCTCCCTAATCAAGTCTTGACTATGTGGAGTTCCTCAGAATCATGCACTGATCCAAGGGGCTGATTAAAATATATGCTAAATTATTTGAAGAAAAAAGAATACAGCATAGATGAAAATGCTTACAAGTGACTTACTATTAAACTTACTTCACCAATACAAGTATAAATCCCTAGGAAGTTGAACTAAAAAATTAAATTAGCATGTGAGCAGCTTTTATAGTCTCTACCTGGTTGTCCCATGAACATTCTGATTTCTTGTTAACACTGACCGTTCCTACAATTGAACAGCGATGTACAGGAGGTAACTGGGTTTGAGGAAGCATTTAACAACTTTCAGGAAGTCTTCAATTGCTCATTCAGGGATATGGAGGCATCATTATTTTTATTTCTTTGCATTCTATTCGACAGATAGTTGCCGCAATAATGGCAATTACTGGCATCGTCATGATGGCTTATGCAGATAATTTCCATGCTGACTCAATCATAGGAGTGGCGTTTGCAGTGGGCTCAGCCTCTACGTCTGCATTATATAAGGTATGCTGTGCACTTCCTTATATAGTAAATTGTCATTTGTAGCTTAGACTTAAGTAATAAAGTAAGGAAGGACAAAGAAAACTTGGCTAAAAAAAAAAGATGGTTTAATAATAAGTACCATTTATTGAGTATTATTACATGTTGGGCACTTGCCAGAGAATTTCACTCATGTTAATGCACCTTTATGAGGCATAGGTACTTATCCTCAATTTCAAAGAGGTAATTGGGTTTCGGGAAGCATTTAGTAACTTTTATGAAGTCTTCAATTGCTTGCTCTGGGATATGAAAAGATAAATTTTAAAAAATTAACTTCTCTTAGACAGCTACTGTATGGGTGTGTTAACATTGTTTTAATGACAGATGAGAAAACAGAGGTTTTGAAAAATTAAGTATCTTGCTCAAGGTCATACAATCAGGAATTGATAGAGCCAAGATTTAAATGTGAACTGGCCAACTCCAAAACCCTTGCTTCATGGCTCTGCCCCTCCCAATCATCAACCAATTGTAACAGGGGCTGAGAAAGAACTCTCCTCTCTTTAAGTTTCTTTAGCTGAACTATTTGTGGTCATTATTTTAACTCCAATTGAGGTGTTTAAAATAATAAACAAGCTGTCATTTGAGAGGTTATCTTTTGCTACCTATCAACCACAAGCCACAGAAGATTATGTTATTAGCAAAACAAAGAGCCTCTTTTCCTTTCTGACAGATACTCTGGGTCTGCACTATGTACTCACCATTCTTTTTCTACTGGAGCTGCCTGTCATCAGTGCAAATTCTATTCAGAGTCATTACCCCTACTTCAAAGGCAAGGACTAAGAGAGCAGATCTAAAGGTTATTCCCCAAAGCTGCACTTTTCAGAGCCAACTTTCTGGATGTGGCTAAAGGACTGTTCCACTTTTATCTCTCTTGGTGTTTCGATCAGAAAATTCTCTCTGAAAGGCAGAAAATGCCCTTTGCATCTCTCCTAGATGCCTGTTCTGATTATTCACCAGCACTGTGGCCCAGAGGACACTGAGTCTATTTCCATACTGATATTTCCTGGCCCACTGACTCTGTGTGACAAGCTTGACAAGTGTTCACTCAATCGCCGTTAGTGTCTAACCTGCCCCCAACTGAGACTCCACTGAGATGTCTAATGTGACCAAAGATGAGCATGTGATCAAGTTCTCTTGATTAAGTCTCTCAAAAGAAGAAAAAAAAATAGTGAGCTTGTTTGAAATTAAAAGCAATACCTGGAATTGTTATCTGACCAGGAAGGCTATCATAAGAGAGGGTTCCCCTGGCCTTGTTCATTCTGGTAGCAGTAATATCTTCTGACATGAACAAAATCATATGTGTACTATAGAAAAGAACTGCTCCATTCTCCATTATTTGAGGATTCTTATAGGAAGCAGGGGTTAAAAAGCAAAGAAATATGGATTAGGGTTCTGGCTCCTCCCAGCCTGATGTGTGATTTTAGGTTAACCATTCATGTCTTGTCATCTTTCTCTGTACACAGATTTATAATCCAGGAAAAATAATTTTTATTCTGGAGAATAAACACAGTATTTGTGAAAATAGTTTAAGCTCTGAGAGACAAGCACTTATAAATCCAAGACATCATTGTCATTTCTCTCAGCAACATAATAACAGGCTCTCTCTGTCTAATCTGGTTTTCAGTGTCTGCAAAAATAAGAATGAAATAAATCCCATGCTTGAAGGGAAGAATTAATGTCATTTAACTTAGAAGATTTTTCTGGGCTTCTCTGCTTTTTTTCTTTTTTCACCCAATACCCATCACTGATGGTGGCACTTAACAGTGTACACCACCACAACAATGTTCAACACCATAAGGAATTTGGTGCCATAGAGATAGCTGGGTAAGAAGAAATGGAGCATAAACTGGGCCAGTTAGTTCACTGTGTAGATGAATAGAACTCATCTTTCTGATAACAGCAAAGTCTCCGACTGTATGGCTTGAGAAGTTTTCTTTTTCCCATTCCAGGTTTTGTTTAAGATGTTTCTCGGAAGTGCTAACTTTGGTGAAGCTGCACACTTTGTTTCCACGTTGGGTTTCTTCAATTTAATCTTCATCTCCTTCACTCCAGTCATCCTGTATTTCACCAAGGTGGAGCACTGGTCCTCCTTTGCAGCTCTGCCATGGGGCTGTCTCTGTGGGATGGCAGGGCTGTGGTTGGGTAAGTGACCTCAGGTTTTTCTTTCCATTTCACTTTAACTTTCCCGGATAGTTAAATTCTCTTATTAGACTATTCCCTTGGGTACCTTTGTCTTCTATTTCCCAAACTAACCTAAAGTTGGTTAATATTGTTGAATGTTTAGGAAGTTCGTTGCAGGCTATTACTTGATTAGATCAGAGCTATCCAATTGGTGTGCCCTGAGATAAAGTGTAAAAGGGAAGTCCAGGCCACTCTGATCACCACTGGTCTTCAAGCAGCCTCATTCATTCTTTACGATGTACTGTATGATATTATTGTGTTCCAAGCGTGCCACAGTGTGTCAGCCAGAGGGAGAAAGTGGAATTTTCATTCAAAGAACTCCATGTAATACAAAATGCTGGAGCAGTGAGTGCAGGAAGAATGGTGAGGAAGGAAGGAGATGACATTCAGGAGAGAAGCAGGTCAGAAAGGACCTGAAAAACCATGGTTCAGAAGGGTTGGGTTTAAAATCCACTTAATTGCTCAGCAGGGAGGTGATAGGCTCACATCTGCACTTTAAACAGCCCACCATGGCTGTGTAAAGAAAATGAATTTGAGATAGGAAGCCCCAAAGAAACAAGAGAAGAAGGCAGAACTTGGCTTTGTGGCTCAACTAAGAAGGCTGGGCCTAGTCTATGACCAGGAAGAAGTAACTTGAGTTCTCTGTAATATCCTCTCTCCCTATAACCCCTATAACTCTGAGGCTGTCTCCTTCACCTGAGCAACCAGAGTGCTCCTACTTTCAAGCTGCTCTGCTGCTGTCACTTCATATGAGAGGAACCTGAAAAATAACAAGGCTGCTCTTTTCTCACCAAGCAGTCGAACAACTATCACCACCCAATGACTCAGTGTCTCTTTACTTAGAATCAAATCATTTTCATTCTGCTTCTCTTTCTTCATACCACGTAAGGACAGACCCCTCTGTCCACTCCACATTTCCCTGCAAGACTGACCTGCAGAATGTCTGCCAACCCTCAGATAAACTGCTTTTATCAAGATGACATAATCCAAAACATAATCTAAAGCAGCACTGCAGTTCCTAGGAGAGAAAAATGCCTCTTGTTTCTTCCCCCATAGGCACTGGGTCATATTTTTCTACACTGGCCTATGCTCCTAATAGGAGGTCCTAAGTGAGACAGAAAACACTTGAAGAAAAAGATTAAACACTAATTGTTGGTTTTTAAAATTCTGCTTTTGAAAGCCAAAAGTATGTGGTGATGATCTGTCATAACCTCTACTAAGTTAAGTAGAAATCAATAATAGTATTTCCATAAGACCAAACATCCTAATGAAAAGTGTCTAGATGATTTCCTGGCCAAAGCCGATCTAACTGGAAACGATCATAACCCAAATTTTACTGACTCGTGGCGCCAGCTATGTACATGATCTCCAGCTTGCTGCAAAGTAGCCCTCCTCCAACGTATACCCTTTGTCATGTCTAATACATGCTCCTGAGCAAACCTGCTCAGGCTGAGTGCCACCTATGCTAGCCTGACACTGTGGTCCTCCACCAAGCAGCATCGTCTCCACACTCCACTGGGTGTCATGCCATTCCACTGAGTAGAGTATCACAGTATAGTGAAATTATTATTTCTCCTCTTTGCATTTCCTCCATACACCCTTTTCCAGCCACTTAGCAAGAGATCAGGCAGCCAGGGTGGCAGAGGAGAAAGAAAGAATAAGACTATTTCAGATGAGATATGTATGCATCCATCTCTAAAATTAGAGGATTAACTGACCAAAGGTGCAGACAATTTAGAAGATATGTTTAGCAGAAACACTGATTCTTTTATGCTAAGAAGAAAAGTCCAGCAGATCAATTCCCCTTTATCCTATATATCCTCCTTCATTTTCCAGTCTTCAACATCCTGGTGAATGTTGGCGTGGTGCTGACATACCCAATCCTAATCTCCATTGGGACAGTGCTCAGTGTTCCTGGAAATGCAGGTACTGATGCAATTTGATATGTGCACAGTAAGTCTCCTCTTTGTGTTCGTTTTATGCCCTGAGTTGTTTTCTTTGAGCAATTATGAATTATGTTCCCTGCCTGGGAAGAGGTTTTTAAATATCATGAAGGTGGCAGACAACAGAATAACTATGCAACAGATTTAAAATCTGCAACTACAAACACTGTTTTTACTTGGTTGTGTTTTAGAATTCAATACCAAATGTATCATTTGGGTTTCATGTAATCTCCCTGACAACCTAATTTTGTGGTATTTTTAGAGGAAGTCCTATGGAAACAAAAGGCATCCCAGCATAAGACTCTCAAGTAAACGTCACTAATGAAAGTGTAGGAAATGTACAGGGTGTTGGTTCCCCATCGCACTATCCATGGGGAACTGCAGAAGCTTCTCCTGGGGGCAGAGCAGATGGCCCTCTGGAACAGATATAGAAAATAGCAATTTGATTCACTTCAGGAACAGGAGGAGAACCTATTTCTTCCAGAACAATCTTTCTAATGAAAACTACCAATGGAACAAGTAATGGAAGTGTGTTACTTAGATGACTGTATAGCCCTTCTAACTTTGAAATTCTATGATTCCAAGCCTTGGGTAGCCATCTTTCTTTGCATCAAAATATTTATTGAAAGCTTGCTATGTGGTCAGCACTGTAGAAGTGACAGAGAAGAAGTGATAGTATTGTTTCAGAAAGCTTACACCTGAATTCAGAAAACAAGACTAACAAACATAAAATAACTTAGAACACTATAGAGTAATTTGTTATTAAATGTTAAATTGTGTAACAGACTCCAAGGACTGTAAGATATTCAGAGGAAAGGAGCATCAGGGAAAAGTGTAGTTGTCAGGAAAATTTATTCTTTCATCCACAGAATAAAAAATTTCTGAGCACTTGGTGTATGCCAGCAATTTGATAACACTGATGATAGATCCTGGGTAAGGCACAGTCCCTGCTTTCAGGACTAATGTAGAGAGGGAGACAAAAGGAACTGAGTTAATACAATGGACAAAGAGAATTGCTTTGATAGAAGTCTTATAATGAGTGCTCTGAGAGCACACAGGAGGGGCAAACACTAAGCCTTCCTGCAAGTTGCCTAAATGGTGAGATCTAATGGAGGATTTAGCTGGATGAAGTGGATAAGAAGAGGAAAGGGCATTCCATGCAAAAAGAACAGCATGTATGTACCCTCACAATTGAAAACAGGGACTCAAAAATATCATCATACATGAATGTTTATAACAGCACTATTTGCAATGACCAAAGATGGAAACACCCAAATGTCCATCTACAGGTAAATGGATAAACAATATAATACATACAATGAAATATTATTTATTCATAAAATGGAAAAAAGTACAAATACATGCTACGACATGGATGAACCTCGAAAACATCATGCTAAGTGAAAGAAACCAGTAACAAAAGGTGGCATATAATGTAACATGTAACTCCATTTATATGAAATATCCAAAATAGGTAAATTCATAGACACAACAGCATATTGGTGGTTGCTAGGGTCAGTGGCTAGAGCGTAGGGATAGGGGATTGCTCACTGGGTGCAGTTTTTATTTTAAAGTAATGGAGATGTTTTGGATTCAGAAAGAGGTGAAGGTCATACAATATGATGAATATACTAAATGCCACCAAATTAACTTTTAAATGGTAATTTCATATTATGTAATTTCACTTCAATTAAAAATTTTAAAAGAACATCATGTGTAGAGACCTAGATATTAACAAGATTGGCTCATTAGAAAAATCTTCAATGGCCCAATGAAATTGAAGAAGCCTGAAGGGATGCTGAGGAAAAGTCTTAAGAAATAAAACTGCAGAGGTAATTAAAGCAAATGACATTAGCCTTGAATGATAAATATGATTTAGAGATAAGAAATGAAAAACAGGTGAAGAGAACACCACAGATAATGGTATAGAGAAAGATAAGATGGGCTTGAAAGGACAAGAGAGACTTTGAAATATCTAGAAGTAGCAGTGACTTTGGTCATTTTTTCCCCAAAAAAGTTTAGAAACAGTCATAGATGCTGACTGACCTGATATTTCTTACCTAGCTGTGGATCTCCTGAAGCAGGAGGTAATATTCAATGTCGTCCGCCTGGCTGCTACCATCATCATCTGCATTGGGTTTCTGCTGATGCTATTGCCGGAGGAGTGGGATGAGATTACCCTGAGATTCATCAACAGCCTGAAGGAAAAGAAGAGTGAAGAGCATGTGGAGGACATCACAGATTCCAGTGTACACCTGCGAAGCAGAAGCAGAGCCAATGGGACAGTATCTATACCACTGGCTTAAAGAGGGACACATTTTGAATGCACATGTATGTATATTCTGTGAATATAATAAAATTTTCTCACTTCCTCCACGCTCACACGACAGTATTAACTCTGAATTTGGACAAGTCATATGTAAAATAATGCAAACAATAAAAGTTTACATTTATATGCTTATTGAGGAACTGGTGTAAATAATCATAGTAAAATTTTTTTTATTAAAACATTCATCTTTGTTCTATTTTATATATTTTGGGGGGATTTGTTACTCCCTAATGCACAAAATTTCCTGAAAACATAAGGTTCCTTTAAATTAGGGGCTTGTCTTTACCTTTTTCTTACCCAGAATTGAGACCTTTGCGTTCCACCAGAGAAAGTTGCATATAAAGAAAAGACATGAAAAGGATAAACACTTTATATATATTTAAGTTTGATAAGAACCTTAAATTTGAAAGCTGGAAAGTAATTAAAGGTATCAACAGAGAACCTTCTTTCTATATGCAAGATCTACACTAGGCGCTATAAGATGTAAAGGTACAGAAGACTCCATCTGTACTTTCAATGAGCTTAGAATAGCCCAGAGCATAAGAGTTTACAAATATCTCTAATATGAAGTAGACATTGAAAATGGCACAGTGATGATAGAGAGGACAGCTGTTACCAGCCATCTCTAAGTTCTTTACCACCAAGTTTTTGAAAGAGTTGTTTATATTTGCTGACTCTTCAACCCACTATAATCCACTTTCTGCCAAAGTCATCAATGACTTTTCTCTTAAAAAACCATATTTACACTGCTCAACTCATACTTTATTGTCCTTTCAGTAGCATTTGACAGGATGACCATCCTTTTTCCTGATAATCTCTTCACCTAGATCCTATTAAGGTCTCCTGGTTCTCTTCTCTGGGCTCCTCTTCCTAGGCTGTCCTCATCATGTCAGTGTTCAGCCCTTAGCCTTCTTAGCATCACACCCCCCACTCTCTCCCCCAGAGATCTCATTTGCTTCTGTGGCTTCAAATGTCATTCGTGTGGTGATAACTTCGAAATCTTTATCTCCAGCCCAGATTTGTTCCCTGAACTTCAGATCTGACCATCTAAATAAATGCCTTCTGCAAGCTCACTTGGATGTCATATTTTTCACTTCAGAATCAAAAACAAACTTGAATTTATAATTTATCCTCTCCAGACCCACTCTTTCCTCTCCCTTGTTCTCTATCCAGGTTATTTGTGCCATCATTTACCAGCTGCCCAGGCTGGGGCCCAGTCTTAATTTCTACCTTCCTCACCTTCCACATCTAAACTAAAAGTCCCATTGATTCTCTGAATATTTCCCGGGTAGGTTACCTATTCTAGGCCCCATCATCTCTTTCCCTGATGAATGAAATATACTCCTTACTGGTCTTGCTAACTCCCAGTTTTGCATCTCTCTAAACCCTTTCATGCCTTGCAGAGTGACTTTTCTAATATATAAATTTGATCATTCTACTCTCCTGTATAAAACACTTCAGTGGCATCTCATTGTCCTTAGAAAAAGGTCCAAACATCTTTACATGTCATTCAATGCCTGCCTCTAAAGAAGCACCATCCAATAGAACTTTCTGTGATGATGGAAATAATCTATATCTGCACTGTCCAATGCAGTAGCCACAGGTGGCTATTGAGCTCCTTAGATATGGCTAGTGTAGTTGAGGACTGCATTTCTAATTTTACTTACTTTTAATTAATATGAAATTAAATTTTAATCGTGGTATGTGGCTACTGACTACCAAATTAGACAGCACAGTTCCAGAGCTTTATTCCACCATGTCACCATTTGTGGCCTCCTGATATCTCTATGTTTTAGTAAGTCTTCTTGCAGTTCTTCAATCGAGACAGGCTCTCTTTCTTGTACTTTTTTTCTTCTCTCATCACTTGAATAACCCTTACCTAGGCTTCATGATAGGATTTAGTCTTATTTTCTCAGGAAATCTTTTCTTATTCCCCAAGCTGAACAATCTGGCTTTTTTAGAAGCCTCTGCTTACCCTGAGTATAGCACTGGACACCCTCCATGGAAACTGTCAGTCTATTCGTCTGAATTCCCAGTAGACCATGAGCTCTTTGAGAGCAGGGACTGTGAAGCCTTCATCATTGTTTTTCTACTAGCACAGTGCCTGGCACTTATAGACATTCTGTAAATGAATGAATGGGTTGTTTTACACTGAAGATATGCCCCTTCTCCGAACTATATTAGAATGAATGAATTGTTTTACACTGGAGATATGCCCCTTTTCCAAACTATATTAGATCAATCTTAATTAAGGGCTGGCAGTCTCAGATGAAATTAAAGACCAAAAGAGGTTAAATGTGTCACAGCCTTTGTTGTGTTTCCACAGCTTACTAAATTGATAAAAGGTGCTTCTTCCCTAAGAGGCTTGTTAGGGCATCTATCAATTTAAGATCATTTGCACTTTCTGGGAAATTTAGTACTAGAAGCCAAGCCTTTTCTGGTATCTGTTTTAGTATTCTTTTTTTTTTCATTTAAGTGTTCCCAAAAGTGTTGGCAAAATCATCACAGGGCAAGCAAAGAAGACTGAGGATACCACACCCATTGGCTGGGCATCATGGTGATCTAAAACCTTAACATTTTTTCATTTCTCTTCACTTTTTGAAAAAGCAATGCCAGTCCCCTGGCATAGATAGATGACATGATATTAACAAAAATAATCGCCATGACACATTTTAAGCTTCATGAAAAATGGTACAAAATAAATGAAATATATTATTAATAAATATGAATTAATTCATTATCTAAGTCAAGTTGCTTTGACTATTTAAATGCCACATTGGTACAAATATTGTTGCTCTCTTGTTTATAAATTACTGTTACATAGCAGTAATCACTGACGAGCTATCTCCAGCATCTTGCCATTATTAGCATGACATTTAAAACTGCTTTTTGATATGTTTAAGAAATGAGTTGTTTTGCTCTTTTTGACGATTCATTTTGAAAAATGGAGTCAGCTATCCTGGAAAGCACTAATTCAACCTATGACTGATCACTGTAATTAGCTCAGTCTATATCAAGAAAACACTTTCATTATGGTATTCATTCATTTATTCATTCAAAAATTATTAAGTTCTACTGGCTTTGAGGTATGGTATTATGTTAGGTGATCACCAAGTAGCCTCTGCTGGCCTCTAGAGCAACACTGTCCAATAGAACTTTCTGCAACCATGGAAATGTCCTCTCTGCACCATGAGGAAAGGGATACAAAATGCATAGGAAATGGTTCCTGCTCTACAAATGTCAACTTACCTATCTATGTAAATTGTTACCTTGACAATTAAAACAACTCAAAAATGTGTTTAAATCACCTTAGGAATATGAGATATCCCCTTTAATTAAAGTAAAGTATAGTGATCATAAATAAAGATAATACCTTTTCCTGCCACCTTTCAGGTCACTGGGGGAGTCAGTCACTGAACGTGTATGGGTGTACCTCCTATGTGTCTGTGATGCGCCTTCACTGAGCCAAGTTTGGTTGGGGTTGGAGGATACTGACAAAGTCCCTGCCCTAATAGGCTGAAGTGCCTTGTTGAAGTTACAAAATTGATAAAAGGCACTTCTTCCCTAAGAGGCTGGTTAGGGCATCTGTCAATTTAAGATAATCTGTACTTTCTGGGAAGTTTAGTACAAGAAGCCAAGACTTTCTGGTATCTGTTTTCTTTATCCAGACATGGTCCCTCCTCAAAATCCAGAAGGCAGTGGCTTCCATGGGCGACTATATGGGTAGCACAGTTCAGGACTATGAGCTCCGTGTGGCAACCCCAACTCTGCACTTTTTAAAAGTACAATTTTGTCTAATTACTAACTGCTCTCTACCCCTTGTTTTCATTAGTAAAATGAGGATATTAATACCTATCATTTGACATTGTCATGTGTAGAAGAGCTTAACACACTGCCAGATAGTCCAGAAGTATTATCTACTGTTAGGGTTTCCTCATCTGTTGACTTTTCTCCAGAGTATTTATCCACAGTACTGTGCTTAGAAAAGTCACAGAGCCTAGTGCGCATAGGGAATTTTACCCCAAATAAACCAGAGACACAAAAGCCTGGCATGAGAAACACTCCGAGGAAGCACAAAAGGGTACATAGTTTCCATTTGCCCAGTTCCCCTCAGCTCTTTGCATCCTGGCATTCTTGCCCAGCCAGTGGAACTAATTGCCTGACAAAAAGACAGACGGGTGACGGGCTCTGAAATTAAAATCACTTCAACCACATTCTGATCGCTTCACAAACAAATTATAGGCAAATAAATTTTGCTTATCCAGGCTTTGCACGCCTGTTAATTTTGTGCAGGCACTTTGTCAAGACGCACCAGAGGACAAATGATTTGGAAAAGGACAGTGCACGCGATAAACGAGTGAACAGTATAACCAACTGAGCATTAGAATGTTTCTGATATTTAAGTACAAATCCTCTTACTTACTTATCCATAAACCCTTGTCACAAAGAACAACTCGTATAAGAGATACTGGTTTATCTGGCAGGCTAGAACTGAAGTCTTGATTAATTCTAATTCTTTTTATTTATTTTTCTTTTACCCCATACCTATAGCATTTGGAGGTGAAGTAAGAACAGGAGATGATGGTCTGGGGTGTTAGTGCCAAGAAAACAGAGGCACTAACACAGAACACACAGAAGAAGCCCTGTGTGTTTTAAAGCTCTGATAAGCTGCTGTGCCTCCACATGTGTGCCACAAAAGCAAAGGCTACTTTGTCATTGTCTGCTGTAGACAAGAGCACCAGATCCTTTGGGGGCCTGAGGACTCCCAAGAGCAAGAATTCTAAACTGGGCTCCAGGAATGGGCTTCAGGGGTTGTTTCAAAATCCACTGACAGAGTTTTCAAAATCGTGAAATAGAGTGAACTTAGCTGCTTTATTCTAGAGGACTAAATTCAGAGAATTCAGAGGCTCTAAAACCACACTGCTTAATAGGTTAGCCACTAGCTACGTGTAGCTGTTGAAATATGGCTAGTCCAAATTGAGATTTGCTCTGTCAACGGTACCAGATTTTTGCAGACTTAGGATGAGAAAAAACAATGTAGACTATTTCATTTATCACTTTATATTCATTACATATTGAAATGAGAATACTGAGAATATGTTGGGTTAGAGAAAATATATTATAAAATTCATTTCACCTTGTTTCTTTTTATTTTTTTAATAAAACTACTATAAAATTAAAAAAATTTTAATTTGCATCTGTGGCTTACATTATGGATTGCCCAGCAATCCAGTTTCTATAAGCTCCACTTGAAATTAACCAAGAACATGGTTGTGATGAAGATGATTCCCATGAATGCCAAAGTTTAAGAACCACTAGACTAATGACCACTGCACTATAAACAGAAAATGTATTCATTGATAGTCATAAATTGAACTGTCATATGGACCAATGTCACATTAGTAAGGCTAGTACAATCTTTACTTAAGAGGTAAATGTACCTAGGAAGCTGAGCATTAATGAAAAGGTTGATTAACCTTTGCCTGAAATCAAATCAAAGAAGGTCAGATGTATGATTCAAACTCTTTTCTTCCATTTTTAATTTCCATTTCAACTCTCTTTCCTTTGTAAAGATGAGCTCATACTTGCTGGAAAATAGCAGGTGGTTTAGAGAGGAATCTGAAGAACTGACTGGTACAATTGCTCCTATCCCAAGCCATTTACACAATCCACTAGCAGAATATGTTCTAGTAAATCCCAAACTGAAGTTCCTTTCAGTTAGTGATATTAACAAGAAGACATCACAGATTTGCCAATGTTTGATTTATAGACACTGGTTATAACCAAAATAGTTAATCCAGATACACCTGGGACCCAGACGTGTCTAGCAAGTAAACCTCTTTATGAACTTATTCTTTGATGCACAAATCTCTTCTAAATGCTTTTTTTTCTCTCTCTCAAGGGAAAAGCTAACAAGTTCGGAGTTAATCCTTCATGACTACTTCCTTTACATATGGATTTTCTTCTTATCATATAACCAAGGGTTCCATTTACCTAGGTAACTGAAAGTGATACACTGAAATTATTTTACCAAGACTTCTGCTCTACCTCCACCAGTGTCCATGGCTTACCCAACTCTTAAAATCCCAAGAAGGCAGAAATAAGGCACTTTTCATCTTCTGTATCTTATTGGCTGTGTGATTTATCTGGGCACACTCACCAAAATTCTATCTTGTTATAATTTTTATTTGCATTAATTCATCTTAATGTTAAAATATTTCCAGTTTTTATCTTCTTTCATAAAACCTTCTATAAAATCCAACTTTGACTTGTAGTTTTTAAATTTTACTTATATTTTTATCTTTAATAATTCTTATTTCTATCAGCTAACACCAGTTTAATTCCCTCATTTAATGTAAACGTTTCTCCTTTCCTTCAGTAACTCTACATGTGACCCTGTATCCCTAATCAGTGTAATGTTTTCTGCTTTGTGTTGATCATACTTCTGGTTGCTAGGTTTCTTCCCTTTGAAATATTAACATCATCTATTATATTTGAGCTGGACTCTAAAGCTCTTTCTATCCTTGACCTTGAAAGAGTACTATCTTCAAGATGCCATTGTTATTACCTAATCTTAATAATGGTGTTAATTGTACCACTCAGTTCTTAGTTTTCCAAGATCCTCTCTGGCACATCTGTATCTCTTCTTCATCCCTATCTTCTCTCTTTACATCTACAATCTTATAAATGTCCACATTCATAGTGTTAATCCTATGGATCTATATGTTCTAAAGTGTTCTCCGTATTTCTGTCTATATAAATTAGAAAAAAAATCATGCATTTTCTTATGTGTCTATTGCACCTGTTCAGGGGAGGTGAACAGGAATAATAATTAACTACATACTTGTTAAATACATACTAAAATGTTGAATCATGAAAGTGAGGGGCCCTGAACTTCAGCTTCAATATAGTACCATAGAAAATCTACCTCTATATCTCAGGGGAAAAAATAACAAGGTCTTAACAGTGGTCTGCTAAGATTGCATATTAGCTTGCGATAGATCACTGGCTTGAACCCAAGCTGGCTCCTGGTTCCCCATTTGTTTGTTTGTTTGTTTTTCCACTAGAGTTAACTTTCCATTTCATCCTGGGCAAGGACATGGTTTTCACAAAAGTCAAGGCATTTGTTCCCTCTTCTCAGATTAGTGAATCACATTAGCCATTGAATTTCAAAGCCAGTAAAAGGCTAATAGATAAGCAGATATCTTTGGTTGCTTCCCCTCTAACCATTGTTCGTCTACCTTCTTTGTTTTTATTTGGATGAGAAAGTAGAGCAAGATTCTACTATTACAGATAAACCAGGAAAGTTTTGTGCCCAGCAAAGGAAGTAAAGCATCATTTCCCTGAAATGGCATACCACTTATAAAATTAAAATACAGAAAAGTTGAAAATTATGCTCAAACCCAGAACATCATTTTAAAGTAACCATTTGCCATATCCATGCTACCCTGAACAAACCTGATCCCATCTGATCTTGGAAGCTGAGCAGAGTCAGGCCTGCTTAGTACTTAGATGGGAGACCACCTAGGAAGACCAAGGGCTATATCCATAAAAATAATAATAATAATAAAAAAATAAAGTATTCATTTGCACAGTAGTCTTGCAGTTTGTGAAATAATTTTTTTTCTTCAATATGGATGCCTTGATTCATGAACCATTCAAATTTAATTTCCCCATCAACTATCTTTTAACCTAGGTGCATGGTTAACTGAGAGGTCAATTGATCAAATAATAGCTGACTGGCCAAAAAGTCACTCTTAGGAACGGCAGATGGAAAATGAACTGTTGCATTGTTTGTGTTAAGTGCAACACAAATTATTCATTATACTGTTGGGAAGTACAGTGAGTTAATAAATCATGAGATGGGCTCAAAGCTGGTTGCTTATATCTATGAAATCTGACTTGCTGTGGTTGATGGTGGAGCTAGAGAGAATCAAGAGGACTTAATGTCAGAAGCAGTGTGATTAAATGAATATCTTCCAGATCTATGGCTGTTTTAACTGACACATGTCCTTTCTTTTTCTACCATAACCCTGCCATTATGTTCTTTATTGTAAAGGGAGGGGTGGTTAAAACCTAAAACAAAATGGTCTTACTGTCTACCATGGAGCATGCACACACAATCTTGAGAGTATTCTGCCAGTCTTTACTTCTGAGCCAGTAAAAAATTCCTAAGCATGCCAAACCCACCAGTGACATCTCTAGGCTGTTCAGTATGTCTCCGAATGCTCTTTTCTTGGTACTAAATCTTGGTCCAGTTTCTTGAACAGAATCTCCCAGTTAACCAGTTTCTCAGCAGAAGATTCCCTTTATTCCTCATTCCTCATACCCTCTGTCTCTCCCACTACTCCCAGGTCCTCTGTCGTTTTCAAATTTCTTCCCTTCATCAAAGTCTTGCCTTTCCTGTGTCTCACCTTCATTTTGAGTTATAAGTTACTCTGTATCTTTGTCTGGTGTCCTTGAATGAATAAAATAAGGAGAGGTCAATTCATATCTGCACTGTAGTAAAGGAGAGGAGAGAAGCCCTCAGATAAAGTATCGGAAAGACAACTAGCACAACCAGCACATCTTCTGGAATGTATTTTGCTAAGAAGAGCAACTTCCTAGCATTGTGTTATATTCTAAAGTTTCACCTATCTCCATGGCCATTGTAAGTGACAGTCTCCATTTGAGGATAAACTGATGAGAAAAATCTCTCTCTCTCCTGCCTGCCTTCCTCCTCCTTTTGCGTTCTCTCTCTCTCTCTCTCTCTCTCTCTCTCTCTCTCTCTCTCTCTCTCTCACACACACACACACACACACACACACACACCTCAACCCCATTTTTAGGGCTTTCCAACTTTATATTTCTTCTATCTTAATTATCACACCCTCTTAATATTCATTCCCACACATATTCTCCAGATTTCTGTCTATATAAATTGGAAAAAAATATGCAGTTCTTTATGAGTATATTGCACCTCTTCATGGAAAATAACTATTAACTTCAGAGTAGTTAAATATGCACTAAAATGTTGGAGCATATAAGTGAAAGGATCCGAATTTCAGCTTCATTAACATCATGGAAAATCTACCTCTGTATCTCAGGGAAAAAAATAATAATAAGATTGTAACAGTGGCTGCCTCTTTGGAAGGAAACTTGGGACTGGGAATCAAATTTAAGGAGTCTCACATTTTCTTATATCTGGGGGAAAGCAGAAGTAAGAGCAACTACTATAAGAATATGAAAAGTATATATAACTTTCAAGCCAAGAGAGAGAAAAACAGAGAAAGAATAGAGAATTCAATTGATTCAATATTTAGGTAGAAAAGAAGAATAAATCAACATAGATCATTCATTGATTCATTGCTCATTCAGCAGTGTTTTGTTGAGTATCAGTTAGATAGATGCCAAATATTATGTCCCTATTCACACTCATAGCAAAATATTCAAGAAGTGTCTTTTCTTCCTAATTCAGAAAAGTTTAGAAATAATTATCTCTTAGTTTATGAGTCTCTCAGTCTATTTTGCAATCTATTTAGTGAACACTATTTTTAATGGTTACCTATTTATAAGTACACAGGCTATACTGGCTCTCTTTTCCCCATAACTTTCATTTGTTCCAAGATTTGGCTGTGTAAAATAAAAATGAGCCACAGGGACCCACCTTCAATAGTTTCCATAGGGCAATGTATTTCTCCAACTCAAGTGTAACTTCTCAAGCATGTCTCTCAAGAATCACTGATTACTTCTTATTATTTTAGTAGAAGGGTTTAAACTCCAAAATCCAAAAAATTGAGAAACTAATATGGAAACAGTAAATATTTGACTGAAGTACTTTCTTCCATTTCCTGAACCAACATAATATAAAAGAATTATAGAAGTTTGAACCTGGGACAAACACAAGAAATTGTTTTTTCTAACCTAATTTAGAGATGAGAAAAGGCTTTGGGAGGTTTGCATAAGATTACAAAACCAATTAGAAGAGGCCAGCCTAGATATCCAGTCTCTAACTACTTTCTAATCCATGGAGAAAGCAAAGAAGTCTCACTTAAAGAACCACCCACTCTCAAAAAAAAAAAATCCACTTAGGTTTTCAACTATTTATTGAGCACCTACTATTTTTTTGCTTATTGTTCTAGATGCTGAGCAAGTGAATGACCTGTCCCTACTTGTAGGAGTCCACAATGCAAAATAAAAGACGTATTCTGCAGTGTTTGCACAAAGGATATTGCTCACTTGAGTTTCATGTTTGCTTTTATTATTTGTTTTAAGATAACAAGTGAAGTGATTCATGAGGATCTGTAAATAACTTCATTTGCTAAGGGTTTCTCAAGAACACTAAATCAGCTCTGTAGGTAGGGACTGAGCTCAGGGAAGATCCAGATGAACCCATAGAATCTCAGTAAAATTCTGGCCTAACCTGAGGAACAGCAAATACTTTTTGTTCCTTGTGCTCCAGGCCAAGTCTACATGCTGTTTAGAAAAAATGTACTGAAGAGAAACCAAAAGACCCAGGATTAGGCCTTTTTGAACACAAAAAAATATTGATTTCCCCATCTATGAACACTCACAATGGGTTTTTGAAAGGATAGAAAAAGTTAATAAATGAGAAAGCAGAAGTTGGGTGGTTTCTCTGTTTTGTTTTATCTAGAGAAGTCAATCACCTCACTGCTCTGGGACTTGACCCTCTTACCAGTAAATTGGGGTTATGTACTAGATCAAGGATGCAAACCCAAATGCCCTTAGGATTCTGACAAATAATAGAAACAAGTGAAAAGGGGGGCAGCCTTCTTATAAAACAATAGTGTTTGTTAGGGCCCATGGCACAACTGGGGAGTGCAAGCCTAATGAAGAACACAAGTCATAACAAAGAAATAAAAAAAAAAAAAAAAAAACCTCTGTGACAGCCAAACTGTGGTCCCAAGACTACACACTCTCTAAATGTTGATAAAAGGTACAGCCTCGAGTGTATTTAAGTAGCGGATGACAGGACTCTCCACCAGATACTTCTCCCTCCCTAGATAAATCAAGTACAGTAGTCCCACCTTATCCTCTGGGAATAATTTCCAAGACCCCCAGTAGTACCAATATCTGAAACCCCATATAGTACCAAATCCTAATCAACTTCTTCAGCTCTGATGGAAATGTGGCAGCAGCTTCATCAGCAGCATATGCAGCCTCTCCAGTAATTTTTATCTTATTTATTTTTAACTTTGAAAGTATAAATGCTACAAACTTACAGAACACATCAGTCCAGACCTATTCCTGAATCTGTGTGACCATCCTTTACTTACAGTAAATGGCTTGGTGTAACTCATTTCAGGGGATCCCTTGCTAAGTCTTCATATAGGCTCAAGGCTTCCTGGAACAACATGTTGTCTCTATCAGAATGTGTTTTCTTTTGTAGATTGTTCCTGATCATATTTTCTACCCACACATTTATGTCTTTTCCATCTTATCTAAGCTCTTATCACTCACTGTGGCAGTAACATTTGTAGTTTCAGGTGCAACAGCAAAACTAGCATGAACTTTTTCCTTCTTCACAATTCAAGGATAGAAGACTCATTCTTATTTTCGACTTTAGCAACCTCAGCATATGATTTTTTCTTTCCTTATTAAGTCGAGAACTCTCACCTTTTCACTTAAAGGAAGCACTTTATGGCTTCTCCTTGGTGTTTCCGAATCGCCAGCATCACTACTCTTGAACTTTGGGGCCACCACTCAGCAAAATAAGGGTTACTTGAACACAAGCACTGTGAAAGCATGACAGTCTGATCTGATAGCCGAGATGGCTATTAAAAGACTAACAAGTGGGCAGCGTATACATTGTGGAAACACTGGACAAAAGGATGATTCACGTCTATGGCAGGAAAGAGTGGGAAGTACAAGATTTCATCATGCTACTAAGAAGGGCTTGCAATTTAAAATTTATAAATTGTTTATTTCTGTAATTTTCCATTTAATATTTTCAGATCACAGTTGGCCATGGGTAAGTAAAACCATGGAAAGAAAACTGTGAATAAGGGGCAGGGGGCTACTGTAACTGCAGTACAAGAGTTTGAAGAGCCAGTAAGAGTAGGGTAGAGGATGAGAGGTGAGGAAATGGTTCAGGGAAGAGCACGAAGTAAAGAGAAGAGGATTTTGTGAGGTGACGGTGACAACTTAAAGCAGGCAAATGGTAACAGTTAATTCATTCTACCAATGCACCCCCAGAAGCCCATGGTTTTCTCAGGAATTGAGGTATTCTCTAAGGAGATCCCTGAGACAAAGAGCCCACTCAGGGATCCTGAGCCTTCTGGCCTTAGGCTATTCTCCTGTATCACCAGTTCTTCCATGGATAGTTTTTTTTTTTTTTTTCTCCTTTTGCAGATTGTTTCTAAAGATGGCATGTCATGTATTCTTTTTGCAAAGGGCTCTGCCACTACTCCGTCAAGAGGTGGAGGAGTCCATTTCCCTCCCCTTGAATCTGGGGTGACCCTGACTGCCTTTGATCAATAGAACATGGCAGCAGGGATGGTGTATGATTTTTAGGCTGAGACCTTAAAAGGGTTTGTGACTTGCATTTTCACCTTCTTTAATGCCCCCAAGCCACCATGAAAAGAAGTCAGGGTTATTCTGCTGAAGCTAGAAGCTGAGGAGAGCTGAGATCTCCAGAACCTAGAGCAGAACCTAGGCTCCAATATGTGAGTGAGGCCATCTTGGGCTTTTTGGCCCCAACTAAGTACCAAGCTCAATATAGCCACTTGACTGACCCCAGAGGGAGCAGGAGAATTGCCCAGCTGAGCCCACCAACCCACAGAGTTGTGAGAAATACTAACTCCTTATTGTTTTAAACCACTAGTCTTAGGTTACGTAGCACTAGATAACTGAGGTACAAAGATATGGACATCCAAGCTCAATAAGGACTCTTAGGCCAAATCTTTGGCTTTATAAAACTCAAGCCCGAATGGGACAATCAGAACTAGAGGTTGTTTTTCAGAGTCTGTCATAAGTGGCACCTGCATAGTTTTCTCCAATTGAACTGGGTAGACTTAAAAATTTGAAAGCTATAAAACAGCACAAACATCGTCAAGTTTGAGCCCCTTGTTTAATATAATCTAAGGCCAGAGAGGTTCAGAAGTTGGCTCATCGTCACACAGCCATCTAGTGGTCAAGCTGGGACTTAAATTCAAGGTTCATGAGTTTTAATCTAGTGTTCTTCCCAATAAAATTTGCTGCCTCTTACCATTCCCCCAAAAGATTTTCATAACATTAGAATTATAAATAAACTCTCAGGCAAAATAATAGGTTTAGAAAAGAACGGTTGGCAAATGCTTTTTAGCACCATTAGGCAAAATGTAGTGTGCTATGGTATAGAAAGCACAGGCTTTGGGGTCAGAATATCTGGGTCTAAGTCTTAAATCCTCTACATATTTCCTATGTAACCTCTTTAAGCCTATTTCTCATCTGTGAAGCGCTCCAAGGGCTGTAAACATGATAGTGCTTTATAACTTGCTGAAAGTGTTCTACAGATATTAATAGGAACTATTAATAGAAAAGAAACCTGTACTTATGACTTGAAATTGTTCCCTTAGGCTCCCAGGAGAATTTCTTCAGAATTGACTTTGGACTTGAAATTTGCCTCCACTATGAAAATCAGACTAGAGAGTATGCAAAAGAAAGCTTAGGCCTGATCTACCTTGCCTGAGAACCTTCTCCTAGACTCCCAGAGCAGGTGGTGTAACTGCTGAGGATGGATTGAGCTGGGAGAGGTGGACAGCCAATGAGCCCTGAGGCAGCTCCACCCCAGCTCCACAACCCACCCACCCCATGCCAGTATGCTCATGAGGCAGTGTGGCCCGTCATCACCCAGACTAACAGAGTTTGACAAGGTCCAAAGCATGACTGTAGTCTGAAAAACTACAGTTTCCAAGAATTTGGGCCAGCTGCTGACTCTAGACCTTGCAGCACACCTTGCTATCACTCTCTTGGACCCCCAGATATAAGGAAGTGTGGCTTCTAAAACCTGTGTTCTGAAACCATGACTAAGTTTGCCCTTGTCCCAGGCACTGGGAAGCTTCAATATCTCCAGTAAACAGTATTTGATCCACACCTTGGCAATCATCTTTTCTTTCCAAGGCAGAATAATATCCCTACTTTGTTAGGGGTGGGGGATGAGACCTATTGATTTCTCCAAAGGGAAGTATGTGACCTCCACTTGCAAATCATTGCCCTTCCCCACCTCAGTCTATTTCAGACGGCCATTCTTATTTGTATTTCCTAACCATGTCCAGTCTCTGTGCCCAGCAACCTGACATGTTTTTTTGTCAAGTGAGATATTGCTTCATTTTGTTCATACTGCTCAAGATTCATCCCATGGAAAAAGTACATTTGCAAATCAGGATCAGAAGCAGTTACTGTACCATCGATGTTGTATGTGAGTGAGAGAGGTGAAAGGGGTTTGGCAGCAGAAAGAGAGGATGTGCCAGGAATATATGAGGCTAAATACTTAGCTTTGGAATGCATCACAGCTCAGAATCAAAGAGGAAGGCCTCAGGGAGCACTACAGTGGCTCCCATGGAAACTGCTTCAGAGGTGGGGATGCTCAACTTTCGGGAGCGACAGGGCATGTTGAAAGAAGAGAGAGAAAGGACTTGATAGAAAGGTGGGGTTACATTTGGGAGAAAGTGAATGACAAGGTATGCAAGTCAGGGTTGGGCAAGACTGTGAGAGACTCTTAAGGCCAAGTGCAGAAACACCCAATCTGGGGGCTTTGGATCACAGATTTGTCACTTTCAATAGTTCCTTCCCTTCATCTTTCAACCCACTGTAACAATTGAATTGCTTAGTGTATAGTCTTCCCTTATTAGAATGCAAGGCATGAATTTTTTCCCTACTTTGTTCAATAATGTATTTCCAGCTCCTAGATCAGTAGGTGCCTAAGAAATATTTGTTGAATGAATGAACAGATTAAAGAACATGTAGCAAATTAAAGAGAAAAAGAAGACTGACTTTTTATCTCACTGATAGAGTCTTTAACTTTGTTGTGTCCAAAATGAGGAGTAACAAAGTACAGTTTTCTTTAGTGGCAGGATTTGGAATGAAGAATGTTTTTGGATGATGGATGTAACTTGCTATAAAATTTGGAAAGGCTGTCATCTTAGGAGGCACTGTCACTTCCAGATCTTCACTTCCATATCTCCTCCCATAAATACATAGGTATAATTCTTATAATAAATCCTTCTTTCTCATAGGGACTCTGTTCTCCTGCCTAAACATCAATTGAAAATGTTATAGATGTCAGAAGTAGTCCCAAGAGAACAGAGAGATGAAGACGGGAATCTGGAATTTGTTCTCTAATTGGCTAAATTTAAAGGCATCAATAGCCATGTTTTCACTAGTAAAATGTACACAGACAGTTCATGCCATAGTGATGAAAAAGTTACCTAATGTATTGTCTGTGGTCCCCCAGAGTGAAGTCCCTGCAGAAGGTAAATGCTTCGGATGATCAAATAGTTGCTGCTATAGAACATTTTAATGGATATATAGTGTCTGACTATGGGATTGGTTGTTTGCTACTAAGTGAGCTGAAGAGATTGGAGGAAAAAGTCGATGGGCTTAGGGCTTTGCATTTCTGACTAAATATCTTATTTATTATTTATTATTTATTTATTATTTATTTATTTATTATTAACTTATATCTTAAATATGAGTTATCAGAACCCTTCTATGACTGCTCTGAAAGAAATTATATCTCCATAGCCATAGGGTTGGATTTCTGAAAGTCAAGGCTAAAGTCTAATTCTGCAAGTGGGGCACCTTCCCACAAGATAGAGTAAATGCAATAAACCAGAAGCAAATATACAGTGCCATCTCCTCATAGGTAGGATGCTCATGTCTGAGAAGCAGGTGGTGGTATAGGAGTGGCTCTTCTCTCTGTTAGCTTTAATAACCCCCCTAAGGAGTTTTGGCTCTCTATGTTAATGCTGCAACCTTGAGTTTAATGGTTCTGTAATACATCCTGCCCAAGAGAGAAGTGATTCCACTGGGTTCTTTGTGCCAATGAACCAACCGTCAGTTCTGAAAAGCTGATTTTTATTGACTATTTTATTTGTTCTTCCTTACCACCTGGCTTCCAGGAGTGTGGTCAGTGGAAAGCACTGGCAGAAGATTCAAAGGATGGGAGAAAAGAGGATTGAAGTACTTATTCACCTGACTCCCTCCCTGCTAGATCACAGGTTCACAGTGTCTGTATTCTACCAAAAACCACAGCTCCCATCAGGTGGACCTCTCATATTGCTATAAGTCTCCCTAGGTTCTAGAAATTTCATCTTTCCTTTGACTCATCAGGACTAGGGCTAGTAGTGGCTTCCTGCTGTTGTTAGATCTTGAGTGCTTAAATTTACCCACACCTGTGTAAACGGTTCCTTCAGTAGCCTTTTTGGAATTTATGGGCCATCCTGCCAGCTTCCTGACTAATACAAGAAAGTTGTCATCTGAATCTCTTTCTGGTCACCTTATCTAATTTTCTCATTAGCTTTCTTTAAAAGTTGTTTTTTTTTTTTTTAAGATAGCACTACAGTTAGGCAAAGATTTCTCAGAATACCAAAAGCAAAACCACAAACAAATTTTAAAAACTTCATCGAAGTTTCAAACTGTTGCTTTACAAAAGATTCTCCTAAGAAAATGTAAAGGCAAGCCCAGTCTGGAAGAAAATATTTGCAAAGCATATATCTGATAAAAAAAAACTTTTATCCAGAATACATAAAGAACACTTCGAACTCAAGAATAGAAGACCAAAGCTAAAATTTTTAATGGACAAAAATAATGATTTTAAATGGGCAAAAGATTTGAACAATTATTTCCCCCAAAGAAAATAGGTAGATGTAAAAATAAATAGAAATCCAAATTAAAATTATGATAGGGTGTCACTACACACCCCCTAGAGTGGCTAAAATTTAACTGGTTGAAAATACTAAATGTTGTCAAAGATATGAAACAGTCAAAACTCTCATATACTGTTGGTGGGAATGTGAAATGATATACCACTTTGGAAAACCAGTTGGCAGTTAAATACACTCAACATATGACTCAGCAGCTCTATTTTTATGCATTTACCCAAGAGAAATGAAACTGCTGTCCACACAAAAACTTGTACACAAATGTTCATAGCAGTTCTAGTCTTAATAGCCAATGATTGAAAACAACCTAAAACAGGTAAATGGATAAATAAATTGTGATATAGTCATACCATAGAATATGACAGCATAAAAAAGAAATACACTTAGCAGGCAACAATAGAGATGAATTACAAAATCCTTATGCTGACCTATGAGACAGACACAATAGAGTATATACCATATGATTCCATTTACATGATGCTCTAGAAAGAATTAATCTATAGAGACAAAAACACATCAGCAGTTGCCTGAGGCTAGGGGTGTAGGGAATGGAGAGAGGAATAACTAAGATGGGGCACAAGGGAACTATTTCAGGAGACAAAAATATTCTGCACATTGATTGAAGTGCTAGTTACATAGGCGCATACATATGTCTAAACTTGTCAAAATGTAGAATTAAAATATTATGCAAAAAAATAGAATGCATTTTATTGTTTATAAACTATATTTCAATAAAGTTGATCAGAAAAAAAGAAGCAGAACAAATCATTGTAATCCCAGTATGATCAGACACCCCTCTTCACAAATCATTTGTGGATTGCAATCATAGTTATTCAGCAGCAGCCTCCAGACCTGGATTACAGCCAGCAAACATACTCCCAGACACAGGAACATTAGTCACAATAAAGAGATCATATTTTAACTCTTGTTTGGAGGATTTGATATATTCCCCAACCTTAAATAAGCCACTACCACTTACAATGCAGTACTGCATTCTACCGATAAAGAACTAGAGACTAATCTATTATCTTACTCTCTAACATCAATAATTTTTCTCCTGGTATCAGACAAAATTCAAGACTGTAGAAAAGCTATGCAAGATAAAGATTACAAATGAGGATGTGTATCCACATTTAAAGGTGGCTAGTTACCTCCAAGACAAGTAATTCCAAAGAGACAATCTTCAGATTCCAGTAAAATAGCTATATCTCAAGCTCTGTCTCTAACCGAGCTTCACCAACACACACACACACAAAACTTAGCAGTTCCCAAGGCAAATCAATTGCAAGAACTCTCTACTTTCTCCTTGCTACACCCAGAAAACAAGCATCATCTTGAGCCAACAATTTATCTTTAACTAAACAGGCTTTACTTTTTAGTTATTACCACCTTATCTTTTCAGGGGTGAAGTGATGAAGCAAAATCTCTGCTAAATAGACCATAAAGTTTGTCACTAGTCCAAGAATTAGACACACCACCAATCTAGAAAACATTATCTAGGCCTTTTAAAAAAAAACTTACATGGGGTCTGGCCTGAGGCCAAGGAAGTGGTATTGAATTGGCACAATGTGAGGCCATGGGGAGGATGGCATTTAATAGAAGAGGGCTGGCAGGGAGGCTGATTAAATGCATAACAGACTTATTTCTCTGGAATCTAGACACCTGAAAATTCAAATAACAGATTTTTTTGCTGTATTATTCAAGGATATCTGATGTTCATACTTAAAAGGCAAAGGTATTTCAAGAGTATAAAATGATGTCTAAATCAAAGAAAAGCTTAGATTTAGTATAATTTAACATTAAATAGATTTATTGTGCTCTAATTCTTTGAAAAAAATAGTGTTTATGATAATAATTCTCAGTAGGCCAGGATATCCAATTTATTAACCTAGGAGCTCCTTAGAAGTGGGAACTATATAACTTCTATTTCATCCCAATACCCAGTACAGTGCCAAGGACACAATGTATCTCATGAGGTCAAATGAGGTCAAACATCATTTTTATGGAGTGTTCCAAACTCTCGTTCTATTGGAATTGGGCTAAGTCAAGTAGTCAAGTATTGTTTAACACGGGGGTATCATGGGCCATCATTTGATAGCCTTTCTGGCTATGTGGAAAGTTTTCACTCGTTCTATTATAGGTGCAACACAATTTGATTTTTATATCTTCTGTATGGTACCTCATCATGGCTGTCCAAACACATGACAGAGTAGCTCCAGACTATGCTGGCTTCCCAATGGGCTGGTCCATCCAGCTCAGTAGCAGCTGGAGATCATCTCCATTTAAAGGCTGTGAAGTATCTTGGATCACTCCTTCCTCTTCTAAGAGAGGAGGTCACCACCTTATCAAAACAGGTGCCCTCATTAATAGTCTGGTGAAAGGGCCAGAGGTGGGAAAAAAGCTTGCAACTAAGCAGTCAGGATAGATGCAGCATAGACCAGCCATGGGAAGGGAAGTTGTTCCTCAGCTTTCTGGATAAGGGGCATGCCACAGTCCTCACAACACATTTCCCCCAACATGCCTTTTGGCTTTTAAAAAGCAGCTTCAGCATCCAAAGATTTTCTTCTAATGGAAGGGCTCAAAATACTTCACTTGAGTCTTCACAATGTGGATGTGACAATAAAGACAATTACAGATCAACAGTTGCAAGATCCAAAATGATCTCTGCTTTTCTTCTTTGTGCCTCTAATAAAACTCTTTAGGAACTTAATGAGAATTTAAGAATGTTTTTTCTTTATGCCAGTCTGAATATCTGGTACTAATTAGAAACTTGGAGTTCTTTCCTCAGAAAAGAGAAAGAGAAGGGAAGTTCAGTAAGATAGCTGTTCTTCTAATAAACACTTACAGGGGCCTGTTTTATGGAAAGGTTTGCATTAAGTATGTAGAGGGTGGTGGTGAGAGGCGGTACAAGGATGAGGGCAGGGTGTAGCTGCTACTCTTCAGAAACTGATGATTTACTACACAATAAGTACGTAGTTGGAGCTCATAACATGTTAATTGTTATTATTGGAAATAACCAAGAGTAGATGAGAATCACATTAATCATGGTACTAATTGAGATAAAATTTAGTATTTTGAATAGCAGTATAATTTCAAGGGCTTTGGGGCCCGTGTGAGGATGGGAGTTTCATAAAACAGATGACAAGAATGAAAGCTATAAATTCTCCCCCAAATAAGGATTATTCTCTTCCATGTACCTAAAGTGTCTAGCCCCGTGTCACATGTCCCAACCAACCCTACTGTGTCTTTAAATTGGCCACGCCCCAGCTCTGCATATAATTCCCTGGCATTGTTGCCTTGGGCCACACCCCTCCAAACACAAAAGCAATCTTCCTGGATCTTAATCTTCCCAACTCCAACTTCCCTGCTCCTGTACCACAGGACTGTCTATGCCAGTTTTCCACTATTCATGCTTTCTTGTTTAGCCTAAAAATCTTTCTTTAAAACTTGCTTCTTTCAACCAGACTCTTTTCTTGCCCTCCAAGAACAAAGGGAGATCAGAAATGTTAACAAAAGTTTGGTCAACTACTTTTTCCTCTTAGGGATATTTCCATGTGTCCTTTGCTGACCTGTCAAGACTTGAGGGGTGAGGAAAGGATATTAGGAGTCCCTTCTTGGTAGGTTAGCCCAGCATTCACATGCTCCAAGATCCTATGTTTGCTCTTTAGGGCAAACTACAATTACTTTGGTTGTATCTCACTTTTTCAGAATGGAGGGGCCGATGAACTTTTTCCCTGGACCCAGATTGTCAACGAATGTAGTGATGGTACAGCAAAATGACAGGCACTGTCACAGGAGTCTGCCTCTGGGTCCCCAGGGAGGCAGTAGCAGCAATTCAGCCCTAAGCTCCCCCTGTAGAGTTCCAGCCTCCAGGACACATCTGGATGTTGTAGGACAGCTCACCAGGCCAGGCAGTGTTAATGAGAATAGAGTGTGTGGAAATGTCATCAAATCACTTGGTGCTTTGGGGTCTATTCTAGGCCCAAACCACATAATAGAACCATCTGACATATTTGGAAGTGGAAGCTGGCCGTTTCTTTACTTGTTCAGGACCTGTGGGCGGCTGCCATCAAAGACGAATAGGGGCTCAGAGTCATATGAAATGAATCTACGCAAGTGCAGGAAAGGAGAGGCCACCCCTTGCACTTGGCAGGAAGGAAAACAGGAGTCTTCCCAGTGTCCTCAGCTCTGTGCTAACATCTCCTGTCCTGAGCTCCTCGGTGCTCAACCTCTGCAGTCTGCAGGGCTTGACCGTAACTTGAAAAGATAAGGTCATAAAGCCTGCACCATGGCCAGGTCTAGGGAAATATGAAGGGGGCACATCCTGCCTCTTCTCCATTTCTTTTTAAGCAAAGGCTGAAGTCTAGATTCTTATTAGTTTAGGCTCAGCACTTTGGTGGCAGTCAGATTTGGCACAGCCATATCTAACTTGAAACTTTGGGATTGAGATAGTTCTATTATATTATGGGTAAGAGCACAGGCATTGAAAATACCACCCCATGGACTGATTACTTACTGATCATAGAGGGGGAAAGCAGCTTTGCGATGGGGAAATCCACTGTCACCTCCTGAACCCAATGATCAGTCTTAGCATGCAGCTTCTCCATGGATGCAGTGTGTCATATGCAGGACCAGCTTAGAATCAAGGTCTCTGAATCATTCAATCTGTACTTAACAAGCCTTTAGACCTAACTCCCAGTTTACAGAAAATCCAGGGGCTGAAGGAATAAGTTCAGTGACACCAGAAGGAAACTATTGGATCCATAGGACAACTAATTTTGCAGTCTCTTCAACAAGCTAGTGACACATAAAAGGTGAGGAGATTGCTTTAGATGAGAATAATTGACATTTTAGAGATATAACAACAAGCAAAAAAAAAAGGCTGGAGTTAGATAAGGAGGCGTATGTCTTGCCTCTACCACTAACAAGCATATGAATTATTGAATTTCAAGTTATTGAATTTCTTTAAGCTTATTTCCTTACCTGCAAAAAGAGAATAATGCATTTACTTCACAAGGATGTTGTGAAGATTAACTGAAAATATGCATGCTCAGTTCATGGGCATACTGGGTACTCAAAAATGGCTGCTCTTAGTATCATACCAGAGATCTGTTATTAACTAAACTGTTCCTATGGAATGACCTACAGCTTGGGCTATGTGGCCCTCCTGCTTACCACTTATCAGCATCTTTATGTAACAATGCTTAACCCACCCAATTGGAAATATTATCTCTCTAAACTTGAATACCCTTCATATGCTCTGTCTGCCTGAGTTAAGGCTGGAAAAGTCACCAGATGCCAGACTGCGTGGGAATATGCAAGAGCATGATATTTTTTTTCTTTTTTATTATTTATTATTATTTATGCCTACAGCACCTCGTCTTCCTAGGTGGTCTCCCAACCAAGTACTAACCAGGCCCAACCCTGCTTAGCTTCCAAGATCAGACATTGGGCTTTGTCAGGGTGGCATGGCCTTAGATCATGGACTGTGGCTCCACTGGGGTGTGAACCCAGGACCTTCTACATGTAAAGCAGATGTGCTAACTACACTACACTATAGAACAATGTTCCCGTAAGAGCATGTTTAGCAGATGTTGCTGATGTCCTGCCAGTCTCCTGGGCCTTTACTGTGTCAAAGCAGGCTGCCACCGCTCATCATTCTGTCTCAGGGTTTCTCTCGCTGCTACAACTTGCTCTAACCTCAAGAGTGTGGCCAGCCAGAAGGGCCAGGGAGGTGACACCCACCTCTCGCCTTCCTCAAAGCAGTTCTCAACCAGTGACAGACAGGATGGGGTATAGATAACCCAGCTACCTTGTCCCTTTGGTCGGATATCTCTGAGGTGTGTTTCCAAGAAATCCAAAGAAGGATCAAGTTCTACTCGCTGGTGGTGGAACGAGCTAGATAAAACTCCATTTATTAGCTTTTTTCTGTTCCCCGAACTACTTTCCACCTGCCACCTGTGTTTCCTAGGATTAACTCCCAAATAAATCACTTAAACTGGAAGCTTCATCTGAGGAAACCCAAACTAAGACACCACAGGAATGAGTTTGGATTTTACCCTGAAGGCAGCAGGAAGCTGTTGAAATATTTGCTAAATTGTAGCTATCAGTGTCATTTTAGAGATCTGAGCTGCCCCACTCCTCACCTTTCCACCATCCATGCTAGATTTTGAATTCAGTAAGAGTGGTAAGTGTTGTGCCTCATTCACATCAGATATACTCCATGTAGTGCTGGACACAGTGGGCCGTGCCGGACACAGTGGGCCGTGTCCAGCTCTCCTTGACAGCAGCCTACCCACCCTGCTTCCCACCAGAAGCAACAGGAAGGAAGCTGGAGGTCCCCCCTGAGACCTTGGTTACACAGAGCCTACACATTAAAGCTGCAAACAATGCCATAACAATTACTGCTTTCTGCTTGGAGATATCTGATGTCTAAGAGTGAAACCCTGGAAAGGGCATCATGCCAGTTATAGCAGGAAACATCTGGAAGGGACGAAGAACTGAGGGAGCATCTGGCTGCCTATAAGTCCAGCGCCAGGAGACCTGCTTTCCACAGGATAACTAAGGAAGTTCTGGAAAAGACCTATGGAAAGCTGCACTGCTGTAAAAAGAGAATCCTTAGCCCCCTGCCTTGCTTCAGTGGCAGTGCCTATGAGCATGCTGATGAGACCCAGGACAAGCCATAAACAGTAAGATTAGGCAGCTAGCCAAATCGCTGGCAAAGCTTTGTGTACTGCTCTTGGAACAGCTTCAGGAAGAGTGTGGGTCCAAGTGGGTATTATGATGGGAGATCCTTGGGAAAAGCTTTCTAGTAGAACCTGAGACTCCCTAACACTTCTATGCAATATTTTTCCCTACTTATGAGAAGCAGATGAAATAAATAGATTAAGCCTACTGTTCTATAGTAAGATATTCCTAGGTCTGTGTCCTTTACCAGGCTATAAGTTGGTGGCAAAGAAGCAAATTTAAAATGAGCAAATCCTTTGACTCTATCCCTCTGTTTAGCAATCATAATGATTTGCTTTCTATTTGTATTAGAAAGGAAGAAAAGAAAGAAGGAAGGAAGGAAGGAAGGAAGGAAGGAAGGAAGGAAGGAAAGAAGGAAGGAAGGAAAGAAGGAAGGAAATGGGTAAAAAGCAGAAACTTGTCCTATAGAGTCCCAAAAGAGAAATAAAGGAGATCAGAGTGGTCACCTCACTGTGCTGGCAGGCACTCAGTCACAGGTAACAGGAAGCCTCTGTCCTCACTGTATTGCCAAGTGACCTGAGCCAGATCGGGTTTCCTGGGCCACCTGGACAAAGGCAGAGGGCCAGAGCAGTGAGAGTAGTATCTCAGTGATGTTTGGCATCATAGTTGATGGGAAATAAAAGGAACAAAAGAGGGAATGAAGGGAAAGGGAAGTTTTTGAGAAGTCTCTTTATTTGCTGCCCTCTAAGTTTCATCTCAAAGCACTTTTAAAAAAAATCAAAATGCAGATTTTCCCAAAGTCTAGTTGCACTGTCACCCTCATACATAATATATAGATAAATATAGAGGGAAATAATCACTGGGAAGAAAATTAAGGTTTGGGTCATACATCAGCTCTGCTTAGCTGGCATCCAAACACATAATTCACGTTGCTGAAAAGGCTCCAGTGGTTGCTTACCCATTACAGATCAATTACAGAAAAGGCTGTAACTTTATTAGAAGTATAATGTAGAAATCCTGTAAACACTTAAGATTTAAACCCCACTTACCATGTTGTTTTAAATTTCATCTTAAGCCTTTCCAAGAAAACCACATGCTGAAGGATCAAAATGCAAATTAACTAAACTGATTCCAAACCAACAACATCCTATCCTAAGGAAAATTACCCTAGCATTCTTCATCTGCCTAATATAAAATATCCAAATGTATATATTCATAGTCCATAGAGAAAGAAAAGTTTCTCTAATATTAGGTTCATGTTTAAATTGTAAAATGTAAAATGTTTTACATTTCTCTGAAGCTGCTTTGGACCTACAGTTACTGCAGTCATCATTATCTGCTTGATTTAAGTACTACCTGGTGAGCTACCTGCAGGAAAATCTACCTTTCTTCCTCCCAGACTCCTTATCTCTAACATGTTATCTAATCAAGAAAGTGTGGATGACCCTGGAAAGTCCATCAAAACGAGGAGCTATCAAACCACAATCCTATGAACAGAGTAGTTTCCACACAGGAAAAAAAAAAGAAAAAGAAAAAAAAAGCTTTTGTCTTGCTGTGTCTGATGAGATATGTAGTGTAAATTGGTCTGTAAAGGGTTGTAAGGACCAAATTTATACTTTAAGACTCCTGTCATTCAAACATAAACTCTCTTTAATTAGAGAGCAGAGAAATCCACATATCTCCTTTGTGCATTGAGTTTACTACAGAATTAAAATCACTAAACAAGCTTCCTTAACTGTTTTGCCCACGTTAGCAGTGAACCAAGACAAAAGCAGAGATTTCTGGCTGAGAAAAGCAGCTTTGTAGTTTTGCTCCCCTCCTTCCTCCCTTTGGAAAGAAGGGCTGAAGAAGAGAGTTAAGGGGTGGGGCTAATCAGTGCTTAGCCTACTCCATCCACCGCTTGAAGGAAGGGAAGGTGTTCTCTTCCTGAGGCAGGAAAGTTCTGACATTCCTTGAAAACTCCAGGGCCAGGTATCCCGTGGAGCTGCTGCAAATTGGGGCTTTTGTCTCTAATCTGTAGAAAAGCTCATTTGGCTGTCAGTTCCTGCTCCTCCCCGTTTCTCACCACCGTCTCTCTCTTTTGTGACATGCATCTTAATAAAGTTTTCTCTGGGCACTGCCTTCAGCTTTAGAAAACCAACAAATCCCTTCTCTGCCTCATCTTAAGAGATTTACAAACTTATATTCTCATTTCATGTCCATGGATTATTACAAATAACATCATATTTTATAAGCTTTTACACATAGTAATGTATATTCATAATGATTCTCAAACTGGAGAGGGATCATTACGAAGTATCACAATCTGAGGAGGGGGCAAGCTTTTGGTGGGTGAGAACTTTTTAATGTTTTCCAACTTTTAGAAATTATGATTAAGAAATTATATCTCGCCTTTTTGTCCAACATCTTAGCTAGGCTGAGGTGGTAGCAACTGCTCTCAGAACTTTGTTATGCGCCCAAGGATGACAAGAAGAAAGATGCCGGAAAGTCGGCCAAGAAAGACAAAAGACCCGGTGAACAAATCTGGGGGCAAGGCCAAAAAGAAGTGATCCAAAGGCAAAGTTTGGTATAAGCTTAATAACCTAGTCTTGTTTGACAAAGAGACATATGACAAACTCTGTTATAGTTCCCCACAATAAGCTTATAACCCCAGCTGTTGTCTCTGAGAGACTGAGGTTCCCTGGCCAGGGCAGCCCCTCAGGAGCTCTTTAGTAAAGGGCTTATTAAACTAGTTTCAAAGCACAGAGCTCAAGTAATTTACACCAGAAACACCAAGGTTAAAGATTCCCCAGCTGCTGGTTGAAGATGCATGAACAACAGGTCCTACCAACTGTACATTTTGAAAAATAAAAGTTTATTACATCAAAAAAATTATATCTCATATATAATTCTATAGGTGACAGTAAATTCTCCTTTTCCACTTTTAATGAAATTGAAATTATTTTTCACCATCATTCTAATAAAAATACTTTTAACATATGAACACTTTTGAAATGATAGTCCTTGAGCACCATTGTTAAATAGGCCCAACTAATTTACTTTCTTCATTGGTCTTTTCTATACTTCGGTATAAACCCCTTTACACAGGAATATGGCTATTTTAATGAATTCTGAACAATGAGTAGTGAAGACTGTCCGATTACATGTAGACATGAAGCGGTACTTCTGCAGGGGAATGCTGGCTAATGTTTACTTTGAGTTTATTCTATGTCAGGTATTATTCTAAGAACTATAAATGGGATCAATCGATTCATTCCTCATAAGTTATTATTAATCCCACTTGACAGATGAGGAAATTAAGGCATGAAATGATTAAGTAATCTGCATAAATTAGAAAGCTTGGCAGTGGCTAGTAATAAAAAAAGAAACTAACACGGTGTAATCTTCATTTCTTTAATAATTTCTTCAACAACTAAGCAACTTTCTCTACAAAGGCGTATATTCTCCACACATATAGTCCCTTAAAATCAGATAATAGTGAAGCAAAAATAAGAGCTGAATTCTTCTTACTGTTATCAAATCTAGGAAGTCCAGTTTTCTGTATAATTTCTAGTTCATTTGTTAGTGCAATACCTTCCTAGCTCTTGAAAATACTCACACTGATTGTACCTCAAAATAAAGCTGACTAGATATTGTTCAAGTATTTTAATCTTTATAATTTAAATAGTCTCTGGTTACCAGCGGTAATTTTGTTTATCGATACTGATAAAATATGATTCTTTCTTAGAAGTCTGCCACAGAGAAACTTGTGTGTAAAACATAAGGGAATTAAGTGGGAAAAATTAAACTCAAACATCTTTTTAAGTAAACTCTATTGACTATCAAGACTTTCTACCTACAGCCATGCCATCCTGAATGTCCCTGATCTTGTCTGATCTTGAAAACTAAGCAAGTTCGGGCCTGGTTAGTACTTGGATGGGAGCCCACCTAGGAAAACCAGGTGCTGTATATATTTAAAAAAAAAAAAAAAAAAAGACTTTCCAAACCCATGATCTTAGCAAATAAATTTTGCCAAAATGAAAAATGAATTTATTTGAAATTTCTCTATAGCGATATGGTTGAAACATAAGTCATCTGTGGTCATAAACAATTAGAAGTTGAAAGTGAGTTCTGTTTCTAAGTATAAAAAGGATTAAAATCACTCATAGTCCCACCTTTAAAAATCCTTACTCAACATTTTAGCACATTTATTTCTAGGCTTTCTTTTCTTATTTTTTTTAAACATAGTAAATAGGCTATCTTTGAAAATTCAAGTTTTACTTGAACTATTTATTCAAGAACTTTCTCCATGTCTTCAGAAAAAATTCCTATTGTCTCCCTACCCTTTAGTAACATGTTCATTGCTTTCAAAGGCAATTCAAAAGTTATTGATAAAAATATCAAATTATTTTAGCTACTCTGCTGTTTCCTTACCTATTTGGAAAAGAAATTCTTCAATTAAAATTAAAGATTGACAAAGACCTAGGTTATTAGGTCTTTGTCGGGAGGAGGCAAGAGAATTAAAATGTTAATCAAGCCCTAATCAGAGACTGCAATATGCTGATCAGCCCTGCAGCCAGGCCAGGAGAACACCTGCAGAACAAAGGAAGGTTTCTGCTGGGATTGCTAACCCATTTCCCACAACTGTGAAGGGAAAACAGGCACCAAGAGTCATTCCCTATGGCTAAAACCACGGGCAACCTATGGATTAAAGGCTGCGAACTGCCAGCAGACCTTTCACTCTACATATTCTCACCTTTTCATGATACTTACTCTTCCCCTTCCTTACTGTATGTCCATACCAAAGGAAATGAGAACTAAAGAATGACACATAAACTAAATTCCCTGAACACTCAATCCCTCTCAGTGCCTTTACTCTGTCTCTCTCTCTCTCTGTCTCTCTCATTGTCCCTCTCATTCTCTGCCTCTGGGAGGAGACCACAGTCTGTCTGTGGAGTGTCACCTTTTTTCTAATAAACTGTCCTTTTGACTCCAACTTTGGCGTGGGTGTTGAATTGTTTCTACACTCTATGCCAAAGGACCCTCTTCTCTCAATACAGGGCTTGGTCTCCCCATCACTTGGGGAAATTTGCCATGTCCTGAATCACCTTCATGTCCAAAGATGGTTTAGCTCTTCTTAGTAGGTAGTTCTTCCAGATGGTGTTTAAAGGTATGTGCAATGAGAAAAACAAGTTTAAGACCTTTTTGAACCTCTGCTCTTCATCTCTGTTAATGGCCTTCCTGGTGTTAGAGATTTGTTTAATGATCAATAGAGGTTTCTATTCCTACCACGGAGTCTTTCAGAAACCAGTATAACCAAGTCAATGTTTAACTGCATTCTTTGGGTCTGAAATGGCCAAGTGGGAGTTGAAGTGAAGTCTCCATGGAAACCAGCCTCCCAAGAATTGGCCAGAGGGGTTAGTTAGTGTGTGGTGAAATAGAGCTACAAAGATGTCATGAAGGAAACAGCTGTTTAGTAAAGCAGGGGTAAACTTCTGAAATACCTTGATTAAAACAAGCTATATTAAATGCCCAAAGCCACTTCCCTCATGGTTTTCTTTTAAATGTCTTTAATGTAAAATGGGCCTGAGTAACTCTAAGGGTCTCCCTAAGGTGACCAAAGTAGCACCTTTGCAAATCAAAGAGGAAGAGATTCCCTCAGCCAGCCCTGTCAACTTTGCATTCAATCAGAACCTGGAAGAAAAGAGTTCGTATTCATTTGCAAGACCGCAGGACCTGAATAAAGCTTTGGAATGGCAGCTGCCACCTCTGCGGGAGACCTGGTATGGAAGATATTCTGCAGGTAAACATGAAACTCAGCATGAGATTTGTGTATTTGTGACAAGGAGAGCAATTGACAGAGTTACCTGATTATCTCCATAATCTCAGAAAGTTTCACTGAAATACAAGGGAACATTTTTTGATGGGATAGTTAGGTGAAAGTCTATTTTAACTATCCTGGGTACATTAGGAAGGCTGTGTAAACTGTACATAAATGGCTTTTCACCACTCCACGCAAGAAGAAAAAAAATCCTTTTGTTTCAATCTGTATATTGCTTTCAATGTTTATACCTAGTTTTGCCAAACCATTAAAATTATATAGATGGTGTGATAAATTATGACTATCATAAGTTTCAGTTAGAGTCTATATTTAAATCATTCTCCCCAGCACCCGTTAATGCATCAGGCACTGATGTTTTGAAAGCAGCACTTTAGGAGTCCATTCTAATGTGAATTTGAAGGTCATCCCAAATAGAATTGATTTATTGCAATACGGATGAGTGCATGAGTCACCCTCTCCCCAACCTCATATTTTTCATGGTCACCTGCAGAACTAAGAGAATTTTTTTCCCCATTATAATAGGAAACTCTGAACCTGAAGTAGCTATGGGTTATTCCAGAATATTTTACAAGACATGTAAAATGTTTTATGACAACCACAATGATAATTAAATAGACATTCTAACTTGGGAAGAGAAATATATATATACAATGTATACAAACACATACATGTATGTAATTTTCTCTTCACATTCTGGATTAATGACACAAATAGGTTTCCATTATTGGTCAACTTGGCCAGAATGCCTTATATTCTCTTTCCATACCTAATAAATGATCTTCATGGCTACTTTCTGTAACCAACAACCTTCGGCTGGCTCTATATGACCTATGCTTTATGTTCTTCAACTTCTTAAGAATGTGAATGGAAATTTCCCTTTTAGTTTTATTAAATAATTCCTTTTTTTTAATCTAAACTCATTATCCAGAGTTTTAAGATTTTAGTAACTGAATGGTAAAAACTGGTTCTTATGCATTAGAGTCCAATTTGAGAAATGTTCTTATTTTACAAATGAAAAAATAACAATGAAAATTAATAATAAGGGGATGGTGAGCATTCTGACCACTATTTTCAAGGGGTCTATACTTTGACCCCAGCTTCACTAAATACCAAATAGTATGATGTTGGGCACTTTACTTCCTCAATCTTCTTTAAATATAAATCAGGGGTGAAAATAACTGACACAGCCTATGCTATTTCAGGAGAATCAAATTAAATGATGGTGTGATATCATTCAAGTAATAATATACAAATAAGAAGTAGTCAGACTGCTGAAGAAAATTTTACTGAAAGTATTTAGATTTTTAATCTAACAGTATGTTGTTTCTGTCTTGCTCAATGTGCAAGCATCTCTTGAAAAGTAAGGACATAGCAAAATACTTAAGGTGGTCATTCAAGTGTCTCAAGGATAGAAATATATAATTACCCAGAATTTTTTTCATTTAAAATACAAAGTGGGACATAGTATAGTCTACACAACAATCTGGAAATCAGAATGCTTCCAGATCGTTCAGAGGAAAGGACAAGAACTTCATTCATGCAGCTCAAAAATCAAATTCATAATGGATCTCTTGAGTTTCTCTGTTTTCTAACAAGGCTTAGCCCTGGGATATTTTATCAGGAAAGAATGTTGCCATGCTGTATTATAGTTGGGAGGACTATTTAATTAGGAGCATACAGTGCTCATTATTGCATACTCCTATTACACACTCATGCTCCATTTCTTTCTCACCTCTCACAATCTAATACCTATCCATCTACCTATTTCATCTGAAGAGAATATTTCATTTCTTAAAGGTATATATATATATATATATATATATATATATATATATATATATTTCTGATTTCCTATATTATTTGGGAGAGATTTTATGAAATTAAAACAAATCAATAAGTTTACTTTTTCAAGCCAAATTCTATGTTTTAATAACATTTATCATCAATACAGTGTTAAATGTGCAGATCTTCCTCTAAATGTGGATCTGGGGAGGAAATGATGGAAGCAGAAATTAAATCCTGGGTCTAGGCCAATATTTGATCATTTACATTCATGTAGGGCCCCTGCTTTATATGTTTCATCTCCATATTCAACCCATAGGTTAGACATATAACTTATGATTAGCCTGATTTAATAGTAAATTGTTTTTAATGATTTGTTCTTGTTTCTTGTCTAATCCTTCAAGTGCCCAGGGCCATGTATTTTGACATCCCACTGGAACAGGGAGAAACAAGTATTATTAAAAGGCATCCACCCCGAAGACTTCAAGTAAGATGAATTTAAAAGGCTTCATAAGGAATTTCTTGGATTTAATGGTAACATCCCCTTTTAACTATAATCATAAAAGAGAGATACTGACAATGACCAAGCTAATGAGAATGACGATGTTGTTAAAGAGAATGTTGTCAGTGCAAAGACCATGCTCCTTTAGGATTTCCTTTCTCAATGATGTCACTTTTAAGACTACCACCCAAAAAAGGAAGTATAGAATCAAAGACAAAACTATGAGGGGGCTCATAGAACCTGAATCTTGCATCTATTAGTTGGAAAACATGGGGAAATCACTTGTAGCAAACAATAAGAACAATAGCTACTACTATTTAATTACCGCCCACAACAACTTAGATATACTCTAGGCAACTTGATCTATGTCATTCATTTAATTCTTATACCCTTCTATGAGAAATGAAGTATTATCTTTGCTTTAGGCATGTGGTCCAGAGAGTTAAGGAACTTGTTCAAGGTCAACAGAGGCTAGATATCAACAGGGTCTTCAAAGCCTGTGCTCTTAATGGTCAGCATAGATGGTCCTTACAGCCCTTCTGTCCTTCATCTTTCATTGTTCTAAGTGTTAAGTGGTTGTTGAAATTGAGAACATTGGATTCCAAGGCAGCAAAGCAAGAGCTTTAAATGCACTCACCTTAATAAATTTTTAATGAGTTTTCTCTAGAGATCTATAAATTCTAGAAGGGGAAAGAGATCTGAGTGGATCCTTGAAAATAAGCATCAGCTAAAAGTAGGGCTGGGGGCTCTCGTGTGAGCAGGATCTCTCACTGACATTTGGAAAAGGGAATTGAAGCCAAATCCCACCTGCTACATAATTTACCCAGATGACTGAAACAATCCCAGGGGTATTTGAGCTCTTTTGTTAGGTACTATTTCTGTTTCAGTTGGTTTTTATTGACCTGTTTTCTTCAGAAGCTCACAACAATTATATGATGTGATTATATCCTTTGGTCACAAAAAGAGCATCTTTTCTCCAAATATTAGAAACCTCAAAATATTGTTTAATTAATGAAAAAATAAAGTAAATTTAAAATTTGGGGTATATCTCTAGCCAAACTGAGCAATTTAAAAACTTGTTGTATTCCTAAATCAAATGCATCCTTTCAAAGAACTATGTTTAATAGACATTGCTGTGGAGACTCTAAGCTGAATTACTCAAATGGAAGATATTACCATAATCAGTGTATAGCAGTCTATAGTTTACAGAGTACTTTTTACATCTATCGACCCTAAATAAGTTAAAGTTAGGCTTTGATTATTTCAAGTTAATGAAGCTCAGAAAAATTTTTTTAGTATTTTAAAGTTAAAGACTGTACCCCCACATCCTAACAACCTTTAAAAAAAAGGATCATGACAGATGAATTATTTGAGTCTAAAGACTATGTCTTATTCAGTCTTATATCTTTAGTCACTAACACTTAATATGTACTCCACAAAAGTTTGTAAATAAGTGAAAATAAAACCCATTATCCCTGGCGAGAAAAAAAAATGACCTCACTGTATTTGAAGTTCAATTGACTAGCCAAAGCAACCAATACAATTAATTATATTGGAGTATTTTATTGAACCCAAGAGGTAGGAGGCACTTGAACTTCAGGGAAGAGCTGTGCCTTGGGACCAGAAAGGCAAAATAACTCTGTCTCCCTTAAGACCTTCTCCATGCATTTGCTTTACTCTCCCCTTGCAGATCACCTTTCTCCACTCCTCAAGACCACTTGTGAATTTTTATCTTATGTTCCAAATGAACAGACTGGCCTGGCCCCCTTGGCTCCAATTCCAAATTCCTGAGGGGGGGAAAAAGATCTTATTGGCTCAGCTTTGTTCATGATCCAATTCTGGTCCAATGAGCTGTGACCAGAGGATATGCTTATGCAGTAGAAATGTGGGCAGAAAAGCCCGCCCCCCACTCCCGCGCCGACCACAGATTCTGAAGACAGCTCCCAGAGAAAAGGGAAACCACTGGGAACTTGGCAGACACTCTCAAAGATATCAACTATAATTATCTTCACAAATGAGGCTCTGCACATTTTCCACTACAAATGGGTTTTTGAGAGAATAATAAATGCTGGGTTCCCATGACATGCTAATTAATAGCCTAATCTCTGCCAGAGAAAATTCTGAAAGTATTTTTAATTATTAAACCAAATTTAATTGTACTTTAAATAATCTGAGTTGCATATTTGGCACTTTCCACTTCCTGAAAATCTATTCCTCAAGTAAAGAGCAGGTCATGAACTAAGGTTTTCTGTCTTGGAGCTGCCAATACCTGAGAGCCTCTGCCAGGGAACTCGGAATCAAATGTGCCCATCCCTTATTGAAGAGTTGATTATCACTGTCCCTTCTGGCCTGGTTCACCTCATCCAACCATCTCAGGCGCAGCTTAAGGTGGAGATGGCTCCCACTCCCACCACATAGTGTTTCCTCAGGTGATCTCCTCAGATGACACCCTCATCTCCAAAGATTTGCTCAAATCTCACTTTCCCCATTAGGCTTATCCTGACAACCCATTCACAATTGAAGCCCTCACCCTGGCACTCCTGATTGCCATGACCTTTCACTAGCTTTTCCCAAAAACACTTATTTTCATCTAACACACCAAGCATTTACTTATGTACTACATTCATTGCTATTGTCTTCACTGCCTCCCCACCCCCTCCTTAACTCCAATGCTAGAATATAATCACACAGGCAGGGATTTGGGTCTGTTGTCTTCACTAACATACCCAAGTGTCTAAAACAGAACCTGGCACATAATAGGTGATCAATAAGTACGTGTCGAATAAATGTTGAAAGAGCAGATGCAAAGGAGACAAAGATAAGCATAAAAGACAGCTGGTGATAGATAAGGAGGGTGGTTCTCATTTGGATGGTTTCATCATGTTGTTTTTGGTTTTAAACAGTTTGTCACAAACATTCTTTCTCCTTAGCTTTTCTAACTCTGCACATTTTCTATCTTTTGTGTGTGTGTGATTTGTGAGAGTTCTTTTTGTATCTTAGATCTAATCCTTTGTTAGTTATGTATTGCAAATATCTTCTCTCCATCTATGGTTTGCTTTTTCATTTGAGATGTTTGTGCATGCACTTGAGTGTGTGTGTGTGTGTGTGTGTGTGTGTGTGTGTACACAGAGACTTCCACTTCCATGTTGTCAAATTTCTCACTCTTAATCATTACGTTTTGTATTTTTTGTATTTTATCTAGTTAATTTTTAATCTTCCCCAAGTTCAAAGATATTCTTTATTTCTAAAATTTATATTTAAGTTTTGCGTTTAGGTCTTAATCAGTTGGAATCTCATTTCACTTTTTTCCCATTTTATTAAACTATTGTCACAGCATCCTTTATGGAATCATCTGTTCTTTGACCATCGATATGAAATGTTACTTCTGTCATATATCCAGATTTGTGACTCTGTTTCTGGGCTCTCTCTTCTGTTGCATTAGTTTATTTGACATCTCCACAGGAATTCCACACTGTCTTAATTATGTACCTTTAGGCTGAGTTTTAATATCTAATAATGGCAAGTCCCCTCACTTTATTATTCTTCAGAATTGTCTTTGCTATTTGCAGTCCTTTGCTCTTTTATGTGATGTTTTTTGTGATATTTGGACCTCCTTGTTAAGTTCCATGAAAAATTTTGTCACTATTTTTTCCTATTGAAAAACAGGTTAATTTGGGAAATATTAACCATGTTTACAACATTGAGCCTTCTAAACCATGAACATGACATAAATCTCCATTTACTCATATTTTCTCTTAGATCTTTTAATAATATTCATAATTTTTTCCACAGGGATCTTGTATAATTTATTTTTATTTTTTTTTCTTAGTACTTGTATCAGTCAGGGTTCAACCAGAGAAACTGAACTGGTCAAAGGAGGTCTATATTAAGAGACATATTGCAAAAAATTGGTTTACGTGGTTGTGGAGGCTGACAAGTCTGAAACTCATAGACTGGCCATGGGGAAGAGCAGGCTGGAGCTGCAGGGTGTCAGTTGAAGCTGCCGTCCCCAAGTAGAATTTCTTCTTCAAGGAAGGCTAAGCTTTGCTCTTAAGGCCTTCCAACAGATTGAATCAGACACATCCAAATTATCTAAAATTATCCTCCTTACTTTAAGTCAACAAATTATGGACTTAAACCATATCTGCAAAAGAATTTCACAGCAAAACCTAGATTCATGTTTGAATAATTAGAGACTGTAGCCTAGCCTAGTTGACACATACAATTGGCCATCAATTTATCTTATGAGTGTTTTCCTCTTATGAATGAGGTATTTTTCCCATGTAATTTTCTAAATGATTACTATTGGTGAATACGAAAGCTAATTATTTTTATATACTGAATTTTGTGTTCCACAGGTTTACTAAAATAACTTGGTATAAGTTCTTCTAGATTTTCTATGTAGACAGTATCTTCTATAAATAAAAATAATTTTTTTCTATTTCTTCCAAATTTTTATTCCTTGTACTGGTTTTCTTGACTTTCGCACTGAATAAAATTTCCCTTATAATGGTGAACTCAAGCAGTGATAATGAGCATCCTTGACTTACCTATGACTGGTTCTAAAACAAAGTACATTTGTGATAGGATTTTGATAGATGCTGGTCAGAGTCCCAAAATAGACAGCGTACTCAAATTAGGATTATTCAAGAAAATTTTCTTGATAACTAACTTTACAGAAGTTTAGGTTAGGGAAACCACAGAAGATACTGCAGTAACCACTGGTGGCAACTGAGGAGCAACTACCTCTAAGCCAAGGAACTGGGGTAAAACAGACTCCTGGAACCCAGAAGGAGAGAGGCAGGTAGAGGAAGCTGCTTTGAGAGGCGCAGTGTGAGACACAGCCAAACCAATATAATCTTCTTGGAAGGGAGCCACAGAAAGAAATATCTGACCTCATTCTCTTTCGTCTCTCAGATCTCCTACCAGGGCCCCTTAGTGGCTGAACCCAATGAGAAGCCAGAAGGCAGGAGAAACTGCTTAGTCCTCACAATCAGAGAACAGGATAGAGAAATGTGGCAAATGGATCTGGAGAAACAAATAGGAGACATCTGGCACAATGCCATTTATTAAATTATTGACATTATCTTTATTCCTAGTGTGCTAAGAGTTTTTTTTCCCCAGGGCTGAGTGTTATATATTATTGATTTCCTCCTCTCCTCTATTAAATAATCTATTAAAATAATCTTATGAAGTTTATCTTTAACTAGTCGATACAATGTATTACACAAATAGATTTTATAATGTTGAACCATGTTCACATTCCTGACATAAATCCTACTTGGTCAAGAGATACATAAATAAGTGCATTGCTGAATTTTTAGTGCTTAGGCATTTTGTATCTGTTTACATAAGTGAAGTTATTAGGCATTTTGTATCTGTTTACATAAGTGAAGTTATTAGGCATTTTGTATCTTTTTGTATCTGTTTAGTGCTTAGGCATTTTTGTATCTGTTTACATAAGTGAAGTTATTCTATAATTTCCCTATAATTCTTCTTCCAGTTTTGCTCTCAAAATTGTATAGTTTTAAAAGTGAGTTTATTACCTTTTCCATTCTCTAAGACATTTGATATAACATAGCTATTATTCGTTCCTTAAAAGTTTGGTAAAACAAACCAGCGAAACCATCTTTGGCCACCTGAACTTCTGGGGGAATGAGAAAATTTCCTACTATCCTAATTTGTTTTATGGTTCTTAGTTGATTTAGGTACCTGATTTCTTCCTGATTGAATTTTGCTAATTTAGATTTCTCCAAAAAATTATCAATTTATCTGAGTTTTCAAATTTGTTATTATAGAGTCTTAGCTTCTTCATATTCAACTTTCGATCATGCCTCAAACAAATCTTCCAACTTATATTTTGATTTATTTCTTTTATACTGGGAAAATAGGTGGAGGGCAACTCAGCTCTTGAATTGAAACTGTGAGCCTAGCTCTAGTTTCCCATCTAATATGGAGCATTTTTAGGTCCCATTTAACCTACAGAAATAACTCACAGACACCAGGAGCCCTAAATTCATTATAAATTGGGGTCCCCCAAGTTTTCTTGCTTTTTTTCTGGCCAATGGAGATATATACCTTACATTAAAGCTTGAGCATGTCTTTTTGGTTATATGTTTTATCTTTTCATTGCTGTATATTTGGAACCAGGGATGTTATTGAAATGTGAGCACACTGCAATGCCTTGACCAGAAATTCCTCCTTGGCCTCATGATTTCTTCCTGCAAGGCTGTCTTGGACATCTTTACCTTTCTCCCAGAACCTAGAGGACACATTCTTAAGTCATTGTGTCAAGTTTCACACTTTCTTCAAATCGCTCCTGCCCCGCTTTCTCCTTTTGCTAGTAAATAGAAGCAACCATCTCAAGTTAGTGTTTGTCATCAAGCCCAGAGACTTATGCTTGATTTAATCTCCTTTCCTAAATCTTCTTGATGCTTCACCTGGTTATCCTGATCATTTGTTTTATTTGAGAAGCCAAATTATCCAGAAATCTTTATATAATCATTTTTTTATAAAACAAAAAATAATAATAAAAGGTGTCACTCTACCAGTTCTTCTGTAATTCCTTCCAATGTATTCTCTCTGAAAATGATGAAGTGTGGCATCTTACTTTCTAGGTAAGGAAAAGGAACATTAATATAAATCCAGAGTTGCAAGACAATTTCATCTGACTGGTTTGTTTAGAGAAACCAATTTTCCAACAATGTTTTTCTTCATCACTTCTCAGGTCAAGTGCAAATGATTTAACAGAGGAATCCTATTTGCAGGGTTAGTTGCTGCCATCTAGTGTCCTTTGTGGAGAAATAGTGCAAACCCTTAGGTTCTTTTCAAAGGCCAGGAAGAAAGCAATTTCCTGGAGAGAGTACTTAACTCTTATCAGAGCTGCAGATTCAGATAAAGTGGCACTGAAATAGAAGAATATATATTCATACTTTCAAAGAAAAACAAGGCCCTAAAAAATTATTGATGGATTATTTTAGATGAAAATATTTAAATAGCTGGCTTCTTCAGATTCAATTTTTCAGTAATGCTCCATGAACAAATCTTCTGCAGTCTATTTTGATGTAGTTCCTTTACTTAGTTGAAGGCAGTGGGTCCCCCCCTAGGAAATCATCAGAATATCCTAGAAAGTTTTGAAATACATTGATAAGTTTGAAAAAACAATTGATAAGTTGGACCTTATTAAAATTAAGAAGTACTGAGAAACACAATGTCAAGAGAATGAGAAGATATACAGATGTCAAGTAAGCATATGAAAAGATGTTCAACATCACATGTCATTAGGGAATTGCAAATTAAAACAACAATGAAACACTACTACACACCAGTTAGAATAGCCACAGTCTAGAACACTGACAACACTAAATGCTGGTGAGAATGTGGAAAGACAAGAATTCTCATACATTGCTGGTGGGAATGCAGAATGATACAGCCACTTTAGAAAACAATTCGGCAGTTTCTTATAAAACTAAATATACTCCTAGAATATAATCTAGCAACCATGCTCCTTGGTATTTACTCAAATGAATTCAAATCTCATATCCACACAAAAATTAACACATAGATGTTTATAGTACCTTTTTTCATAATTGCTAAAACTTGGAAGCAACCAATAAGTCCTTTAGTAGGTAAATGGAGAAATAAACTGGTATGTCCAGACGATGGAATATTATTGAGTATTAAAAGGAAATGTGCTATCAAGCCATGAAAAGACAGGAGAAAACTTTACTGCATATTACTAAGTGAAGGAAACCAGTCTGAAAAGACTACATATTATATGATTCCAACTCCATGACATTCTGGAAAAATTTAAGACCATGGAGACAGTTATAAAAATATAGTGGTTGCCAGAGGTTAGAGAGAAAAGAGGGGTGAATAGGCAGAGCACAGAGGATTTTGGGGTGTAATGAAACTATATGATACTATAATGGTAGATACACATCAGTATACATTTGCTCAATTTTGCTGTGAATCTAAATCTGCTCTAAAAAATGAAGTTTATTAATTAAATATACATACAAATATGTATACTATACATATTTTTCCTCAGGACATATCCCAGACCTGTCAACTTGATCCCCAGTGACTAGTCCAGGATTGTTTTTAATTCTAGGAGATTCTGATGCTAGATCAGGTTTAGGAACAATCATGGAGAAAAGAGCATGGGGTTTGGAAGTAGACAGACTCAAGTTTAAATGCAACGGTTGCCATTTTCTAGCTATGCAACTTTGGACATGGTATTAACTTCTCTGAAAGAGGTAAGCACATAATTATTCACAAGGTTCATGTGACAATGGAATGAGATGACATATTGTGACCTGGGCATTATGGACAGCAGTGGCTACAATGGCATTTGGGACTATTCACCAGAAAGAACCAATTCTAAACCAAGCCAGAAGATGGCACAAACATGTCTTTGTTCTCTCCTCACTCCCCTCAGCCGTGGCTGATTATCCCTCCCATAGGTGTCTGGATTATCCCTTCATCCTTGGTCTACCTTCTCCTTCTTTTCTATTCCATTTTCCTTGGGATTCTGATTTGATCAGTTACTGTCTCCTGTGCCAACAGGTCGCATTTGCCCTTTATCTTTGTGTTCTGCAGAGAAGAGAGCCAGACAAACCTCTTTCTTTCTAGTATCTATCACCTCTCATTACCTCCTTGCTAAGTCATTATGTCAACACAAACAAACAAACAAACAAAACCCCACTTCCTCACCTAAAGCTGCTCTAGCGCGACCTGGCTGCCCTCCCTAGAACAGCTCACGCCCAGGCCCAGGGACCCAGAAGTTGTTCTATATGGAAGTAGCAGGAGGCATAAATCATGCTCCCCATTATGGGTGCTGGATACTCAGCATTCATTTCCCATGGTCTCTCCTTCTCTCTTTTTACCTTGGTCACCCACTGATAACACAATAAATCAGACTACAATGACAATTTCAAAATACAATAGAATTTGTCTTTCGTGTTGGACTAAAGTGAGAGCAGTGATCATGCTTTTTGCGGCAGCACGGCATCCTGGTTTTCCTCCTGCTTCATGAGCCATCTCTTCTCAGTCTCCTTGGCCATTTCATCTCCCTCTCCTACTTCTCAGTGTTGGATTCCTCAAGGCTTCAGTGCTTAGCTCTGCTCTTCTCAGTCTTGACCACACCATGACTATGGTTTCGGTTTTTCTCTACCCAGGAATGATCCTCCAAATGCGCACATTCAACACAGACCTGTCCTCTGAGCTCTATGCCTGTATAACTAATTATTTACTTAACATCTACAATGGTATGTCCCAAAGGCATCTCAAGTTCAACCTGCTCTAAACTGAATTTGTATCTTCCTGCTATGTTCCTGGTCATCCTCTAGAATTCTCCATCTCAGTGACTTATTTTGAATGGACACTTTATTGTTTCTCACCAACCATCACGCATCCTGTTTGGTCAGTTTTAAATATCTGTAGAGCCCATCAGTGTCCTTCCACAAGGCCCTGACCAATCATCTCTGTCCTCCTAACTGCTCTCCCCAAAATTACTCTTCTTTAGTTTTCACACTGCAGCTAGAGTGATCACTTTTTTAAAGAAAATGCAATCATGTCACTACTTTGCTTAATACATGTCAAAGGCTGCAGGTTGCTCTTAAGAAGACCGACACCTTCCTTATACTGCCCCATCAGGCCCAGAATGAGCTGGCCCTGCCTACCTTGCCAGCCTCATCTGAGCTGCTGAACTGACTTGCAAGTCCTTCAAAAGATGATGTTCTCTTCTACCTCAGGGCCATCGCTCATGTCACTCCCTCTGCCTGAACACCCGCCTTAAAACGCCCAACCTCCCGATTTTTGCTGAAAAATTACTTCCTCGGGAAACTTTCTTGGACTGCCTACTTACCTGCCCCCCTGTATTACTTTTCTAGGGATACAGTCAGAAAGGATAATAAATTGTGCAACTTAAAACAACAGAGATGTATTGTCTCACAGTTCTGGAAGCTAGAAGTCTGAAATCAAAGTTTCGACAGGGTTGCTTTCTCCTGAAGGCTGTGAGGAAGAATCTCTTCTATGCCTCTCTCTTAGCTTCTTGTGATTTGCTGGCAGTCTTTGGCATTCCTTGGCTTGAGGAAGCATCACACCAATCTCTGCCTTTATCTTCACATGGCGTTCCCCCTGTGTTCACCTCTGTGTATACATTTCCCCTTTTTATGAGGACACCAGACATATTGAGTTAAGGGACCACCCTACTTCAGCAGACCTCATCTGAACTAACATACCTACAAGAACCCTATTCACCACTACGGTCACATTTCAAGGTACTGGGGGTCAGAACTTCGACACATGAATTTGGAGGAAGGAACACGATTCAGCCCATAACACTGCCTGCTTCCACAATGGAGTTCTTCCAGTTATATATTGTCATAGTCCTGTCCTGTAGACTTTTTCTTCAAAGTACAGATTAGTTTGTAATTATTAATCAAATAATCACAAGCAAAAGTGTATTTGTTTCCCCATAGAGGGACCATTTTTGTTGATCACTATACCCCCCTTCCTGGCAAGTAGCAGCTATTCAATAATAACTGAGTGAAGAAATAAACTCTGTGACCCTCCAGGTCCTTGTTTACATGTCACCATGAGAAGACCAGCCTTTAGGTCTCAAGCCTACTCAATCGCTTCCCGGTACTCCAGCTTCCGAGCAGTAAGGCACCCAAGGCAAGCAGGGCTAGAGGCAGATCCGCTCGTTCATCAATTGCTAACCATCTTAGTGTCACCTCCCCATAATGCCAAACCCCTGCTAGAAAAAGTCATATCTAAAATTTGTTAGCATACTACATTTTCATTTTAAATGTGCCTCATAAGTACCAATGATTATTACTGAGGAGGCTGAGGGAGCTTCTCTGGAGATCTTAAAAATAGGTTACCTCCCAAAGGACTGGAACAGTTCAGCTGAGTGGTTAAAGGATAAATAAAATAAAGTAACTTTTTGGTGCCTCTTTCATCTCTAACATTCTAAGATCCTCATTGATTGATAACTTTGGACATAGTTCCTTAATGCAGACCAATATTTAGATCAATAAGTCACTGGGAACAGTGCAATAGTACAAAAAAGAATCGCATAGGTAGAAAAGCCTTTTGCATAGATACAACTGTAATCCTGTTGAAATCGTCTTCTCTGTGTGCTCTTAGGAGTAAGCTGCTTTTGCAAAGTTTTAAGATAGTTTAATGCCCGACTTTTATGTTTCATCAACTCATGGCATGAGGAATGCTGAATGCTCTAAATGTTGTACTTCTAGAAGCTTGAACCTGTCAACCTGCCACAAGTAATGACTTCTGAAAGGATCCTGAGACAGCAAGAAGTCAGGACAATGCACAAAGCAAAGGTGAACTGAGGTGATAACCAGATGGGGTGGGTAAGTAGGGGTGGGATGGGGGAAGGGGGCGGGCTTCCTTTTCATGTACTCCCTGCACAGAAGACTTCAAAGACAGATCAAACTATTAAGTCCTTCTGAGTTAGAATTTTCCAAAGCTATGCATTTTCTCCTGGGCCTGTGACCCAGGTGGAAACTACTCTTGTCTCTCAGGTGAACCTGGGGCCTTTCTTAGTTTAGCTTCCTGGTGAAACAGGGAAAAGTAGATGAGAGAGAGAAATTTTACTTGGATATTAGTGATTCTAGAAGTATTCAAATTTGTGAAAAATCCAGCATAACTCCTCCCTTTCATTCTTACCCTTGGGTTAAAACTTCCTCTTTGCTCTCTGTTTTCAGGGTAAATCATATCTACAAGTTGTTCCTGACTTACTTACCCCAAGCTCACCAAAAAGATATTCTGGAAGGGGGCTTCCGTAGAGCATTTTCTTTTTATAAATTTGTCACACTCTGCTAAGAAGACCCTTCTCATGTAGAACTGCAAAGTGTGAGCCCTCTAATTTCATAGCCAGACAATGAGTCAATGGTAAAAGAGGCAAGGAGAGAGAGGCAGGTCTCATCAAACCAGAACACATTTCTGGGAAGATAGTAATAAGCATCTCTTGACAGGGGAAGTGTTATCTTGTCAAAACGAGATGTGGAAAGATATTTCCATTCAAGGCCTGCAGAAACCTTAAAAATTACATTATATACATTGTAAACTGCTACTTCATTCACTGAAAGCTACACAAAAGACTGGTGGGGAACTGCAGTGATTCACCTTTGACATTACAAGAGGTCTCTGTGGATTACGATTTGATGATTAAGATCCTGCGCTGTTCTAAAAAAGGGTTTCAAGTTGTAGATTTAAGAGTCAGTAACTCATTACCGCTTACTAACGAGTATGTCATCTTTCATAGCAGGAACTGGAAAAGAAGATGCAAATTCCAATGTATACTTCTGGGAAAAGACAATATTTACATAAGATGCAAATGCTGGAAATGAACCGTAAAAGACAAGAGGTAAATATGAGGAGAAGAAAAGTGTCACATTTACCAAATTCACTTCACGTAATGACTGTCCTGGCACATGAATATAGTTAAGCATCCATCTCCAGTCTTTACTTAGCATTTTAAATTTAGTCATTGGAGCTGAAGATTAAACTACTGGAGCTGGGAAGAACCAGCAAGATCCCTTCTACTACCAACCCTGCTGTCTTTTCTCTGTTTTCAGTCTTCACAAAAATGTACCTGTGTCTCAAGTCTTTCTTTTTGTAACCGTTGCTTCTATGACATTCTGACTCCAGCAGAAAATTGGGGTTAGATTAATTTTCATGGTTATGTAAAAGGGTATGTGTGTGTAATTGGTCTTTATTTTAATACCTAGGCATCTCTAATATATGCCACAGAATTATCTTACAAGAAAGATCTCTTGTAACAAACTCTTTTACTGTAATGTTTCCTATAACTCTCATATTCCAAATTTCTCACTCCAGTGAATAAGCCTAAAGTTGCTGTCTTCTGCAATTCCAAATATAACAGCTGGCCCACAGAGAAATGTTTTTACAAAGGTCTTCAGCTTTTTGAGACTGGGCATACTCTCCTTTCTTCTAACAAACTGGTGCATAAAGAAAGTTTCTGTAGGAAACTAATAGGAAAAAGAGAAGAACCCCTTTCTGACTGGGGACCACAGACGTCTAAAGATAAGCACATGACTTGCAAAGTGGCTGATCCATTGACTTATTCTGGTGAAGGTAGCTCTGGGGAAAGAACATTAACTGTTTATAGCTGATCATTTTCAGGCCCAAATGGAGTTGAAGAAAAGTCACAGTGAGGCAAGAATTAATAAGCAGAAACCGAGGGACCATAAAGCCAAGAAAATCCTTCAAAGCATCCCCAGAAATGATGATGGTGACTGTCTAATCTTGTTGCCTGATGAAACCTTGAACCGAAGTCCAGGTGAGTCATGTAATTTTTTAGTAAAATAAAATAGTTTACTTGTTTTTAAAACTTCATCAGATAAACTTTGGATGTCGGGGGAAGACAGCAAAGTCTCAAGTTCCTGCCGATATTTTACTTCCTGGAATATAGTGCGCATGCTGTCATGTAATTGCAGATGGCTGGGAAGAAAAGACAGAAGCACTGTCATAAGATGTCTCTTTCTTTTTAGAGGTTTACTGTTCTTTTTACATGCATTATTGCAATCCTTGCTCCATCCCTAGGGAGAAAAGGCAAAAGAGCCTCATCTTGTGGTAAAAGAGGATACAGCCTATAGAGATAATATTAAATGGCAAATCGGTATCAGCTAGTTTGGCGCCACCTGCAGACACATGTCCCACCCTTTCCCCTGCAGCTCTCTTCAGCACGATCACAATGCCTAAAACTGAATTCAGCTTTATTACCCACTCCAAACTTGCTCCTGCTTCATCCACTGACTCTGGGTGAGGCCCCGTGCACTGTGTCACTCCGCCAGGAGACTTGGTGCCTTTGCAACCCTTATGCTCCTTCTCATTGCATCTGATTAGTCGCAAAGTCCTGTTGATGTCATCTAGCACTGAAACCTCCCCTCTCTCTCCCATTTCTTGTATCACACCAGGGCTACTGCTACAACCTCCTGACTGCAGTCCTCCCTCAGGTCTCACCCTCCTCTGTCAACCCTCTACCTCAGTATTCTCAGTGTGGTCCCCACACCACCAGCACCAGCATCACCTGGGAATTTGTTAAGACCCCAGTCAGAGTGATAAAATCAAAAACTATAGGAGTGGGGCCCAGCAATCTGGATTTAACTGCCTCACCCACCCTCACCCTGATTATCCTGATGCTAAAGTTTCAGAACCACTGATCTATTCGGTAATCAAAATTTGTCCACAAACCAGCAGCATCTACATCACCTGGGAGTTTATTAGAAATGTGGAATTTCAGGCTCCAACACAGACCTACCGAATCAGGCCCTTGGAATCAAGATCCCAAGGTGATTCTCATGCACAATAAAGTATTGCATTAATAAAACACAGATCTGATCTTCTCACTTTCTTGCTAAAAACAATTGTTCAGTGAGTCTCCATTAGCCTGAGGACAAAGTCTAAACTCCTTTCCTTGGTACTGTTCTCCTTCAGGAGCTAGCTACTGCCCAGTTTCCCAGCTTCATCGCCTGTCACTCTCATGCTCATCCCCCACATTTCAGCCAGGCCAGATAGCTCAGTGGCCTTGGATTGCTCTGTGATTTCTAACAGACATTTGTGTCCATAACCTCTGTGCTGGTTGCCCTATTATTAGAGCCCTATTAAATTTTCCCTGTGTGTATTCTCCGCAAGGCAAATCTGCCATTGCAAATGCACAATATTGTCCATACTTGTAGATTGCTCTGCTGCAGGCCAAATCCCCACCTCTGCAAGACTGACCATCAAGAGATCTATGGAGATGCTGGCCTTGCCTCTGGAGGTCTTGAGCTTCTAAGGCAAAATCGTCAGCTGCAAAAGACCCTGCTCCTGCTGAGAGAAATAAGATACGTTATCAATAAGTTAACTAAATAAGAAAAGACTGAACAAAAGACTGACTAAAAAAATCAACTGGGGACCTCTATTTAGCTGTACTCCAGAGTCCCAGAATAATATATGCTATGTAGTCACATAGAGAAACAACTTTTACAATTTAAAAAATATTGGCAAAACAACCAAGAAAAGTGTCTCAGCTATAATTGACACAATCATTGCTTGAAGTCAGACCAAGAATAGCCAACATTGATGAAGTCTTTGGAGGATGCCCCAGATTTGGAGGGGCCTGGGAGAGACTGTGACACATGGTGAAGGGGGTTTTCCTCTTTTCTCCTGCTTTTTTAGAGCTGCTTCATTTTGTTCCAGCTAAGATTTATTGAGTGTTTACTATAAGCCAAGCCCTGTGGCCTGCTCTTAACACAAATTATTGCTTTTAATCCTCACACAATCTGTAATGTAGGAGTTATGATTAGCCCCCATGTGACAAAGCCAGGATTCAAGACCAGGTCCTTCGGACTCAAATGTGGTCTCCCACCCACCCCCTGTACAGCCTCATCAGGACTCTAGGGACTAGGAGCTCTGTCTTGGACAACTTTGAGAAAGTCTGCAAATGTAGAGGTTCTAATTCCTCTAATTTACCTTTTAAGAGAAGGCTGCCCTCTGCAAAGCCTACAGACTTTACCACTGCAGTAGACATCTGCTGAAGCAATCATTCCTTTTTACTTATTCCCAAATTGCATCTTTGATTTCTTTCCTTGTCTTCTAAATGAAGTTCACTTTGCTTTCTCCTAAATGTGGAGTGTAGCCAAGATCATAGAGCATTCTGGTAGTCAGGTTCTGGTAATTAAGGTTCCTCTGTATCCATCTTCTCCTATTTAATGCTATATTTGCCCATTCCTGTTCCCTCTTTTGAAAGATGGAATGAGAGTTTCCAGTCTCTTGTGAGATAAAAATCAGTCTTTGTTTTCTACTGCCTCTTTAAAATAAAATCACCCATACTTATATTTATATAATGAATTAGATAGATGATGGATAAATACAGATAGATGATAGAGAGAAAGAGATGATAGATGATAGATAGAACTTCCACAAAGTGAACATCACTCTTTGGACTTAAAATTCTATGAGTTTTAACATGTTTATGGTGCTCCTGCCCTTTCCAGATACCGTGATTTGAATATAGGAGGTAGTAAAAGCCATGGACTTGGAATCAAAGTTCTTCATTTTGGCCCCAACTAAATGTAAGCTCCATGTTCTATGTTCCTAGAACAGTAGAAAGTAGCCTCTCAATAAATATTAGCTATATATTTATCTATGTAGGTTTATTCTACATATAGATTATAGATAAATTCTAGTATTTAACCTCTGTGAACCTCAGTTTCCACATTTGTAAAATGGGAATAAAGCATTGCATGCCATGTATGGTTTATGCAAAAATTAATCTAAATATTCATAAAAGCACATATAAAATGTAAAGTGCCATATAAATGCACAGAAATATGGACAAAAGTGAAGAAAGATAGAACTGATGTCTTATAGTGAAAACAACTATATACTTCAGGGAAGTGTCACCCTAAATACATTATTTGAATGTCACTTCCACAATTTTGATCTTTTCTGGCCAACTGTACTTTAAGAAGAAGTACAATTTTCCTGCATGACCACAAGACAATTATTACATTTAAATAAGTATAATACAGGTATTACACTTAGAAATTTTAACATTTATATATACTATTTTCTAATATATGGTTCATATTCAAATATCCATGGCTGTCCCAGTAATGCCCTTTATAACTACTTTTTGTTTGCCTTTGTGTTTCATTTTTTAGATCCAGAATCCAGTCGAAGATAAGATCATGCATTGCATTTTATTTTCTCATTTTTTTAGTCTCCTTTAATTCAAGAACAATTCGCTATCCTTTTCTTCTTTCTTCTCTTCTCTTTTCCTTCCTGCTCTTATTCTTAGATTTGTGGTGATGTATTTTGGAGGGAAGTGACTCTGCAGCTAATTCTCAAACGGTTCAGCTGAAAAGTATATTTTTTTTATTTATTGTACATAAATAGTGATATACATATAGCTATATATGTATATATATGTTATTTATGGCTTGAGGTATACAAATGGGCATTGTACTATTCTTCTGACATTCAGAAGATTTAAATTTTTAAAAAAATAATAGAAAAAATATTTTTAATGTTTTCTAAGCTGGAATCATTATATATGTGCATGTATTTAATGCCAAGCAGATTATTCTGTGTTCATATAAACCTACACACTTAAATAAATACCTCGCTGTCAGGGGAAAAATAAATAAACTTTTCATTTTTGTAGGAAATTCACAAAATGCAGAATTTTTGCAACATTGGACAACGAACGACTATTATCTCCAGAAAACTGGAAAAATGGAAACATGGTTCCGTGAACAAGAGGCCTGCGGACAGCTTCTTTGGGGCAGTTCTAGCTCTGACTCAGATGAGTTGGGGGATGTTGAGAAGAAACCACAGGCATTGGTGAGGACCAGGACTGAGAGAATCCCACTTTTTGATGAGTTTTTTGATCGACAATAAGAATGCTATTTAGTAGCCTACATATTGAGTGCTTCAAAAGTTTGCTCTCCTGTAAAAATTTTTCTAGTATACAAATTGTTCTGAGAACACCAATGCACTTCCTTTTCATAGGGCCTTAAATAACAGCCATTTATTGTCCCACTTTTCTGTGGGTTGCTGGCCTCCGTGGATGGTTCTTCTGCTGATCTCTTTTCCAATCCTTCATGTAGCTGAAGTCAGAAGGCGGCTAGGGCTGGAGTCATCTGGAAGCTTGAGCAGGACACTGAGACAGCTGGACCTCACTCCCTGGCAATATAATCTCAGAGCCCCTTCACAGGGTTTCTCCAAGTGATCTTTCCACTTGGAGAATTATTTTAAAATATAAGCCCAGAGCTTCTAAAAGCAAACATTCCAAGAGGAGAAAGCAGAAGCTGCCAGTCCTCTTAAAGACTAGTCATGGAACAGGCTCTGCATCACTCTCACCACATTCTGTTGGTTAAAGCAAGTCATAGGTCAGATGATAATCACTGAAAAAGGGCACAAATTCCAAAGCAAGGTCCACTGGGGTCTATCTTTGAGATCTGCCACCATACCATATTTTTAAAAAGCAAATAAGATCTTATAAAACAAAGACATAAGAGAGTAGATTTAATACAAATACAAATGAGTTTTTAAAGGAAAGTCGGAATAATGCTACTTTAGAGATTAAGCTCACTTGGGTCACTTTCATGTGAGTTAGTACTTATTATCTCAACAGAGAGGCTAGAGAAAAGAGGTGGAATAATGTCATGATCCCAGAGTATGATGTAGATCTTAGAACTCTTTAAAACTAAATGGAAACTTTAAAATGTTCAGTCCAAACTTACTCCATTTACAAAAATTAGATTTTTAGGTAATTTTAAGAGCAAACTTGGGCTCTACTTCTAGCATAATCTAAAAAAAACTTTCATGCCATCCAGAAGCTTCTAAGAATTATTGAAACTTTTAAAACAAAGCAAAACAAAAACATCCTTCTAAAGCCTTTAGGAAACTTCCAAAAAGAAGAAAATATAGAGAGAAAACCACCCCCACCCCCACCTGCCGCCCCTGGCCAATTAATTTGATGTTTGGTGCATTCATATCACTCACTAAGAAGATAAAAAGACTGCTGTATCAGAGGATAAACACTCATGTTTCTTCCAAGGACAGAAGGCAGTTAGGTCACCCCTAGGTATTGTCACTCCCAGTTCTTTGTGAGAAGTAGTCTTACTTTTTCTGTGGTAGGTAAAAATCATATTTCCTACGAAGGGATACATAATGGTTTGACTAGAATGCCTTCTTGGAAAAGTAATATTCTTAAGAGAAAAAAAATGAGACCAATATATTCATAATGTCCTCATTTATTATGTTCATATGGAAGGCTTAAAACAAAGTGGGGCAATCAGCCCCCAACGCTGAACAACACCATCTTCTAGAAGTTCACTGGACTCTGAGCTACACGAGGGCATGGACCATATCACCTCCCTGTGGTATTCTCATTGCCTAGCACGACATCTGGCACAGAATTTATTATTAAATGTTTGTTGAGTTCATTAATTTATGTATTGAGTTTAGTTAATTAGAGCCACTTGTTTCTCTCCAGCTGTGCATCATTTCCATCGTTTCCCAAGAGTCTTAAATGTACAAGGTTGATTATACAGTAAATAAAGGGAATTTTTTTCAGGTGCCATTGGAATATATACATCTAAACGAATGGCATAAATTAGACATTGCCTCGGAATATAGGAGCTAAACATGTATGTACACCACTGAGGATGCCATAGCTCAAAATATTTTTAGAGTGTGTTAGCTGCAAAAAAAAATCAATCATAATGCTTTCTCTGTCTGAGTTTATTTGCCTGTTCCATGCGGAACTCTCCCTTATCCAATTAGAAATTTAAGGACTTAAAATAATAACTACTTTTTAGCAATAACTACTAAAGTGCATTGACTGCTTACTGTACATGAGGCACTCTTCAAATGCTTTACATATTTAATTTTCACAACAACTTTATGAGTCAGTATTAATATCATCCCCATTTTATAGATGAGAAAACAGACATGGAGAGATTAAGTAACTTGCCAAAGTCACCCAGCAGAACTGCCCTTTGGAGTAGACTGCTGCTTACCAGAAGACAATTGAGAAGAGTCAGGGGTACTTACTCCTCTCCCTATTTTAATTCCAATTCCCCAACTGCATTATGCAGCATTCCATTTTTTTTCTATTATGTATTGGGTTTGTTGTTATTGTTTGTTTGTTTGTTTGTTTGTTTGTTTCAGAGGGTGATAATACCATGCTGGAAAGGGTAAGAGCTTTGTGGATTATTTTTCAGCAAGAAAGAATTTTGGAAGAGTCTGATAGCTTTACTGTGGGCACAGGTCAGAATAAGAGTACCTGAGAAATACATCAGGAGGGGAAGTTTCCAGAAATGAGAAGAGGGGTACGGAAAGGCAGATGAAAGAATAAAGACAAACTTAACTGACTTCACAACTTGGCCTGGGAGGAGGATCAATGAGCAAGCCCACCAGACACCCCATTCAGGATGGAGTTCAGGGATATAGGGTAGTGGCTCTCTACACTGGCCGCAGGTTAGAATCGGCAGGTGAATGATCAAAAATAGAATGACACTTAGGATTTATTGGGTCACCTTTTGATTTATCTAGGTTTGCATAGAGTTCCGGCATTGGCCTGATGTTGTCTTCTTAAGCTCCTAGGTGAATCTGATGTGCAGTTAAGGTTGAAAACCATTGCTTTAGCAGTATAAACATCCTGTTTTATCAGATATATCAACTACTATCTTTAAAAGAAACAACTTCTCAGAAAATTTTTCAGAGGTAAGGAAGGACACAAGGCCTGGAGTTATAGAAAACAGTAAAAGAATGTTTGATTTGTTGGTAATTGTCTGAGGACACCAGTCCTTTAGTTAATCTTGAATTTGTTCAGGAGCAATTTAGGCTCACTCAGTAAAGAGTTGTTGCTGGTGAAAACTATAAAATTCAGCCTGGGGACAAAGTTGTCAATTTTCTTCAACTGAAAATCTCTTCAGCTTTGGAAAGAAACAGGGTTTGTCAATGGCCAAATGCATACTTTCTCTCATGAAAATAATATTTTCCTTCTTGCTCTGGATTTTTCAAAAGAAAGAAAAATATTCTTTTTTTGGCATACTTTCGGAAATGTACTTTTCTCAATTTTTTTTTCAGGAAGAAAGCCATTTTTCCTCATGTATCTATTTTGATAATAATTCTGAGTTACTTTACCTGAGCTTAACTCTTGCAGGAGTCATCTGTGACACAGGCTTATAAACAAATGAATAATGTTTTCTGCTTGCACAGAGCATTTAAAGACAGAAAACAAAACACTAACTCTTAGCAACACTCTCTTTCTAACCAGGAAAGAATACTGATCACTGAATCATAATTCATATCAACAAAAGTCTATTTCCACATATTACTGTAAAACCTCACTAATTTAGAAGACTGTAGAGAGAGCTTAGGAGAGAGTGTGCTAAGGTATAAATTAGGGAAGGTCAGACCATTAAAAATCTGAATTACGTCTCATTTTCAAAGAGATACTATTTTATTTAAGTACAGAATAAACAAAAACACATTTGAAAACAAAGTCAATAGTTAAGGTTTATTTTTAAATGTAACTCATTCACTTAATCATTCATTTAATCATGCATTCGACAAATAAAAGTATCTATAACATGCCAAGCACTATTCTGCATGCTGAAAATACAGCTATAAACAAAACTAAGTTCCTGCACCCACAGGTTACATTCTAGTGGGGAGACCATGAGCAGATAGTTGAATACATAATACAATTTCGGATAATATTGGGCATTGTGCAGAAAAAAGCAGATAAGAGGATGGGCACAGATGGCATGGACTGTTTCAGACAGAATACTCAGGGAAGGACTCTCTAAGCCATGAGAAGACCTATAGAAAAAGTTTCCCAGACACTGAAAGCGCAGATACAAAGGCCCTGAGGTGAGACGAGCTTGTAACATTCAAGGACCAACAAGAAGGCCAGAATGGTAAATTGAGTAAAGGGAAGACTGACAGGGATGATATCAGAAAGGTCATCAGGACCCAGATGGTGAGGAGTGCAGAGGACCACAGTACAAAGGTGGGTTTTAAGTGTATCAGAATTTCAGAGACAGAGGGGATGGTCCTAGTCTAGACTGACATCAATATGATCACAAGAAGAGGCAAAGAGTTCCATTAAATTCACATGGCCTTAGCTGACTGACCTGGAGCTGACCCTTGACATAACTGAATGAGTCAAAGAAGACCTCAGCTTCTGCTGGTGGCGGGAACCTCAGCAAGTATGTTCAGGAGCACTGGGTAGTAGTGTTCTGACTGTGGGCCAGAGATGCAAGTACACTGAGCTACAGTAAACAGAGAATTGGAGACGAGGGAGCCTCTGAGCCCTGCAGCATATCTGCTCCTCTTTCCAACCCTCTTAAGGCCCTCCTGCCCTTTGTTCTGAAACTATGTCCTTATAGTAAAGTCCACTTTCTGTTTGGGCCAGCTCTAGTTGATTTCTGTTTCTTAAAACCAAAGAAAATCAACTAGTAGACATCTTAAACAACACCAATCCCTTGTAACACTGAAGGCTGCAATGGGCTAGAAATGGCAAGAGTGGCCAGCTCCGGCTTCCAAGAGGAATAATGAGGATCTCCTCCCAATCCATTTTCAGGATGCCATGTCGGACACAGTGGGAGTATTTACACCACAAAAATTGGCAAATGTGACAGATTGGGCTTTTGTTTCAGAGAGTTGGATATTAAACATTTACTAGCACACCTGTCTACAGGTAACAAACAATCTGGAGTCACAGTTCACATCCTACCTCTCCCTCTCCTGTCTTAGGTAAGTTATTTTACCTCTCTGGCCACAGTTTCCTCATTGTCAAATGGAGGCCTACCTTACATTGTTGTTGAGATAAGATCATACAGATAGTGTTTTGAGAACACATAGTAACTGCTTAATATATATCAGTTAATGAGCAGTATTATTCTCATTGAAATTAGGAATGAAATTAAAAGAAAAATTTTTGTCTAGAAGTCTGATTTGTTCAACAAGATATGAAATAAAGCCAGAAGTACATAACAATGGAACCATGAAAACAAATTTATCGTGATTTACAGATGATGTGATTATATGCCTAAACCACCCAACAAAAACAACTGAAAAAGTTTTAAAATTAATAATAAAATTAGATATCTGGATAAAAAAGATACATTTTAAAAATCAATAGCTTTTGCAAACCATTTTTCAGAATTTATCTAGTGAGAATAAATATACCATTGTGGAAAGACAAATGTTCAAGCATAAATAGTGAGCTCACTATAATATTACTTTAGGGTAGATTGCGATATGCTAAAGAAATATACTGTAAACTCTAGAGCAACCACAAAAAAAAAAAAAAAGAAATAGCTAATAAGCCAAAGAGGAGGTAAAATCAAATCATAAAAAATTATCCAAAAAAAGTCAGAAAAAGAAGAAAAGTGTGGACAAAAAAGAAGATGCAAAACTAGATCCAAATATCAAATAGCAGATTTAACCCACAATTTAAATGCAGAGACGGTCAGATCGGAGAAAAGAGGAAGAACCAGCCCTGCGCTATCTACAAGAAACAAACTTTAAATATAATGTCACAAATAGGTTAAAAGTCACAGGATGAACAAAAGTATACCATCCAACACTAATCAAAAGAAAGCTGGAATGGCCATATTACTATTTCACAAAGCAGACTTCAGAGCATATAACAGGCCTCATCACCATTAGTGGCTAAACTTATATATCCTTCAAGTTTAGCAAAGATAGAACTGAAGATCATATTGTACCCCCCCCACACACACCAGCATGAAAATCAAATCCCCAGAAGGGATCTGATAGCTATGCTGAGTCACATCCTCACCCTTTGGGAAGGCAGGTCAAGGGCCTCATAGAATCACAGAAAATTGAGATGGGCAGCTTCCCAAAGGTGCAGCAAATGTGCACTATGAATGGATGCTTAGTGCCGAGCTACCTTCCTAACACATCACACGTGTAAAGCGTAGCAACGGCACTGTCCTATCCAAGAACAACATGACAGTGACAGAGGAAACCTAGAGGAGGCTTAAGGTGCTTATTAGATCTGGAAACAATAATTTGCCTATTACCATAAAAGGACCCTCCAAGAGAATGGAGGAGTAAGTAATCTTCCCCCCAGAATTTATCAGCATAAACTCTAAATTTGGTAATTCCAGGAATAGAAAAAGATGTTAACATTGAGTCCAGGTTTTCAGTAAAGAAACAGAGGATGATTTTTACAAGGGCCTATTTTTTGTACCCCAAAAGACTTGCTCAGATGTTCCTGTTATCCTTCAACACTTCCCCCCCACACACAAATTTTTCCTCCAAAAATATAACCTAAGCCTTCTCCTACCATGTACATTTGGGAACTCTTTACATCTACTTCTAATTTATAAGACATTGGGAAGCTTATTGGGCAGGGAGGACTTTGGATCAAGATGGAGCACCTAAAACCACAGATGATAGAAATCGAAGGGGCATTTTGAGATGTTCTATTTTGCCCTCTCTCCCTCCCACAGGGGTTGAGATCACCACAGCACTCACAGGTGACCTTCAGGAGAGGCTGATTAACCAACTGAATTTGATACATACTGATTTAGCTTAATTAGTAAATGTCTTCATAATTATTCGTAAAGGAACTTATTTTTCATTCACTGTGTTTTACAACATAGCACACACACACCAAACCCATTCATTCTCTGCCAGAAGTAGCAAGAACCCGCAGTATTTCTTTGAATGGGATCTACCCCTACAGGCCTTCCTTGGCCTAAGCGTTGTAGAAGTTTGCCATCTATCGACCTTTTGCTGAAATATCTGTTCTCCTCAAAATATTGCTAACAATCATAATTTGATGCTAGCAACATACATTAAATGTATGCAAGTATTTACCAGTAAAATGTGAAGGATTTTTTAAATTTTATTTTAAAAACTCTGTAGAGAAGAGAACCAAAAGCTCAAAGATCCCACAAGAGTTTTAAACAGCGTTTGGTGTTCCTGTTCATTTGAAGGCCCTCTGCTGGCCATTCTCATTACATGGGGATTTTTTTGTTTGTTTGTTTTTGTTTTTAATCACAAAACGTTGGGAACTGTGAAGATATTTTTCCGATATCTCGGCTTCTAGTATGCTGACCTCACTCCATCATTTCTTTCCCTGCCTGTTTTCTTTCCTCGATTTGAGTCAGGCTGACACCACCTGAGCCCACAGACCAATCTTTTTATTTTTAATTTTATTTTTTTTATTATTTTGTTTGAATTTTTTATTAGTTTCAAGTATACAGTACATTGGTTAGACATTTATATAGTTTATAAAATGATCCTCCTAATTGCTCCTTCTCTCCTCTAGTTTTCCACCTCGCCAATATATTAATGCTAACTGCATTCCCCATGCCGTGCTCCCCATTCCTGTGATCATTTTTCAATCTTCTTATTTTTATTTAAATATATATCAAGAGCTGTGAAGGATCTGACATTGTACTCTGTTTGTAAGCTAACAGATTAACCTGTCACAATTCATGGAAACTGATAGAAGATACAGATTCCAGGTCAGAATTGTCATGATTATTTTATGTGTCAACATGACTAGCACATGGGGTGCCCACATATTTGATTAAACATTTCTGGGTGTGTCTGTGAGGGTGTTTCTGGATGAGATTAACATTTGAATCAGTAGACTGAGTAAACCAGATTGCCTGCCCTAATGTGGATAGATCTCATTCAATCAGTCAAAGGCCTGAAAAGAATAAAGGCTGAGTAAAAAAAAGAATTCTTCCTCTCTACCTGTCTGAGAGCTAGACATTAGTCTTCTACCTTCAAAGGTGGACTCAAACTGAAGTTTACACTATTAGCTGTCCTGCTTCTCAGGCCTTTGGACTTGGACTGGAATGTATAGCATTGGTTCTCCCAGGTCTCCAGCTTGCTGACTGCAGATCTTGGCCTTCTCATCCTCTATAATCACGTGAGCCAATTCCTTATAGTAAATCAATCTCAATCTCAATCTCTCTCTCTCTCTCTCTCTCTCTCTCTCTCTCTCTCTCTCTCTCTCTCTCTCTCTCTCTTTGTATGTGTGTGTTTCTTCAGAGAATACAAACTAAACAGAGACCAAGGGCACTCTATTATTCATAAGAGCAATAGCAGTAGACAGAATATCATTTTTACACCGGTTCCTGAGCCTCAGTTTTAATGGAGTGACACAAAGAGGATCAGATGTCCCTGTTTGTGTAGTGGGTTGATTTAGAGGAAAGGAACCCTGAGCTTAGGGAATTCTAATATTTTATACTGTCTTCTAAGCTCGTCTGCCCTTTGCTCCAGTAGGAGACATTATCTCTTTCTTTCAAGACTGCTTCACTACACAAACATCTTTGAAAAGATAATACAGACAAAGGGCAGTTAAAGCCTTTTCTTGCAAAACATGGAGGAATGCAAAAGCCCCATAGAAAATTGTCTCCCAACAGTTTAATCAGCTAATCAATCTTAACATCACTAAAATGGGACATCACATGTCTCCTGACATGATGCAATAAAAAGTACACAGCACCACCTAGGACTTACTCTTGCCAAAGTAGGTATATCTGAATCTAATCGAGTCTAGAGCTCTAGCTACCAGTTTGTAGGAAATACAGGGAATAAAAAGGCAAGTAAGGAACAAGTTGGACAAAAAGGCAATTGGCCAAATCTAGAAGATAGGAAATTGTATGCAATAAGTGACCCAGTTTCTCCAACAAATAAATGAAATTTAAAAAGGTGAGAGAAGAAGAAATAGTTACTGGTGAAAAGAGACTTAGGAAATAATGCAGCATGTGGACCTCATTTGATTATAACCTAAATAAACCAATTGTAGGACAATTTTTAGACAATGGAGAATATTTGAACATGGGTGGATAATTAGATATTATTAAAATTACATGAAAGAATTATTATTAGAGATGATAATAGCTTTGGGGTTACGTTTTTAAAAATTCTTGTATGTTAGAGTTAGTTACTGAACTATTTATGAGTAAAATAATATGATGTCAGCATTTGCTTTAAATTATTTCACCAGTATCAACAAAAGTGGAAAGAGAAAGATGAAACAAACTTGGCAAAATGTTATTGTTAAAGCTGGGTGACAGTACATGAAAGTTCATAATACCATTTTCTTCTACATAACTTTAAAACTTTATATTAAAAATTTTAATAAATAAAACTAGAAGAATGAAAATACAGAATACCCCACCCCACTTCCCCCAAAAAGTGAGGGAAATTAAGTATAGACATAAAAGGTTGTAGAAGTCCCAGGAAGAGTTGCTTTAACTTAGACTTTTGTAGAACACTTCAGATCTGCCCTTCAAGAGAATAACTTGTAGAACACTTCAGCCTGCCCTTTAAGAGAATAACTTTCATTTTCCCTTTTCAATGTGGAATAGTTCATACCCTTTGTTCAGTGAGAAGATTGAATTCCTATAGGAAAAAAAGTGAGGTAGAAAGAGAAGAAAACTAGAGAGAAATAGAGAAGGGAAGGGAGAGAGAGAGAGACTGATACAGATGTATTCCCTTCCCTCATGGGTTTTTCAGTCTAGTGGAGGAGACATCCACTAATCCAACAGCCACACAAATGTGTGTTTAATTATAAATGGAGATAAACACTGTGGAGTAAAAGAAGAAATTTCTATAAGAACAAATAACACAAGAACTTGGGAGGCAAAGTCAAACCTCTTAAGGAAGCGACCCTTGCTGGTGCTAAGATCTGAATGGCAAGTCAATGTTAAGTAGGCAAAATGATTTAGGGAGGGCTGTTCTAGAAAAGTTAAGCAAGAAGGACTTGACTTTGGGATGCAGAAAGAAGAATGAATTAAAGGGAGCACCAGAGCACATAAATAGGGGACACTAGGAGATTCTTTCAATGGCTCCACTAGAAATAGTGATGGCTTACACTAGAATGGTAGCAATGCAGATAGAAAGAATTGGACCCATGTTAAAGAGATTTAAGAAGCAAAATTACTGGACTTGGTGATAGATTAGATATGATAATAGGCATGGATGTTTCATATTATACTCCTGATATTATTTCTGCAATATTGTTGGAGGAGGTCATTGAGAGGACATGACTGTCAGTTGCCTCATGAGCTGGACCCAGGCAGTCCTTACCCGATTCCCTGTCCTTGGAAGGAACATCCTCCTCACCGTTCCCACAGTGAGAGCTAATTCAAGGACACAGCCTTGAGAAAGCAAAGTGCTGTTGAGATCATCTGGAGTGACCACATGACTAAACCCAGTCAAGGCTTCTGTATAAACTTTTAAGATTCTGTCTACTTTGCAGCTACCCACAACAAGCTTTGTATATAAGTTCCTTTGCTTATGAAATCTGCCACCAACCAATATAGAGTCTGCCTCTTTCTTCATTCTCTCCTTGCCCTCTGTTTGAGGAATGGTTTCAGATTTCATCCAGGAAGTGCCCATGGTTGCAAACCAACAAGTATCCACCTAAAGAACTGAGTTTTGGGGACCACTGTGCCAGTGTACCACTGGATGGATTGATTTGTAGAGTGCCAAAAAAAGGGACTAGGAACTAGTCCCAAAAGAATACCAATCTAAGTATTTTATATTAAACCTGGAGAGACTTTTAGGAGAGAACAGGAGCTGCTGTCTAGCCTGTCAAAACATCTATCTATTATATTCATATACATTCACACCAACTGCCCAGTCTCTAAGGAAAGAGGAGTGGAATGAAGCTAGGAGATCTGGTTTGAGTTCTAGTTCTTGCTCTTACAAGCTGAGAGATATTGGTCAATACATGTTTCTGGGTCAACAGACTCAAGTGCCGCCATTGAAGTCTAGGGACTAAGGGGCCCTTGACTCCTGTAATGGGTACCTGGGCTGAAATCAGGAGGAAAAGATGGTGGGCTTAGACATTAAAAGTAGCAGTTTAAATCTGGAAGGAATGAGCCCTCCAGTGATCCTTTGGGGGCAGGCTGGTCCTTTCTTCTTGTAAAATTGCCCAAATGGTCCTTTTTATTGTACAAATGTAAAGAAAAGAACCTCTGTGAAATATTTCCATTTTGTAAGAGGGTCTTTGCTTTAAATTTGCATAACCAAAATCTGGCAGCAGTGCAAGTAAACCCTGATAATATTTGATATTACATTTGATAGATTATAAAATTAGAGTAAAACCATTTAACAAAATATGTATTTCATATAAAGGATCAATGAAACCAGTAACTGGGTCGCAGCAAGTTCCCACATCCTAAACACAGGGAAAATACCATATTCCAGTTACCATGTACATCCTCATTCTAAAAGACCACCTACCTATGGAAGATCCCTACCCTCAGTCAAAATAAACCAATCTAATCACTCTCATTTTTTTCCTAGAGTAAATTAAACACAGAGATGTTAATTGTCTAAAAAATTGTGTTCACATTCATCATTGACACCTATTTCTATATTCTGCTTTTTAACATCCAAAGAATAGGTCTGCTAGTATGGAAGTTCTCAATATATATGTCCTATTGTTGGGCTTACTTTCACTCATGAGAGTGTCCTAGTTTTCCTGAATATCATCCCCTTGAGAAGTGAAAACACAGTCAGAATACATAAGGTTGGTCAATATACTGTTTATTGCACAAAGCACTGAATTTCAAGATAAAAGGCCAAGGGTCAAAACTCTTCATGGCTACTTACCAGATGTGTGATCATATGCAAACCTCACACTCTCTGCATCTCCTTTTCCTCATCTGTGGAACTGTGATAAAAAAGCTACCTAGCCACCAGGTGATTTATGATGATTGAATACAACACTCTTTGTGCAAGTATTTAACACAAATAAGTGTTGGTTGAGAGTTTGCTTTCTTTCTGCTGAAGAGTATAATTTTTTCAGTCATCTGTCCTATTCCATGAGAAAAACTAAAAAAAGAAAACAGACTTGCACCAGGGATTGTGGATCACATGTATTCAGTCTGTCTTCAGTTGCTTCTCAGTCTTACTTAATAAGAACACCAGCCAGCCAAACCCAAGGCCTGATGATCTAGCCCATCACATTGGCATCCTGGGGGAGAGCTTGCTGCAGCTCTGCCTGGTGGGCCAGCGTTCTGGCTTTGATGCCACCTTTTTCAGACACACTAGTACAGCCTTGACACATTAATGTTGGTATACAACTGACACATTTGTCCTGAGATATCAGGTGTTGGCAGCAAAGTTTCAAAACCCAGATTTGATTTTTGATTATGAAAGCTTTGACAAGTCCCAATGACCAATTCAACCTTGTTTATGAGCAGGAATAATCAACCACAGCTTCTAAACTAGAACTTTCCTAGACTTGACTAAAAACATGCTAAGCCAGTGTTTTTCAAAGTGTGGTTCCTGGGCCATCTGCTTCTGAACCTGCTGCGGATCTTATAAAAATGGAGACATTGCCCAGAGCTACTGAATCAGAATTTTTTACTGTAGGCCCAGGGGTCAGCATTGTTAATCAGCACCACAGGAATTTGAATGCTCATGAGTGTTAGAGGACTTGTTAAATGTTAAACTCCAAAATATTGGTTATGATCAAAAAAAAAAAAAGAGTGCAATCCTAGAAGTGTAAACTGGTGGCAGAATTTGATGTTTGGAATTTTAACTACATTAATCAAGCACATTCACTGAACTAAAATGGGTAGATCTCTCCATTATGCGATAAAATGATTGACTTTAATGGCTTCACTAGGGTGTTACGTCAGTCGCTGATTATAACAATAAACATAGTAGATAATCACTTGCTAAGTCAATCACTAGCTATAACAACTAAATGTGAACTTTCACTTTGGATTTTTACTTGCCTGTTTTAAACTCAGAAATTTATTTAAGTGGGAAAAACACTTTGCCTTACACTGAGTAGTAAAACTTCTTACTTCAGGCCTCATTAAAGAAAAAAATATACCATCTTTTCCCCTTCCATTTCCCTTAGTCAAGGTCAAAATTTTGGATGGCGTAGCTAGCATGGTCAGTGGGGCTGCAGCCAAAGAGGCAGTCTGTGTGGTTAGCACACTGGTTACACGCAGGAGAAATGACTAAGTAAATATACTGAGGCTAATGGGAGCCAAGTTTTTCAGTGCTGGAAAGGGCGTTACGAGTAAGTAAAAGAGGAAAGAATAAACCCTGTGGTGTTGGATTGGAATCGAAGGTATCAGTGTAAATTAATGGTCTTTCAACATAGATAGATGATAGATAATTGACTGATTGATATGGATGTGTGCATATATGTGATCGGATGTGTGTGTACATACATATTTCCTAGTCTGCTGAGAACTAAAAGCAATATCAAAGAGTACCAAGATCATGGTTTCTAAATCACATTCTCCCCTAAAAGGAACTAGGACTCTAAAGAAATAACTAATTCCAGGGCTGTGGCAAGGAAATGACAGATGAGCCTGGAACATTGTGTTATGCCAGAAAGTAAGGAAATGCTCAAAGAATGATGGGAACATGTTAAAAAGACATAGGAACCAGCAATGAAGGGGCTAATAATAACAGTAACAGGTAATAACACATTGAACACAATAGAAGTCCATAGATCTATATTTATATAAACAAATAAATGAATGAATATATAAAGAAGCAAGGGAAAAGAAAAAGCTTTACGTTATGAGAGCATGCCAAATAAAAAAATATAGAGGGAATAATGAAATTAGAAAATCATCATTTGGCAACTGTCATGGTAATAGTAGATTTAATCAAAAATCCTCCATGGATTTAAATTAAACAGATGAAAATCTGATGAGGAGCAGGATATTTACATAATCTCAAAGCATCTCTCAAAAAATACTTAGTTATTGCTTATTAGCAGATAAAGTACGTAGTAGTTACTAACTTTATAATAGAGTAACCAGGCAGAAACCATCAAAACCAAGTGAGAAGAATGAACGTCAAAAATAACAAAAAAATAAATACATGCCTCCTGACACTGCACAATGTCACTTCTGTAGTATTCCTGCCAGAAATGTAAAAAAAATCTGAATCTAATTATGAGGAAATGTCAGATACACCTACACTGAGGAACATTTTATAGAGTAAATTTTAAAAACTGTCAATATCATGAAAGATAAGGAAAGACTGGGAAAATATTTTGGACTGAGGGAAACTAAAAGCAGTGAGAACTAAATGTACCACATGATCCCAGACTGGATCCAGACCTTTAAAGGATATTATTGGGTCATTATTGGGACAATTGGAAAATTTTTAATGAGGTCTAGGGACTATGAGATAATAGTGTTCAATGTTAATTTCCAGTGGATGTGTAAGATATAGTCTTTATTTTTAAAAAATATACATCGAAGTATTAAGGGGCAACGGGGCATCATGTCTATAACTTTCAAATAGTTCAGAAAAAAAATAATATAGATATATAGAGAGGGAATGATAAAGCAAAAGTGGTAAAATGCTAACTAAAGTAGGGGAAGGAAAACTTGTCCTGCATCCTCTTATGTTATTTATCTAAAGCTTGCAAATTAAACTGACAAAATACAGATTAACAGGAGAAAACAGTTAATTCATATACACACATGAGCCAGCAAAAGAAGTAGCTGGCTCTTTATTAAGTTAAAGTCTTATATACCTAACTTAATAGGGTGAAAAAAAGACCAGAGAAAGCTTTTCTGGGAAAAATAAGTAGTTTTCTAATGGGTTTTTAGGATAACCATCAAGAGATGAGGAAGCGATAATGCTGGTCTATACAGGTATGAACAACTTTCTGCCTTCTTCAGGGCCATAAAACTTCCCTTGAGAAAGAATTTGGGGTAGGTCTTATTCATGTTTTTCCTTGTGGAAGTAGATCTGTCTAAAAGAAGGAATTTATGGTAGCTTTATTTCTCAGAAATTGCTGCTTTTAGTCAGATAAGGGAAGCGCCAAGAAGGCTTCTTCCTGCATCTGTTGATTCTCAAATGTCTTGAGTTTAAGATAATATTTATACCAACTCTGGGGTTCTGAGTGGTTTTCTATATTAGCTATTGGGAAATGCTGTGAAGTATATAGCAATTCTCGGTACTCTTTTTGCAAAATTTCTGTAAAATTAAAATGATTTCAAAATAAAAAGTTTTTAAAGGATGTACGCCCCATCTTCATTAAATGGGAAGCTTAATTAAAAAAAATAATACCGACCCATTTTCTTTCTTAAAGAAGTGGCAACTCTAAAGGGTGAATTAAATGTAAAAGAAAAGCTTTAGTTTTCATAAATAAGTGAATAGTAAGCTTCTATCCTTGAGCAGGGGAGCCCTGCAAGGAACATTAGTAACTCGATCCAGGTGGAACAAGGTAGAGTCCAGGATCCTCAGAACTCTTCAAGAAGAAATGCAGCCTTCTCTGTCAGACAGCAGATCTCAGGCTGGGTATAAGATAACCACTTCATTTCTGACAGCCTTCTGGATTATGACCCAGTGCAAAGATGATCTCGTGGCCAGTGTGATTTTCTTGTCCAAATTCTTATCCTACAAATTATCATAATGTTCAGATCTTTGCACTAAAATGACGGGTTCTCATTTTTCTATTTTGCAAATTTCCACTACTTTTTTCCACTACTACTAGTAAGTAATACAAGCAACTCCCATGGACTAAATACTCTGTCAGGGAGTCTCCTAAATATGTTATGTGCATTGTTTTTATTTAATCATCTCCATTTCCCTGTGAAAGACAGACCATTATTATTCTCTTCATTTTACAGATAAGGAAACCAGATGTTCTGAGAGCTTTAACTCTCTAGGATCACAAAGCTGATAAGCAGCTGTGTTTGGGTTTGAACTCAGCATTAATTAATCACTATAGAAGACACTGTGCTATACCTCCACATTCTGTGGTTCTCTCTAGACTCCAGCTAATAGTAATAACTTAGGATCAAAGTTCTGCAACAAGTCTATGGCCATGCCACCCTGAACACGCCCAATCTCAGCTGATCTCAGCTGCTAAGCAGGGTTGGGCCTGGTTAGTACTTGGATGGGAGACCACGTAGGAATACTGGCTGCTGTTGGTGTAAAAAAAAAAAAAAAACTCCAGCAACAAATATACTATCTCAGCTAAAACAAAAAATCCTGAGGTGCCCAAAAGAAAACAATTTAAGGTAACCATCTCAATACAAACCCAAGAAAGAGGGCCACATTATACTGTTTAAGGCCTTTGTTTGCCTTACTGCTGTGGCAGACTGAGAAGTGTTTAGCTATCTTTAGTTGCTTTGGTTAAAGGGCAGGAGGCAGAGGTTGTTCACAAAAGACAGTGAAAAAATACTCATCTGCAATTTTAATTAATTGTCCTTTATATTCTTAATTAGAGGCTCTTGACTCAATGATCATTCTTTCTTCCTCAGTTAAATTTTAAATATGTCAAATAGAGATTCCTGAGATTTCCTACTAAAATTAAGTGGGAGCATCCAAGAGCCAGGACCAAAGGAATATCATGATCCTCACCTTCTAGTTCAGTCCTAGGAGTTCTCAAACTTCTTTTCTGTTTCAATATACAATATTTAAAATGCAACACATCCCCGGGCACATTTCCTGGAGGATCACCTGGAACTCTACTCATTTCTCTTTCATGTAAGGATATCAGAATCAAGTGAGCTCAAGTGACATAGGGATGACACTGACTTTAATTTATGAAAAAGAATACCATTTGCAAACTTTTCTGTGTCAACTATTATCAGTAATGTCACAAGTAGCTATAGATATGATATATATTATTTATATATATTTTAGGTTAAATTTAATTGTTGCTTCCTTTTAGAGCTATTGCATTTTCCCCTCTTCTTTTGCAATTATTTTGTTTTTCCTGGACCCTTACCATAGCACATGTGAGAGAAGGATAGGCAAAGCAGAGAAGTCTGCTAGAAATTGCTCCAGCCTGAAAATTCATACTTATCAGGTCTGGACCTATCTCTCATCAGCCAGGAGACAAGGATGGTGAGGACTGGGGTGTGGAGAACAGGCCTCAGGAATACTTTTTTCTCTGTGTCTCTTAAATAGTTTTAACGAGGTATAGTTGACATCAAGCCAATTAACATATCCATTTCTTCACATAATTACTATTTTCTTTCTTTTTTAAATGTTAACTATAGTCTCATTGGATATTAGATCTCCAGAAATTATTCATCTTGCATAACTGACACTTTGTACTTTGACCAACATCTTCCATTTCCTACACACACACACACTGTACACTCGGCCTCTGGCAACCACCATTCTACTCCCTCTATGAGTCTAGTTTAGTTTCCACATATGAGATCATGCAGTATCTGTCTTTCTATGTCATCCCAACATATAGGACTCCTCTGGTTGTATAATATTATCATCCAGGCCCTGGTGGCCAGACTTTGGTAACCACATTTGACTCAAATGTGATAGGACTCAGAGGATGGGTTCCTAGCCCAGATGGTAGCCACTAGTAGTATATTCTTATATTTGGGTTTTAGTCTTGTATTTTCAGATCCCAGAAAGCTGGACAAATTGGTGCCACAAGTGCCCTCTCCCAGCTTTTAGGTCCCCTGTGTGAAATAGGCTCTAATGCTTTAAATACTAATGATAATGAAGATAAATTTTGGTATAGCACACCACAGCAACTAGTATTTCATCATCACAAATATGTAAAGTAACTTTTATTATTCATTTTTCCAGATAAGAAAATTGAGGTTTACATTTATTTAAATAACTCATCCAAAGGCAAACACAGACATGATTTTTAACACAAATCTTTCTGACTCCCAAGCATTGCTTTTAACTCTAAGACTCAGTTTTGATTACAGTGAGCCCTTTTATTGCCCTCCCCCTAAACCTAGACCCTGTCTGCAAAATAGATACAAAAATAGATTTTCCTGCCACAGCCCTCTGATATCCCATCATTCTTTGATCAGAAGAAATACAAATATGGCTAGTATTGAAGCTATATATGAAAAGGGCCTCAGTCTCTTCCGCCCCTTCCAAGCATGCCATATGTTTGCATGTGGAAGCAGACTCTGGGAAAGATCAGCATGCAGAAAGTTTATTAGGAAGTACTCTTAGGAAGCAGGGTTGAGCAAAAAGGGAAGCTGAGATTCAGCCTCTGTGAAGACTCAGCCAATCCCACAGGGAGTTCTGGAACCAGATGGCCCTTTAGTACTGCGGCAGGGCAGCCAGACCCTTAAATACCCACATACCAACTAAGCCTTGAATATGGGCTACTCTGGGAAGGGGCATGATATTTGGGCAAAGCAGGTGTCTTTGGGTGAGATACTTCCTGAAGGCGGCTGACAGCTGACTGTCTGCCAGCAGCGCTTCCAGAAGTGGGGGTAGATTGCTGCCTTCATTCCTGAAAGGGGACAGGAGTATTTCAGGACTTTGTTTTGCTACTTCCCCCAACACACATGCATGCACACACATTTATGGCACTCACCAATGCCTTTTAAAAATTTCTTTTTAGGAGGGGGGACAGAAAGATGCTATGAAATGCTGTTTATGGCCTGGAAAAAGAAAATTAGACGACTGAAAAAAGCCAGCCACATTTGCATTACTGGTATTGTCCAGTTTTAAAGTACTTACAGGGAAGTAAGTACTTCTCCTTTGCTTCCTAATTAATCTTTCAAAACTTGCCTTCCATAGCACTGACTCACCATGTATCTAAATGCTTATTTAAGTGTTCCCAAGCTTCTCATTAGAATTTTGGGACTGCTGTCTGCTCTAAGAATACGGATAACACCAGGGCCCATAGGCCTCAGTTAGTGCTTTCTCTTCCCCTCCCTAGACTTTGCTTCTTGGACTTCACAGGCTATTTGATGCTAAAGGAGTAGAACTTTTCTTCTATAGTCCCAGGTGCAACGTCTGGCACATAGCAGATACTCAATAAATGTTGGTCAGATGACTAAATGTTATGTTCTAGTTGGAAATTTAAACATCTCTTCTGATGCTAACAACACTCCACCATTCTCTTGGTGTTCATGCTGCATGGTTTCTCATCGAGAATACACAGATCCATTTTCCAGGAGTTAGCTCAGAGTCGGAACCAAAAAGATTCTACTTCCCAGGCATCCAAATACATAAGCTGGTAGTTGATTCAGTTAAATCCCTGAGTTGTTTTTTTTTTTTAAGTGAGGTTCGCACATAGTTACACAACCATTCAGAAGATAATTCAGTACTTTGCAGTTGAGTCAAACACACACACAAGTTAACCACATTTCCCATTGATAAAAGAAAGCTAAAAGTTCTCAAAGATGTGACCTATCTTTCAACATAGATATAATGATTTGGGATGAAATAGCATTTGGACAAAAAAAAAAAAAAAATATATATATATATATATATATATATATATATATATATATATATATATATGACATTTAAAATTTTCCCTTTGGAAAAATAAAATCATTCTGGATTAAGACTCAGAGTCCTCTACTTCAACCCGTAAAATCTCTACCAATATGCTTTCCCCTTCTTTTGCCTGTTCAAATACCCAGACTCTTGGCCCTGGCTGGATCCCTTTCACCTCTTTTTCTACATATAAAAATGACCCTGTTCTTGGCCTCGATTCTACTTGAGGTCGCCAGCAGGCTGCTTTGACTGAAAATGTGTGTTCATGTTCTTGCTTTGCCATAGTAAATTGACTTTATGGCAGACTTGGCATGGTTCTTTGGGTGGCAGAGACAGTATCAGGGAGCCAAGACATGAGAAAATTTAGGTTCCATATTAGAAAAGCTTGAAAACGTACACTAAGTTTCTAAAGCTCGGCTGGTTTTGAAGCACTTAAGTTATTTTTCATGACTAAAGGTATAAATAAATAACTTTAAAACAAAATAAATGTCCAACTGCATTAGGTTTATAAAAAAATTATTTCATTTGGGCTAAAATATATAAATTAGATCTCTCAATTTCCATAAAACTTCTTTGTTCAAATTCTTAGGTCTAATTTACAATTCAGGATTAATTCAATTCAAATTTATATATGTGAGCAATTAAATCTTTGACATGATTTTTAAAAATCTCTTTTATATGCACTAATACAGCAGATCTTTGCTTCTTTTTCAAAAATGCAGGAAAATAATTTAGAAAGAAAAATATCTAGGGTTTTACTGGTTCTCCAGAGTTTTTGCCTTGTCAGCATCTCTGGTATCAAAACCAAAAAATTTTAGCAGTCACCTCTGTGTATCAGGTAGGCCTGTGGGCCCCACAAGAGCCATTCAGCTGGCTCTGTCTTCTCAGTGATTACACAATGCCTGGCTCAGAGCAGGTCCTCAGTAATTGTTTAATGGATAATTGAATCGAACTATTGCTTCATGTCAGAATATAATCTCTTATGACTTTATGCTGCAAAGGTAAAGAACATCAGCAGAGGATGCACAGATTCATGAAGAATGTAAGGAAAGAGGGAGAAAGGGAGGGATGGAAATGCAGAGATTGTCTGCCAGTTCACATCTTTTTGATACTTCTGATTATTTCAAGTCTGAAAACTTTGTTGCGCACCTCAAGAAACATTCTGCATCAATATGTTTACGTAACAGGAATTTATTTTATGCCGAATATGTTTCAGGCACTGGTTCAGGCGGTGAACAAGTACAGCCATGAAAAAATTCCCTGCTACCATGGACTTACTCTCCAGTCCATATGGCCACTCCAAAGGGCAAATATTGATAATCTCACTTTTATGAGAAGGAAAATAACAAAACTTTTCTCTCATTGCATGCCTGACATGCCCGGCCTGTCCAGTGTATTAAGTGGCACAAGCTTTGCATATTAGCATCCTACTCTATTTGAAGCCAGCTTTACAGACAACACAATCATTTAACATTGTATCATCAGCAGCTGAGACTCTAATTCAAGCAAGTTTTTGCCACCAGAAAAAGAGTGTATTAAAAACATATACATTTATACACACATTATATACATATACACACATACACATACAAAAAATTAATGTTTGCATTTTGTAAGCTTAGCATTATAAAGAAAATATTAATATGACCTGATTTTGCACTGTGTTTTTAAAGTATTTTTACATATTTTAATGAGATTTTAAACTTCATAATCAAGGTAGTTTTCCATGAACTCCTTTCTTTCCCCTAAAGTATTTGAAATTTGAAAGAGTAAAAGTTTACTAAAAAATGGCAAGAGTTACATGCTAGAGCGCAAAATTTAGAAAATTTAAAATTAAACATAAATGAATTATGTAAGAGTATTCACTTCAATTTTCATCGAAAGAGACAATACATAAGGAAAGTCTGCTTTAAAGAAATCAATTTCAGTCCCCTTGAAAGATATTACAGACCTAATTATTAGAAACCAAGTATGTTAAGAAAAACCACTTAATCCTAAATGCTTTAATGGATTTTACAAATTAGACCTATTAAACATTTTAAGAGAGCATTTAAATTTTATGCTGAATAAATGGCTGAGTTTAAATAATTTAGTAGGATTCATTAAAGTTTTAATTTTATCCAGCATAATTAAACATATTGAACTCTATCCTCTTTGGGTATGATGAGAAGAAAACTAGATACAGGAGACTCAGGCCTGGGTTCAGGTCTCATCACTGCTGCTTGATCCTAGACAGGTGTCATTTAAGCACTTTGTACTTATCTTTCCATCACAAAGTATCTTTTTAAAGACAGTAAAAGTCGGTGGAACTGCTTTGAAAACTAAGAAAGTATTCTCACTACATGATGTTTCTTACCATTATTACTCTACTGCCCAGTCAGCATTGGAGTGAGAAAATGAATCCCAGGTCTCTCCACCCAAAGCTGAGATCACATCCCAGTAGCTGCAAGCATCCTGTAATCAGGGCAGATCTCAATGATCCTATACTCAGTAAGTTGTAAAAGATGTCCAGGTGTTGTATCCGCTCAGGTGCTCTTTTAAACCAAAAGAAAATTGGATTCACTAGTTTGAGAACCACAATTCCGTAACATATACTCTACATACATTTAGTGTAGCTGTGATACAAAAAGCTCCTAAAATCTTTCCTGATTTTCTGCACTTCTAGGAACTCCAGTCTAGTGATTTAGGGTTGTTTTTTTTTTTAAAACAAAACAAAACAAAACAAAACAAAACAAAAAAAAACAAATATAAATTCAGATAATGGCTGTGATGAATTTATCCTGAATTATTTCTCCATCGATGCTATTTTTTTTTTTTTAAATCACAGTATTGGGGTGTTTCAATATAGAGTATTCCTTATCCTTTCCCCACCTTGTTTTCTTTCAAAAGAGAAAAACCTGTTTCACTTGCTTAACCATCCCTATTAAAATTGTGTCCTTATATTTATCACCTACTTTTTTCTCCTGCTCACCAAATACCTCTTCTGCCATGCTTCGCTGATTATATTTCAACCCAACCTCTTCTAAAAGACATTTGTCACCGTTGGCAATTTCACAATATTTATCAACTCCATTTCTCCCCAATAAATACGTGTCTTATGTCCATAGGAAAATACTAGCTTCTTGAGATATGCAAGACATGGCCCCTACATTCAACCTTATCTCTAGTTTTTCCACTTTTCCTTTAATCACTTGTCTGCCCACTCAACTAACCTATGTAGGTGTCTACTGTCCTTGTAAGAAATCTTTTATCCTCCTTGAAAGAGTAACAACCTCTGTAGTCATTATCTTTACTCTCCACTTAAGCATCTCAATGCTGTTAAAACCTGGAGCATGAATACTGGTTATATATGATTAAGGATTATTGTGTGTTAACGGTTGTGTGGTTTTGTTGTTAAAAATTTAGCTTTATCATTTAAGTACTAAAATATTTACAGATAAAATATAATCTCTGGGATTTGTTTGGAAAAAATATGACAAGGGTGATGGAGGATGGGGCCAGATCGGCCATGATGTTGGTCTTGTTAAGTGAATGATGAGATCATTATACTTTTGCCTATTTTAATATTCTCCACAATAAAAAGGCAAAATTTTTTCTTTTGCTAGTCGGGGCTACTCTCATAAGCTCTAATACAATGTTTAGATGAATTTTGCCATTTAAATGGTGCTACAAAACCCAATACCAAAATACAAAGTAATATACTGTTATATATATTAATAGTTATCATTTATTATTTACTCTGCACTAGGCTACTAGGCACTGTTAAGGTGATTTACATAGATTATCTTCCATTCTTCACAATAAGCTTATCAGGTAGTTGTCACTAAAAGTCCAGAGAGGTTCAGAAACTTGCCCAGTACCATCAGGATGGAAATAAACACTTTGAATGTTATCAGTTCCAAATATAAAGAAAATAATTATTCCCACAACTCAAACACAATGCTCACATCCATATCGATGTACTTCATTTCCAAATTATCATAAACTACCAGGTGGACTTGGCCAAAAATAAGGTTGAAATCAGTTTTCATTTACCTAGTTAAGTCAGTACTTGTCAGACTTACAAATTTTATTTTATTTGCATTCACAATCAAATCAATTATAAGGCTAACTGACTGTGCAGAGTCACTGTTTACAACCACAATTGGAGGGAGGGAGGTAGCAAAGTTTAAAGGCAGCAGGTTTAGCTTTAAGGCAGCAGGTTCAGCCTCCTTAAAATGATAACCATATACTATCATGGGAATCTGGCTCTAAAAATGATAGTGATCGAACCTGAATAGTTCATAAATATACATAAAATTTAGCATTTACATCTTATATAAGCTTTAAAAAGTTTCATGCAATTGTGGATTGCAACACAGCACAATTCCTTTAAATTGTCAATATTGTTTCCTTAATGGAACTAGTGCATGCCTAAAAACACATGCTTTTTTTTTTTTTGCAGATTATTCCTAATGGCTTTCACTAAACAATTATAGATGTTTCCCTCTGGAAAATATTTAAATCCCAGAAAATAAAACTGAATATGCTTATTTAAGGAGAAAACGTTTTTTCTTTCTCCCCCCCCCCCCCCCCAGTTAGTGCAACCTGCTGGCTTTTGAAAAGGCTGAGTTATTTGGCATGAAAGTAAAACATAGGAGACATACAAATCTTTGCAGTTGTAAATGAACAAATGAGGGTATACACTTCCTGGAACACAAATCTCACTAAATAAAAATATTTTTACTAAAAAAACAAAACCTGAGTCAAGGGGACCATAGAGGCTATAATGTTAAGAAATTGCAAATCGATTCACCATGTAACAAATCCAGTAACAAATGTCTTTATACAATTTAAAAGCCAGCTCCTTCCCCTAGCATATGGTAAATTATTTTATTTACAAAAATGTACATAGATTCTCAGGAAATCGAGGTATTAGAAAATTGAGATATATTCATACAGCAAAGAGGTAGTCATGAAAATCCATCATAACTAAAAATGAGCTTATTTCTTAGCATTTAAAAAACTTTACATAAAAACCCCTGCATAGTTTACATATTTTTAAGACAGATTTTGGCACTTTGGTGGTCTTCGTTATTCCTTGGTCTTTTTCATATGAAGATTAAACACTGCTCTCAATAGAACATGTGCTTTGAGCTCTTTCTCCAGCAATGATAACAGGCTGTACCAAGCCTGACAGTACCTTTGGCCAGGTGTTTCCAATCCCCACTAGAATCAAGAGTGACACACCGTGGCTAGAGAACACAGCCAAATTAATCTGGTTCTCTCAGAAACAAAAACACTTGCCTTTGAATCAACATGAGCAATCTTCCAGAATTAATAACAAAAAAAGAGTACAATAGAAATATGACATTCCTCCATTTTGCAGTCTGATCACTGGTAATGAGAAGTGCTCAATCTCATTTAGAGTTGAAATGATTTCAAATTCATCTAAAATGAGAAATTATTAGGCTTAACTATGTAAACTGATTGAACACTGAAAAGATATGACACTCTCATTAGAAACCAATTTTTGGCACTTAAATCTGTACGTCACTGCAACCCAAAGAACTTCCACATAATAAAAACTGAAAAGGCTACTTTTCTCAGAAGGGCTACATAACACAGGCAGGGAGAGAGGTGCCGTCAGATACTGTATTAACAGATTGTCAACATAAACAGTGCAGCTATATGCTTTTGCTCAGCGGCAATTTTTAATCGTGATCCTTGTATTTTCTATTTCAATAAATTAGATAGCATGGTCCTATTCAAAAAATGCTTTCCTCAATTATTACTGCTTTAATATCTAAAGCTATGTTGTTCAATATAGTAGCCACTAACCACATGTGGCTATTTAAATTCCAGTTAAGCAAAATTAAAAATTCAGTTCTTCAGTCATGCTAGCCATTCCTGAGGCTCAGTAGCTACATATGAAGAGGGGCTAGCATTTTGAAGAACACAAAGAACATTTATTTCTATCATCATAAAGTGCTATTAGCACCAATCTGAAGAAAGTGCAGTGTGCTGTATGTTCATGAGACTTCAATTTTTTTTAAATGCCTACAATACCTGGTATTCCTAGGTAGTCTCCCATCCAAGTACTAACCAGGCCTGACCCTAGTTAGCTTCTGAGATCACAGATTGGGCACATTCAGGGTGGCGTGGCCATAGACTCAAATTCATTTTTTAAAGCTGTTTAAAAGTATCACAGTATCTCTGGGCTGTAGGTTAATACTGATCTCTGCTCAAAGGTGTGAAAGAACAATATCACATTCTGGTCCTTATTTAGACAATTTATGAAGTTTTTAAATTTCCATATAAGGCCCAAGTAAAACATGAACTCAGGTATTTTCACAACATGACTATAAAAGAACAGAGTAAAGATTTGGCATGCATGATGAAAGTAATTTAGCAGTCATAATTAAAACAGATCTCTTCCGCTAATATTCATAAATCTTGAAATATGAAAGCATGCATAAATATCACTTAAAGCGTCTCACAAGGGCAAAAAGCCCTTATACAATATTCTATTTTGATGTCTTAGCAAGGGTAAAAAAAAAAAAAAACACTCAAGTACAAAGAAAAAATAGTAAATTAAAAACTGTCTTCAAAATTGCTATAGAACAAGGACAGAAAAAAGTTTTGGTTTAATATGCTCTCATTTGTATTGATATCTGATATATGAGTTGACTAACTTTGAAGACTTTTAGGAAAATCAAGTTCATGTTATTTTCTAACTTTGTCAGAACACAAAGTAGAGAGATAACAATTGTATATCAGTTCTTCCAAATAACTCTTAGATGGGAGGCAGGAAGGGGGGAACAGAATAGATTGTTTTTTTTTCCTTAGTAAAACAACTCAATTATAAAATGCACACAGCTCTTTCTAAAAGAAAAATGCAAACACAACTTAACCATACTTTATTTGACTGCATCTTATTTAGACAGCTTGCACATTTCAAAGCCCATTAAATCTCTCTCTCCAAAATGATATGGGACATTAGAAGAAAATTATGCAGCAATATCCAGTCATCAAACAGCAGTCCAATATTTTGAGATACACGTGATATTTTATAGATACTCAACTCATATCTGACGTCAATATAATTTATGGTTATGTTTCTACAAACCTGAAAGCCCTGTAACATTATAGCACTCATTTTAGTGATGTCATGGTGCACTGGAAAGTAACTCTGATGCACTACCAATTTGCATTTATCTATGCTCCTGGAAAGTGATGAACTTCATGATTTTTAGACACCATAATAAATATACACATCCAGTCTTATACATATCAGCCAATACCATAACACAGGGCAAGGTAAAGTTAAAACATGTGACAAACAAACTCCTTTACATAGATTTGTCAAGCAAGTGGGGAGGGTAATTTGGGGAAGAGGCAGAAAATATTAAAACCAATTTTTAATAGTTTTTTTTTTTTATTTTGCTGGCTTCAACTTCAAAAACTACTGTCTGGTTTTTGATCTGTGGACTTCTCTAGTTTCATTTTAACATAAGAGAAATTATAATCAGCCCACACATCAAAAATGGTAGTATACCCGTTAGCTTCTTCAATACTAACATATATAGCTTCATGGTAGCATGTATAAAAATGTTCAGCAGTACCAACTGCCAAACCAGTGTCAGTGAATAGCACAGTCAGTCTTAAAGAGGCAGCACCCCTTTAAAAGAAAGTTGCGCCAGTTTTGCTCAGTTTTAGCCAAGTGAACTCCCTCTATCAATTTTAAACAGAATTGTTTTGGTTAAGAAAAAGGAAAGCCCAATATCAAAAAGTAAATTAATGTTTGATGCTCCTTCAACTAGAATAGAGACTTAGTTCTGATGCCAGGTTATCATGCCAGAGATTAAAATTTTAGTCTACTTCAACAATTTTTGCATACCCAATTGAAGATATACAGTAGATATCGATATTCAAAATATACCAGTTGAACAATATGGCAACCATTTGACTTTTTAGTCACATGGTTAAGGTCATATTTACAAACACCCAGTCAATTCAGCAAAACTTGGCCAATTCTGAGAGAAAAGGTCAATAGTGTTGGTTTCATTGACAACCTGCCAAAAACAATGGTTATACTGAAAATCCACCATGTATCTAGCACGTGTCGCCATCAATGAGTTAAGCAAATGTATGTTCATCAAAGATCATCACCTATGAACCAGCAAGTCAAATGTAAAGCAGTGAGATAAAATCTGAGAATGTTAAGTATTGAACTGTTTTACTTCAGTTCCCTCCATATTAAAAATAACAGAAGCATCACAATGATTGACATTTCTCTAAATGCTAGAGCCCAAACAAAGTTTGACCAAAAACATACTCAAAATCGTCAGCTGGAAAGCTGCATTTTGTGTGGTCACCATATTTTTCATGTAACCACTATTCTGCTTATTAAACTTTCAAGAGCAATATAAAAATGGAAAAAAGTTTTCTTTAAAACTAAGGAACTATAAATGATCCCACCAGCAGGAAGATTTTATTTTCACCAAATCTATGTATCTTTATTTTAAAAGTACTTGTTACCATGTTCACTTTCAAGACATTACACTGAGCAAAGAGCAGCTTTCCTTTAAAAAAATAATAAAGAACCACAAACTTTCCTGAAAGGGGGCTTTTACCAACTGTTAATGGAGGTAGGGTTTTTAAAATACAGTAATTATAGCCATAAAATAAAATTCAAACCAAATCCTAGAGCAGAAGTAAAGCATATCCAAATTAAAGAAAGAACAACATAGATTCCTATAAAACATTTTTCACAGAAAATGAATCTTTTTTTTCATGGGTACCCTAGGTTTTCCAGTTAAATAAATTATCCATCACAAGTTTCCTGACTCAATTGAAAGCAATTAACTTTAAAATTTAGTACATTGCACAGATTGACCAAAACATGATGTCACTAACATGGTGATGGCTATTAAGAAAACCCATAAGAACTCATTCCAAAAAAATTTCCATTTCTCCCTTTTGTTTTTATAGGAAATAAACAAAACTCCCCCCAAGAATTTGCTTGAATAAGTGGAAAAAAATAAAATCAGTTTAAAATGGATACAATGCACCTTGACATTTATTTCGAAGACCAAAAACCAAAAGTGAAATGTTTTAAGAAATAAAAGCAATGTGAATCCAAATCAAGTGGGGAAAAAAGTTTTGACTACATTGTAAAGGCTGTTCTTCACAGCTTAGCAATAATTTTGATTAAATAAAATCATACCAATTTACATTAATTTTCTATTCTTTTCCAAAAATTCCCTTAAAAAAAAGTGCATCCAAACCCTAGCAATTCCCGGCTCCATCAACTTTTCTCATCTTTTTAAGCCATTTCTCAAAGATTTTCCAAGTAGATTCAACTTCTTACTGTAAGGAAAGAAGGGACTTCTAAAGTAAACCACTCTGTCACTCACCTGGAAAAAGTATCCAAATTATAAAAATCTGAAATAATTTATTAGCAAATTTCGAATTTAAATAAAAACAAAAGTTTGCTTGCAAAGGCCTTAAAGAAAAGGAAAAGGTAGCATGCATTCAAAAACTAGAGATGAAGACAAATATACTTATCTACACAAGTACTGGCAGACGCAATTTAACTGTTACCTTTACTCACTGTAAAACACAACCAACCCTACATTTTTTTCATTCACTAATCACTGAGGTACCAATATTCAAGAATGGAAAATTTCATATTGAAAAATAAAACCTAAAATTGAAGCTTTTCCCCCACTCCCATCAGAAAACTATGGCAGGTTTTGTGTGAAATGTTAGTATACTTAGAGATTTTTACAATCTACATTGGCTTTTTTAAGGAACAAAAATCATGTTCCACTTACTGGTTCTGTGGTAAAATGATCACTGTGTAAATAACATTGTCAGCAGACTTTGCAAAAGAACAAACAAATCTTGGCTATCAACTGGCACATCTTGTTGGTACCAAAAGAACTCTTTAAGTTTAAAACAATCTCTTTTAATTCAGGACAAATGCGCCATGCCAAAGTGCAACAAATATTGTGCGACACTCAATGAGACACTGACAGATAAGAACTGCATGGAAATTACTAAATCCACCTGCAAAGCAATTCTGTACAAATTGCATTGCATGCAAAGGTCGATTCTGCGTGGTTGGAAAGTTGTTCCTTGATGTCAGTTTCTCAACGCAGCCACAATTTAAGTCGCAGTGCATCAACTCCATTTAAATAGTATCTGAACAGCCTCTTATCTCGAACAAAACCAAGATTTTCATAAAGTTTCAAAGCAGACTTATTCGTTATTTCTGTTTCCAAAACAACCTTCAAAAAATAAGAGAAAACTAAGTTATAATTTTATATCTTTGATACTAATTTACAATTTGACAAATCACTTATAAACAATTAGAGCAAATAATTAAGAAAAACATACCATACATGTTTTAAAATTGATGGTGCTATCATTAATGATGTACAGAAAACAAAAATAGTCATCAAAATTTTAATAGTAATTGTCTTTTGGGGCAAGGAGAATAGGGACACTGGGGAAATTTTCTGTTCTGATTTTTGTGATGTTTGGGAAATTTAGTAATGAGAATATGTTTTATACTACAAACAAAGAGAAATTATTTCCCTATGGAGAAAAGCAGTGTGACAAAAAGATGATGAAAAAAAAAAACAATAAGAATGGTTTAAGAAAATAAACCAGTATTTGAAAATATTCAAATTGACCTCCAACTTATACTTTCATTAATTTGTCATCATTTATTCTGGTGACAACTACCACACTTGTCTAGAATCTAAACCAGAGTCTGCAAACTACAGCCCTTGGGTGAAATGTGCCCACTGCCTGTTTTTGTAAATAAAATTTTATTGGAACACAGCCAAGCCTATTTGTTTACATGATGTGTACAGCTGCTTTCTCAATTTACAGGGGCGAGTTGAGCAGCTCCACAAAGTCTAAAATATTTACTATTTCACCTTTTACAAAGAAAGTTTGCTGAACCTAGACCAAAAGTACCCAAACTTTAGTGTACCTGGAAGACTTGTTAAAACAGATTGCTGAGCTCAAGTTTTTGAGTAGGTTTGGGGAGGGGCCCAAGAATCTGCATTTTTTTCAAAATTGCGATGTTATTATGTACATATCCAATTGAACTCATAAGCAACTCTTCCTCCATAATTCCATATATCAGTAACAAGATCTTCATCCCACCAATGCCTCAAATGTGAAACCTAAAAGACGTCTTGGAACCTCTTTTCTGAGTATTTCAATTTTCTCTTTTAAATCTTTCTCAAATTGATCCTTCTCTTTCTATCCCCAGTGATACCACACTCTAGTCCAAGGTGCCAACAACTTTCACTGGAAGTACAAGAGTCTCCTAACACAAAAGGTCTCCTATTCTCTACACAGTAGTGTGATGCTCTTGTTAATTCCCTGCTTAAAAACCATCTGACTCCCTTTTGTCCTCAAGATAAAGTCCATTAAAGGTAATCTAAAGAAAACTAAAAGGCCCGTCATGATATGGCCTCTACCTACATGGTCAACTTTGCTTTATGACTCCTGCCTTGCTCTCCACGATCAACACTAAACTTTCAGTTTCCAGATTCACCAAGACCTTTCCTACCTTAGACCTTTCACATAAGCTGTTTCCTTTGTCTGAAGAATGCTCTTCCTATCCTTGCTTTTGGCCTTGGCTTGTCACTTCCAGACTGAGTGGAATATCCCGTACCTTTTATTCAACCCCACAGCACATTTGTACTGCTCCTTACTCAACTGCACTCTCACTTAACATATGAGTATGTCATTTCTCCTAGCTAGGGAACGCACAAAGGTAGTGATCATGGGTGACTCCTTTATAGATGTTTCCTCTGCACCTAACACACTGCCTGACACATAGAAATCTCTTAAGTATCTGTTAATCGTATACATTCTTAGCACCTTTCATTACATACATTACATAAACATTAAACAAAAGTATTGCCAAGCTTTTAAATGACCGGAGTACTTAAAGAGAAAGCACCATCTTAACTCATAAATACAAATCACTGACTAAATCCAAACTTTTAAAAGATCTAAAAACCACTAATTAATAGTTTAGGATCAACAGAAAATATTCCTAAGAAGCCCTTAAATAAAAGTTGTACAGTAAACATTTTGGTTTAAGATAAGAATAAACAGTCAACAATTTTTCTCTGCTCTTAAAAAACAAAATTGATTTTTTTTTTTTTTTTTTTTTTTTTTTAGTAATGTATGCCATCCTCCAGTCTGGCCAATAAAGTTTTCAGTTTTGAACAATTTTCTTGCGCAATTCCTAGAATTCTGTTTTGGGCTAGACCTAATTATAGCTAAAATGTTAACTAAAAACAATCTGAGAAGCAATAAAGCTGCAACAATGCAAAACCTGGAACTGATTTCATAGAAATCAAAAAGAGTGACAATTTAAAAAAAGAGCTAATATTTACTGAAGGTATACTAAAAGCTGTGTAAAGCATTTTACATGCATTATGTCATTTTACAGGGATTTATCATTGTCATTTTCACCATAACGCTATTAAATAGATATTATCATCTCCAATTTACAATAACCCCATGAAATAGCTATTATCCCCAATTTATAAACTCAAGGCCAGACCCCAAATCTTTACAAGAACTATTAATATCCACCTTTCTTTACCTCCCCATTGTTTTCCAAAGTAAAACAAAGCAGCAAATGGGAGCTCTACCCTATTTAATACATAAAGAAGGGGGTCTAAGTCTGTTCATTAATATTGGCAATCTAAAATATTCAAAACACATTGGCAACTAACTACAGCTACATAAATACACACTTGAGGTTTAAAATTACATAGAAAAAAAATGACACAAAGGACTAACCTTAGTTACAACAAAAAGATTCTCTCAGCACACTCACATTTTCTAAACAAAGAGATCATGTATTATTTGACACAACAGAAAATCTCAGGAAAAATGTAACTACCTTTTAATGCTCACTGTTCTTATGTTAAACGAGATTCTAGATTTATATTGGAAATTCACTATAAAACTATTCTTTTCGTCCACATCATGGGAGTATTACATAGGAAGCCAAAAGATAATGAGGTTATTTTGGTCCTAAAGAAACTTGGCAAAGTTGAATTCTACTTAATAGAAAAAAAGGATTACAGTGAAGTTCCACGGATCCTCTTAGCAACAAACCATTGTTAGAATAAGCAACCATTAGCATTTAGAAAACTGTTTTTTAATACTGTAGGCTGGAAGTTCCTGAAAGGAGGGCAGGTTCATCCACTGCTAGAACCTAAGTACTAGCTCACTATCTGGCCCCTAAGAGGCCATTTACACTATTTGCTGAATGAACACCTTTACTGCTCTTCGTAACATCCATGTAAGATCAGAATTACCATCATATTGCATAGACAAAGAGAAAGACTATAAAAAGTTAAATGACTTGCCTATGATAATCACACAACTCCACTAAGTGACAGAAGACAGACTTGGAACCTAGGCTTCTCATATTCATTCCCTGAATTAGGCTAAACTACTCATCCAAAATCCTTATAGCTTAAATAACTCTATTTTAACTCTGTTCTTTCCCTACCTTGCAGCCTCAGTCCCATAGCCAAAATCTATGTTTCCAGTTACACTAAAAATGTTAAACATACTCACTAAACACAAAAAAATAGAAGTCATATTGTACATTATCGTAACATGTTTTTTTGTTAACATGTAACAGGTTTATTATAGGTTATTTAAATAAATTAGGCCACTGTTGGTAGAAATTTAAATTGGTACATCCATTATGGAGAACAGTGTTGAAGGGTCCTCAAAAAATTAAAAATTGAACTACCATGTGATCCAGCAATCCCACTTCTGGGTATTTATCCAAAGGAACTGAAATTAGGATCTCAAAGACATTATCTGCACTCCTATGTTCATTACAGTATTATCATAATAACCAAGATATGGAAGCAACTTAAATGTCTGTCAACAATGAATGGATAAAAGAAAGCGAATATATACAATGCAATACTTTTTACCCTTAAAAAAATCCCGCCATTGTGTCAACATGAATGAACCTGGAGGATGTTATGCTAAGTGAAATACATCACTTTTTATAAAAAAAAAATATTGAATGATCTCACTAATAAGTGGAAACTAAAATAGTCAAATTCATAAAAGCAAAGAGTAGAATGGTAATTGCAGGAGCTCAGAGGAGAGGGAAATGGGAAAAAGTTGGTCAACTAAAAATATTTTAAGGTCACATACTGCATGTTTAAATTCCATTAAGAAGTTCTGATTCCATATATTCTCATCAGATGAGTTTGTACTGAGTATTAATATCATGGTTATCATACCTTAAATCTAAAAATAATTTTCAAAATTTAATATTCCAGAAATGAAGATTTCAAGGACATATACAGCCTAAAAAACAGTAAGCACTGTTCATCATACTGATCAATCACCTGCCCAATTCTAATTTATTTTTTTTAAAGTACATAAAAGTAAATGGCCACCGTGTGGGTTTACTACTTTATATACACAAATCCTACTTTAAAAATTACATTTTAGAAAACGCATTTGTGCTGTTTGTATTGTTTTTCTTACTACTTCCCCTCATGTGAAACGCAAACCCAAGATGCTTGATCTAATAGCCATTACAAGTTTGGCAAACCAGAGAATATGGAGGTGTGATCAAATTCAAGTCAGATCAGCAACATGGGTTATGCATTTCTTATTCATAAAGCAATGAATCCCCTTGTTTTTTTAAATGCTATAACTTTTTAGTCAGTTCCAAATATATAAAAATGAAAAATATCTTTAGCTACACTGTTTTAATGTTTGTAAATCTAATAGGAACACTTTGGAAAGCCACAGTAAGGCAAAATAAAAATATCTATTAGACCAGGAGAATATATCATTATTATTTGGCCAAAAACATGATGTACATTTCAACTCTGTGATTAGAAACTCTTATTTAATTTACTCTAAATTTATCTTGAAATGACAAGTGGCAAGCAAGAGCAATATAAATATTTCTCAAGGTCACAAATTCTGCAAACTGAATAGAAAGTAAAAATTGGCTGGATGTGCATGGTAAGGCTTCATAGAGATTTCAAAATTTGTCTCTGTTAAAAGATATAGATTTCAAAATCTCTTTTTCTAAGAATAAAAAAAAAAAAATAGCAGTTCGACCTAAGTAACAGAAAACGTAATTTAAAACCCTTCCCAAATGTCTTTCTGATAATTTGTCGAACTTTCTGAACACTTTACAAGAAAGAAAGGTTGGCCTAACTAATGAAAGTAAAATCACATATTGGTTGTTTTATAATTAGTCACTATATTCTTAGAGAATTAGAATTACAAAGTTTTCTTCAGAACCATGAATTATATGGAAGACTATTATTACATATAATTTTGTTTTTACCAATAGATGTTTCAACAACTTAGTTAATCCTGAAGATTTTTTTTATCTTACTGTGTACAAAAATAAATAAGACAATTGCTATTCCTAGAAAGCTTATAAAACGCTCAGAGAGAAAGACAAGTTAACAACTAATTATACAAATAAAAATTCAAAAGTACATTTAAAAAAAGAGGTACAGATAAGATATGCTGGAAAAAAAGAACTAAACATTCAACAAATATTTATGAACTATGTACTCCATCACAAATGCCACACCAAGAATACAGCTGTAAATAAAAAAAGGCATCTCTGCTCTCCTTATGGCTAAGACAGACTCTGAACAAGTACATTTAAGCAAAATAAGTAGAGTCCCCTTATCCATGGGAGATACATTCCAAGACCCCCAGTGGATGCCTGAAACCGCAGATAGTGTTATATCCTACATATATAATGGTTTTTCCTATACATATATACCTACTCTAAAACAACTTATAAATTAGGCAATTCTACAGATAGAAGATTCTTTAGATTTTAGCAACCTCAGCATATAATTTTTTTCTTTCCTCAATAAATTGAGAACTTCTACTTTTTTACTTAAAGGAAGCACTTTATGGCTTCTTGATGGCATATCCGAATTGCCAGTATCACTACTATTGCACTTTGGGGCCATTATTAAAAAAAAATAAGGGTTACTTGAACACAAGCACTGTGATACCACAACAGCTGATCTGAAAACTAAGATGGTTACTGACTAAAGGGCAGGTAACATACATAGCATGGATATGCTGGATGAAGGAATGATTCAATGGAACAGGACGGCATGAGACTTTTATCATACTACTCAAAATGGCACAAAATTTAAAACCTATGAATAGTTTATCTCTGGAATTTTCCATTTAATATTTTCAGACCACAGGTGATGGCAGGTAACTTAAACTGGAATGTGAAAGCACCATGGATAAGGGAGGACTACTGTATTATAAAAAGAGAAGTAAAGAAAATCACAGAAGGTACAATTGATTCTGTCCAGAAGGATTAAGGAAAACTTTGGGGATCTGTTGATATCTGAATTGGGTATTAAAGACTGAGAAGTATTTTAATAAGCAGAGGAGAACCAAGAAGCTACTGGGTCTAGCAAACACATCAGAGAGAAAGTCATTACACTGCAGTGGAAGGGGAAGAAACTAAACCAAGTGAGATGAAATGGAAATATAAAGAAGTAGAACCAACAAACACACCACTATCAACAGAAGGGAAAAGGAGATAGAAGAGTTTGTTGCTTATATGATTAAAAACTCAATGGAAGGGAGAATACAAACCTTATAAATAATAAACATGAGTTCTGTCCCTTCAGATAGCAAATCCCTTATTTGAACAACGTGGGACTCATTTTTAAACCATGGAAGAATTCTCTAATACAGAGGCAGAGCTATTCATACTGCAAAAACCATCCATTTAAAACCATACAACTGGAATAAGTTCGTGGTACTATCTCCCTTTCAGTTTAATATTCATTACTTGAAAAGATAAATGAATCAGAATTAAACTTTTAGGCCCACAATGAAAAGACTACTTCTACCTTAAAATATATCCCTAATTTAAAATTAACCCTTGAGACTAAACCAATATAAGCAAAATCTCCATTCCTCCGAACTTTCAAAGAAAAATCAGTACTAATAAAACATTTGATCACACAGCCTGTCTCACAGATAGTGACTAGGATAACTCAGAAAAGGCTTAATCATAAAAAACATAATACTCCCTGCTCATAACATTCCTGTTCACTGGAAACCATTATTAAACTCAGTAGCAGGATCTTATAATCCCAAAGATTTCTCCAAACTATTATGCCACTTTTGTTAAGTCTTACTTTCTTCGTGAGCTGACCAAACTAGTGTTGCTATGATCCAAACATGGAGACTTATATTCATGAACATATGCAATCCAATTCTCTTCTGCAAATTTTAGTTACTAGCTGTGTAAATTATCACGGTCACTGCACCTTTTACTTTTTGATATTAAAAGCTATGAACAACATGAGATCCTTCGCCATGTGTAAATTATCCTATTTGGAGTACAATTAAATATTATTTAATCCCAGGACTTCTCTGTGCTGCCCAATATGTTTGTAGGCTTTCTCATACAACCACCATTTAGTGTGATCTGTCAAAATACAAATTAACGTAAATAAGCATGAGAATACTCTGCAGTAAATCTCTGTACTATGGCATGGATATTATTAAATGAAAAAAGTAATTATTGTAGACTAATAATTATGATTTCATTTGTATAAAAAAGTATTATACATTTGCATAGAAGTGTGCTTAGAATACAGGAGGATGCATATCAGAGATTAATAGTAGCTATAAGTGGAAAGAAGGATAGAGTTGAAGAGCAAGAGGATAGTGAAAGGGACCTTGTACCCAAAAATACACACACACAAACACACACACACACACACACACACACACACACACACACACACACGTTAATGACTGTGTGTAGATTTTGTACCAAAAAAAAAAATCACTAAAAATAAGTAATCAAGACAAGTTACTTATTAAGGTCAGTCTATTGAGAAAAAAAATTACTTAATTTCAAGTATTTTGAAAACTCTCTGGCACATTTGCCCTTCAATAATAAAGACAAATGTCACTTGTATTACTCATAAAGTTATTATACATAAAAATCAAATTTTGTTCCTTCTTAGTCACCATTACTATATTAAAAACATGTATACTTCCCTAGTTTACACTTATTCCCTTCCACATTATACAATAGTAAATCTTAACATTTCTAACCATCATCATTATTTATTGTTCAATGTATAAAGCTGTATATGTATAGAGCCTTGGCTATAGGCTACAGAGAAATTATACCTGCCATTAGGCCTTACAAACAAGCTGAAGGAAGATGATGCTCATAGATTAATGTACAGATAGCTCTACATTTAAAATGTGGTTGTTTTTTCACCCCTCCTAGTCTTAACATGATTTAATGTTGAGATTTTTTTTGAATGTGAAAAGTCCTTCATATGGGCTAACAGTTGGCCCAAAGAAAAAGGGGAGGGGGAGGAGGAGGAGGAGGAGGGAGGGGAGGGGGAGGGAAAAAAAGGGGAGGGAAGGGAACGAAAGGGAAAGGAGGAAAGGAGGGAGGGAGGGAGGGAGGGAGGGAGGGAGGGAGGGAGGGAGGAAAGAAGGAAAGAAGGAAGGAAGGAAAGAAGGAAAGAAGGAAAAAAGGAAAGAAGAAGGAAAGAAAGAAGGAAGAAGGAAGGACTGATGGAAGACACGAAAGATGTTATGTAGAGAGAAACAAAGGCCAATATTCAAGTGAATTACAATAGGGTTTATAATAAGAGCTACCCTAAATGACTTAACTGATAACAAATCTTCTGAATACCAACTGCTCTCAATACCAATTATTTACTGAAATGGCTAAGATTTCACCTTTACATTGTGTCACAAAACAAATTTTAGCTCCCATTATCATCTTAAAATTTGTTCTAGGTCAAAATTCCTGTGTTTTTAAACGAAATATAATTTTCACCACAAGTTGCATTTGTAGAATAGTTTGCAATGAAATCTGCAGTACAATTATTATGGGATATTTATAATAATACCCAGTAGAATACTGCCCAGGATAAAAGGTTTTAAACATTTAGAAAGACTTACCTCATCACAGTCTCCTTCAACCATGGCATATATAGCTTTCTTAACCAAGTTAGTACCTAGAACACAGATCTGAGTATTAATAAAGGAAAAATGTAATTAGTTTCTTAAATATACTTAAATTATAACATTATTAAGCATCGAAATGTCAAATGTTGAGTTCTGCCTCAAATGCAGATACACAGATTATCTCAGATTGAGAAAAATTTTAGATTTAAACTGAGAGGCCAATAGAACCTATACACAGCAATAGAAGCATCCTCCTCAAAGACCTATCTCCTAATATATTCCTTTTTATCAGATGTAATTACTAGCTCCAAGCAGGAGTTTGTGCTTCTTTGTTTGAAGGCAGGAGGAAGAGGGGAAAAGGAAAAGGGCAAGATATAGTATGGCTAGAGCAACCCAGGAACTCCTTAAGCTGCCACAACTCACTGAATGACTCTTGATCCAATCTTGGCAAAGATCACACCAGAACTGCTGTGACCCAGTGAGGGCCCAAGACACTGGGTTGGCTCCTACAAACCTTATAGTGAGCCCAGACACACTGAAACCTAATACTCCCAAATAATGTTGGTGGTATGTCTGTAAATGTCTAGCAAAATGTATCCTAGTTTACAGTCAGATATATTTGATACATTAAAGGGAAAACAACTGCCAAATGTGATTTTAAGAGAAGAAATCCAACTTTACAAGAAATCTCTTAATTTTCAAACTATGCACATGAGCAAAACACACATTACATGAGCCAATAAAAATGTTTGAAGGTTAGGATGTAACCCTTAAGCCACAAGTTTCTGTCCTCTGAACTAGCCAGACAATTGTCTACCATTTGCCATGAGTCCTTATCAACTTTCTTTAATGCATCAAAGACTCGAACTTGGCTTACATAAGAAGCCCAATTAAAAATCTTAGTGTTAAACACTAAGATAAGTTGGTCATATATTAAGTGAATTTATTCATGATTTCTCATGACACCTAAGATTATGTGAAAGTCTTAAATTGGACAATAATACTAACGGTTTACAAGTGACAAAAGTGCTAGTAATTAAATATTGGTATAGGCATCAAATCTTTCAAGAATACTTAACTTCAGTACATACCAGAATTTGACAAGCTTAGACAAGTGCTTGTCTTCCTGATCCTCCATTTAAACAAAGAGCCAATAGGTCCTAGACACTAGGACACTGGTTCTTAACCAGGCTTACATCACAGTCACCTTGGGGAGCTTCAGTTCCACTTTTAACTGGACAAATAAGATTCTCAGGAGGTGGGGCCTAAGTATTTGTATTTTAAACCACCGGATGACTCTAATGACCATTATAACATTAACTGAAAATGCCAGGAAAGGTACACCCAAGAAAGAGATGAATTTGGGAATAGTAAGAATCCTTTCTCCTTGTCCTCCCTGAACTTATAGTATTTGATGACCAGTATTAAATAATGATAATAATTTCTCCATAATTTTAACCTTGATTGAGGCCCACTTAACCCAAGTATAGATAGCTGCGTGAGGGCTGTGATCAAGTGCCCAATTAATGCTATTAAAAACTGCAGTTATTCAGTATCATGCAAAACATTTTGAACATGATCAAAAACAAAAAAGCTTGAAGATAAAAACTGATCAGATCACCTGCTGTTTATTAGAAACATAATTTCTCAATTAGAACATTAATTTAAAAATTCATTTTAAGAACATTTTGAAATAAAAACGATTTCATTTTCTTTCCTTAGCTTCATGTTCATTTCTACTTATTTACATTGTCTGTTGCTTCAAGAAACAAAAAGAAAATAACTTATGCATTCTTCTAGTGACATATTTTTCTTACCAATGCCATTTCTCCTGTATTTGGAATCCACGGCTAACATGGCTATATAACCTCTGCGGAACATCTTTTTGTGCATATCCAACTTGCAAACGATGGCACCTACACACTCCTCCCCTACCATGGCCTTAAAAATAAACAAACAGTTATGAAGAATACATTGCCATCAGGTACTGAACAATTACCCAGGGAAACAGCAACCAACCATTGGTCAGCATTTTTAAGAGAGGAAGAGATAATGAGAATTCTAGCAAGAGAGATGTTTCAGAAATCTAAATCCCAGAGCTGTCAAATGTTCTAGTTTTTAAATCTTTCAACATTATTTAGGACATAAATTTCTTATGCTTTTATCACAGCATAGGGAAATAGCCAGATTTTCACAAAGTACTTTATAAGTTTTATAATTATAATTATTTGCAATAACACCTATATTTTTAAGATTTGGGAAGGGAGGAATATTTGAAAATAACTTTTTAAAGAAAAAGCCTATTTATTAGGATATGATAAAATATTGTGATACTTATCAGCAGAGTACTATAAACTTAATTATAATAAAGCCTTAGTAAAAAAAGATATGACAAAATACACTTGAACAGTAGTTAGGTTTTGATCAGAAAAAAAATGTAAAACATTTTCAGAAAAAAAAAAAATGACTGTTTTTAAGATACTCCTTAGATCCTACACAAAGAGTTTTTGTTATGGAGGCACTATGTAGATTAGATATACAATGTTCTCATTTTTAGGACACTCCTGACAGTGTAAGTCATTGTCATAAAGCTCATAGACTACCTAGAACTCAAAACCAGAGCTTCTATAATTTTACAGCTTTCTATTTTAATAAAAATGTACAGCTTTCCAGAGTGTTAAAGGTTACATGTTAAATAAATGCTAATCACTTTTCATTTTCAATAAGGTTTCCAGTGTCCTTTTGAAAATGTTTTTCAAAAATTCCATCACCTGCAAAAAGTTCTGGTAATATTCTATTCTGGTAAATATAAATAGGGCACTAGCTCCAACTATTTAATAATATGTCAGCCAGAAGAAATATTTGTTTGCTATAAAGAGCCCTCATTAAAAAAAATATGAAAACTTCATTCAAAAAATATAAAAACTTCACTTAATAAAATTAATTTTTCAGAGGAAACAATTTCAATATTCCTTTAAACCAGGAATGGTTTTCAAAATTAATAAGCAAAGCCCAACTTATACTTAGTATCTATTTTAACTTAAATTTGTAGTGAGTTTTTTTTTTTTTTTAGTCTGTCATTCTATAAACTGATTTTAAAAAGCCCTTTTTTAAACTGGAGAAATTTTTTAGGCAAGATGATTCTAAGCCATTTCATGTAAACCTAAACTAGGTCACAGCAAAATCCTTTTGCAGGAGTATTAAATTCAACTATCCACACTAATTCATTTGTTTTATAACAAAATACAATACTATTTTGGGCCAATATACCTCTAAAATTGTTATTTCACCATTTTCATTCATGATAAATCAACTGATTCTTTCAAAATTCTTTTGAAAACTTAAATTTCTTTCTGTATTAAGACCTAAAACATACACAAAAGATGCTTGGTTAATCAACTCTGACAGCATTTTCTGATGTGACAATAACTCACTTCAAATACATGTGTGGGTGTGTGTGGGTGGGGTGTGTATGTGTGTGTACATCACAGACCAAATGGTATGTTAAAAAAAAACTTGACCTGACCTCATAAGATATGAAAAATGAAAATCTATGATACAAAACTGTAGGACAGCTACACTTCACAGTTAAATAATCCAAGAGAGGAAAAAATTAAAACCACTAGCTACACTGGACACTATTTTCAAATTGGATAAGAATTTCAAATAAATCTTTGTCCTTTAACCTAGGAAGTAATAAGCAAACAAAGGTACTGTATTAGCTCCCTCTTGGACTATGTTGATTTCTTCCTAATTAAGAATCTGCAGGAGCAAGAATCAAGTTGTGCATATCATTTAAAAATAAAAGCCCAACAAATGATACATTATTAATAATAAGCTGTTGGTAATGTGCAAAGCCAATCATGTATTTTTTCTTGATAAACTGCTGATAGACACTTACAAGAATAAGTAAACTGCTTATCAATTTTTCCAAATAAACTGAAATATCCCTGGCAAGACTAAAACTTAACTCTACAAGGTCAAAAGCTTGCCAATCTATAGAACTTGAAAAATATAAACTGTATGAAATAGAGATTCCCAAATTCCAGACCACTACAAATAGGAAAGAAACGTTTCCAGAGGAAGCAGGAAAGTTAAATTTAGAACAAATAAACAGAAACACTATACATCACTAGTAATAAGTTTTAGAAGTTTAAAAAGGTGCCAACTGAAAATAGTTGAGTTCATGAACTCAAAAGAGGTACAGATAAATTAGTTAAGTACAGAGTGACTGACAGTACCTCCCACTTCTGTAGTACTATTTTCACATCTGTTATAATTATTAGAAAGAATCATAAGAAATTCTTTTTTGTTAGTCAAATGTGGTTAAATATTGGCATTTTTCTAAGGTTCAACCTCATATATTCCATTTGTTCCCTTACAGGTTACCCACGGAAATAAGGAACCTTTTAGAGGTTTCTAATCTCTTGAGATTGATGTAAGGACAACTGTCCCCTTTGACGCATAACTTGGTGACACAATGATCTTTATGGAACAGGTCAAGGGTGTGTCATTTTTCAGGTTTTCGTTTCCATTAGAAGCCAGAAGACCAGAGTTCTAGCTTTACATCTCTGCCACTAAATATCTAGAGGTTTAAACATTTTAAATCACTGTGATGCTTAATTTTTTTCCATTAAAAAAATGAACTAGATTATCTCTACAATCCTTTACAGTTCTAAAACGATATGATTTAAAATAAATATACAAATATATTTGTTTTAAACTAGTTTTCATAGGAAATTCAAATGTTTTAAAGGCCGATATAATGGTCTCAGTTCTACATGGCCTCTGATTCATCAGCTACTGTTTTATGTTCAACACTACTAGATTCATAGTTGCCCTAGTAAAACTTATAGGTCAACCATTTGTGCATATCTCCATTTCTAGATATTCAGAATTTAATATTAAACAAACTAGCACTTAAGGGCTAAAGTACAAATTAGCTGAATTGCGAGGAGTCTATGTAAAATCAAAACTGAAGTCTACTAAGTTTACCAGAGTCTAAAATGGAAGACAAGTTAAGAGAGACCTAGGAACTCAAAAGTTGACTAATGTCATATATACACAACTATTTTCTGAAATTAACAGAAATACCTATAACTATTTCAATTTAAAATGTGACTCAATTGTACGTTTCTGTGGGTTACCATACAATTAAATCAGTCTAAAATTTTCAGCAATTACAATGGCATTAAATATGACATAATAGTGCCAAAAAATCATTTTCCCATCTTCACTGACACGGACAGGTCTTAGAACTTCTATTTGGAAACATGGTTAAAATCCTGAAAGAATATAAATTAGTTCTTATAGTTTAAACATACTATACTGAAGTTTAGCAAAGTGAACACAGAAAACAGCAGCACTACCACTATCCACAATAATGAGGTTGTATTTTTAGCTATAGAATCAAAAAGATAATTTCTAAAGTATTATCAAAACATCTTGCAGGGAAATACCAAGTGCAGCTAAATCAATGCTAAAACAAATAATGGTAGTGGCTTTTCTCCTCACATAACACAAAATACTCCTTAAAAGCATGTTGCTTTTCAGCAAAATTCAATGGAAACATGCTTGTGAATACGGAGTAGAAAGCATATACCTGCAGTTAATACTTCAGTGAAAGGTTTCAAACGCACTGAAACTGATCAGTATAACTGGGAAGAAACTACTGGTACTGAAAGTACTAGTAAGTTTTAAACAATTATTCAGCTTATTTGGTAGTCAAATCCTTTTTGCTCATAAGTAAAAATTTTTGTTAATTATACCTCACACAAGCCAGTGTCACTACTATTATTTAGGTGTATTTATGACTAGTTCCTTAAAAAAAATTAGTAACATTTCACACTTCGTTTCCTACATTTCATAAAAGGTATTTTGTTCAAATTTCAGGAGTCTTTCTGACACCAGAAGTGTTAATAACGCCTTTTGCAATCAAGCACCAGAAGGCAGGCTGGCTACAACTGTTAATTGTCCTGTTGAAGTAAAAGGAAACAATCTCCATAATTACAGAATATCCTTGTAAGACTTAATTCTCCAACGTGGCCACAGAAAGTTTGCTGACAATCATGTTCATGTTGACCAAAACATGTTTATGCATACACTCTTCCCTGATTATGGTCGTAACTGAGAGATTAATAAAGTCTGCATCCCAACAAAACCATATTCAAATTAAATGACTGCAAAGTGCTTTGAGAATGAGAGGGTAATTAAAGACGGTTAAACATTATTATATGCTAATGTAAACAGGATACAAGACCCCCAACATCCAATGTACAGGCTTGTTGCATACACAGAGGTAATCAAGTTGACCCGACCATTAAGTCTTACCTTCAAAAGTTTCATTAAATAACTGGGATCGTGTACACACACTTTACATCATGTAACGTACTATGAAATGCAGAGAGACGATCCACTGCCACTCTCAGCCCTCACACTCCCTGCCTTGTATGGCCTGAGTCTCTCTGCTGGGTTCACCCTTTTTCATTCCATCCACTTACCAAGAAGCACAGCTGTGGCCAGTTGTGGATAAAATATCTATAGGTATAAATGGAGTAGGGTTCAGACAGATCTTTGGTGATCAGTCTCATGATATCGGGCATTTGTAGCTCGGATTCATATCGGACATAACGTATCGTCCGATCCTCCCCAGGCTCAACCTCCCTGCCTGAGGGGCTTCTTAAACTGCAGCCGGCGGTCAGGGATGAAGACAGCAGCCGCACCTGCTCATCTTCCTCCTCCTGCTCCGTGCCCTCCGCCAGTCCATTGCGGGCTGTCGCTGGATCGCTCGCCGCTGCTGCCTCTGCGGGGTTGGGGAGCGCAGTTCTTGCATTATTGGGGAGGCAGTGAGGGGGGCTCTCGCCCGAGTGTACCCCGGCTCCTTTTGTTGCAGTCGCTTTGAGACCCCCGTCGGGGTTGGCCGTGGTCGTGGCCGCCTCCGCCACGCTCAAAACCTTGCTTTTGAGGGAGGCGGTCGCCCGGAGGTGCCGCAGTTCAGGGCTGATCAATCCATTGAGCTGCTGCTGCTCTTGCGGCGGCTGAGGGCACCGGAGACACGGATGCCCCTTGGCCGCCACCTTGCCGCCCGCTGGACTCCTGCCGCCGCCGCCTTCGTGCTCCTCGTCGTCCTCCTCGTCCTCGCTGCAGCAGGCGAGGGCGGCCCCCGCCGGGAAAGGACAGCGGGGATCTGCTGCCGATGAGGCCGGAGGTGCTGGTGGTGGGAGGAGGCTGCTAGGCCCAGGCGGTACCTCCGCCATCCTAGAGGCGACACAGACCAAGAGGGGAGGCCATAAAATCTGGCGGACGAAAGAGGAGCTGAGGGGGCGGCAAAGGGGGGGGAACAAAGGCAGAAACCGTCCCTCACAGAGTACCCCCCCAATTCCGCGGCGCCCCCCCCCACGCTCTTCAGCGCCGCCCAGCTGCTGAGCCGGCCACTGTCCCCGTCCGCCCCGGCCCATCCGCCAGCCTTGTCACTGCTGCTCCTTCCTGTCCCTCCCGCGCGGCTCACCCCGCACAGGTCCCGGCCGCCACTGCTCTTCCTTCTCGGCCACCACCGCCACCTCCTTCGCCGCCGCGGCCGCCTTACAGCCAAAGATCACACTCAGCCGCCGTCGCCGTAAAGCGCCTCGGCTGTTACCCCGGGTAAAGTTTCCTGGGCCTGGCTTTACGACACTTCCCTGCCTGCCGGCTGCCGGGGCCAAGGGAAAGGGGCGTGGAGGGAGGTGACCTGTGGAGAGGCGGGGCGAAGGAGTCTCCTGCGGGCTTCGCAGGAGGCGAGTGCTACTGGGTGGGGCTGTAGGGAGGGGAAGTTGCTGAGGGCTTTGAAGTCACCTGTTCCCATCCCACTTTTCACGGTTTTGAGGTTTCTCTGCCTGCAGGGTTTGCAACGCGGGACTGGGGAGGGATGCGCCGGACCAGAGCTCCCTGTTCCAAGCCCTGCGCCCCCACGAAGCTGCCGCGAAGCCTGCCGGCTCCCGGCCTGCTGATGCGGCTGTATACAAGACTCCTAAAAATGCTTTTCCTTGTCTGTGTATCTTTTAATGTTTGTCACGACCGGGAACAGTTACCTAAGTCCCTTAAAATAGAGTAAATCATAGTAGAAAATTGAAAAGGCGAGGAAATTAAAATGTAAATTAAGTTTAGCTAGTCTTTGTCCCTTTAAGGCAAAAAGTTGGACAGGTAGTCCTTTTCCTCTCTCCTTAATCCCTTCAACTCACCCAGGAAAATTGCAGCAAGCACGCCTGGGGTTAGAGTTAAAGGTTAGAAGAGAATGACAACAGCTGAAAAAGATTCCTTAACTTGTTGCACGAATTGTCACAGGTCGGGAAGCACCAGTCAAGAGGCGTCCCGAACTTCCTCCCCACCCTCTTCACCAAGTGGTCTGCCTAAGCGGATGCAGATGGAATAGAACTGCAGCACACACTTGAGCTTGAGGCTCTGCTCTTTTCCTCTCTAGTCCACTACGGGATGATTTCGAGTAGATCTGTTATAAGAAAAATGCAGGTTGTATAACTCACTAGCACACGGAACAAATTAACTTTTTTAACAACTCATTTGTAGAGCGGTCACGTGTGCAGCAGATAGACGTTTTCAGAGATTTAATTCTATGGTTCATGTTTGCAAGTTTTTGCCAATTTAAACTCTAAAAAGTGGTATACACTGAGCAGAGCTGTTAGATACAAGTGTTAAGGTCCTTGTCACTAAAGATATTAGGGGGAAATTATCACTTCCCATACAGAAGTTCAACTGATAGTGATAGAAAATAATAAAATGTCTTACTATGTGCCAAGCACTGTTCTAAGTATTAACTCAAATTTAGGTTTTTATAAAAACAAGTTTTTATAGAAATGCTGACATTTAAACAAAACTAGACATGTAGAAGCTTATTTATTTCAGCCTTGACTAGAATAGGAAAAAATAATTCCCAGCTACCTAAGTATCTACCAATACAAGAATGACTAAAACTTGTGATACAAAAATACTGGTATATTATTGTTAATTGTTATTGTTTAACACATTGAAATAGATATATAGGTACTCTTCTAGTTATTCTGGCTGCATTGCAAATTGCCCCCACAACATAGTGGTATAAAACAACTATTTATTGTGCTCACAGATTCTTGGGTCGGGAATTCAGACAGTACAGCAGGGATGACTTTTCTCTGTTGCATGATGCCTCAACTGAAGGCTGGAGACCTGGGTCCCATTCAATGTAGACATCTCCATGTTGTCTCTTAGTATGGACTGGCTTGGGCTTCCTCACAGAGTCATAATTGAGTTCCAAGGACCAGAGAGAAGGAGAGGGAGAGGAAGAGGGAGGAAGAGATGGAGAGGGAGAGAGAGAAAGAGGAAGAAAGAAAAAGAAAAAGAGAAAGGGGTGATTTCTTTTTATGACTTAGTCTTAGAAGTCATACAATGCCAGTTCAATTCTGTCGCTTTCTGTTTATCCAGGCCATTACAAAGTCTTATCCAGGTTCAAGGAGAAGGGAAATAGGCCCTACCTCTTGATGGTGAGAGCCAAGGTGGCAAGTCTTCCTGTTCTTTCCATACTGTAACTTGGCACTGAGCTTTCTCACATTGATGAGCTGACCTGATATTGTCTCGAACTTATTTTCAGAAACATGAGAGTTTTAGAGACCTTCTTGAAGTCAGGGACTGATTCTTATTCACTTTGTATCTAACACATAAAAGCAGACTTGTTAAGTTTTTCCACTAAATCATGCTATTCTTTCATTCAACAGTCCAGGATATTTATAATTAAATAGTCAAATCTGGCCTTTTTACTAATTAATAAGCTAATAAGATTTCAGATATCTAAGTTCCAGTGACTCTATATCCCAGTATTAAAAATCTCAATAGTGGTCTTCAAAGTTAGAAGACTTCTGTAAGAAATCTGTACTTATAAAAGCTCTTCTTTTTTACTCATGTTTATAATATGCTGATATGACAGCAGCATTATTTTAGGAATAGAAATGTAATTAGCTCACTCTCTTGATTTAGGCCTATTTGCCTATTATGAGACTGAAAAGACAACCATTTCTGTGAGTAATGACTTCATAGTAAGGAGTGTTCTCAGAGCAGGGAAGTGTAACCAGTGATATTCTTCTATCTGCATAATCAGTATTTTCATTGTTTTGTAATATCCTGTCATGCCATAGTCACTTTCTTACTATTATCTTTGTTTTCAGAAAGATGAGAGTTATAGAGACCTTCTTGAAGTCAGAGACCTACCTTTTGAACAATAAAAGGATGCTCCTTATTAAATCAATGAAAATGCTCAATAGCAATTTTAAAACACAACTCTAAAATAATTTACTGAAAATAGCTTGGAAGAAGAAAAGTTCATATTTTTTTCTAACAGCTAAACATTTTTTTCTTATTGGCTGGGTTTAGAGGGGAAACCTAGCTGTGTTCCTACCTGAAAGATAACTGTGGGAATGAAGACATTAATAATAGAGAAATGCTTTACGTTCCCTTGATTCAGCAGGATAACATGTCATATGCTATAGGTAAACATAACTGAATAACTTAAATATTTGTGTAGTTTTATTTTACATGCTATGTGGTTCTTAATCCTACTAATCTTACCTATTATACATAAAGCTTTGAATATTAGAGACCTTAACTTTGTTTTATCCTAGATGAAAGAAAGGGCATACATCAAATTTGAGGGCTATAGAATTTAATCAAAGGATGAATATTAGTATATTGTCTTACTACCTGTAATTCTGGAACACTGTGAAATTCCCAGATAAAGTTCTTTAGGTAACAATTTGATTCTTCCCTTTGATTTGAGGGTGGAGGCAGTGACAGTCTGTTCTTTAATTCTCTTTTCCTTTGAGAATAGTAATTGGCAGTCTCAATCGTAGGCACCGATTTTGTTTGTGGAACTGAGGCCTCTGGGAAGTGTGATGGACCAGATAGGGCTATGGTCAAATGGTCCCCATTTCCATTACTTTTAACCTCATACTTACGTTCATAACCTGACCAAAGACATGGAGAGGCTGATACTCATATCTCCACCTGGGTTGGTGAGGTGCTGGAGAGAATCATATTATGCCTACATGTTAAAGCCATTGAAAATTCTCAATCTCCAACTTAGCTATGCCCTTAGCTGTCAGGACTCTAGTATGATTTTAGCTGTCTTCCAGGCAAGCTCTATCCCACAGTGACTATTCTTTACCACTAATTGCTTCACACTCTCCCTCTCAGCAGATGACCTTTCCTTCACTTCTAAGAAAAATGAGCTATTCTACAGCTGCACTCTCTCAGCTTCAACCCCCCTGTGCCTATAAATGCACCTGTATCTAAATTTGCACTTATCTCCTTCCCCCCAGTCTTAGAGAGGGGTAGATAGTCTGATTCTTCAAAACTAATGCCTCCCTTCACTTATGAGCCAGGTGCTATCTTTTTCAGTCTCCTTTGGGACCTGTCCCATCATTGTTTCTTTTTCTTGAATTTTCAAAAGTACCTTTGCTAGCTATTGCCTCAGAGTTTTTAAATGTGCTCTATCTGGAAACTTCTGCTATTATCTTTTTTCCTCTCCCTTCCATCACAGTAAAACTGCTAATCTGCAATAAGTAGCCACTATCTTGTCTCAGGTTCAAGTTCATTCTTCAACCTATCAGTTGGCTCCCACCTCACCTTTCATGCAAAAGTCACTCATTATGTCCTCAAAGCTAGATCCATGAGAATCTTTTCAACTCTCATGTAACTTTATTCCTCCATGCCATTTGATCCTGCTTTGCCCTTCTGGAACTCTTCTCTTGGCTTCTGTCATACCATTCTCCTTTGCCCTCCTTCTCTCAACATTTCTCAGTTTTTCTTGATAGTTGTAGTTTATAATCATAATAGTAGTAGCTAGCATTTATTGTGGGCCTACCGTGCATTAGTATATTATAAGCAATAGCCCATTTAGTTCTCATAATAACACTATGAAGTATGCAGTGTGAATTGGTGGTTAGATGCCAGACCAGAATTGAGTCACCAGACTGTTCCTGATCCAATCACTGGAAAGGGCCTGGGTTTACTCTTACATCAATTAGGCCTATTTGAGGCTGAGAGTGCAGTGAGCTGCTTCTGCTGTATATGGCTGAGAGTGAAGGAATGTTTATAATAAAATTGGGGTTGAAATCCTAACTACTTATTAGCTTTGTGTTCTTGGACAACCTAATGTTTTTGGGCTTTAGATTCTTCTTATTGAATGTGGATAACATTACACACTTCATAGAATTTTGGAAGGATTATATGAATTAATATATAAGAATGTTTCATACAAAGCACATAGTAGTAAGCCTTCAATAGATGTTAGCCAGTCTCCCATCCCCCCCATTTATCCTCAACATTTCTGCCACTGCTGTCTTCATAAAATGAAAACTGGTTATGTCAGTTTCCTGCTTAAACATTTTCAGTGATTCCCCATTGCCTAATGATAAACCCTAAACTTTGGTTAGGGTGTTTTGGCCACAAATAACAGAAAAACTAACTTAATCTAGCTTTTAAAAAATAAGTGAGTGGATTAGGTCATGTAAAGACTACTAGAGGCAAAGCAAAGTTTAGGGTTAGTTGGTCCAATGATAGCATTGAGAACCCAGGTTTGTGGTGGGGGGGGAGGGTTTCCCCTCTTTCCTGCTCTTTATAGCGTTAGCTCCATCCTAAAGTTGGTTTTTCTGATAGTTATATGGTTGCCATAAGTGTTTGAGACTATTTGTTTCTTGATTCATGCCCAGTGAGAGGAAGGGAGAGGCTTTCAGTGACTTATATGAGTTAATTTCCCAGAAACCTCTAGCAAACCTCTCTCGTGTCTCCTTGTCAGAGTTGATCATATCCTATTCTGGACTCAGTCATTAGAAAGAGACTAAGTTTACCCCAGTTTAGGCTACCTGGAGCTAAGGGTGGATGAGCTTCCTTGGAGGCATATGGTCGTATACAGAGGAGGTGTATACGAAATAAAGTTAAGTTTCTGTTAGAAAGAAGAATGGGAAGTGGATGCTGGAAAAACTACATTCTATGTTCACTTCATAAACAAGGTCTTCTTGTTACCCTGAAGCACAAGTTATTTCTTGCCATTCATACCTTCAAGTATTTAATTAATGATTATTGTATATATGAATGAATGAACTTTGAACTGAATTATTACTTATAGTTTCCAAAATGTGCAAGATGATTTTTGGTCTCTCTGTGCTCACGCTGCAACTGGTTCTTGAAATCATCAACCTCTCTCTCTCTCTCTCTCTCTCTCTCTCTCTCTCTCTCTCTCTCTCTCTTTCTCCTTCTTTGTGAGTGCTTTGGATTTCTGTGACAGAACTTTTTTACAGCACTTCTTTGCTCATCTGTGCTTTCTTCTAGAATATAAGACTTTTAAGTGTGGGAATTATGTCTTTTTCCTTTTGTTGCTGATAGATGCATAATACTTTATTCTGAGTGTATAAATCAAAGATTGACCTTGCTCTACATCTTTTCAGATTGCAGATTAATCTCTTGGTGTAAATGCCTTAAAACAAGTTTATTTACTGCAAGTGATAAGAGAAGTGTCTTCTAGAGTCTTAAGGATCTAGTCATATCTTCTAAAGTCTTTTGCTTAAGATTCTTTTGCTTAAAATAGTCACAGATGCAATTTTTATTATTAAAATGATCACTGATGTAATGCACTCAGTGATGACACAATAGTCTACATGCACATGGTTGACTGAATTATTTAGGCTATAAATCACCATAGCCTGATGAAATGTTTCATCACTGTGGGGACTACATCTGTGAAACGCATCCAGGAAAGGATGTAGACTTTGCATTAAAACAAAAACGATGTGAAATAAAATACTTGTTTTATTACTTTTTTCTGAATGAGAAAACATAGAAATAATCAAGACATTAAAAAGCTAGATTTAGGAAACACAAAAAGAACATAATGCTAAGAATAGTGCTGCAGTGCTTATTGAGGGTGTATAGGTCTCCAGTCCTATTTTGATTTGTTACTCATTTTAATACGTGTATGAAACAATAAACCTTAAATGCAACCATAGTAAGGAAATAAATATGAAAAGTAAATATATAAAAAAAAGAATGTGGTAGCCAAAATATTTATAATGTTATACTTGTATACAGTAATGGAAGTTTCTGAGTAATCTATAAACTCACAGCTGCTTCACAGAGTTCCCATAGGAGAAACCTTTGAAGTTCAGGGAGTGGCTAATGGTTCCTTTGATCTTCTTAGCCCTTTTGCACTTCAGGGAGTTTTGGAGGAGGGCAGTTGTGCTTATCACTGTACCTATTGTTAAGCAAAAGAAAAAGCAACTTCCTAGATCTATTGAGATAGGTGGTGCAGGTGAAGAACTTTCCCAGACTAGCTGTTTGAACTGCTGCTTTCGGCTTATTTCAGGAGGTAATTCTGACCAAGTTAGCCTCTCCCCAATCCATTTCAAGTAACTACAGTTAGTTCATTGCTTCCAGCCTATTCTTTAGTTTTTCAGATTTTAAAAAATCATTTTATTTGCACTTAACATAGTAATATGTGAATTAATTTACTCTCCAAACCATTTCATAAAAATTCTTTAATAAAATCATCTTCCCTTGAGAAATATGAAAAACTCTAAACAAAAAGGTATTTGGGAAGTCAAATTCAAGATGATTGTAGTTTCTAATACTATAGATTCTCAATTGTAGTCTACTAGTAGCATCTGCATTCAAGGTCATTGCATTATTAAATCTACTCAGTATAGACTATTTTAAAATATACATGTGCTGTATGAAAAAATATCCATGCCTATTCTTTTGAAACAACTGCCTACATATAAGGGAATCCATCTTATAAAATATTTTTTTGATAACTCTTGTTGTTTTAACAAAAGTTATACATGCCAATTCTGAAGAGAAATACTGAAAAAATGTAAGGAAGAAATGATGATACTCAAAAATAATCACAATATATTTTTCGATGTATTTCCTTTTAATCTTTTTCTTATGTAAATATATATAATATATGTTTCTTATTATGTGAAAGATATTAGGTTATTCTTTATATGAAGTTTGTATACTTAAAAAACCTTAATGTTACATTATTATTAATAGATTATATTTATCATGCCTTTAAAGATTATTTATAACTTTTATGAATTATAATTAATTTACTCCCCTATTGAATGAAGATGTGTTTTTTTTTAAGGATTAGAAACAATTGGTCAGTGTTTCAGAATTGTTTTCCATGAGGGGCTTGAAAAATTGATTTGAAAAAATATCTTGAAATATACACACATATACACATATATTCATTAACTGAAAACAGGATTCAGGACTTCGGTGCTGAATGAAGAACCCAGAGCATCCCAGGACCACCATCATCAAAACCTGTATCATCTTTATTTTGATATGCCATTGCATTAATTACAGTATCTCTTTAAATAAAGTTTGGGGAAAGTTAAATATAATCAGTCTATATCACTTATTCATCTATTTATTTATTCAGTAAACATCCTTTCTCCCTTTTGGCATCATAAGCACCAAGGTGAACAAGGCCAACTTAGCCCTTGACCTCCCAGAACCTACAGTCCAGATGAGAAGGACAATTAAATCAGAGAATTTACTAACATACAGAAAGAGTAATGGTAGTGAAAACAGTACGTAAGGAGAGCAGCTGAGTTTTCCCAATGAAGACAATGTTTAACCAGAGACTTGAAAAGTAAGCAGGAATTAATGAAAGAAACAGGGTGGGTCCAACCAGAGAGTACACCAGAGGCAAAGCCTTCAAGATAGAGTGAGGAAGCAGAAGGGAGACTAAGGAAGTAAGCTGAAGCCAGATCATAAAAGGCCTTGTCAACTATCATAAAGAGTTTAGAGTTTATTTGCAGGGACACTGGGGAATCTGTGGAAGGTTTGCTCCTTGAAAAGATCACTCTCACTGTAGAGTGGTAAATGGATGGAGATGGGAGGTAAGAAAGACAAGGTTTGTTGCAGAACTGCAGATAGGAAAACCAGCTACAATCCAGCTAAGGAAGTCCTACATGATGGCTGGAGGTGAAATTCTATAACCATCTTTCTTTTTATTAAGCCATTCATCACATTTAACTTGTAATGCTTTTCAACGAACCTAGTAATTTTCAGCATGTAGTGAGTAGTTGTTACTTTTTTGCTCTTCTATATCAACTTCTGTGTCTGTAAGTGTTGGAAGAAAGTTTCCATCTTAAGGACATTCCCCACTCTCTTTATGATCTGGGAGCCTCTCCACTTTCCTTTAATCACTCATCTGGATGCTATATCCTGAGCTAGTTGCTAAAGTCCTGGTTATCTTTACAAAAGCTTTCTGAGGTTACATGGAAAGCCCACAAAATTCCTGATCTGTGTAAAGAGGTCAGTCAGTACCTGGATTCTGCTGATGTTAGGAGCATGGAGACTTCCCTCATTATAACAGTATTTCATATTCAACATAAAAATGTGGAAAATACAGACGAATGAAAAACAAAGAAAAAAGCCACCATAGTGCTGCCTCCAAACAATAACAACTATTAACAGAGATATTTCATTTTAGTTCTGTATTTTTCAACTTACCATCATAAGATAGAAAAAATTTATGTTGTTTTAAATATTACATTAAAATTGAATAGTTATAAAAGATTCTACTATATATTCCAATCTAATTCAACTCATGGCCATGTTAGGTTGTTACTGATGTTTGTACTATAAATAATTCTATGATGAACAGTTTTGGCATAAAATTCTTTAGGTACTTAGGATTTTGCTCTTGAGATAATTCCTAGAAGTAAACCTAATAATTCTTGTTTAAGGCTTTTAATACATACTGCCAATTTTTTTAAAATTAAGTTTAGTGGGGGTAACATTGGTTAATACAATTATATAATTTCAGGTGCACATAATAATTTGACATCTATATATTCTATTGTGTGATTACCACCCAGAGTCCAGTTTCCTTCAGCTACCATATATTTGATCACCTTTACCCACTTCACCCTTTCCCTATTTCCCTATATTCGTCCCCTTTTACCCCATCTACTTCTTCCCTCCTACCCCACACTCTACCCTCTGGTAACCACTAGTCCATTGTCCATGTCCCTGAGTCTCTGTCCTGTTCATTTGTTGCTTTTAGGTTTATATCCTACATGTAAGTGATATCATGTGATTTTATACTTTTTCAGTCTGGCTTATTTCACTTAGCATGATTATCTCAAGGTCCTTCCATGTTGTCGCAAATGGCAGTATTTCATCTCTTTTTATGGCTGAGTAATATTCCATTGTATATATGTGCCACAGCTTCTTTACCAATCATCTATCATAAGACACTTCAATTACTTCCATGTCCTGGCCACTGTGAATAATGCTGCTATGAACATCAGGGTGAAAATATCTTTTTGAATATGGGTTTTCAAGTCTTTGGGATAAATACCCAGTAGTGGGATTTGCTGGATCACATGATAGATTAATTCTTAGTTTTTCGAGGAACCTCCATACTATTTTCCATAGTGTCTGTATCAATTTGCAGTTAACAAGCAGTATATGAAGGTTCCTTTTTCTCTGCATCCTCTCCAACATTTATTATTACTTGTCCTGTTGATTATAGCTATTCTAACCAGTGTAAGATGGTATCTCATTGTGGTTTTGATTTGCATTTCCCTAATAGCTAGTGATATTGAGCATCTTTTCATACGTTTGTAGTCCATTTGTATGTCCTCTAGGGAGAAGTGTCTGTTTAGGTCCTCTGTCCATTTTTTGATTGGATTGTTTTTTTATTGTTATTGAATCATATGAGTTCTTTGTATATTTTGGATATTAGATCCTTATCGAAGGCGTTGCTTGCAAATATATTTTCCCATTGAGATGGTTGTCTCTTTACCTTGTTGATGATTTCTTTTGCTGAGCAGAAGCTTTTTAGTTTGATGTAGTCCCATTCACATATTTTTGTATTTACTTCTTTTGCCTTTGAGGTCAAATCCATAAAATCTTTAACTCCAAGGTCCTTGAGTTTCATTCCTATGTTTTCTTCTATGCATTTTATTGTTTCAGGTCTTATATTCAGGTCCTTAATTCATTCCGAGTTAATTTTGGTGTGTGATGATAGACAACAGTCTAATTTCATTCTTTTGCAAGTGGCCTTTCAATTTTCCCAGTATGATTTATTGAAGAGGCTTTCCTTCCTCCACTGTATGTTTTTGGCTTTTTTGTCAAAAATTATTTGCCCATATAAACATGGGTTTACTTCTGGACTCTCGATTCTGTTCCAGTGGTCAGTGTGTCTGTTTTGCTGTCAATACCATGCTGGTTTGATTACTGTTGCTTTGTAGTATAATTTGAAGTCAGACAGAGTGATGACTCCAGAATCATACTTTTTTCTCAGGATGGTTTTGGCAATTCAAGGTCTTTTGTGCTTCCATACAAATCTGATGATTTTTTGTTCTATTTCTTTAAAAAATGTTGATGGGATTTGATGGGGATTGCATTAAATCTGTATAATGCTTTTGGTAATATGGTCATTTTAACTATGTTGACTCTTCCAATCCAAGAACATGGAATATCTTTTCATTTCTTTGTATCTTTTTCAATTTCTTTTAATAGAGGCTTGTAGTTTTCATTATATAGGTCTTTTACATGTTTTGTTAAATTTATTCCTAGGTATTTTATTCTTTTTGTTGCAATTGCAAAAGGAATTATTTTTTCCATTTCTTTTTCTGATGTTTCATTATTAGAGTTATTTGCTTATTTCTAGTAGTGTTCTTGTGGAGTCTTTAGGATTTTCTGTATAGGGGATCATGTCATCTGCAAAGAGTGACAGTTTGAATTCGTTTCCTATTTGGATGCGTTTTATATCTTTCTCTTGCTTAATTGCACTGGCTAGGACCTTCAATGTTATATTGAATAGCAGTGGCGATAGTGGACAGCCTTGCCTTGTTTCTGATCTTAGAGGAAAGGTTTTTAGTTTTTCACCATTAAGTATAATATTGGCTGAGAGTTTGTCATAGATGGCCTTAATAATGTTAAGGTACTTTCCTTCTATACTGATTTCATTAAGTGTTTTCATCATAAATGGATGCTGTATCTTGTCGAAGGCTTTTTCTGCATCTGTTGATATGATCATATAATTCTTATTTTTTAATTTGTTTATATGGTGTATTACATTAATTGATTTGCCTATGTTGAACCATCCCTGTGCCCTTGGGGTGAAGCCCATTTGATCGTGGTGTATGATCTTTTTAATATGTTGCTGTATTAGGTTCACTAGTATCTTATTTAGGATTTTTGCATCTGTGTTCATGAGAGATATTGGTCTGTAGTTTTCTTTTTTTGTGTTATCTTTACCAGATTTTGGTATCAAAGTTATATTGGCCTCATAAGTTGAGAAGCATTGCCTCCTCTTTGAATTTTTGGAAGCATTTGAGAAGAATAGGTATTAAATCTTCTTTGACTGTTTGGTAGTATTCACTGGTAAAGCCATCTGGTCTGGGACTTTTACTTTTTGGTAGGTTTTTGTTGATTATTTCAATTCATACTGCTAGTCAGTCTAGTTCCCATGTTCAGACACGCTGGTGTGCAGTTTGGGTGTTTTTTGTTAAGTTTTAGATGTTCAGTTTATTGTTGTTTCAAGGGGAGAGATATAAGGAGCTCTCTCACTCTGCCATATTTTCCCAGAATCCCTCCATACTGCCAATTTGATTTACAAAAAGGGGTGTACCAAATTGACATTTTCATCAGCAACATTTGCGAGTAGTAACTGCTTTAATCAGGCAAAGTCAAAAAGAAAACTTTGCTAATTTTATAAGAAAATTTTTTTCAAAAAGAATTTAAAATGTTAATAGTGTTTTTATATATTCATAATAACTAAATAAGCTAAAGGGAGAAACTGACTGTAAAGATATTAAGCCAGCCCTATATTAGTAGATTAATTGGCCACATTTTCCATAACTTGGTAATATGGGTAGTTAATATCAGGGTTCTAGTATTCCTTGACATTATTTATTCTTTTCTTTATGTATTCTGTTTGAGTCTGCTTTTTCTTAACTTTAGGCCATAGTATTTTATAAATTAATTCAGAGATTTAAAAAAATAGAGTGCACCACAAACCAAACTCTAACATTAACTTCTGATCTGTATGATTTTAATATACAGCTTTGAAGTTCATTTAGTAGTGAATTAATTTTAAATGAAGAAATTAAAAGCTGAATATTAAATTGATAAAAATAATAATGACTTAACTAGAGAAAACACAAGAGGGCAATCTTGTACAACAATAAAATGTATGCATAAAATAAAAAAAATAATTCAGCATTTTTAATCAACTGAATTTTGTTCAATAGACATTTAAAGTCTTGTCAGTATGCATTATCATTATATTAAGAGAGGTAGGTGACTTTACAAGAAAATATAGTATTAATATCCATACAATGAATTTTGCATGTATTTGAGTTATATTTTTTAACCTTGATAAAGACTGAATCTATTTTCCATTGACCACTACATATTGCCTGGTTTCAGTTTATAAAAAAAGCAAACAAATAATTTTTTATAGAAGAGACACCAAAAATACATTTTTTTTCTCCTGGTATCATTATATGTATTTTTCAAAATGGAAATAGTTTCATTTTTTTTTATTAGGAATGTGTGATTTGTTAAATTTCAGTGAAGGAGAATATTTTTAAAAATAAAAAAAAATGAATTGCTAAAGGAAGAGCATGGTCTGATGATCAGACCAGGAAACATATGATCTTATACATAATTTCCTGACACTTAAATAGGCCGTAATTTATGTTAACTCACTAGGCCCTAAAAATTAAGGGCATGAGAAAATGGGATATTTAAGACAATTGCATGCACTTTTGCATGTGCAAATTCTTGATTTTATCTACACAGCAAACACATAGATGGCATCTGTGTGGTCTTACTTTCCATACTCCAATTGCCCCCATCAAACTAATGTGGAGTTTAGAGTGCAAATAGAATAGAAAAAAGAAAAGAAAGAAAGTAGAAATTAGTGTTTTTCTACTAGTAGGAGTAAGACTTAAGAATTCTGTGATCAAATACCTAATTCTTACAATAGTTATATAGCATAGAAGTTAATCATATGGGATTGTACTCCTCGGTTTCTGCCATATACTAGCTGACTTTGGGCCAGTTTTTAACCTCTCTGCACATTATTATTATTATTATTTTATTATTATTATTTTTTGTCTGTATAATGCAGTTATAATGGTACACATCTCATGAGACTTAAATGAATATATAAGTACTTATAGCAGTGTCTGATACAAGGTAAGCTCTATATAAGTATTTGCTATTATGCTAGGAAGCCTAAGAAAATCTCTAATGGAAATAAGAATCCAGATATCAAAATATGAAATATAGGCAGGAACCCTATTGGAATAGTCAGCAAAAAGAAAAAAAAATTAGATTATAACAAAAGCTATACTTGGCTCATATTTTCTTCCCAGCTCCCAGAAAGAAGGAATTGGAAATTAGCAATAGCAGTTTATTAAATGTTGCAAGAGTTTTGCTTATGTTGGCCATGTAGAAAAACATACCTGCTTTTTTCTCTACTATGAAGAATGGTTAGTCATTCTAAAGAGTACTTTTCTAAAGTACTCTTGTTTAATGCTCATAAAACACTTCATTAAAAGAGCTCTCATGACCCAGTGCTATTATTGACAGGATCTGAACTAATGAGTATTATTTGGTGAAGTTAGGAAATGGGTTTTCTGAGAGAAGGAAATGAGATAAGCAATACCTTATAGAGGGAAGTGCTTTAAGTTTATATATGCCATATGAAACATGATTTGCAGTGAAAGATTGTTCATTCATGTCACTTTCATATTCAGAAAAATAGTTTCTCTCTGGAAGAAAAAAATAAAATCTGAAATTGAAAACTCAAGACATATGAGTTCTATTCCTACAATTGCCATTGCTACAATCTGAGAATAGGTAAAGGTTTCTCCCTGTTATTTTTTAGGTGAATTTCTCATCCTCATTATCATGATTTCTAAGAAGTTTGAAAAGTTTGAGTAGAAAAGTAAAGGAGTCGTTAAGAAAATTATTAACAATATTGTACTTTTGCTTTGCACTATTCCATCTATGCTTTAGTTTCCATTTTAAATAGAATGTTAAAATCTTGCAGTATCTTACTAGAAAGAAATAACGGTAGTTATTTAAGTGCTTGTGCACATTTCTACAGAGATCATTTTGAAATATCAGCGAAAGTTTCTATCATATCGTCATGGTGCTCGAGCCATCCTGAGTGCTATTGGGATTTGAGAGAGGCCCAGTGTGGTGGAAGAATTTTGGCAGGCAATGCTGCCTGATTGATTTTTATATAAGATAATTTTATCTTGGTGAATTACGTAAGGTCTACAGTTTAATTTTCCAAGTTCTGGCATTTAATATTCAGATTCTGTTCTGAGTGCATCAGGTCAACCAAATTTACGAGACTTTTGTATAAATGCAGGGTGCACTGTTCAAATAATAAATGCAATCTCCATTCTCATTGAGCTTAAGGGAGAGAAACAGCAAATAAATAATTGTGCAACTAATTATTAAATTAAAATCTCTGAGTGAAAAATTTCTGGGAGTTATAGAGCATGTAATGGGTCATGACCAACAAGTAAATCATGAAGAGAGACATATTTTAAAATTTGTTTTCAATTTGGGCTTTTTGTTTATGTATTAAATACATGATCATATCAGGTGTAATAATTTGCTGTCTGTCTCCACAGTGGAGATATCCTTTCTACAGACTTATAATTTATAGTTTGCCTATTGGGATTCTTCAACTTCCAATTTCATCTTCAACTTCTGTTTTTTCTACACTTTTATACACTCCATTTCCAACTGTTGACATTTTCTTTCTTTAAATATGCTAATATCACAGATCAAATTATATAAAAGTAAGGAGTTCTTTCAGCTTCAGAGACTTGTTTTTCACTATATGTTAATGTTACTAGTCAGAGTGTCTGAATTGGTTCGGTATTTAGTACCCCTCTACAAGCACTCATGGCAAAAACAAAATAAGCCATTTGGAATTTAATGTATGCTCTCATCAAAGTCTTGTGCTTTTAGAAGAAAATAGCAGGAAACATCCACTCAGCAGTGCTGTAAAAATTCATAGTAGCATTATTCACAATAGCCAAAAGGTAGAAACAACCTAAATGTCCATCAACAGATGAATGAGTAAAAAAATGTGGTATATTTATACAATGCAATATTATTCAAACTTAAAAAGGAATAAAGTTCTGATACATACTGAGACATGAATGAATTTTGAAAACATGCTAGGTGGAATAAGCCAGACACAAATGGACAAATATTATATAATTCCACTTATATGAGGTACCTAGAATAGTTAAATTCATAGAGACAGAAAGTAGATTAGAGGTTCCCAGGGGCTGAGGGGAGGAGAATAATGGTGAGTTATTGTTTAATGAGTAGAGTTTCTGTTTGGGATGATGGAAAAGTACTGGAAATGCATAGTGGTAATGATTGCTCAACGCTGTAAATGTACTTAATACCACTGAACTGTACACTTAACATAGTTAAAACAATACATTTTATGCTATATATATCTTACTACAATTTTAAAAAATTTCAAAAGCAAAACAAAACCAAAAGTGTCCAAATGCTGTCACTACAGGATGCCTAATGCCTTGTATATCAGTATTGTTTCTGCTTTATTGTTATAAAGCAAAACAAAGTTCTTAATTTCTTAATTTTTCTTTTCCACACTCAATCTTTTCACCTCTTTCAACTGCCTTATAGTTGTTTTAGTTTGTTACCCACAGAATTTTCTGCATATAAGTAATACAGTATTATTGTCATGATTATCATTATTATTAATTCTTGGATTGCTTTCATTGTTCTGGTGTCCCATTTATATTGAGGGCTTGATATACCCAATATAACCCTGTAAAAACATAGATTAAAGGGGAGTAGGATAGGATAGTGCTGCTGACAGTATAATTTTGTCTGATTCTCCGAGCTTTTGTTCTTGGTATGTCAGGACACTATCAGATGCAACTGCAGCTTTTCATCTAGTTTTGTACCCCTTGGAGATGACATCGGCTCACCTTGACCTTGAGAGGATACCTGAAATACAATAAAGTCCACAAAGAAACTGCAGATCTGAAGATTGTCCTTCCAGTTCAAGAAAACACTTTTTATAAAATTATTAGAAAAATATGCCAAAATCTTTTCTTCTTCTAACACCTACTTGGCCTTATAGAAATATTTTAATTAACACAAAACATGCTTACTATGCTATACATTGATTTATAAAGGAAAAATATTTATCAGTTTCAGAATTAGCTAAACCTCTGAAAAATCCCCCTTTATGACTTGGAAGGATCGTAAGAAAATGCACCCTTATTCTTGAAGTAATATAATTTATTTATAGATATCTTTTATTATTTAAAATTATAAAATAATATATTTTTATTTAAAAATAGAACAAGAAAAGAAAACAGTGAGCAAATATGAAAATTTCCCACTCTTCCCCATGGCATACAATACATCTCCTCTGAAATAACCCGTATTAAGAGGGCCACCTTTTATCTATCTGACTCATATAAATAAAAAATAAAAATAAAATACATAAAATCAATAAAATAATATATATTATTAATCTAAGAAGAACAAAAAGACATTCTTCTATAACAGTTTTACTTATTTATTATAATATTAAAGAAAAATAGACTATTACTTAGAATTGATTTGTATATAGTGCTTCTTCTTTTTTAATCCACAGGATAACTATAAACCATAGAAAAAGTTTGAAGTGAAAAAAAAGGTCTTGTTTGTGGCTGTCTCCCCCATTTCTCTGCAAGCTCCTATGTCTGCCTGATATTTGTAGCCTCAGAACCTAATAGAATCCTTGGCACAAAATAAGTGCTCAATAAATGCTCATTAAGTATTGTGAGCTCAACTGGGCAGTATTTATTATCTTGAGTTAGTAGGTCTCAGGAAGTGCATTTCAGGCTTGAATACAATGCTAATACAATATGTGAACCTGGCCTGACTAAGATACAACCACATACCACATGTGAAGGTCTTAAAGGCCACAGGCCACTACCTGCCTTAAGAATTCTGGAGTCCAAAGATATAAATCATATGCAGATAGTTTTCTTCTCCTAAACTCCCCAAATTCGAGTGTAGATGTGACATTCCTCTTCATCAGATTTCTAAAATGCATACCATGGTTTTCAAGAGAATCTCAGAATCTTTGGTGGTTTGTTTTCATAAACAAGAGTCTGGAAGAGCCTTTTAGATTTATCTATGGCAGTCTTTCAAAATATCAGTAGAGGATTGGTTGCGTTCCTTTGAGAGTGTGTTACAGCAAAGGTGGAAGTGCCATATTGTGTAAATGTGACTTAAAAACAAAGAATATAAGTAGAAATTTAGCTGTACTTAATTATTTCATATTTTTGCCTCAAATTTCATTATCTGTCCACTTTTTCAGTGTTTAGAAATTATTATTTAAAAATATATTTTATAAAATAGTATTTAAAATCTTACCAAAATATAATAAGTGATTTCAAATTTCTGTATTCTCATTATAGAAGTGTCTCTGAAAATTCACCAGCTGCCCAACTGAACGAATTGGGATCAGAGCTCAGAGATTTATGGTACAGTTATTCTCAAGACACCTGAGTGGCATCATGGGTGGAAAGGAAGTTTGGATCTAACTTTGGATCTATTGCTAATTGTGTGGCTTTAGTCAAGAAATTACTTGACTCCTCATTATTGGTTTAGATTAGTCCAAAATAATCAATTGCCATTTGCATGACTTTAATCTTTATTCTTTTGGTTGTGGTTTTCTGTAGCACTTTGTTGAGGAGGATTTTGAAGCTCTATCTCAACTCTATAAGACAGAGCTATCAGGACCCAGCAGTATCTGTCATGGCATGCAGGGAAGATGGTGACATATGTGTGGTAGTATATATAGGTCCCATCTTTTGGCTACACTATTACAAATTAATTTTCAGGCTTCTTCTAGCTCTAAAAGTCTCATTCTGTTTATAAGTCCTTCTTGTATTTACATATTTAAGTACAGAATAAGTTCTAGAAAGAAATTCATCAAATTGTCACCTGCTAACCTCTGGGTGGTAGAAATAAGGATGTTTATTTATTTTTGTCTTCATTTTCTAACTTTTCTTCAGGGATCATGTATTACTTTTATGATAAAATTGTGAAACTTGTTAGAATGTCTTGTCCTAAAACAGATACTTAAGTGTATTTGCAAATTATAAATTTTAACAGGTATAAAATGAAAGTTAATTAAATCATCTTAGATTAATTATTTATTATAATAAGCAAAATGAATCTACTAGATTTTACCAATAGTATTTTATATATGTATTTAATACTAGTTTCTCTTTAAGAATTTTTTTATTAATCTTTTAAATTAAAAATAATTACATATGCTTTTAGTAAAATTTCCAAAAAACTATAGAATAAAATGTAATCTCATCTGAGACTTCCAATATTCCTCCCAAAGACAATTACAATTACTGGTTTCTTGCATATTGTTATAAAAATCATCATATGATATATAAATATACTTATGCATTTATACATTCTTCTCCCCAAGTAGCAGTATATTACACATAGCATTGTAAGTTTTTATTTACTTTCTCTTAATAATATATATCAGAGCCCCTGTTCATTGACACTTAAACGTTTCCAAATTTTCTTAGCTGTTTCAAACAATGCTGCCTTGAATATAATTGTTCATATATCTTTGAGCACTTGTGTGAGTATTCCTAGAGGATAAATTTTTAGAAGCAGAATTATTAGATCAAAGGTATGTGCATTTAAAATTTTTGTAGACAGTTTTCAAATTACTCTTCAAAAGAGTTGTACTAATTTAATATTCAGTGATCATGTATGAGAATGCTTTTGTTAAATCTATGACCACATTATATATTATTAAACTTGGATCTTTTATTTTTCTAATAGGTGAATATGTAACTAGTTTTAATTGAAAATGCTTTAATTATATATGATATATTTTAATCTTATTCTGAGAATTGCCTGTTACTGTCTATTCCTCATTTTCCATTGTGTTTTTAAAGAGCTCTTGCAGAAGTAGTTAATGAGTTAACAGATGATAATAGAACATCTAAAATTAATTTTTTATGTTTTCATTGATATCTTTAAAAACATAGATTCAATAAACATCTAAGGGAAGCTTTCCAAATGCAGAATTGTATACTCTGGGGGGACAAAAAGATTAAATGAATAAAAGGTTATCTCAGGAAGCTCTCAATTTAATACAGAAAATGTAGACAAAAAGACATGCTTGTAAAATTATATTATGAGGCTGTAGGAGAGTATAAGATATTACTTTAGACAGATTGAGTCAGGGAAGGTTTAATGGAGTAGGTGCCATCTAAACTGGGTCTTGAAGGACAAATGTATTAGATTCTCAGGATCGTTGTAATAAAGGGCCACAAACTGGGTGGCTTAAAAAGCAGAAATTTGTGGTCTCATAGTTTGAGAAGCCAGATATTCAAAAGTCAGGTGTTGGCAGGGCTTCTTTCCTCTTTCTAATTCTAGTGGTGGCCAGCAATTCTTGGCATTCCTCGGCTCATGGCTGCATCAGTCCAATCTCTGCCTCTGCTGTCACCTGGCTGTCTTCACATCATCTTCTATCTGTGCATGTCTGTGTCTGTGTCCATATTAGCCCTTTTTATAAGGACATCAGTCATATTGGATTAGGACCCACCCCGATGACCTCGTCCTAACTTGACAAGGTCATTTGTAAAGACCTTATTTTCAAGTAAGGTCTTTTGCAGAGGATATCATTTTAATTCATAATAATGAATAAGCTTTTAATAGAGGAAAATGATGGGAGAGGGAAAGCAATGAGTAGAGCAGGTAGGCATCCTAAGAGAAGAGAATAAAATGAGTAAAGACTTGTGAATAGGAAGCACCAGGTATGTCCAGAAAACATATGTACTTTGTCCAGCTTCTCATGAGCAAGTTTCAAGTGAGGAAACTATGGGAGTTCTTGTGGCCGTTCACTCTCCAGGGAGTGGGTAATCACTGAAGCTTTCGGAGAGTGCTTGGTTCTCCGTCACTGGTGCTTCAGGGAGATAATGCTGTACAGCTGCGGGGAGGATGAATGGGAAGGGGAAACTGGTGGAGGCAGGAAGAGCCAGAGAGGAAACTATTGCAGCTGCCTCAGAGAGATCAGGCAGCAAACAATGAACCTGTAAAGACAATGGGTTAGGGCATCTGCACTCACCCTCAGACGGTCTCCAGCTCTGGTACAAAAGAACTGCTAGCTTTGATTTGAAAATTCCCATAATGCAGAGGAATTGCCCTGTTCCATCAGAAAAATTGCTTAAAATATACTAATATATTCCTTCACCTGACAGGTTGCTTTTTGAGTGGCAGTATTACACTTTCACAAAGGTTACACATGTTACTTACTCTAAAAGAGGTCCCAGTGTTGTTTATGACTCTTCAGAAGGCCTTTCTTTCTGCTTTTTCCCTTTGCATTTTCAGACTGACTCAACAAAACACCTTGGACCAGAAAATGAAATTTGCAAAGTGTCTTCTTTAGGTTCTTAAGAGTTTTTTCTTACCTTTTGCTCAAAAGAAGGTATAAAAGTGGCCGAATTAAGCAGTGCCTGGCTGGCAGACTTTGTCTGCAACTACAGGGGATGTCCACCCACTGTTTACTATTGTGCTTATCTGTAATATGCTTATGATTATGTAGGAGAGCCAGTAACAAAAGAAAATAAAAGTCGCCAGAAATAGATGAAAAGTTACCATTGTTTTCAGGAGCAGAGGTGATGCACATTTCAGAATGTCCTGTTTTCTGCTCCAAGGAGAAGAGGAGCTGGGTATAAATAAAGTAACAGCCATCCCAAGACTAGATAGTGTTCTTATCTGGGGCTGTTTCTCTTGAGATACTGAAATACATTTAGCATTTTCTTGGCTCTTTACAAAGAAAGCTATTCTTGGCTTTATCTTTCCTAGTAATTGACTTTCAATGTCATGTAGCCAATTGGCTTGGTCCCTAGCTACTTCTGCTGCTCAAACATAACACAATGTGCCAACACATAGGTAGGGAACAAGAAGAGCAAAACTTTACAAGCCTGGCATAGGTTACCCTGAGAATACCTGGCTGATATTCAAAAGGCCACCATCATACAAGGAGAAAACCTTGAAAAAGCAACTTAAATTGAGATGCAAATCCCAGTGCTAATACTCATTTTAAAGACATTTTGTGTGCTCTGCCAGACACCATGTGTTCATATGTACATCTTATAGCCAATGTGTATACTCAAGGTATGTAATGGACTAAAAAAGCTATTGTCCAGATAGGTGGAAGTAAATGCAGTAGGCTGAGTTTAACTGCTAACATAGTATTTATAATTGTAAGGTGGTCCTGGTTGTATAGCTGAATTCAAAACATAAAAAGTACACTAAAAATGTTTATATCAAGATTAGGGACTCTTGATTATCATACATTCTCTTAATACAGTGTTATAAATTCTAACCCCAAATGTATTCATTGTCCTCTGGAAGAGTTTTTCAGAGAGTAATATGACTTAAGATAGAAATGGCATTTGTAGACATGAATCTGCACTTTATTCATTTATTCATCATTTTAGCACCTTTCACTGGTGGAGCTAAAGTATCCCTTAAGCTATTCAATTATCTTTCAGAATAAACAGATATTGAACACCTTAACAGCAAATATCAGCATAGGAAAATCTACACAAGCAATGCTTTTTTTAACCATAAATAATAACCATACTACATTATCCTTGTGTTCAAGAACATTGAGAAATAAAGATCACTTTTAAAAGCCTCTTTTCCTTAAAATATAATAACAGAAAAGAAAAGCATTCAGGACCCCTCTTTCTTAGTGTTGTGAGTACTCAAGAAATAAAGACATTTATTTAAATAAAAGTGTGTACATGTATTTTAAAGTAATAGCAACAAGAGTGAAAGATTTATAGAGAATAATCATATTATGTTTATTCTTTTTTCTTTTTTACCTCCCTGTATTTCTTTTGTCTATTTTTCTCGTTTCTTTTTCTTTCAGGTTCTTTGTGATTTTGGTTCTTTTCTCTTTCACTTCCACCTTCCCTTGTTAAATTTCTTTCTCCCTTTCTTTCTTTTCTCTTTTTTTCTTGACTTTTCTTGCTTCCCCATCACCTTTTATAAATACAACTTTAAATTTAATATAATTATTAAGTATTGTATTAAATATTAAACATATATTAAAGTTATAAAATATTTTAATATATTTTAACATGCATATAACAAATAAAAAAATGAAACTCATCAAGAAATTGAATTGTTTTTTCTGCCTTTTTCTCATTTCACATAATGTTTACAAATGACTCCACCTTTCTTATTCAAATACCAGAAGGTAAAAATAAAAAGAAATATGTTATTAAATCAAATTCAATTATAACAAGAGCTTAAAAGCAATTACATGGCTTCAGTGTTATTGTTTCTCTTATCTTTATACTACCAAAGGCAACACAATTGGCAAAATATTTGCTCATATTTGTCACCTTTAGTTCATAAGAAATATTTACATTATAGAATAAAAATACTTGGTGACAGAAAATATAACAATCACAAGAAAGTTTTCTAGGAAAAAATGGTGCCTAGAGATCAAAGCAAAATATTTGAGATACTAGCAAAGCATGGTAACTTCAAAGGTTGTTCTCTGCACAAATGTGAATCTGCTTTAGGTGTAAAGCTTGCAGGAACTTGAGCATCCTGAAAACATTCCAGATTAACTTCCCAGTTTGACAGAAAGCAATTAAAGGCTTTGAAAAGAGGGATAGGAAACCTAAGCCCAGAAATTCATTTCTAAGATATTCCTTTCCCAGAGAATATTTTACTCAGATAAAAGCACTCTTAATATTTTGTTCAGAAACAGAGTTTAATAAACTATAACTGTTCAAATGGAGGAAGAATGGCAGACATAGATAGACTCTAATTTATAAATGCATTAAATATCAAATATTACACCAGTAATACCTAATGCTCTTTCCCTTAGGTTCTGCTGCACAGATGACTCACCACCTCTTCATCTCTTTCATTACTTTTGATCAAATTTCATTAAAGCTGCTTCATTATCATCTTTCCTCTAACTGCTTACTTTCTGAATCTTCTCCAAGGACAACACTCTTGTTATGAGTAGACTGAGGTGCAAATGAAATATCATTCAGAATTGATATTTCAATACAAACACAGTATACTTTTGTACTGAAGTGGAATGAATGTTAATCCCTCTTTGTGCATTCACATCCATTTCTCTCTTCTCTTCCTTTGTCTCAGCAACAAACCTCTAGAGTTATTGCTCATGTACTGCTCAGCATGCACCTACTAAAATCTGCAAGCTTCTTTTTCTACATGGATTCCTTCTCTGCTACATGTAATTTTGATTTTACTGTACATCACTCTCACATTATAATGCAACTCATCGATTGTCCAAAAATAATTAATCAGTGAGGTAAATTTTCATCATGGTGGCTTATCCAGAGGCACCAAGGATCTACTTTTGCTGCTTGTTTAGGGCTTGGTGAGACTCTCTTCTGTGTCAAGAAAACTTCAGAAGAGCAGAGTCACATTCTGTCCACATGGGCATTAAGATGGAGGGCAACCCTGTGGGCAGGATTCCAGCCTCTTATGCTCACCGTCACTGAGAGGATCCACCACCATGTTTAAAATTCTCCCCTTCAGTGTCAAGTAAATGAAGACTGGGTTATATATCCTATTTTTATGCTAATGGTTAATCCTCACAGCACCCAAGATAGGAAAAGTAAAACTGTTAACAGTCAGTCTCCCTTTGTGAGGGAGAAGGGAGTAATAAGAGGAAGATGAGTTTTAAGGTACTTTCAGCATTACAAATCATTATAAAGCATCTACATTCATGACTATGCTTAAAGTGATTTATCAGAGAAAAAAAGCGTTTTATCGGGGACAGGGGAACCATTATGTATTTGGATCTGGAAACGAGGACGATAACAGTATTTACCTCATAGGGTTACCATAAGGATTAAATGACATAATGCTTATAAAGCACTTAACTTAAGGCTGAGTTAGTACTCACTAGTATTCACTATTCATTAGTATATTGTCCATTATTTAATGCAAAAATTGCACAAATGTTGGTAGTGTTGTAAACGTTTAAAGAAGTGATTTTTAAAAACATGAGTTTTTGTTACCCAAATTTGTCATTTAATTGGTTTTCCAAAACACCAATTTGGGTATTTTCAAACACCTATTAGGTGAAGAAAATAGATTGTAACTTTTGGGAACTGATTTTTCTATATTACATTATTCTCAATAATGTACTGTCTATCTTAAGACAAAATGTTGTACTTGAAGATGAACCCCCCCAAAGGAAACAATAATGATACATTTTGACTTTCTCTTTTTCTCACTCTCTTAATGTGAAACCATTAAGGTAAATACTATTTTATTTTTCCATTTTAATAATGCTGAGGAATCTCAGAAATCAATGAAATGTCCAAGAAGGCACATTTGTTTTATCTTCTTGTCTTAAGTACAAGCAGCTATAATATTGCTCTTTTGGGATAATAATTTTTTATATTAAGTATGGTGGCCTAAGACTACATGAGCTTAATCTTAAGTAATTTTCTCTCATTGTTTTTGTGTTCCTTAAAACAAACTAACAGAAATAAAAACAATCTAATACACTGCAAGTGTGAGTATATATTGATACAACGTATTTGGAGGTCGATTTAACAATTATTAAAATTTAAATGTGCATACTTTCTAATTCTGGAATTTCACTTCTAAGGATTCTCCATACAGAAATATTTATGTAAGCGCCCAAAAATGTATATACTAGGATTTTTACTTCCAGTTATAATAGAATAACACTGTCCCCCAAAATCCACTGGTTAAATAAAATATGATGCATTCAGACTGTATAACACTATACAGTTATTGCAAAAGACTAAACTAAAAATGCATAAAACATATGAGAGAATGGACACAAAATCATTAAGAATGTTTATTTCTCTAGTAGAAGTAATGTGAAAGATCTTTACTTATTTTCTTCTTTATATATTCTACCAACAGTTAAATTTTTGAAATAAAATTAAAATTGCTTTTAATTTTAATAATACACACACAATACACACACACACACACACACACACACACACACAGATGTAATAAATACATATAAAAACTCTAAGGAAAGTGCCACGCAAACCAGAGTGTTTAGTTGAGGTAAAGCAGGAATAGTATTCGTTCTTCTGATTTCAAGTCTAGTGTGCTTTTTCTTCCCCCACCCCCAGTTTTATTGAGATATAATTGATATATAGCATTATTTAAGGTGCACAGCATAATAACTTGACATATATATATATATATTGTAAAATGATTATCACAATAAATTTAGTTAGCATCCATCATCTTATATAAATGCAAAAAAAGTATTTTTTTCCTTGTGAAGAGAACTCTTATGATTTACACTCTTCACAACTAGCCAATATACCAGCCAGCAGTGCTAACTGCAGCCATTGTGTTGTATATTACATCCCAACACTTATTTATCTTATAACTGGAAATTTGTATCTTCACCCAATTTCCCCACCTTTCACCCCCTCCTTTGGTAACTACAAATCTGATCTCTTTTTCCATGACTATGGGGGCAAGGGTTGTTTGTTTGTTTTAGATTTTACACGTAAATGAGATCATACAGTATTTGTCTTTCTCTGCCTGATTTTTTCACCTTCAAGGTCCATTCATGTTGTTGCCAATGGTAGAATTTCCTTTTTTTTTAATGGGTGAATAATATCCAATTGTATATATAGTGTACTTTTTCTTATTACACCATTTATATTCTTGTGCAAACCACATATGGCACAGTTCATGTGCCATTTATATTCTTATGCAAGCCACATATGGCACACACAGATATCAGTTTATGCACATATGAAAGAAGAAGGGCCATTAGATTTGGAAAACTCTTTATTTCTTTTAAATTTAGCATTCTTCATGACTCTGGGACTCCTCTTTTTTTGTGGTTTTGATTTTCTTTCCCTGATGACTGATAATGTTACACATCTTTTCATGTGCTTATTAGCCATTTGTATATCTCCTTTGGAAAAATGTTTATCCAAATCCTTTGCCCATTTTTTACTTGGGTTTGTAAGTTTGTCAAGAACCAAAATCACATACTGTCAATATTTAAGATTAAAGAAAAACTGTTATCATATATATTTTTTTAGTTTAGCACTATTTATTAAGTGATCTCAGCTACTATTATAGCTGCTGCATGTCAGCATGTTTTTAAAACACAAAATGTGTTTTAATCCATCTTATCCAGGACAGAAGGATCCTCCAGGTAGCATGCCAACAGAACAAGAGACTCCAATGATGCCAATTTCAATGACGGTGCCATCCAGAGAGGAAGAGAGTCATGGCACATTGAACCAGGGCTTCCAGAGGGTCTGAAAAAGGAGGCTTGGATGCCCAGCATGGTTGGCATTTTGATGCTGTCAGTGTGGTTTTTGTATTCTATAATGATGTTGGGAGGTAGGTTAAGCACTCACCGAAGCGTATCTCAGATTTGGGCTGTTGTGGCTTGGTCACTGGCAGTCTTATTCCACATGGAAATAATGTCCTCCTGAAACTGGACAGAGACCACAGCCCCACAGATCTCCTCCCCAACCATGAACTGTTCCCCCAACAAGGCCAGGATAAGAGTCTCCCAGCAACAGGATGCTAAGCCCTTTCAGAACCAAATAATTCACTTGCTATCACTTTTATTTGCATCATCCTCCCACATGAGTTTAATTCCTTCTTTGAAGAAATGGAAGTCACTGTGGCCTGTCAGGTCTCTGGGACATACCACGTGGCTGTAAAATCTCCAGAACTGTTCTATAGAAGCAAAGGTGCCAATCTGTTTAATATTCTGCTCATAGCTCTATGAGCTGGTGTGACAGCTGATGGTTTCCCTGGGGTGCCAGAAAGTGTAGTTGTACTGCAAAGGATGCTCTGCTGGTTCAGAGACAACAGCCCTCCTCTTGCTGCTGCTTTGACTCTTGTCTCGTTTCATTTTTTTCTTCTCACCATCTTTCTGTGTGCTCTTTTCTTTATTCTGATCATGGTCTCCTCTGTCATCATCTTTCAATGTGTCAAATTTGTTATTTATCCTCTTGTCACCACTCTATTATTTTTAAATAGGGAAAAAACAATCTAAATTTTATATTCTTCCATTGTAGAAAAAAATAAATAAACTTCCTTTTTAAAACACAAAATAAAAAGACTAAATTTTAAATATTTTTATGAGAGTTAAAAATATTTGAATAGTACCATTTAATTTGTGATTTGTAAATTAATATTATCTACCTTACAGGGTTGTTGTAAGAATTAAGTGAATATTTAGTTCAGAACTACATCTTTAGAGCTTAGTACAATGTTTGGTATATAGTAGACACTCAATAAATACATGTTAAATGAATTTGTAAAGTACCCAGTAAAGTCTCGCAAGCACATGAATAAATATGAGTTCCTTCCTCCTCCTCTTCAGAGAATTTAAAAGAAGAAAGAATAACCATACTAGCAGATCTCTCTGAACTATTTGGATTGGTAGTACATTATAACGTGTTGAGTCAGTTGCCTTCTCAATACTGTGAGATTTTCAGAGACAAGTGATTTAAAGCATGTGAATACTGAAATAACCCCTGTTTTCACTTATAAATGAGGAGTTTGAATAATGTTGGAGAATGTTTGGGTTAGGAAAGATAACGAACACCCCACAGGCTACAGTATTCCTAACTTTATGACACTGAGTAGGTTGTCAATAGATTTTTTTGACTCCATCTTCTGAGTGTCAGTGACTTACCAAACACATTGTCATTATGCCTTAAATGGAGAGTAGAAAAGCTAGTATGCCAGGCAGTTCAAGACATTGAGGTGGCTTAAACATAGAGATGTTTGCTTTTGAAAATGGTTGCAGGGTTATTGTAATAATGGATATTTCATAATTGATATTTTAATTGATAATTTAAATTTTAGGTAACCTCTCTTTCACCAACCCTCTTTCATATAACTATTTTCATTTTCTAAAAATATTAAGAGAATGTTGCATAAATCAGAAAAATTTATTACTCGCACTTTAATATTATTTATGTCAATGCACAGTCCAACACAACTAAAAAAGGTCCTGCTTACACATCCTTATAAACAATGTTAACTCTGGACCTAAGAAAAGAAGCTGTTTATTACAAATTAGAGATTTCGTCTTTTTTGATATAAAATTGTTTGTCAGGAGCATGACAGTTTGTAATACCTGAAATGTAGAAATAACTTACTCATATGGTTGAATGCAATGGAAATAGCTGAAGACACAAATTTTAAATCATTAGTTTTTTTATACTTAAAATATAAAAAAAAATATTTTAATTTTTAAAGTACTCTGAAAATCCATGTTGCAAAAATTGCAAAATTCATGTTGCATTTTTTTCAAAGAAAGTGTGGGGTTTTCTGTGTTTTTGTTTTTGTTTTTTACAAAGATGTATTTAATTTTGCTGAACACTCATAATAATAATCTTTGGGAGAAAAAAAGAACTTACTTACCTCTTTGAGATATCTGATACAGGGAAAGCATTATGAATCTACAAATCTCATTTAGTTCCAAACCTAAACTGTAGTTAATTTCTTTTCTTGGGGCTATACCAGGCAGAACTGAGAGACCAAGATATTCTGATAAATTTGATGAGCTTTCCAAAGTCAATGATTATGGAATACATCCTCCAGCAATGACTGGAGGCTTAACATCTGCTAATTCTGTGCTACTATAAGATGTTATTACCTTACTGAATCTGAAAAGCAGAATTTCCTTTTAACTTCTGGTATTTCTTAGAAATTGCTGCCCATTGGATAATCATCGGATGGTGCACTTTTAGCCAATCGTGTGTCTTCATGGGAGTTTGTCTTAAAGAACACTTTAAGAATGGCTAGTTATACATAGGTGATTTCAGTCAGACATAGATAAAAGCTAAGAAAAATATGATGTGCATCGTGGAGGAAAAGGTGGGTAGCAGATGTAATAATATGAAAAACCATTAAAAGTAATAAAATTTTAAAAATCATTTATGAAAACAGGTAAATGTCTATTTTAGCTAGTGGTCAAATTCTTGGAAAACTGAAACTATGAAAGATAATTATGTGGTTTGGCAAGAGGTCTATTACTCAGAAGCAGCAGAGGGTTTTTGCCTAATTGGCTGCAGGAACAGAGAGGTGGTAGATGATAGCCATGGAAACACCATCCCTGGGCCAACTGGATGCTATAAGGGGCAGCTGGGTGGCTAGTGCACACAGGCAGAAGCAGGCCGGCATTTTAACATGACCAGTCATGTCTGCAGCTCTCAATGTAGCTTGTTCTAAATTGAATTTTGTTTCTTGAGTATGTTTTTCACTTGGGAAATTCAAAACAAGGTCAACAAAAGAACATATGACGTTGGCATGTTTTGGATATTATGCGGAAAGAATTAAGAGTCCTTAGAATTTGGGCATTTAAATCAATTCATCTGCTTTATTCTTCAGGGTCTTTATTATTTTTAAAACCTATTCTGAATTTTGTTTCATAAAATACTATGTTTCTCTGAAGTTTTATGTGATTTTTACTCACAGAGGGGTAAGACAGGGTTTCAAATATGTGATAAAAATTTACCTCTTGACAGGTGTTACTTTTGTGAATAGTATCTTTCCTCTTTTGCATTAGATATCTAAGAATCTGAAAGATTTCCAAAAACAAGTTCTTCAAAGTCATAGAATCCAGCAAGGATAATTATGCTTATTATACTTGCAAGAGGCAGAAATGGAAATTGTTGAAACAATTTGTCCAAATGATCTCACAAATTCATGATTGAGCTATAATTTAACCCGAATTAGTTCATATTTTATATTTCTAATAATTTTCTCAGTAATACTGTTTTATTTCTCTCCTGGAAGTAAAAGCATGTGTAAATGAGTTGAAATTATATATTTTGGTAGTACAGTCTCTACGTTTTCATAAATTAAAAAAATTATAAGATGAGGGCTTAGTCAGAAGTCAAACTAAGAAATTTAATATATAAGAGCCTTCTTATACTGTTTATTTCTTGAACAAAAAGAAGAAATGAGAGTCTCAAAGAAATAAAATAAGATACTTACCTCAAAAGAAAAACCGTACCTTGTTTCTATCAAGTAAATAAAAGCAGAGGGGTTCATTTAATTGGCTAACTGAATTTTTAAATTTTGAATTTTTAAATGACAGTCTTCACCAACTAGTTTTTTTGCTTTAGCTATAGAACTCTTTGTAGGCATGGATTAATTATAGTGAACAATTATCACATATTTATTTTCCTAAGACAAAGAAGAATAAAATAAATTATACTAGATAACCTCTCTGGAAGACGGTAAAAATTACTAAGATTATGGTCATTGGATTTCATTTTTATGAAGCAGGTAAAAATTTTTTTTAAATGACTAATTGAAATTAATACATCTTCTGGATGAAAACTGGAAAGAAGTACATAATTAAGCATACACAAAGATAAAATACCTCATTCAAAAATTCTGGTAGAACAATTGAATTTATTAACATCGATGGCAAACATATATTTAAATATGCATATTTTATTATTTTTAATAACCCCAGCATCACATTATTGACAATTATAAATAATAGCAAGAAAAGCATCTTGATAAACACAAAGTGTCATAGAAATGCATTTTGCAATTGTGTTGTTCTGTTTGTTTATCAAAGTGTTTTCACATTTATTATATTATTCTATTCTTAATTTAAAAATAATAAATTATTTTATACCTTACAGGTATTCACATAATTAAAAACCTCTTTGCACAGAAGAAAATCCAAGGAAATAGCCACACACTCTTCTACCAGTTTTTTTTTTTACATAAGTTGATTTTCAAATGTTGTTTATTTTACTAACTTCTGTTTCACATTCTCAACTTTCCCTTGTTTTATCCTCTAGAATACTGCTATCTCAGGAAAATCTTTATTCTCATGATCAAGATTCTTTTATTATTTTTCTTTCTTTTCCTACTGAATAGGATCACTTGATGTCTTCCTTGTTAACTATGGCATATTCTTTGTATTATAACACCAATCATAGTGTTTTGCTGCAAGATATATTGTACTACTCAGGCTATTTTTCATATTTCCCTAATTTGTACTTTTTATTCAGAACATAATGTAGAACAGAGATAATAAAGATTTAATAAGGAATCAAGTTTAAAATCAATTGTGTCTGCTGTATAATAAAGGCTGTACCTATTTGTTCTAATTTCCTTTAAGACATTGCAAATACTATGTTTTTTATTTTCGTGTTTTTATTGCCACTGCTCTTTGGTTGAAACACCTATAAATGCATAACAGTATGTACTTCATAACTACTGCTATAAACATAGAAATATTCTTAAGATACTTACTATTTGCTGAATTGTCTTTAAAATGTCTACATGAAACCAGAGACTTACCAAGTTGATAACTAGTCTTATTTTTATGCTTCTTTATTTAACTTTTTCTTTGCCAAAACTAACAATCTGTTTATTTCTGTGATGTTTTTACTGAGACAATGGTATCAGTTACTTCTCTAAAATTATTGGTTTTGTAAAATATTAGAACATTTGTGTTGTTTCTATTGGCTTATGACTTTGCAAGTTATATGAACTTCCAACCTCATCAGTACTATTCTACCTGCTGTTCAAGATTTGTCCATTTTTATTTATATGTTCAGTTTTTAGTCTTACACAGAAACCAGATTATCTACTACTTTATTTTTGAAGTTATCTTGTGTGGCAATTGTCTAGCTGTAAATTTTCATAGAAATTATTTTCGACAAGTGATTGACTTGTATCTTCCAGAGCCTTTTGCTTTCACCACTGTTGTTGGTGACAGTCATCATGGTCCATACTGAGGAATTGTGTGATTGACCATAAATGAAACAATTACAGTATCATTTCACCTGTTTTATATTTTTTTAAATTGGACTCTATGAATGAATTACTAAACATACGTGGATTACTGGATCTACTGTGAAATAGCTATGTTGTTGACCCTTACACACTGTATTTTCCTAGCTATAGGGGTGTATTTTAAGATAGTAGTAGTTGTAAGGGAAGTGATCGCAGTGTTATAAACTCTTCAACGTCTTTATATGCTACAGCCTCACACAATCTTTGAATTTAGTCCAGTGCCATTTCCATCGTGTTCAAATGAGAACATGGCTCTCATGGGAATTCTTTTGACTATTTCCACCTGCCACAGGATATTAGCAGATTACAGCAAACATTGAGGAGTGCCCTGTGTCATCTAAGTGAACAATAGCCAGTTTATTTGCCTTTCTAACTTCAAGGATATTTGAAGGTTGATTTTTGAAGAAAGTGTTTTTTGAACATAAAAATAGGCAGATACTTGACCGAAAGAAAGATCTTCCAATCACATAACTGCAAATGAAAAAGAAAGCCTAACATGACAGAGCAGTTCTCTTTGTGTCTGCTTTTTCAGTATGCTGAGGGCCTTGCTCACCCATAAACAGCTCCCATTCAGGAAGGCTCTGTCTTAGTGATGCCCAGGACCACACTGGAACCGTAAACCATTGTCAATAATCCTATCCCACAGGTGACACAGAAGAAAATCCAAAAGAAGAAGTGGTAAAGAAGTGTTTTTTCTTTCCACAACTTTTCATTCCATAAAATATTGAAAGGTATAGATTTCTTGATGCTGTTCCTGCACTGATAAATAATAACAATTGCAGTTAAATCATTTTATAAATGGTTTTCCTGGAATTTTCCACGTCCTTGTTGCACAATAGGGATCTGCAGGAATCATGCAACTGGCCTTTATTTCCTTTTCTATAATATGGAAATAGTAATGGGTGCCTCATTCTTATATAATAGGATGTTCTATACACGTTTAAGAAATGTTCATTTAAGGGATGAACCCTATGGGCAGACAGTTCTTAAGATCCGTAAATATCGTATTATTCTTGACATCCATAATACTAGATGAAAGAAAATGGTTTTTTATTTTACTTCTTATTGAAGACAACAATGATATTTTTAAAAAGTTGACATACCGTAACAACTGGCAAAAGACACTCAAAAGAGTGGTGTGTGATGATTGGTATTACAGTAAACATTAAATGAATAATTGAAAAAGTTTGGGTTGTCAAAGTGTCATGTGGGAGATAAAGTGCTAATATTAGAAGCATGTGTCTAATTCCATATGCCTCCAGAAACAGGAAACTGCTTTGGGTTTATTGAAAACTGTTATGCCATGCTTCATTTTATAGTTTATTATAAAAAGCTCAAGCTTAAAACTGGTGAAGGCTGAGGAATAAAATTTCTATGCAAATAAGCTTTCAAATATATATAGAAACAAGGCCTTTCAATGACCAGAGTTCTGTTTTCTTGCTGTGGAGTTTTCCAGAGGTCCAGAGGAAGAGATGTGGCCAAGCTTCAACTAGATGCAGGTGCAGCTGCTCTTCCACAGAGAAGGAACAATGTCGGGGGTTAGCCGGCATTGGTTTGGCATACCCCATGGTGGTTACCAGTCGTATGCAGGCTTTTGTCTATTCTTTGTGTACTGCTTGACTCAGCTTGAGCCAAAAGAGTCAGCTGCTAAAGCTGGAGCCTACCTTTCTGTAAAGAGAGTAATGTTTGATGTTTCTGGACATTTCTGCAACTCGTAACCCCTACCCTGAGCTCCTGCTGCCTTACAAGCACTTCTCACATGAAAGTATAAGACTCAAAAACGGTACCTTCTATACACTATACTCTCATTTAGAAGGCAAGCAGTGCTTCCTGACAGCTGGCTGTCCATCTGGTGTTTGATGTGTGGTAGAAAAGCACGGTGGGGTAATAAGGCTGATGGATGTTTCTCTAGGTGACAACCCTACGTTCCTGAGAGCAGACTCCCCTGGGCTGCCTGCCCTTCTGCCCTGCAAGCCGCCTCTCACCACAGGATGGCAGGCACCGTCTTAGTGTAGTGTAGCTAAGCTGTCTCTGTGTATACCTACCTGGCTTTTCATTAATTTGCAATTTCTTGATGACGACAAACATTTCAACCACTTTCTATAGTGTTGTAAATATGAATGCATTGGAAGAGGTTTTTTTTTTTTAACAACTTCTGCTTTTTTCCAATTTTTATTTGTGCCTGAAATTCTCCTTTATTTTTATTCATTTGTGAACATTTTCTAGCCTCTCTGTTGCAGAAAACTAAAAGGAATATGTATGTATACTAGACAAAAAGCAATCACCTGCCAAACTGTGTCAGGCTATAGATAATTTGTTTTAAATTCTGATAATCTTTAGTTTCCTATGTCTGAAGTTTATAAATAGTTCAAATACCAGCATACTCATTGCTATATTATGCATATCCAATTTAAGAATTATTCAGACATGTATTTTCTAAAACAACTACATTTTTAAAAATTGTACTTGGTGTCTACAAAAATGATTTATAGTTTTGACAGAACATTGTTGCTCTACAAGTAATAAAACATGAAGAAGCATGCATTATTTAAATGTCAGAATTGTCTGAATTCCCTTATTATAGATAAGTTGACGATTTTTAAAACAATGTAAACGTCAAACTTACAAAAACCAATCATGTATACACTTTAAAACATAGAAAATATGTTAAATTTTATATAAGTAAAATTTAAAGGCTGTCACTTGAAAAGAACTCTTCTGAGCTGTGATTATTAGGAAATTTATTCCAGAAGAAAGAGGGAGGCACTGCAAGGAGTAGGTTGGCCTTCTCACTGGTTTAGAGCACCTCTTTGGAATCAATGAACATTTTGCTGCAAAGATGATCCAACCTTCTTTCTCCTTATCCAGGGTTATCTTCTTTGTTTCTTTTCCTCCTCATATTCTTTGCGCATTGGTAGTGGGAGTGAGGCCATCATGATTAGCCTTGGCCTGGCATCTAGTCTCCTTTTAGTTCACATGATGAGAGAAAATGCCCAGAAATGGCCAAACTCAGTTAGGCCCACTCTGGGCCTTGCTCCTGCCTCCTACACTGAAAAATCAAGTGTTTCTGTTCTCCCCCCAGGAGATAGAAGGAGACAATGGGTTGGGTATTTTTACTGATTATGAGGCCAATACAGCTGGATGTGGGGGATAGCTGAAATGCAAATCCTTGTTGTGGTGGCTATCAACATGGGAAAATGACTGATAAAATTTAAAGTGAATTGAGGCTAATTCTTGGGTGTTAGGGCATTGTTGTTTGTCTTATTTAAAATGGGGGGGAAAAAAAAAACCTCTTTGTTTTTAAAAGTACAGTTTTAAGAGGCCTAATGAGGTATCTAGTATTTGCAAGAAAGTAGATTAAAAAGTAAGTCAAGGACAGGCTTGCAGTGACTGCTGTTCCCACTCCTCTGGTCAGAAAGTTTCATCATCTGTATCTACTGAGAGTTCTATGATTTGGCCCACCTCCAGTTAAAGCTGAGAGATAAAGAAGCAAAAAAAGCCAAAAACCAGGGAAAAAATACCAAAAAAGCAGAAAAATTACCATTACCAAGGTGTTTTTCTCCAAATTTTGAATTCCCTCTTTAAAATCCCTTGTTCTTTTTTTACTTTTCAGAGGCCCCAGGTAGTTTCTTCTTATTCTTTGTCCAGAATTTTTGTTTATATTCAATGGGGGAGGTAAAGTTAAACATACAGTATGATTACATATCTGTAAAAATATATGTAATTATATATAATACTTTTTTTTTATAAAGATCAGAAGTTCAAAATTATCATCTTGGTTATTTTGGACTGATGAGATTATGTTTTTTATTTTCTAAATGTCTTATAACCTACCTTTCTCAATGCTCTATAATTAATCTTTTTCTTCTAAATTTTGGTTAGCTGAGTCTTTTTTCAAAGGATCATGTAGTTTACAAGCATTAGAAACCATTAAACTCTGTAACAGTTAGATTTCTTTCAGCTACTAAAAAACAGAAATTACCAAATCGGTGGCTTAAACAATAATAAAATTTTTCTCACATAATAAAAAAAAATCCAGAAGTAGTTGCAGGGTTGGTTGACAAGTTTTTTCTCATTACCTGCCATACTTATATTTGGCTTTGGCCTCAGGCTGGTTTCCTCCATGGCTGCATAATAGCTGCAGCAGTTCTAGGCATCCTTTCTAGACACAACACCATCCAGAGACTGAAAGAGGGCCATCTTTTTCTTTGAATTGGTTAGTATTTGGTTTCATTGTAAATGACAGCAAACCCAAAATGGTCTTCCAGATGTGGTCTCCATTTCCAAAGTCATCCATGATCCTCAATAGTTATTTCACCTCCAACTATCATATCCACATCCCACAGAGAAGAATAAAGGAAAGGAGAAAGAGCAGGTAAAGGGCACCGTCAGTTGCTAATAAGATTCCCAGGAGTTGCCACACTACACTTCTGTTTTTATCATATTGATCAGAACTTATCAGGCCTCAGTGGGCTACAAAAGAGGCTGAGAAATATATTCTTTATTTTGGATGTTCGTGTACCCAGGCAGAGTTTCTGCTACTATGGACTAAGTGGAGCATGAACAGTGAGGAAAAACAAGTACATACTGCCACATTCTTGTACCTTTTGACAAGCTTCCTCAGAAGCCACCAGCACATGCCGAGGCCAAAATCCTGGGAAGAAATAATATTACTATAATTAGCTTACATCAGTCAAGAGTCACCATTTAGGCTTGGGGCTGGAGCTACCCTTCCAGGAAAAGGGCAGATACCCAAGCAAAGTCAAAATTCTTAAGAAGGAAGAAGGGGTTAAGGAAAAGGAGGGTCCCAAAGTGGACTTGGTAGCCAAAGTCACCTGCACACCCTGTGTATGGAGTACAACAGTGTCCATGTCCCTGATTTCCTTTTAAGTGCCACTGAAAAGGTTTATCCGTGATAGCTCCCATCACAGTCTCATCTCTTCACAACTGGTTATATGGGGGATGAGACAAGTGAGTGGAACAAAACCCAATAAAATTCAGTTACTGCTAGTGGCTCCCCAAATATGTTTTCTCTCCTTCTATCTAGAAGCTTGTTTGAAATAAGTTCTGATTATTTAAGTTATTTTTACTCAGAAATACAGATTAGATAAGCAATCTCAGGAAAAATATAACTGTTTCTTACTTATAGTTGACTAGGAGGATCCCCAAAGCAAATAAAACAGAGCAAACAAATTGGCATTTAGAATTTAGGGTGTTTTGATTAGTCACTTCTACTCTTTCCTCACCACACATAAACATTTTTGGGAAGAAGGAAGCCAGCATATAAAAAAGGATGGAAAAATTAGATGGAAGAAAACGGTGATGAATGAAAATAGGCAAGAAACAGTAACTGGGCATGTATGTGAGAGAGGGAGGGAAGAAGGTGTGTGATTTCATCACTATTATGTTGCTATGTTAATGAAGCAAATTTCGAGTGATATGGCATTGCTGGTTTTGTTTTGAATGAGGGACCAAATATGTGCAAGCAGAGTGACAAATTAAGTCTTCAGTAAACCAAGGAGACAGTTTAACTGTGTTTCATCTAAAAATTCAGTATAATTTTTATAAGAATGCCTACTTTGCATTCAGATAAGATCTAAAGAAGACTTTGAAGACTTGTACAATAATTTTGAAATTTTTTTGTGAATCAACGGTGAATTAAAACTTCTCAATTATAAATATATATTCACTATAGAAAAAAATATGTAAAAGAACAAAGCAGATGTAGATAGATAGATAGATAGATAGATAGATAAAGACACCTGATCCTGTCAACTTCTTGCTGTATAGCTTTTCAGTTTTTTCATATATGTCTTTACCAATCAGGATTGCACTTTATTATTGTTGGCTGAATTTAGGTTAATTCGTTTTCCACTGTCTTAGTCAGCTTGGGTTGCTATAACAAATTACCATAGACTAGATGACTTAAACAAGAAACATTTATTATTTCTCATAAATCTCAAGGTTAGGAAGTCCAAAATCAAAGTGTCAGCAGATTCAGTGTCTGGTGAAGGCCTTCTCCTTGATTTGCAGACAGCCACCTTGTGTTTGTATCCTCACTTGGTGGAGAGCAAAGAGACAAAGCAAACTTTCTTGTCTCTTTTTATAAGGGCACTAATTCAGTTTATGAGGATTCCATCCTCATGACCTAATCACCTCTGAAAGGCCTCACCTCCAAATACTACCACACTGGAGATTAGGGCTTCAACATTTGAATTTTGGAGGGACACGAACATTCAGTCTATAGTACGCTGTTATTGTTATTTATTATTATTTATGCCTACAGCACCTGGTCTTCCTAGGTGGTCTGCCATCCAAGTACTAACCAAGCCCAACCCTGCTTAGCTTCCTAGATCAGACATTGGGCTTGCTCAGTGTGGCATGGCTGTAGACCATGGACCATGGCTCCACTGGGGCACGAACCCAAGACCTACTGTGTGTAAAGCAGACGTGCTAACTGCTACACTATGGAACCACGTCCATAAATAAGATTTCAAGAGAAAAGTTTTATATACATTTTGTGTGCACTTTTAAAAGCTTCTCTTGACACGTAAACATTCAGCAAATAGAAATTATCGTTTTCTCTAAGAACCACAGTAAGTTTAGTGTGGTCAGTAATTATTTGTTGACTTAACAATTGGGGCTGCTTTTTAAATGTTACAGAAGGTGACTTGCACGAGTCCTGTTTAAGTGTGTGGCTGGCAGAGTTAGCAAGACTTCTGCCACAAGGTGACATTTACTTTTCTATGGCTCTCAGACCTGAGGTTTTGCAGAACCTGCATCCACCTACACACTCAAAATTTGCCAACTCATGTAACTAAACCCAGTAGAAATGGCTGAATTAATTAATATAACTTTTAATTGGCAATGAGAAATATAACTGTCATGAAGATGGTGCATTTCCATCTGCATACCCAATATGTTATCTTCTGGTAGTTAAACTACCAAAAAGAGAATCAGAAGGTTACTAAATATGAAATTAGGTAAAATTTCAATATGCGTGCAGCCTTGTCATTCAGGTAAGTCACTCTCTTTCCTTGACAGTTCGTACAGTCTATTTTCAGTTTTGGTACCATATAATTCACTATATAAGTCTCTACTTTCTGAACAGCTTGCAGTCGCTGGACCTTCCATGTTTTCTACCTGCTCCAAGCTTTAGCTCAAAGGCTTCTCACTTTGCTTCAAATGCCCTTTTGACTTTGAGGCTAACTCCTGTTCCTGCTTTAAGGTGGGACTTGAGTATGGCCTCTCTAGGCATCTTTTGGTGACATTTTCACCATTGCCTCCCTGGTTGATATCCTCCAGACATGCTCTCACAGCACTATGGCATATGCTAGCAGAGGACTCTCTTTGCCCTGTGTTGTGAAAACAGATCTATTCCCCCCCCCCCCCGCCGCCCCACTAAGCTGCAAGTTCTTTGAGGAAAGAGATTAAGTCTTATTTGAATTTATATTCTATTTCCTGGCTTGGAGTCTGACACACAGTGGATCTTTAATAAACACTTATTGAAGAATAAATACATGAATGAGTGAATTCAGAGAAGAGGCATTACTCATTTTAGGTTTAGAGTCTGTAAATTCATTTACATTTTGAACGATGACCGTTCTATGAAACACTGCTGGACCATGTCTTATCTGAACACTGTATTCTCAATAAAATTTATTTGGCCATCAAAGCTAGAAAAATGATCAAAGGTCTTAATTTTATAAACAAAGAAACTAAGGCACAGAGAGGTTAAAAGACACTCAAGGGCACACAGCTGGGCCAAGCTGAAAAAGGTTCCTGGGCTCCTCTGTCCTGGACCGAGTGTTTTTTCCCCAACTGCTTAGCTGCTTCCCTACAGCTCCTGTAATTTCAAACACCGTTGATCTTGTTTCTTTGAGAAAGTGTTGAATACTTCTAGCCTCAGGAAATGGACACTCCCACCTGCATATGTCTCCTGGTAGACATGTAACTCCTTTCTGAAATGATTTTACTCAGTATTTCAAGAGGGTTAAACAGAGCACCTTCCAATTTGGCTGTCCCTGGCCTTCCCTCTACACTTCAGAAGTTCCAAGGAAGGGAAGTTAGCTTCTCCTCTTATCTGTCTGGGAGCATGAACCTGGGTGAGCTCTGAGACAGAATTGACTTGATTGGGTGATGTGCCTTCCTGGTAGATTTTTATAAAATCCATTCATAAGCAAGTCATAAAACAAAAGCATTTGGTGCTAGTGGTGGTAGGGTGAGTGTTCAGAAAGGAAAATGCAATGCCTAAAGCTGTTTCTATGATAATTTTTTATAATAATTTAAGCTTATTTTTAAGCAAAACCTAATTTTAGTGCTTGCTTCGATTTTCTTTTTTTCTGTTCTGTGTCTCTGCCTCCATCTGTTAATATGATCTCCCTCGATTTTTCTTCAGTTTAGTTCTCTGATCACTGGACTTATTGCTTGTGGCATTTATACTCATTTAGCAAGTCAACTTGACTGAGATCTTTAGTTAGATTACATAACATAGTTTAAATATTTGATTAATTTGAATGCTGGATTCAAAATCTGTTGGGCATTTTACATTAATTTTTAAACAAAAATCTTTTGTAGATGACTAGTCTCTTTAATTATTGTTTTTTAATCATTTCACAGAAGTTTTCATAGTTCTTTTTTTAAGTGATTGTTGAGAATGTTTACTTACTACTCCCCCCACCAAGAAAATAGGGGGGATAAAAAGGGCCGTAAACCTGATCACTAAGGGGCAAATTGATGGTGAAGACTTCCATCTAACCAAGGCTTTTCTGGGTTCCACTTTGCCCATAGACGGCATTCTGAGTGTATATATATGTGATGTGTACATGTACATATGTATTTGTGTAAAAATGTATAAATATAGCCACCATGAATGCTTGTTGGGGTGGTAAATCGAAGCACCCTCAGAAACAGTCTCTGCTAAGAAAAGGAACAATTTTGAGTTCTGTGGAGAAATTCTAAGGAAGCCTAATTAAAAATCATTGCAGAAGGAGATGGAGCTTTTTCATGTAACATATTTATCACATAGTTTTATATATATATATATATATATATATATATATATATATATATATATATATATATAAAGACACTCTAAATGTTTACTAATGAAGTCTTCTGAAATAATTCCTTGCTCATTTTTAGTTGAGAAAGAAAAAAAATTCTAGGTGATAAACCCAAGGTTTGAGATTACACAATAGAGAAGAAATGATTCTGGAACTGACAATGCATTTGAATTTCCTGGCAGCTTCACCTGCCAGGAGGAAGTGTGAGCGTCCTCACAAATTCCTTCCCCCTGTCCATCTTTCCCTGCAGCCTCCAAGAACGCTTGTTCAGGCAGCCTCAAGCTTCCTGTAGGGGCTGCTGTTGTCTAATACAAGGCCTATTGTTCTCACTAGACTTCAGTTATCGCTTTAGATCATTTCTAACCTTTGCCCTTTCCCAGCATTTAATCTGTTTAAATTGATATTGGTTATTTGCTCTTGAGTTTACTGTGAATTTAATCTTATGCTACTGTTTAATACATTAAAGTGCTATTTTGGTTGCTGCCACTGCACTGATTAGCATTAATTTTCTCCAGAATGTGTTCTGAATATCAGTGAGCTTGTTCAGAAGAATGAATAATAATTTTATTGTTTTAAAAAACAGTGAAATATTTGATTACTTTATAAAATGCATGAAGTGAATTCTGATGAGACTTTTTCTGGAATCAAACTATGACTTTCAAAGGAATTGAAACACTGACCTTAATATACAAGTTTTCCCTTTAAAATTTTATTTAAAATTTTATTTTTCTGCTGGTAGATTTGCAGTATATTTGCATTTTTGAGCCTGAATAATTTTAATTCCATTTTTATTGTATAAACCCAAGAGGAGCATTTACTTTGTTTTCATTGATTAGTTATACAATTATTCTTTTCAGATATTACATGGACCATGAACCATAATATTATATTCCTTGCTAATACATTTTGGCAAAAGTATTTACATGAAAACACAATACATAAATGTAATGACTTTCTCAAATGAGTACATTGTTGCCATGAAGCAATCACCTTTATTTTAATACAAGTAAAATTCATTAAATTTTTCTCAATTAGCAAAGTGACTTTTCCAAATGAACTAGTGAAGGAAAAACATTGCCTGTTATATCCTAACCCATATGATTTGCCTTTTATTACCAGATGCCTATTTAAGGAGGTGGGGGGGCGGGGAGGAAGTGTTTAATTTTAATACAACCCTGACTCTTAGGGGATTAGGTAAGGTTCTGATACACTTAGTTTCTTTTTGTTTAGTTTCAAAGTAAAAGTTAGATTCCAAAGCAAAATTCTTTGAAGAAAAGATATTATCCTCAAGACTCTCATGTTGAAAGAAGAACTTGGAAACTCAAATGAACAAATCCTTTGAATTTCAAAATTTACCTTAAAAATATTTTATTTTTATTTTTCACTAAAATGTTTAAGTCCCATCATAAATCTAATAACCAGATTATGTCATTTGACACAGACAGTTGAGTTGAGCCTTGTTTCTGTAAGTACAAATGTAGATTTCACGGGAAAAGTACAATTAACTTTGAATTTATATAGTATGGATTTCAGACTAATTTAACTGACCCTTTCTGAAGTAATTTTTTAGTTCTAGAGTTATTCATTTTATGTGTAGAGTGAAAAACATTTCCCTCTCCCTTAAGATAGGTTAGAAAAAAATGACACTAGTTACATGCACATTCAGAGTATGAAATTTATAAAATCTGTTAGGTATTCCTAATAAAAATGTGGAGACTAAGCAAAAATGTTAATTATCACTGATTCTAATTCTTGAAATAATTCTTTAGCATTCTTTAGATGGATTAGATAATGTTAGTTAAATAGTATTGTAAGGGTACGAGGTCAAGGCTGAAAATTCCAATTTCTAGTATTGTTTTTCTAGAATAAGAGACAACTAGTATATTCTCTGTCTTATAGGAAGCTGGAATAAAGTGTTAGAACAAAGTTTACATTAATCTCAAAGTAAGTTATTATCTTTCTCTTTCCCTGATATCCCAAATAGCTTTTAAGTTGTCAGGGAAGTGGAGTCCTGAAGAAAAAAAATCACAATAGATTAAGGATATTTGACATTTTCTAACAAAAGGAACCAGGCTGATTATAGAGCCAAGGCAGAGAATATTCAAGATAAATCTGGAACACCCTGTAGTGCCAGAGAGTAAGGAAGTGCTCAGAAATAAATAAATAAATAAATAAATAAATACGAACAAACAAACAAATTAGTCATCTTAAAGGAAATAAGAGCCAACCTAAAAGACCAACCAAAGGACAAACCTGGAACAATTTAGGCAACAAAAGAAATGATAGTATTAGATATAATCCAAAGTAAAAATAAAAATATATACCCACAAATTCACAGTTGAACAAACAATTAATAAATAAACAGGGGTTAAGAGATAAATCTTTCATAAGGAAGAATTCCAAATAATTTATGTAGGTCCCACACCCCCTCAAAGAGGTGGAACTGAACTCTCCACACCTTAAGTGTGGGCTGTGCTTAGTGACTTGCTTCTGAAGACTGGTGTGTGGAAAAGGGAAGTAAGTGACTTTACAAACACTACCTGGGACAGGTAATCAGAGTGAACATCATCAGAAAGAATCATATTGATAGCATGTATCCCTGATGTAACGTGAAAAGAATGGTCGTCACCTCCGCTGTCTTCCTTCTGTATACCCATGACCCCAGTCTAGCAATGATAATAACATCAGACAAAACCAAATTGAGGGACAATCTACAAAATACCTAATCAATACTCCTCAACATGGCCAAAGTCATCAAAAACAAGGAGAATCTGAGAAATTTTTACAGATCAGAAGTGGTTATGGAGACATGATGACTAACTATGCGATCCTGGAATATGATCCCGGAACAGGGAAAAATTAGTGAAACAGAATAAACTGTGGGATTTACTTAATAGTAGAGTGCTAATGTTGATTCCCTAGTTGTGACAAGTGGATCACTATAAGATGTTAACAATAGGGGAAACAGAGTGAGGTGTATACACAAGGAAATTTTCTGTACTATTTTTGCAACTTTTCTGTAAGTCAAAAGAATTCTAAAATAAAAAATTTATTAAAAACAAAAAAAAAAGGTGTGTAAGATTTTCTTTCTGTTATATAGGTCTTGATAGATTTGGGGGAGGTTGGTGATGGAGAAATAGGAAAATATGACCCCAACACTAATCTTACCTTCAAAAAACATAAATTATTTGTGAAAAATGCCCTTGTCTCATACCCACAGCTTTTTGCCCTTTTGGATATTAGTGTTCTATTTTGTATTAAACTAAAGGTTTACATGATGGATGTATCCAATCGTGTGTAATATAGGCTAGAATTGTGATTCTACATAACTTAGATGGTACCTGATCACTTTTGTCCTGAGGACTCTCTTTACTTCTGGAATGTACAGACAGAATCCCCAGTCTATTGAGCTCTAACCTTTTTCTTAATAAGCTTTCTCCCCTCTCTTTTCTGTGTGTGTATATATGACTGAATAAGGACATCCTCCAATAGTTATATGAAAAAGTCTGCATAGGAAACAAATTTGTGGGACCTTGAATCTCTGAAAATGTCTCACTCAAGTGGTATTTTGATTGAGCCTGGAATTCTAAAGTGGAAATTATTTTCCTTCAGAATTTTGAAGGCAATGCTCCATTTACTTCTAGCTTCTGTGCTCTCTCAAGAAGTCTTATCTGATTTTCAATCTTCACTGTTTATATCTAATCTGTTTTCTCCCTTTGGAAATGTTGGGAATCTTCTCATTGTCCTCTGAGTTCTAAAGCTTCATATTTATAAGCCTATTATAAGAGTATTTTTATTAATTATACTGGGCCTTTTCGATGTGGAAACTAGTTCTCTTAATTTAATTTTGGAAATTTTTCATAGTGATTTCTATCTCTCTGTTTTCCCTGTCATTCTATTATTCAGGTGTTGGGTCTCCTGTATTTCTCTAATTTTCTTATGACTACTTTTATATTTTCTATTTGTCTTTTGATATAATTTTGAGTTTTTCAGTTTCTTTTTTAATTCATTTTTGAATTTCTCATTTCTGTTTTTATCCAAGAATTTTTTGTACATTTTTCTGAATATTTCTTTTTAATAGTCTCCTGTTTTATAGACATAGTATCATCTCTTATTTTTCTAAAAATTTTAATGACAGCTTTTTAAAAAGTATTTATCTCTCTTCTACAGTCTTCGTTTCTTCCAAGTTGCAACTTACTTGTTACTTTCTTTTGGTTTATTTTGGACTTCATCTTTTAGGTTGGAGATTTTTTTCAGACATCTAAAGATTCTTACCTGCTTAATGATTAAGAATGAATCACTTAAAAACTCAGTGAACTTTCTATGATTAGCCTGGAAACCTTTATGACAGTAGGTCTCTCTGTAGAGTGGTTGGGCTGCTCTATTTATGGGAACTCCCACTTCCCATTAGTATTTTTAGGTAATTTTTCTTGGCGGGGTCCGATTTCCAAAGAAGGTACTTTATCAGCTCCTGTCTGTGTGGTAGAGCCTCACTGTTTGTTTTCTGGGAGCCAAGTTGATATGTATACATATTTTACTTAATCCTCTTCCTTGTAATATAGTGTCCACACCATTAACCCCCAGTTCAGAAGCCCTCTTTTTTAGCTTTACTGTAAGGGAGTCCGGTCCCAGTTCTCTGCAAGGTAGAAGAAAGGTCCAGTTACAACCTTCTACTGTTCCTCCTGCTTTCAGTTTCATCTTTATACACATTTCATAAATATCTCAGGCCATTAACCCTGAGGCTTTAGAGATTCAGTTGTATAAATCATGCTGGGTTTTTTTTTCTTCTTCTTTCCCTGCCTTAGGACTCAAATTTCTTTGGTTTACTAGGTGAGATACCTTCTTCCCAGCTTCCAATATTTTGTTGTTGTCATCTCTCATCTCATTATCTTTCTTTGGGACTTTACGCCTCTTGAAAAAAAAAAATCTTCCTGTTTAGTTTGTGTTTGTTTTGGTAAGAGTGTCAGAGGAAGTATGTACATTTAACTGGTCATTTTAAGGTTGGAGTTTAGCAGAACTTTATTGAGCACCTGCTCTGGACTAGACTGTGCTGAGAACAGTGAGGAATATACAGATATTCTCTTGGGTCATGTAACTGAGTCATTGTCAGATCTCAGTTTTGACTTGAAATCTAGAATTGACCCTAGAAAGGACTAATTAATTTAAGATGCTTATTTATCCATGATTGAGAGCCAATTAAAGGAAGAAAGAAGCAAATTGATGTAATAATTGTGCCAGTTTAGAATGAACAAAAAAATTTTTACATAGATACCTTATGGACTGAGATTTCTATACATTGTAGTATTTTTTTCTTCTTTTATTTCTCTGTTAGGTCAAAGAAATTAATGAAGAAGGTGGGAGAAAAAAAATGACATTTTTTCCTGCTGAGCATGTGCAAGACAATCTTAGAAAAATAACTCCTCTTTAAAGGGTCTTGAAGTTCCCCAGGATTCAAATATATTAAAGTGAATGTCACACATTCAGATGTCTATAGGAAACACATGGGTATTAATATTGGGCAACATTAAAGAGAAACAATAGGGCATGATAATAATCATGGCAAAAGGCCTTTGGCCTCAGTGTTGAGGGAACTATAGGAAGCAGTAGGAACTGTGGAGAACAGTTAAGGAGAATTCCTTATTTAAGTGAGTTCTTGCTGCAGAAATCACCCTGTTGTTGCCTATTGAAAATGAATAATTTAAGTTGTCCACATAAACCAGAAATCTGGTTTTATGTTTTATATTAAATTAAAAATAATTTATATTTTAATATAAATTATTTAATGAGATATTATAAAATGAAGTATTAAAATGAGACAGTAATATATAAATGTGAAATAGGCCAATTAAAGTTTTTAAACATTAACAAACAGTTTTTTAAAATTTTAAATATTATAAAAAGAAAATATATTTGTGAACCAAACTGAGTTGGGGGTCTTCAATTTATAACCTGTGCTAGAGTCTTCCATTTGCCCTTGGTCCATTTTTCAAGATTACATAGGATCATTCATAATTTTAATGGCAAATATAATCCTAATTTCTGGGGAATAATAAACATTTCAAGATGTGAAAAAAGGAAGATTTAGATTTACTAAAAATATGAGTCTAGAAATCCTGTACTCTTTTTGCCATGGAGTAACACTATTTTCTCATATAGAGTTGAGCCAACTCCTCAAAACCAACCTGCATTTGCAAAATTCTGATCAAAATGGATCCTGTCATACTACCTAGCTGCTATAAAGAGTAAAGAAGCTCCCTATCCAATGATAGAAAACGATACATTTTTAAGTAAAAAGAAGAAAAGAAAAGAGAGAGAGAGAGGAAGGAAGGAAGGAAGGAAGGAAGGAAGGAAGGAAGGAAGGAAGGAAGGAAGGAAGGAAGGAAGAGAACAATATGTCTAATATGATATATTTTGTCTTAAAACAGAGGAAAATAGAGGCATGTTTTATAGATGCTTATATCTGAGTGAAGAAAATCAGTTAGGTTACATAAAAAATTTAAGAATGATTGTTAACCTATGAGGTAGAAACTGGGCAGATGGGACAATCTGGAGAGAAGGCTTTTGTTATATATCTTTTTCTTCAGGTATGTTATAAATTTTTTGAAAACTTAAATTTAAAAATATATTCTGTTTTAATCACAAATTCATATTCAACTAACATAATTTTGAAAAGAGTAATGTATTGGCTTATGTACCTAAAGAGGCCAGCGGCAAGGCAGTTTGAAAGGCATGGCTGGATAAATCAGAACTTTTTTTTACTTTTGTTCTATGTCTCTCTTAAGTCTCAGCTCCTGCGTGTTGGCTACATATCTCTTGCAGCAGATGGCTGCCCCGCATTGTTCAGGAAAACTGGACACAAGATGCATGAGTCATAGCCTTGTATTATTCTGATAGCTTCCCAAAGGGGAAGAGAAAACACTTTTTCTTCTCTGACAGTGAATGGTCAAGAACTCTGGACCAACTTGAGTCGCATATCCTTCTTGATATCTGAACTTTATAGTGATCAGAAAGTAGAATGCTTTGGTTGGTCAGGCCTAGGTCACACGGAGATGGTGAGGTTGCCCTCTCTTGTACAGCCTAGCAAGGGAAGGAATATTATAGACAATAAATACCTATTATAGAGCCAGATGTGCTTTAAACCAGAACAAACCTAAATTCCTGTGGCTCAGATCTTTATATCTTTATTCCTGCAGACTGCAAGATGCTAGGAACATGGAGAATGACCAAAGTTATATAAAAATACGTTCCCCCTTTTTGTGGGCTTTGAAGTTGAAACTGGAATACACCTTTCTCTAAGACCCTACTCAATTAAAGCTGCTGCTACAAATTGGAAAACATTTCAAGCCCTTCCCCTCACAAACTGTTTTTCCTTCTTGGTACTAATAGTTTTTGAAACTAAATTTAAATAATGAGACAAAGGAAGATGTTTACTGAAATAATTAGTAATACAAGAAGCTCAGATTTCAGAGGTGCTGAATTAACCACCACAAAACTGCCAAATTTTTAGAAAATTAAAACCTCAGCTAACCTCATTAAAAGCCATATAACCGGATGACTGAAGGTGAAGGGTGTCCAGCTAGCAAGTTACCTAACTCATGTATTTTGCATCTTTTTCAGAACCTTGGGAGAACTCATTTGCTTCAGAAGACTGCAGTGCACTCACATGTATAGCTGCACACTATGCATTGTGAGAGGAAGCAGGTGAGCTAAGTCACTTGATATCCTTGAAATACCAGTTTGCTCATCTGTAAATGGAGATAATCAATTTGTTTTGCAGAATTATTGGGAGCTATGAGTGCTCTCTTGCCGCTAAAACAAATTGCCACAACCTTACTGGCTTAAAAAAACACAAATTTATTATCTACGGCTCCAATGTCCAGAAGTCCAACATGTGTTGGCAAGGCTGCATTCTTTCTGGAGTTTCTAAAGGGATAATTCATTTTCATGCCATTTCCAGCTTCTAGAGACTGTCCACATGTCACATCTTGCAGCCCCATCACTCTGACTTCTGCTTTCTTAGTCATAGCTTCTCTTCTGACTCTGACCCTCTTGCCCCACTCTAACGATCCTTGTGATTGCATTGACCTACCCAGAGAATCCATGATCATCTTCCCATATTAAGACCCTTAACTTAATCACATCTGAAAGTAGCTTTTGCTTTAGAAGGTAACATACTTATAGATTTTAGAGATTAGGACATGGACATTTTCAGAGGCCATTCCTCTGCTTGCTACAGTAGTATAACGTGAAATAATACCTGTGAAGTTCTTAGTGTTATGCTTGCCACATAATAGATACTTGACCAATGTCAATTTTCAGTTGATAAGTTTTAACAATTCAGACATTTAACGATACATCCTGTCCAGCCTTAAATTATTACATGTTTAATATCCTAATGGGGGTAGAATAGATAATGCTATATTCTCAAATCTGCCAACCTTTTTTTTTTCTTTCTTTACTTTCATGAGCTCTGTGTACTGAACTTAGAAGACACTTTCTGTCTAAAAGCACAGGACAGTCCTTGGAAGGAAGGAACTATTTTAAACATCAAAATAGTCAACATTCGAGTTCTCTTCAGTTACATTTTAATGGAGACGAAATGTAATACATAGGTTGTGGAGAATTTTCAGAGAATACATCTAAAGAAAGAAAAAGATTAAGGTTTCACAGACCTCAGTGAGAAAAATTAACACCCATGATACCCAAAGGGCTCAATCTTTGCAGTAATGAAGTTTAAATTTGGTATGATGGGCCATCCCTTATATGTGTTCTTTGTGGTTAATAATAGTCTTTGTTTAGTAGTCACTCTCTTAGAAGGGAATGCTAATGTAATACTGACTGAGTTTGCTGCTGCTGGGTGGGAATTATCAATAAGTCATAAATAAACTACCACCATATAAGAAAGACAATAAGATTATATATACTCCTACTACTTCCAATTACAGTAAGAGCAACAATTACAAGGTTGTACTCCTACAGCCACCCTAGGGAGAAAATGAGAGGAAAATGTTCCATTAGCTTAATGAAGAGAGCACAGCAGAGCCACAGTCAAATTTTCTCACTATTAGCACCTATGGTGTGCCCTAGCACATGAGGGAAGCTTGAGATGCAGGGTAACAATTAAACTTTCTGACAATTAGCCCCTACAACGTATGTTCCCTGAACCCAAAGGAGACATTTTAAAGAATCACATTTACATTTTTCTCACCTTTTCCCTATGAAATTTGAGTGAGTCAGTTGCTTGTGGAAATACAGGGAGTCAGGACTGAAAGTTTATTTTACAGATGACTACAAAGCATTATTGGCAGGCTTTCTAGAGAGCATGCATCAACTGAATAGCACCTTCTGTAAAAGGAAGGGTTAAGAAAGATGAAAGCAGGGAAATAGTCACACCAACCTAATTAGGGAAAAGATGAACTGGATTAATGTGAGTCATTAGCTTTAGTGTACTTATGCTAGGAAGGAGACCACAAGAGAAAAAAAATAATAGATGTGAGGGCTCTCACTCCAACTGCCAAAGAATGAGGTTTGCCTTCAGGAAGGCATTGTATGAGAGAGAGGAAATGTCCCAAGATTGGCTGTCCTGTGCTCATATTCTGATGCCACCACTTAACCTTGTCAAACTCCAGTTTTCCTCTTCTGCAAGATGGAGGTACCAAACCTTCATGGGTTATTGGGAGGATTAATGAGAAAATGCCCAAGGATTAATTGATGAATGGTAAGTGCTTAACAAATGTTTGTTATTATTATCTATGCTCAGAATCAGCTTAGAATACTATGCATTTGTGTGGTGTAAGTAAATATTTGTGTGATAATGAATAATCTCAAAATTTCATTCTGGAAACCAGAATTTAAATTTCACTTGGGTGGTAGAGAGTGAGCAGTCACTTAATTTCATCTTCATTTAAGAAGTACAATTTGTATAATTTGAAGATGTTGTCTGAATTGTTCTACAAATTATCTATAAGTATATGGATAAATGTAGGCAAATAATGATCTTTCCAACCATTATTCAGAACACAAGGAGCTTTTGCTTGATCCAACTTCATCCAATGAAGCAAAATACTATTGATCTTGATCACACCAGTCCACAACTACTATTGCTTCCCATTCCCACATGGAGTTGCTTTTGAAAAGCGGGTGCTCTACTACTGTCCAGCAGGCCACGCCTATGATACAAGGAGGCCTTTATGGGCCTGTCAAAGCAGTTCTTAGATAAAGGCCAACTCTTCTTCCTTGGAGCTCACTTTGACCAAAGATGCAGCTCTAGGTTGTGCCTCTTTCTGTGTTATACCCCATGTTCTCCAGGGTACCAGTCAATCTACAACCCACTGGTCAACCCAAAACCCTCTCTTACCACCCTTCCCTGGAGTTTGCAATTCCAGGAACTGGGCAACTTCGCAGTTTAAACCTTCAAAACACTCTCAGAAGAGCTTCTTGTTTTGCAAATATCCAACCTCTGACTTCTGGTAAATTACTGATAGATGGAAAAAAAAAAAGGCAAGTCCAATACTAGATTATCTTGTCTTATTGAGAAAGAATATTCCCCTAGGATACAGTGTTTCAAGCATTATTATCCTAAGTGTTTGCGGATTTTGCTGGTGTGTCATAAATTAGTTTGCAACTGCAATTAGGCTTTATATGTTTTGTAATATTACCACAGTTGTTATCAAGATATGAGTATGAGAGGTAGAAGTACTTCTCCATTGCACCTTCACTTGTCCTGTGACACCTTGTGACAAGCAAAGACCGGGTCAGTTCTCTTTCCTGAATGATGTAGATGCTACTTTCCACAGCACTTGTTGCTTGGTGCTCTTTTCTTGTTTACCAGCAGGCTCACTCTTACCCCCATCCCACCCCCACTGCTGTTTCTGTGACCATTATGTAAAAAATTTGTATCCACTTTCACCCCTAAAATTCTTTATTCTTCTTCTTTCCCTTCTTTATCTTTTTTTTTTTAAACTCCAAAAAATTTATCACTACCTGACAGACTACACCTTTTATTGTTGTGACTTTGTTAAATTAACATTTGTTCAGTAGAGCCCCAGGTGTAAGATGGTGACCATGGTGAGTGGAAGATTCAACAAAACACAGGGAAAGTGAAATAGAGAAATTATTACTCATGAGTCCTGGAAGAGGTACATGGAATGCCTTGAGAGGCCATGAGGGAGATCAAGGCAGGGTACAGGCAGTGAACAGTGGGGTCAGGAGCCCAAGCCTTTATTAAGGTCCACTAGTAAAGTTCTTTGGGATTCCCAGGCCAAAGCCTGATTAGACAATTCAAAGCAAAAAGAGTGGGGTTTTGGAAGCTCCATGGGGGTCTTATCACAAGGGTAATTGAGAGAGTCATATCAATAATTTAGATTTACTGGTGACTCCCTGGGCTTTTAGCTAAGGCATGTATTTGAGAGAGGGGCTAGTGTCAGTTCAAGGCCTCTGCAGGCAGCTGGCCACGCAAAATGGATGCCACAGCAACTATACTATGGAGCAGTTTCGCTAAAATCTCAATATTTATTTTGTCTTTATTTTCTATCTCCCTTTGGTATAAGTTCCATGAGAACAGGGAGTTTTGTTTTAATTTTTTTGCTGAATCCTCAATATCTAGATTAATATCAAACATAGTAGCTGCTTAATAAATAGGTGTTGAATTAAAGAAGAATCTGTGGGTGAAATTTAGCAAAAATTTTTTTGTGTGTATGACCTAACCAATTCTGTAAGGGAAGGATTTTTCTATCTCCACAACCAGAAGCCCTTCTTAACTAGAAGCCCTGCAATCACTGTCACCACCATCACTTTTTCCAATGGTTAATAATTTGTCTCCTCTCTTTTCCAAAATTACATAGTTACAAATGTTAAACTTGGTTTATATAACATTTGATTTATATATACATACAATAGGAGCAAAGAAGGTGAAACAGACCTTGGAAATCATTCAACCACCTTGCCTTGTTCCTATTTTTTTTTTTTAAGGTAGGAATATTGACAATAAATAATGGAGTTGTGATTGCATAGCTGCCAGCTCTGCCTGAATCTGAAGGTTTTTTATTTTCATTTTAAGATAGAAAAGTCTTGTGACTTTATACAAAATTTTGAAAACTTGTCCTCATCAAAATAGCACTCTTATAAGTTCACCAGCCCTAATTCCCCATTTGGAATCACAAGGTAATCGTTTGGGCTAAGTCACTTAGCAGAGTGGGCCACATGAATAGAATGAGTAAGGAGTCATTGATGTGATATAATTTGAAAGGTAGTATGGAATCTCTATAATTCAGAATACAGAACACTCCCAATGTCAGAAATTGCACCACTGGCCTTTGTGTAAAGCTTTATTCACTCTGCAATCTTATTTGAAAAGCAAATCCACTGATGGTGGGACACACAGGTTCGTAACACTTTAGTGGAAACATAGCAACTTCAAAGTGATCCCCAAAATCTGTGACCATGGGAGCACCGAGGACAAGGGAGGGAACAGAGTGGAAACTAGGATTGTGCTCAAATATAAAGCAAAAATGCTGAGGGGCAACTGCTCACTTAAAGCCAGCTCTGAGTTTCCTCTCCAGTTAAATTGGTTAAAAAAAAAAAAAAAGGCCTTTATTGTGTTAATAGTGGGATGTGATGCAGAATTTACCATGTATAACAGCACTGGGATGCAGTGACACAGTTATTTTAAAATTGTTACTTTTACTAATAAATAGCACCCTTGGATCTCCTAAGTGAATATTAATGAATATGTAAAGAAAATATTAATGAATATGTAAAATATTGATAAAATATTAAGATTGATGAGGTACATCTCTGGGCATTTTCTGCCATTGATGTATCTGGCCCATAACAAAGCAGGTTTTGTGGGTAGAGATGAAATTAGAGTATGCAGGGATGTGTGGAGGGCAGAATAGTCTCCCCCTGATACAAGTAATAAGGAGATACAATTTCTGTAGAGGAGCTAAACAGGAATGAAACTGACCCAAAGTTGGTCTGTTTTTTATTATTGTCATGTGCCAACAATTCTAAATAATGCCAGCGATGAAACAATCCTTCCCCAAACTACCAGTCTAAATTCAAAGCAATTACTATGGTATTGTTGAGTTGAATTAAAATATATGAAAGCTTCAAATTAGTACATGTCGATAACATCGTTTCACAAACCTTGCGTCCTGCACTTAAGTTAAGTTTGGGAATTCCCAGGTATATCGCTGGCCTGAACATGTGGGTTTGGCTGCACCCATTCCTTTCCAGTGTGTTAACCATTGAGAATTGTTGAAGCTTGCTTTGAAGGTAATTTCTATCTCCACAGTTTGTGACACTATGTAATCCTGTGTTTAAACAGTATGTTTGAAATTAGCAATTTAGCACAATGATTTGAAAAATGAAGAAATAGAAATAGAATTTGAATTACTTCAATTTGGCCGTTCTGGGCAGTATTTATTACAATAGTGAAACAGCATGCTAACTCTGAGGTGTAATGTTTTTGTTTGTTTATTTCAACATCAAATTTTTTATGAAATTTGAATACTTATTTTTTATTGTTAATCTTTTGTTTTAAACTAAATCATAACTCAAGAAAATAGAATGTTCCAGCTGTGGTATGATTTAGTTGTCTAAACTATACCTTTTGCAGATATTTTGGTTTTATTAATATTTACTTATTGGTTACTGTAATGTTGTTATGCATTACTGTGACAGGCCAATAAGTAGTAATAAATTTGTCCCATTATCAAGATACATTAATGTAACTGTAAAGTATTAGTATATTATTATTTATTTGTTCTGTAATAAGGTATTTCATTTTGTGATTTTTATTGGCATGGTTATATGATATATAGGTATATATAGTGCATGTACCTATATATGTGTGTCTATATATATACACATATATATACACATATATATATCTACATATATATATAGATACACACATACATGCACACATTTAGTAAAAGACAATTCTCACTATGTGCACTTTTTTTCTGGACATTATTCTTAATCCTTTCATGATTATTATTGAAAATAATTTTATTATAATGGTGTTAAAAAACAGTCCACTCTTGATGGCGAATACTCTAGGTATGCCACCAAAACATACACTGCTAATACACTGAGATCTACTAGAATCTCTAGTAACTAATTGCAGCTTTGCCAACATACTTGTTCTTTGGTTGATTTTTCTAGCAATTATTATGCCAGCAATGGGCTATAAAAGAATAATTTGAGTATCATCTTTATTTCTATCAGCAGATAAGAATTCTTATTATTGTAATTATTTTGTCTTTACTGGTTAAATTAACATTCAGCTACTGGAGTTGCTGTGCAATATATGATATTATTTTACCTACTGTGTGTTCAAAGAAGCCCTACCACAATAACAGCATGCTAGCATGCAAAGCCTAATAACAAATAGGTAAATACACGTCTTTTGTGGATTAAAAAGGGGTAATTATGTCAGCCTTACTGAATTTGTGGGTGAATAGCTAAAAATAATAGAAGTAAAAATGTCAGGAGATATTTAACATTAAATACAAATAATTATAATATTGTCACAAGTATGAGAATTCCCTTTAAAACATTTTTTAAAGTTTTTCTTGATAGAGTATCCAAATTAGAATATAAAAATACAATCACAAACACTCTTTTATTTTTTCTTCATTTTAAGAAGTTGCAGGCCTGTCTACTACAGGTACAATTGCTATAATTTTCTTGTCAGAACAGATTTTTGCTATAAAGGACCCTCAAATTATTATTTTTATTTTAAAAATTTATCTTTATGCTTTATACAAACAGAATCCAAATAAATCCTGATATTAAAAATATTTTGGCTTCCTGGAAACATGTAGGATTATGCTGTATGATGTGTGCTTATTATTGAGGTTCACCTGAAAACAAACACATCAGAACTTGCAGCCAAGCTTCCAAGTATTCTCTTTGGTTAACCACACATTTACTCCACGACTGTTGTTGTGCCAAATCTTTCTGGGAATTCCTTTCTCTTTGTGAATGACCTTCAAACTATGTGGCAGGGTCTTCCAAATGTTTGATTTCTTAAAACTGAGCCCATGAACGTAAAACAATAGATTGAGCTAGATAAAGTGGTTTTTATTTAAAAAGAAGAGGCAATCATAAGGTTCATTTTTCTTCTGTAGTTTGTAAATTAGCTTTGAAGTCTTTTATAAAGAAGAGTCCCTTAAATATTTTCTAGCCAGGATGGTTTCACTGAGAATCATCTCTAGAGGAGACTAATTTGAAAGACAATACATATTTGATTACATGAATTGGTAGAGTTGTTAATGAAGTTAGTCTCATTTTTATTTTTTTTAAAAATAGTCAAATGGATTCTAATGGTTGTTGATGTAAAGCAATGGTTGGTAGCATAACTAAATTAGCTGTGTTTGAGCAAGAATGCAATGCTTAAAGTTAGAAGTCATCAGGGAACTGTTTGACTCAATCAGTTTCAGGATCATATTAAATTTTCTCTAATCTTTTTCTCTTAAGTTTTGCTTAGAACATTATCAGTGGTGCATTAATAACACTAGTTTACACATATTTTTAATCTTATTCCAAAAGTGATTTGAGGAAACTAACAATAAAACATATAGTAGTATAACATTAACAAAGGTCAATGTAATAAGATAGGGTAATACAATAGGTTATGATAAGATAAAAAACAAATAAATTGAAACAAAGGGAAAATAGAGAATAGTAAAATAAACACAATACAAAGAGAATAACCAAAAATGAATATGAAAAGCTCTGGAAAAGGTCAAATAAAGGTCAAAATTTCAACTCTCAGCTTTTAGTTCCCAGAGCAGAGAGGAATATTATCCGTTACAAGAATATATATATGTATGAGTTCATTTTGTCTCTCTGTGTATATCTGTAAGGAGAAGCAGTGGGACTAGTTAGCATAACGATGAAAAATCTAAATGTGAATTTGTAATTAATATGAACATTTAATTTCTCTATTGGAGTAAATGTGTGGATTTAATATTTCCCCCCTATTTTACTAACACATTACAAAAAAAATGGAATGTAAATAATTGAGACCTACTTCCAGTTCATAAGTCATTAAGAAAATAGAAACAGCCGACATCATTATTCGAGCAAGTGTCCAAGGAAATGAAGGCGCAACGCCTACCTCCCATTCACTTTATATGTGCTATGTCAGTTAATTCATACGGCAATCTTATGAAGTAAGATTTCTGTTTTTACAAATTAGGACCCTGGGCCCAAGGTTTACTTAAACAGAGGTAGCGTTTGAACTGTGTCTGCCAAAACCACAGTCTATTCTCCACTGACGACATTGCTTGTTAACCCCTCCAAGGGCTTTACTGAAGAACTGTCTTAAGTAGCATAATGAAGTTATTATCCCTATTTCAAATTCCCTAAGCATCGCTCTTTGATTTTCAAAAAGCCCAAGATAACCTTTGTGCACTCATTTGAGATTCAACCCTTTTATTATCCATCTAATAATTGAACTATTATTTACTCGATATTTTTCTTTACATGTATTCATTCTTAATTTAAATTTAAGTAGAAAATTCTGTCACTATATCATATTTAAAATATTAAACCAGTGCTTTTTTGCTAGAAATAAAATGAAACATAAAGAGAAATAACTATTGATGTAAGTCAGTGCAACCTGTAGAAAGCGCTGAGGCATCAGCAACTGGGCATGCGCCATGAGAAGTTAGGAAGCTCCTCCCTTCTTGGTTGTAGGGCGTGGTCTTCAGCAGGAATTTTCTGAGGGTCAGAGAGGCTCAGCCCTGGGGAAGACGAAGTAATATGCCCTCTGTTATTAGAAAACTGCAGCTGCAGCTTTGAGTACTTTACTAAATAAAGCCAATTTTGGCAAAAGAGCTGGTAGAATAAAACAAAACAAAATGTCCTTATTCTATGAGTAGAGAACAAATCATTTTCAACTCTTTTTACCATTATTAAGACTTAAGATTCCTTGTTCCGAAACTTCAGATTTCTAGGAAGCTGTTTGACTACTTAAATATTGTTATATTAAATGAATAAATAAAGCAATCTGTAATTTAATGGTGTCAAGTAAATCAATATTTTTCTATTATTTTTAGAAAAAATATTTCAAGAAAATTCAAGAGATAACAGCTGGTACTTAAAGCATTTCTATATCTTTCAGACAGTAAATTCTGGGAAAGCAAGCACTTAATCTTTACATTTCTTCCTAGAGCCTATACAGTATACTGCATAATAAACGTGTCAGAACATTCTGAATGTGTTCATTTCCTTACTGGACATCAAAACTCAGGTTTAATCAGTGGTTTATCTTATGAAGAAATGACTTCTACTTCTAGCAAATAGTTATGAAAGATGCAGACCATATCTTCAATATAAAGAAAAGCCTTACAGAAGTTAATTAAGTTCTATTAATAGTTTGTGAGTTATTAATGCATTTGTTCAATGTTCCTGTGGATGAATTTCATTTTTGTTCAATCCCGCTTTTGGCAGAATATCACTATTTTTTTCAAACCTTCTGCGAATTATGAGTAAATGTCTTTCCATGAATAATGAATTGTTAAACTTTAACAAACTTTTATAAAACGCTTACATCCACTCAACTCTTCAGACATTTTATTAGCTCCCAGGACCCATTCAAGCAACAGAGTAGGCATTTTTGCAATATAATATACAGCTGAACATTTAAAACAAATCTGAAAGGGATAATTTATATAATTTTGATAACCTGAATGCATAACTAATTACAGACAGAACATGAAAAGGCCCATTCTTAAACTTTGATATAGAAGGGAATGGATATTGGTTGAATATTGGTTGAACTTGGTATCATTCAATACTCACAATAACCGTATGAAGCTAGAAGTGACGACCAGAGAGGTTAACTAATTTTTCTTGAGCCTCCTAGCTCATAAATAGCAGAGCTGGTATTTGAAACAAGGCCTGTATGACTTCAAAGACTGCATATTTCCTTTATACCACTCTGTCTATGGTTAATGGAGTCTCCCACATTATAATGGAAATGTTCAAAATAGTCACTTAAAATTCTTGGACACTGGTAACTTGTTTTATCAGTATATGAGAATCACTGAAAGCTGTGGCTTATAGAGTGAGGGGAGTTGTTTCAGGTCATATTATACTGACCAAAGTCAGGATTGACTCTGCTGAATAGTGAGGAGCTAACAAAGCTATTGTAGAGTGAGTTCCAGAAGGGAATTTATAAGATGGGAGTGCCAAATGCTTTAAGGTTCACTGAAGCATAACTGCAAAGAATGTGCCCTATGATGGGCAGCAACTGCAGGCCTCAGCTGTTGCTAGTCTGACAGGCTGAGCCAAAGCTATCTATGCAGTGTGTCTGAAGAGCAGTGTCATAAATAGTGACAAATTCTCTGAATAGTGCCAGGGATATCACAGGGTTGAAATCACCTGTGCTGAATGTGGACTGAACCACTGTTTGCACCATAGACTTTTTATACACACATGCAAAACAATCACTCAAACATCATTGATTTGTTTTAGGTGGGAGAACAACCTTCTTTCTTATGTATTTAACATTTTGCTACTTTATTGAATCAAGACTAAACTGCTTTTGTGTTTCTGGTGGCATTGGGAATACAAAGTTGAGAAGATGAATGTCATTGTCTTCAAAAAGTTAAAAATGTTGATGTAGGAGGTAGGGGGAAAGATTTGCAAACTCATATGAAACCAATGCTCTAGAACTTGTATTTTTCATTTTATACACACATGTATGTGCACATATATACATATTCAACTGAAACAAGGCTAAGAATGTATTCTAAGGTAGAAGTTCCATATGTGAACTATCTTAAACAAAAATTTAGCTTATCAATTGACTCAGTATAATACATATTAGCATACTACTAAAGTACCTGACAATTCTTTACATACTTTCCTCATAATCCTATTTATATATACTTCATATTTTCTTCATTGATAATGCAGAGGAAAATCTCATACACATGTAAACATGCATTCAAAGTGAGCAAGGAAGAGAGTTAGAAGGGGGAGACAGTTGGGAGTATATGTTTAGTATGTAGGAGTGCTTTCATATTTGTGTGTATATTAGGCTAGAAATTAATTACTTTCTTTAGAAATTTATATTTATTTATATATTCAAAGTTAAACATTTGGAAGCAAAAAATATTCCCTTGCGTACATATTCTTACCATATTAGATGCTCACGTTTCTGAGATTCTGCTTGTCAGATAGACCTATAGTGATAGATGTTGCCCTTCTTTCTTTTGGCTAATGAACTTTAACCATCACCTATTGCGACAATTTCTGTATTAACAATGTAGTCTCCCGTATTACAATGCTAATAAATTGCCAGAGTTATACCATTCAAAATCATTTTTTTGTCTTTTTGTCTAGTTCTGGAGTGGCATATAATAGCACAATAAAAGTTTAATATCAAAGTTTTTATTGACAAATTAAGCTGTTTCAACTAGATTACTCAGCAGTTTCTAATTCCAAATCATACCTTATGTTTAATTGTTTAGGCCCTTAATATTAAATGGCACTTACTATTTTAATATATATAAGGGAAATACATATTATGGGCATGAAGCCGCTAATATTTTCATTAGTTAGAAAGCCCTCTTGCTACTGTTAATTAGCAAGCTATAAGTATTACTAACCACCTCTGGTTACTTCTTAGCAAAAAAAGAGTGCAAGTCTTAGCATTTACTTTTATTTTATATTCAAAACAAAATTTTTTTTTTAGATTATGAACAAAGATCAACGTTCCTTAGGAAAATGTTAACTATTCATTATATATATCTGTATATAGTCAATCATAACTTTAAAATAATGTTATCAATTCTTTTTGGACTTGAATAAATGTATGCTGCTGTTAATGTATTATAGAAATGATAAATAATAAAATATCTAGCTGAGGTTGTCAGGGGCCTATAGCATGGGCTAATAATCTTTGCTGTGACAAGTAAGATTTTTAGGCTGAAATGTGGAAGATGGACAACTTGTCCTATTGGTGAATCTAATAATAGTTCTTCAAAAATTAGTTAGTCCATAAGCAATTACTGAATACTGAATTGTATTCAATAACACCTGATAAGAGACTAAGAAATATGGTACTTTAAATCCTGTTAAATACTATGCTTCTCCCACTTCTAAAATATAAAGGTGGTTTTAATTGTCCATTTCAGACAGGTGAAAGCTAAAGTTCTTTCTGAATTTTTAATTATGGACTTTCACATTATTTTACTAGTACATGTAATACTTATTAAATTTTTAATGTCATTATTGGCATGCCTGTTTTCAATTGCCGTTTTATCTATTCTCAATTTAGTTTCTATGTAGTTCAAGATAATGATAGCTCACAAAAGCTCTCAATTATCAAATTATTTCTCAGATGAATATATAATCACAAACTCACTAGTAATTTCACAATTATTTTTTTGTTTGATTTTTAGCTTATCATTTCTTATGTTGTAGTTTCTAGGAGGAAAGTTACATAAAGCACTTGGGAATAATTGTAAGTTATATTCAAGCAAATGAGTCTTTTTTTATGGGATACATTTCCTAGAGACAAAAATCTTTAAAAGGGGAAGTATTAAGTCTGACACTTAAATATTCTGAAGATAGTTCAGAAACAAGTTATTTTTCTAGAATGTACAAATGACTTTTTATTATCACTCATGCACTGTAATAGTAGGGAGAACAGCAGGTTGAAGAGGCAACAAATATTCTTTGAACACTTCAATAAACACAATGTAAACATTCACTTTAATAATGTTTCCTTTGTTAATGCAAAACTGAGTGCATTTTTTCCTTGCCTCTGGCTGAGTAGCAACAGCAGAGTACTGAAAGAATTTTTCAACTGCAATTTGCTTGTTCTAATTTACTTTTCAAGGTTGATGATCAGGATCATTATGTTGCTTGCAAAAAAAAAATCTATTTCTATTAATTTGATCTAGTCACTCCTATTGTTCTCATCATGTTTAGTTCCCCTGGAAGCTTTAAATGAATCAGAAGTGCCACTGGTGCTCCAGTTCCATAGTTTTATATGCAGAAAATGAACTCTGATATCCTTTAGAAACTAATCTGTTATATCCATTGAGAAATATGGGTACATTGAAATGACTGACTCAGATGTAAAAACCTTGCCTTTTGCTCTTCAAATAGAAATATTCTTTTTAGTCAGTTGACCTATGCAACAATAATACCAAAGCATTATCTGTTCAATCCTAATTTTGTTTAAATTCTAAAAAGACTTGTTTTATAGCTTGAACATAATCATCACTCATCAACAAGATCAAGAAATAAAACTCTTATGCAATTTAACCATTTTACAAGATGCATATTGAAAAAGGCTTATTTCAAATGTATAACATTCTGAAAATGTTATGAGAAATGTTATTCTCCACAGCTTCAATACACTTCAAAATATGTTTTCCTTATCTCCTTTCTGTGAGGTACTGTGTATTAATTCTAATTTGTATAGTTCCAACAGTTAAAGAACCCCAGCTAAGTGTTTTGAAAAATTCAATGGTATTACATTCTTTACTCTAAACACAACTATAAAACAGGCAAGAAAAAGAAACTCTTCTTTCAATTGCTGGCAAATTAACAAAGTTAACATAAATAAAATAGGTCACATTTATGCTGGTTATGCTTCTAAAAGGGAAAAGTCACAGGGTTTAAAAATAAAGTCATTAATTATCTCTTTATAACCTGCAGAGGGCACTCAAGTCCCTTGAAGGAAAAAGTAAAAATTTTACGATAAAAATTTTCATTTTTATTATTAAAAATGCATTATCTAAACCAATTTTTAATATAAACTATCACTTAAAAAGAAGACATCTGAAGAAACACAGTTAGATTTTTAAATGTTTAATGGGTTATCAAAATATACAAATTTTCACATGTCCTACTGGAAAAACAATTCAACAGGTGGTTTCCATCCCAGGGCATCCGTCAATCTGTAAATGCTATACATCATACATTACCATCACATTGCCAACAACCAAGTAGATTAGCCAAGGCCTTAGAAAAATCAACCTGAACTTTAGAGTAACCTGCTTACAAGACAGTAAACTAGTAATACAGATAAGGCCTTGAATTGCTTCGTGCTATATATGGGCAATATTATTATACCCATAAAACAGTTGGTGAAAAAATTTAGAAGCTAGTTGAAAGGCTTCGGTTCATAATATTAATCATTTTGTAAAAGTGATCTCATGAGTTCTTTGGAAATTTTCATTTTAATGAACCTCTAAAATACTATTGTATTTTGGGGGAAGATATTCGAATATTTGTCTTTATTCTTCTTCCTCTGACATGATACTAAATATTTAATAGAGAAATCCACCAAGTCACACTCACTAACATATATACACTACATAAATATATATACATTTTATATAGATTCTTTCTCTGATGGCATATTTCAAAAATATGTGGCAACATTTTATTAACTAAATATTTACTGAATAGGGTAGTGAGTTGTTAACAATACTAGTTTCTTAGCAACATAGGCAGAGAATCCTCTTATATTTTCTCTGAACCTCAATTTTACTATGGTTAAGTAACTTGCTATCAAATTATATATATATATATATATATATATATATATATATATATATATGCTCAACCAGATTTCTAAATTGAAACTAGAGAGACTGGTTTGGTAACATGGTAAGTTAGACATGCACTTGAGGTATTGTTTCAACTTAGAAATTAGGCCACAAAAAGTTTGAGCCAAAAAAAAGTGTAATTATATAAATACAGAGCTTGTGTTACAAACTGCTACTACAACGAACAATTATAAATCATTTAAAAATGCTTTGTCTATAATAGTAATTTAACTTAAAAACAAATTTTGTTACAAAGCAGTTTCTTAAGGATCTTGAAACATTTGAGAAATAGATCCCCCCAAATTTGATATTTTAAAAGATAAATATTGACATTGATATTGATGTTTCTAAAAGTGAATGTTTTTGAGAAAGCTAGCATAAAACATATCTTAAAAATTTATTCTTATTGTGCAAAATTCCATAGAATATTTCAAAGTTTAAAGCTGTAGAAGAAGCGGTATCCAGTTAAATGAAAAAAAAAGGGAGAAAAAACCAAACAATACTGTGAAAATGGTTATTTTGAGACTGTAATTAGAAAGTATTTTTTTAATGGCCTCATTTACCTTTATAAAATATCTTCATTCTGAAAATGAATGCAATTATTCTTATGATGGGAACTTAAGTTCTTTTCCTCAAAAAAAGATGAAGTCAACAAATAAATCTTTGAAATCAGAAGTCTTCAGTAATTGTGTATTGTGTTTTCCCTAACTGGATTTCTTTACCACATAGCATGACATTTTTTTAAAGGCGGGGGAGGGGGGTTGTCGGGGTGGGGGTTCAAAGAAACCATGCAGTTTAATAAAATAGAAGCATCTTCTTAATTTAAGTTGGTAGCCACCACTTTGATTTTTGGGTTATTTCAGAGCCAATAAGTATATACCCTAGTACTTACTACCTGAAACAAAACTAGACGAAATACTTAAAATGTAGTCTTTTTGTTTCTTCTTCCTTCAAAGCCTATGTTTCCTAAAATCATTGTTAGGCAAAGCAAAAAAATGTTTGTTCTATTACATAAGAAATAAACTTCATTTGGTATTCAATTGACTTTCTAACTTAGCAGACAAGACTTTACATCTTCAAATACTGAAAATAAATTGCATTCTTGGCCCTTGCTTTAAAAGGTTAGAGAGAATAAACGCACACCCTGGTAGTGTTCTAGTGATCTCCCTAATCTCAGTTGCACTTTGTCAGAACGAGGTAACTGGTAGTTAAGTGAAATACCCTAGATCAAAGGGGGATTAATCACCAACTGAATCCTTGCTGAATAAACCTGTCATTCAAGAAAATTATTTCCACTGAACTTAGCAGAGGATTGAAGGTATTTGCATAACAGGGACCAACGTACTTCAGCCAGGTTAAAAGGTTCAGAATTCATCCCATGTTTAGCTTTTTGCCTCCTTTTCCTTTCACCAGCCTGGTACAATGGTTTTTAATCTGATAATACAGCTAACTATCTAAATGATGTCAGAACAGGAAAGTATTGCAAAGTTTGGATGAGGGATGGATCAATTTCACTTTCAGTAACTCCTAAATCTGATTTGTTGGAATTTAAGATGTAATCCTAAAAAAGTCCCTTAAACCTGAGGACTGTTTATTAACATCCCTTTTCTGACCTTTGTCTTAGAAACAACCGTTCTGCTGTGGCAGCCATCCCGAAGATGCTCTGGATGAAAACTCAACCTACCTACCTCCTAGGGGTGGTGCAGGAGTTTATGAATATCTATAAAAAGTCGTCTGAAATACTATAATAAAAATAAATTTTAAAAAATTTAGTTGTTATTATGTAGAAAATTGTGCTTTGAAAGATCTTAACACATACAGTATAAAATCAATAATTTTAACTAATTAGAAATACTGAATTGTGTAAAACAGTTAAATTTTGAGGCAGACTAATGTTTAGTCAAAAAAAAATTTTGAACAAATAATCTTCCAAGGTTATTTACTTCAAACCTGACATTGGAATCCATTATTTATGAAGTAAAAAATGCCCACCACTGTAAAGGTATTACCTTACTCTGTAAGGGTATTTGCTGTCTTTAAAAAGTTTTAAAAATATTGTTTAGTAAAAATTAAAGCAAAATTTTACCAAAATCATGGACCATCTTTTCTGGAGTATATTTCCAGAAACTTAATGCGTTTTGTATCTTTTGGGCCTACTGAAGAATAATTACCCATATGATAGACATTAGATTTCATAATCATATTTTGGTACCAAAAGAGAATTTAGCAATTTTGCATCTAGAGGTCTGACAGTATCCAAATCTTTAACTGGAAGTAGGTGCTCATATTCACTGCAAACACAAAGCATCTTTTAAGTTAAAAAAATGCAAAGAATAGTTATCAAAGAAAATGAATAAAATCCATAGTGAGATAATGTTTTAGAAAATGATTGAAGTTTTAACCCAAGAAAGGACTCTTATAGTGTCTTATAGCTTAGAATAAGAACACGTCAATCACGATTAAGCTTCTGGAATCGGAATCCCTTTGAAATGCAGCTGTTTCTTCTTTAATTGTGGCAGCGGACTCTGAAGAAAAGAAAGGTCCAGCCTTAAAGATGAGTAAGGAATACAAAATAGCTCAGGATTAGTTGTGGAGTTCAAAGGTCGCTAATTACACTAAGGAGTTCCCAGACACAGGGAAAACATTAAACAGGTCACCTACCAAACGGGAAACAGACTTTGTCTTCAGAAATTATCCTGAAGTGACAGGTTTCTAGACAAAATCAAAAGCATCACAGTGTGTCCAGCTGATCTCAACAGGAAGAAAACATGAGTCGGTTTTAGTTCTGTAGTGTTATGTTAGAATAGAATGGCAATAGATGGCATCAGGTTGCCCTACACTTTTCCAGTACTCCCTAGATTTTCCTTACGTTGCTAGAAATGTCAAATCAAAGATTCACTGGTTCTGATTGCCTATAAAGAAAGTTTTCCTTAGGTATCATTATACTGAATTTCTGCCTACACACTAGATACATGCCTCTTGCTTAAGTTAGTGTGCTTTGCTAAACATTATACAATGGAGATGTCCAAACGGTTTCATTAATTTTAACGTCAGTTAAATGTTAAGCTTTCCTTGAGTTTAAGAATGATCAAAAGCTTAAGGGAAATAGTTTTTTTACTCTTTCGAAAGGAAAGTTTTTTACTATGATTAGGCTAGAATAAGAAGTTAAAGTCCTGGTCAGGCAGTTATTCTATTTCCTTTATTATTTGGGATAACTCTGAACAGAGAACATTGTGACACGATAATGCCTTGCTGAAAAAGAGACTTTATAATGAGTAGAACTGACCTTAACTAAAAAATCATATTTCAAATCCTAAATTTATATGCAATATCCCTTCAAACTATCACAGCCCTCTTCGAAGGAGTTAGCAGCTTTTTCTCAACTTTTCTTTAGGAGACTCATTAAAAAAAACCTAAGATATAGTTTGATTGAATATTAATCTGTAATGTATTTTTTATAATGCTTCTACTTCTGTTCTGTAAAAAGAAATGACATGGATTAAGTTTTGAGGATCTTGAGATTTCATCTTTTCATGAAGGGTCACTTAAAATTCAACTTGACAGTGAACTGCTTTGAAAGCAGAATGAGACATACAATTTTAAAGGCAGGTAAAGAGAATAAAGACTACGACAAGATGGTTTCTGAGGAAACCAAAAGAATGCTAACAAGAGAGTGAGAGTGACAAATTTAAAGAAAATATGCTACATGAGAATAAGACTGAAATATGCTACTAAAATAAAACTAAATGATACTCTCCACAGAATGGCTTTTGAATTTTTACCTAAATTCATTCATTAGTGAATTTTAATATAATAAAACATGAAAAAAAACATTATACCTACATTTATTTTTAAAAACTTGGCTGCAGACATTGTGATCGCAAAACACTATGCTCGTCTTCTGAAGGTATCCCACCCCTCTTAAGCATTCTTGCTGACACCCTAAGCAAAATGTTATTGTAGCAGATTAATAAAGCTTACAAGAAAAGAAACTCTAGAACAGAGATAAACACCTTAAGTAGAATTATGCAGATTCTTTATTAGTTAATAGGATAGCTCTGTTTAAGAACATGTTACTATTTAAACAATTTTCCTTTATTTTCACTGGCTTTTTTTCCAAGAGATTTACAGTTGTTCTAATATGGTTGCTGGTATTCTGGAACAACAGAATGTACTAGGAGCTTAGTACTAAGGTTTGGAAAAGTAGTTTTTTTTGCACATCATTTACAATCCATCAGGAGTGGCTGCCTGCAGCTCTGTACTGAAGCCTGAGCCTGTATCCAGGAAGGTTCAGAGAAAGAGAGAGAGCTGTGATAGATTAGCCAGGTCTGGCACAGGAAGGAACAATGTGTGGCAGGATGACCCAAGACTAGTCTAAAATAAGCCTAAAGTGACTCACTACTGTTTTATGCTCTGAATCGTATTTGAGTAAAATCAAAGGATGACAAAATTGGAGACATTAGTCTTTAAAACATTTTTTCAAACTGTGTCAGACTAAAAACATCAAACAAGAGCATTTTTACAATTAAATCATTCAATAACTTTTTCACACATAGGTACTATGCATAGATATTAAGATTATGATTTAATTTAAGCTTTGCTACTATTGTATCAATCATATTTAAATGTGAAATAATTACAGTAATAATGATCCATATGTTACTAGAGCAGGAGCTTTAGAATTCCAGATGTAATAGTCAGAAGAAATTAGTTTTCGATCTGAAAAAAAAAAAAACAATAAGACTGTATAATCTTGACAAAAATTCAATAAGACAACCAAGTCATGGAACATAATTTTTTCAAAGAAGGCAATATTTTGAAGTCCTCATTTTACTTTGACTTTCTCAATGCTTGTAACTCTTACTTGAAAAATATGGGTTTATTTAATATTTAAATAACCCACCTTTAAGCTTATTTATGCCAAATTTATTCCAATATCCCTCATTTATGCCAAACTTTTTTGCCTAATTTTTTTCCTCACATTTTCCCTAAATTTTGTTTCTTGTGGACCATTACTTCAACTACAACTACAATATAAAAACATTTTTATTGTTTTCTCTCTAGTAACCTCTTTGCCATGGTTCTGATCTTGTTATTCTCTATTCATTCAAAGTTTCAGAGATAGAAATAAACAGTCAAGTTCCTAATAATGTTTTAAAAAGATTGCTTCAATAGTTTCTAACAGTTCTGATCAAATTTAAGCTTTTTGTCTTAATAGCTTTATAGCTTTGAACAAACGATAACGTCTTTGAAGTTTTCTGTTATACAAAATGGAGATAATGCTCCTTTGGAACTAGTTACATGTAAATTCTTATTATTATACACATCACTCAATATCCAATTCTGCCTTTTCTACCTTTCTTCTTCATGCCCTTCTTCATAATAAAAAGGATATAGGTAGGATATATTATCTTATCTTATTTTATTGCTTTCATTTTGGAAACTTAGTAACCTTGAGATGCAACATTGCATATTGGTTAAGTGGCCAGGCCCCAGAGCCAGACTACTTGGGTTTGATTCTCAGTTCTGCCATTTATTAATTATGTGACCCTAATCTCTCTGATCCGTCAGCATCCTCAACTGTAAAATGGAGATAACAACACTTGACAGGGTGCTGTGAGGATTAATGAGTTAACACACATAAAATACTTAGAACTGTACTTGGCACATAGTAAGCAATAAATGTTAGCTATTATTATTTAAATTAACATTTTATGCTCAGTATCCTATAGATAAAATCTAAAATATTGGTTTGTTTACATTTAGACAAAACCATTGGTTTGTCCAAATTGACATAACTATATTATGCCTTAATAAAAAAAATGCATTATGAATACTATCCCATATATATGCATTTCTTTAAAAAACCAAACAACAATGTAGCAGAAAATACAGAGCAAGCCTACAGATGTAAAGAATATGGCTTATTCTGATCACACTACAAAGAATTTATTACTGCTCTTTACAAGCAATTACTTAGAATTCTATAGTTCTGAGTTCTATAATTGTTTTGAAACTTTCAAGTAAAAAGTCCTGTCCTATCTTTCTTATTTTAAGGGCCCTAATCTTTAAGAAATACCTAAATATAATAGTTTATTCTCCTTAATACGAGGCAAGAGTTATACTTATGTTTAGCTAACTCTACCCCATTCTAGCTACTTTTCTGTTCTACGCTACGTGTATGCATTTGATCTAAATTAAATAATTTTGAATTCATTTACAAATTACTTTTGTCTCCCTACATTTCATGTACACTATATACATATTCTTTTTATAACCAACAAACACACCAAAGGCAGGAAACCTTCTTTCTATTGCTTTCCTATTCATAAAATAGAGAGGGTACAAGTAATGTTTATGGACTACAACATTTGCTAGAAATATTTAAAATTTTAAATAATCATATTTAAAATCTGTTGAATCATGCTACACACTAAGCAACATGCTAAGTACTTGGTTGATATTGATATAATTTTATTTAAACTTCTTAACAATCCTGAGGTAAATAATACTATCATTTCCATTTTACAGATAAGGAAACTAAAACTTTGAGGTCTCTACTTTGCCTAAAATTACACAGATAATGAATTGTCTGAGCCAGACTCAAATTTTTGTCAAAGCACCTGTGAACAGCCTCTAAATTAAATAGTATAAACAGAATACAAATACAACTTTATACTAAAGCTCACCTCTATGCCAATCCTTGCTCATTCAGACAATTTAATAAACAGGAAACAATTTTATACAAAGAATAGGTTCAGGCCAGAATTTTTATAATTGGGATTATTCTTAGATCTCTTTCTGTTACATTTAAATTTTACCTTATGTAATAATCATGTAACACCATTTTCATTCCCTTAGGTTGGTTTGAATCTGTGCAACTTACGTGTACTTATTTTTGGTTTTCCTGATGTGAAAACTTGAACTGAATGCTGATCCGCATAACACCCAGTAAGTGTGTAATCTAAGATCCTAAAATGAAGCTAGAAAAAAAATAAATGTACCAAATTAAGGTGATTCTTTGGTAAAAATAATGGTCACTTTTTCCCTCCTAACATAGTTTTAGGAATTTACTTCACACAGTTCAGAAAATTAAAATCACAAATATTAAACCTGAATATTGTGTGTATGCATGTAGATTGTACATATACATGTACCATTTCCCCTTTACATTAGGGCTGTTTCTTTGTGAGTTTACCATTATTACGTGCTTAACACATACCAGACATATCACTAATATGGACTCTAATCCATACTGCAAGGTATCCCTATTTTACAAATAGAGATAGAAGCAATTAGCATCCCAACATGTAAGTAGCAAAGCTGGCATCTGTAACTCAGACATGACTGATTACTAAAGCTGGTGCTCCTTCCTCTATGGTATTTGATGTTTTGTATATTTTCTTTTATCTCTAAGGCTTTGTGAATTGTGATGTTTCAGTTTATAATTCTTCTACAGGCAGAAATGTATACATCACTTATTAAACTACAAGAATGCAATTACTAAAACCGAAATACCATTTTATTCTGGTGTTTAGAAGGAATGAGACACTCTTCTTAATTTTCCACAAAACTGAAATTCAACTTTTATAGAACAAAGCTTAGAAATCACCCTATCTCTCACCTATAAAACCTTTCTAAAATGTAATCCATCATTTCTGAATTTAATTGATAATGTGGCATCATCAGTATAATTGCCAATTATTATGTTGTACTATAATAGAGAGGAACATCAGTACCTTCCGAAGGCACGGTACTGGGTGCCTCTGAGTCAGAATGATATTCACTCTAACTATTAAAGGTCTATAATTTACAGAGCTCCAGTCTCCTCCTGCTGTGGTTGTCTTCATCTTTGCTGCTAAAAGCTCCTTATTTTGCAACATCTTGATACATTTACTATATATTTTTTTCTTCCATCTCCCTTCCTTGCTAATTTTTCCCTGTTTTCTAACTATCTCCGTTTGATTGCCAAACTAATTGATGACCATTTGCAAGGAATGTCATTTTCAGATCTTTGTAATTTTTTTCTTGTTGCAATTCAAATTACCTCGAATAGTAAAGGGCTCTTGCTTGCTTATTTGGTGTATTTCTGGAAGTTACAAAAAGGTTGATTTCCACACAACTAAATATTATAAAAATAAATCTAGTGAGTGAACACAAATATGTGGTACATGCTTTTGACTAAACTATAACTGGTTAGGTGCTGGAAAATGAAAAGTCATAATCTCTACTATTGAAAGACATACAAATATATTTACCTTTAAGTATGCAGTACCTCCAATGCAAATGTGGTCAAATGGCTGCTTCTCATTGCTCTTGGCTCCAAAAGTTATAGTTCCAGAAAGACTGATTTCCATTGATTTGGGAAACTTCTGTCCTAAAAACAGAAATACACCAATCAAATATTCTAAATTAAGTAGATCCTATAGCAAATGAAAGAAAAATAATAAACAAAACCTGGCTCACCAATATTCCAGATCAATAAGCTTTTTTCTCGAAATACTTCGAGCTGGCCAAAACTAACTTTGTATTCCACATGTGTGATTGGACCTCTTTAAAAAAGGACACAACAGAGAGAAGTAATGAGAACAGACATAACAGTTTAAAAAAAAATTAAGTCAAATCTTCCTAATGTTACTTAATATAAGGACAGCATAAAAACATCTATATTCTAGTTTGTAGAACAGAGAGTAAGTAACAAACATTATATCTTGAAAAACACCAGAAACACAATAGATATTTTTGGTGATGATCTACATTTCATTATTAATTCTAAAGACAACTATAAACTTACATAGAATGTATTAATACAATGGATTGACATAACATTAAACTATGATTTTACTATATATTTAGATATCCTATGAACAGAACTACATTGTAGAACAAAATTAAAAGAATTGATGAGGAAGCACAGTTGACCCTTGAATGACACAGGTCCCTACATAGTTCAAACCTGTGTCATTCAAAGGTCAACTTTATCAATCCAATTTATAGATGTGAAAGGCCAACTGTAGTTAGATTTTGCAGAGCCAAAAGTTATATGTGGATTTTTTTTAAATTAAAAAAATTGTGTGTGTGTGTGTGTGTGAGACATTGGTTAACGAAATCCAGTAAATTTCAGGTTGTACTATATGTGTATTTTCAACTGCACAGGGTTCAGTGACCCAAATCCAGAGTTGTTCAGGATCAATTGAAGTCTTATGATATAAATGGCTTAATCCATCAGGTAGTTGATTATTGGGCTTGACTTTGATGTAGAATAGAGAAACTGCTAGAAATAAAGCCAGCAGTGCAATAATCCCTAGGAAGCTACACTGGCTTAAGTTTATATTTACTAGCAAGTTTTACCAGAGAAATAAAGACATGTTTAAAGGTAAAGAGATCATTTTTATGACTATATTTTGGCTCAGAATCAGCATTCATTTGAATAACATAAAAATACCTTAAAAATAAGGTAAAAAATACAAGTAATTTATTGTAGGTCAGGGGATATGTACTAAGGAAGGCAGAAATCATGGCATCGTTTTATTCTTACCTATTGTAAAAAGGTATATGAGCTTCACAGAATTCAAAATTATTTTTCACACTTTCATGAAGTTTTAAATTAATTGTTATTTTTAGTTGTATTTCTTCCTCTTTCATTTGATAAAAGCCCAAAATTGGTGGGACAGGCACCTGGAAACAAATATAAACAAATTTTTACATAATTCTCAGATTAATGGGTCTAAAATAACAATGGTGATTGAGAAAAAAGACTTGCAGGAATATAGTCATTATATACAGATATGTCTTTAATGACTAATGGATTACTTCAAGTTGTTTTGATAATAGATAATGGAGCTACATTCGTTCTAAGGGCAGAGATTCTTCTATCTCTTTTTGTTTTCAGAGACAAAAAAGTTGTGTAATACATTCTTTTTCCTACTCTTGCTCATCTAGGTTCCCTTCCTCCAGGTTTTCCATGATCTGCAATATAGGATGTGCACTAGACATATTGATCACTGACACCCTGCCCACAGTTCCTGCTGTCCCATTTGTGTATCTTGTGACACCCCCACTTCCTAGCTCAGCACTAGCTTACTAAATTGGTCATTGACAGCTGACTGAAGACAATCTGTAGGCTGGGGTGAGCTAATCACTCTTTCTGATACATGTGAAGTCAGAAATAGGAAGGACCTATTTACACAGTATAGGTCCTAAAGCTGTAGGTCACATGCAAGCAGAGAGATAAGTTAGAAGAGGAGTCTGAGAAGCAGAGATGAGACAGTGTAGACCTTGAGTATAGAGTGATTTTAATTTTAATCTTATGGTTCTAATTCCAGTACATCTTGAGTCTGCTTTTTTATCCTTGTATGACAGTAAGATTGCCTCTTACATTCTTAAAATAAATTGCATTTACTTAAGCAAGCTTGAGTAGGTTCCTAAGCTACCTATTTACAATTAGGACAAGAGACAAATAGTATAGCAGAAAAGATGTTGATTTTTGAAGTCTGTAAAATTTGGGTTGAAATCTAGGCTCTGCTATTTATCAGTTATACGACCTTGTGCAAGTCATTTACCTTCTCTGAGACTCTCTTCATTTGTAAAATGGGGCTAATAGTACCAACCTTATGTATTTTATAAGTACTAGAGAAAAATATATAAAGTGCCTAGGACAATGTCTGACATAATAGTTATTCAATAAGCAACAGATATTAATTTATATATTTGTAACCACAGTTGCCTGGGATTACATGCTAATGACTAAATCATACCAGGATCTATCCTATACCATGGACTTCTTATTAGAGAACATTTAAAAAAAAAATAAAATAAATCCCATAACTTTGAAAGCCACTCAATGCTGTTTCAGACACCAGAGATAAGAGGCATCCTATTCAAAGAGCTGAATCTTCATCTTCATTCATCAATTACTGTCTGATAAATAACTCAAGAAAAGTTCTCGTTTGGACCAAATATATGAATGAGTCGCTTAAAATAGAATTCTTAAGTATAAAGATTAGCTAACTCTCAATTTCTCCAAGGTTGTTTACCTGGGAAGTGTAGTAGCATAAGCTGAATGACTCTAATGGTGGAGTGAATGGAAATTTGTAAGGTCCACTAAATGCAGAATCATCCACTGCATCGATGCTACTAGAAGTCAGAATAGCAGAGTCAAGAGAAGTCACACAAGGATGAACTAGAATATCTTGAAGTGGAGATCCATTGGTGGGAAGACTCAAGCTGATGGTAACATTTGGCATGATTCCTTCTAAATCACACTGCAATACAAACAGAAACATATCTTAGCAAGATCGTAGAAGCATACACCTTGAGGCATTTCTGAAATTATGAGTTATTTTCCGCAACTTAACTCACTTTTCTCTCACTGCATTATTCTCTTTACTTTCTGTGTTCTGGTTAAAAGTTCTATCATGCTCTCAGATACTTCCTAGAGCTCTCTGCTTATATTTAAAACTTGTAGAAAGCTATTTTAAATCCACTGACTTCTCTCCATTCTCATTGCAAACACACTGGTGCAGGCTCTTACAATTTGTCACAGATCTGTTTTCCCCTAAACAATCCATCCTGCATTGATGCTGAGCTATGTTAATAAACATACTTATAATTATGTTGTATCCATGCTCAAGATCTTTCAGTAGTTTCCTTTTGGTACTGTATTAATTTTAAAGCCTTTCATTGTTTGGCTCGCACCTACCTCTTTAACCATTTTCTACCCTGTAACTAAATGCTGTCGACATTAGATTCTTGAATTTCCCTGAGTGAATCATAATGTCTTATGTACGCCTCCATGCTTTTATATGTGCTATTCCCTCCAGCTACAATCTTTTCTCTTTCTAACCTCAGCTTATTCGAGATTTTGTGTGGGGCCATACGTTCAAAAATTGTTATCTCTACAGCCTACTTCTGCCATGTAGAGAATCTTCTTTCCTATGTGGTCTGGGTTAGTTTGCCAATGAGAGGTACTCATGATAGATATGGAAGGTAGATGAAAAAGAGAAGCCAGTATTCTTAGAAGGTCGTGGAAGCCAGAATTGATAGCTTCACAAACCTCTACTGAGCTCCTGCTAAAGCTGTGGTGGCCAGATGCAGCAGTATCACAGACCTTTCCAGGAATTACCGCTTTATGGCTGTAACAGATTGACATGGCAGCTTCTTAAGAGTTCTCTGTGAACCCTAGCTTCTCCATCTCCTTCCAGTGTCCAGACTGAAGTCATTTAGTGACTGTTTTTGAAATGCTGCAGCTAGAGGATCATACTTTTATTCTCTCATCTCTTCTTAAAAGTGAGGAAGCCCTACTTCCTATATTAAACACACTTATTCCAATAATCTTGCAGTGGCTTCTTTCTCACCCAACCAGACTGATATACCTTATTTATATGTACGTGGGTAGTCAGGTTCTTCCTTCGTGCCACAACTAACTTGACATTTACTTCTATTAAATCTCCAGTTAATACTAGCCAATTGAGCCCTGTACAGCTTATTGATTTTTTTTTCCTGGCTAGACTACTAATTTAAAAATTAGTGAACCTCAGTAAGTATAATGCTTAGCTTCAAATGTAAGGAATTAGTCCCACCATCATATGCACAGTCTATCTCATACAATAACTATTCACCCCACAGGTATTTGCCTCTGCCCGTTTCTCTTTTAATAAGTTCTCTGAAAGCAAGAATTGTTATATTTTTCTTCATCTCTCTAGTGCCTAGCACATTGCTAGGCACAAGAGACACTCCAAAATGTTTGCTGAATGGATATCTTTTTCTAATTATAGACGTATCTTTGTTTTCCATTCTAATATGAAATGTTTCACATCTTTGTTTTATCTACTGCCTGACATATATGTTAATTCAAGAATATATGTGCTATATAATGTAAGCACTTAAGAACAGGCAGGCATCATGAACAATGTCATATATAATTAGTGTCTTTTCGTGAGTTACAATAATGTCAATTACATTTGAAAATAAAAATCCCAAATAATCTTATTATAAAATTTAAAAATATTTTAATGTTTCAACTTCTAAACCATCTGCTACTTCATTCTTTAAACGTGCACTAGCAATAACAAAAGAAGTTTTGTATGGAGATAAGAAAATAAGCAAATATTAATAGCAAATACTATAAAATTTCAAAATATTCTGTTTATACTTAGTGGCTTCTAACATACTCAAAAAGATTAGAAAATTGCAATCATTATGAAAATCAGAACAAATTACCCACTTCCTAGACATTTAAAGTACCATATCACCAGTCATTCACTATAGAATGAGAATATCCATTCTAGAATAAATCTATGTACTACCTACAAACCAATTTAGTATATCTAAATCTGGTTAACTAGGAATTATAACAACAGAAGGGGCCTAGGAACTTACCTATTTTAAATATAACAAAGGATTAAAAAAATGATGTGACTTTTCCAAAGACTCACAGAGAATTAGTGGTGGAGTGGGGACTAAAACTTCAGTCCATTTAGCTTTCAGTTTACCAGGTTTTCTACTAGGACTAAGATAAAATGAAGATAATTATTTCCATTTACAATAGGCTTCACAATAATACTCCTTTAAAATACTAAGCTCATAAAATACTTAAAAAGTATTTGGCTAACAGTTATACTAGGTATATACAAGTTTAAAGAAACATTTAGCATGTGGGTGAAGGTATGCACCCATTCTTTTTATTTTTTAAAAGCAAGTTTTTTGATGAAATTTTCCATCATGATAATTTATATCAGACTAGGAACAAGATTCAATCCAAAATTCCCATATGTCATAAACGAGGGTCAACCTATCAATAAACTGAGACATTTATACCATGATACTAATTAGTAGTAAATCATATATGACAGATTCCCTACTTATTGTCACAGAATGAAAAAAAAAACAGGAATAGTGAATTTTCCTACTTTTATCTTATAGAACTTTTAAGAAAGAGAATTCAACTACTTTAAAGACTTATTAATAACATAATCCATGAACATCTCAAATTTGGAGCTACGTACAATAGTTATTTCTAATAAAGTTAATAACTGAAATGTATTTTTGGTCATGATGGAAGTGAGTTTTAAACAGACATATCAACTCTTAGGTTACTTTAAAGTTAAAAAGAAAAGAAAAGATCAAATTTGTTTGCCAGGGCTGTTCCAATTCTCTGTTCTTGAAATCTATTTTTATCTATAGGATTTGTACATAGCTAGCTACTAATTACTAAGTTTGACATATAAAAAGTTTATATTCATAAGTGTAGAGAATAAAAAAAGATATCAGAAAAATAAAGGTATCTGAGAATATTAATATGCATTTGTAGAACTTTTACTTGGAGGGCTTTTATTTTGGATCATTATTTAACACGGCACTGATCGCTGCTAACTATATTGTTATTTCTATTGTCTTTTCCCATTTTCTAACTTAAACCAGAGAACCCTATATTAATCTACTGACTTGTTTAAACAAAACAAAAGCCCTTCAAAATGTTTTTAGATATTAAGTTAGAGATTTGTCGATTCCTCTCCCTCTAGAAAAAAAGGAAAATATGTAGGTAGTTTTAAAACATTTTCACAAATTCTTTGACATTACTTTTTTTTTTAAAGTGAAGCCTAATTCCAGACCTCTTGAATCTGGACCAGACTTAGTGACCTGCTTCTAATGAAGAGAAAATGGTAAAAGTGATGCTATCTGAGCTCTTCTGTCTTGCTTATAAAAAGAACAGCTTTCACCTGTACTTTGTGTCTGCCTTTGTCTCTCTAATCATTTCGTATACAGGAAATCAGTCACCAGTTGTGAGGACATTCTTAAGTATCTCGCTGAGAAGTCCACATGAAAGAACTAAGGCCTCCTACCGTTAACCAGCCGTGTGAGTGAGCCACCTTGCAAGTAGATCTTCCAGCCCCAATCAAACCTTCAGTTGACTACTATTGCTCTGGTTGAAATCTTGACTGTGAACTCATGGGAGACTGCACACTAGAAGTTCCAGCTAAGCTGTTCTTGAAGTCCTGACTCATAGAAACTATGAGGATAATAAATGTTCATAGTTGGGATAATGAAGCAATTCATTAAGCAACAATACATACCTAATACAATTGGTAAGGAATGCAAAAAGGTAACATTACAAACTTTCACATGAATCTAATGTCTGATGACTGCTGTTTATAAAACTCAAAATGCCATATAACAATATAAAAGTTAACAAGTTTTCCCTTTCATAGTTAAGTATTATGATAATACAAGTACCTGAGAAAAAGCTCACCTTGCAAGTGACAGTTCCAACAACTTGCCAAGTATCTGCTACATCCTGTTTATCATATTGCATGGATTTTACCTTTTCAGTAATAGAAATAGAAACCTGTGGTTTTCCTTTGTATGTTCCAGCTTTCCAGGCTGGCTGTTTTTGTGGATGAGTCACAGAAGCAAAATTAATATTATCCAATGAATGCTGTAAATTGGCATCTAACAAAGTTCCAAATGGACAAGCCTGTAAAAGCAAGTCAGGCAATTGGCTCAATTTTGTATTTAGCTCAGTGTCATTTTTTTGACCCGAGTAAAGAAAATCCTGTATCCCAAAAAGAAGTTCGAAGCCTTGTGAAACTGCACTAATGCTAATTAATGGTGGATGAGGGGATAAACTCTGTTCAACTAGTGGAACACAAGCATATACTATGCCATTCTTCAGAAAAGCAACAACCGGCCAGAGTTCTTCACCTCCAACTGGAAGTCCATAAACAGATGTTTTATTGATGCGTGAACAGCTATCACGACTTTCCATGAAGTCCTTATCTTCATCCAATAATCTGAGTTCAAAGAGTAACGATTTAAGAAAGGGACCATCTTCAGGAATAGACATATAACTTGCTCCATTGAAGACTCTGGCTCGTTTTTCAACAGTTGGATACCGTCTGCATTATGGAAACAAAAACATTATAAATGATTCATTGACATAAAATAAAAATAGAAGAATCTAAAAACAAGCAAAAACCCCCTCAAGACACAAGGCAAACAGAAAAAAACACGTTAACAGATACACACCCACAAAAACCACAACCAAAAAATATCACATGTTAAGTTCTAACTATAGTGATTGTTGATACTTGGTATTATCTCAAATGATAAAGTATCATTTCCTAGTACTAAAAAATAATTCAATTTAGTTAATTTTTAAAATAGGTAGAGCAAAACCCTAGTCTCTTGGCTGCTCAGATTCACACTTGGTTGGCAAGAAGTGTATACCTGGATACATTTTAGACACCTATAAGAATTTTTTTATGATGCCATCTGGTAGAGTAGGATCAAAAGAAGTAGTTAATTCAATCCTCTCCAATTTTGAATTCACTAGTTGAGATGATACAATTGTAAAAAGAAATGTTCTATTCTACTCAACCCATAGTGAATAACAGGTACACTGAGTCTTCTTGCTAACTCCTACAAAAATACGTCAGAGCATTTTAATAATAATAGTCTACCTCTATGGTTCTGGAATATATTATAAGGTAATAAAAATAATAGAATTTGAAAAATCTTTTATGGTTCGCATGCTCTGGGCTGAATGGTAAGTTACTAATTCATCCCTCTTTTGGTGGGAGAACAGAAGATGCTTTTGCTCACTTATAGAAATGAGAGATCACATTTTCCTAGTTCAAAAAATACATACTTTCCCTATTACTTACCTCTCTAGTGGAAACTTCAAAAGCCCATAACAAAGTCATCTATTGGTTATTAACTTCTGTGCAAATCATCTAAATTCCCCAAGTCTATTTTCTTATTTGTAAAATAAAAAGGTAGCTAGAGAATACACCAGTAATTCTTTTCAAGGATCAAAAACACACCTGACCAAAATAATTTTTTCACTCATACTACTAATAAAATATTGACAATTACTAACAAACTTAAAAAAGAAAAATAAGAATGTATTCAAAATTATTAATGTATTAGTGCATCTTAATCATTCAATTCACATTCTGATGCATTTTCTTGATTGAGAAAGGGAAAGAATTAGCTAGCACTCCTGTAATAAACTAGTAGGTGAAGACCATCTTTCTCTGAGTCTCTGGATAACAATAGTTGAGAACTTTGGACTAAACTTCTAGAGGATAATTAGAATTCTTGTTAAGTGCAATAATCTCATGATTCAATGTAAAGATAAGAAATTAATCTTGGACCTTTCACAATGCTTCAATATATGCTCAATAAATATTTTTGTTAGATGACTCAATCAACCATTCAGATTTATTATAGGTCTTTTCTGTAATAGGATTCAAAACTTAAATGGTCCTACAACTATGGGGTACAATACCAACCTCAGCCAGACTTAATCTGATACTATAACTATCTAGCAACCTTTAAAACAGAATCTAAACCAAGTTAGATATAGAGAAGATTATTTGCTTTTTAAAATTAAATCATGGTCATTATCCTTTGGCATATACGTGAATAATATGCCAGTGCATACCACCAGCCCCACGAGGTCAAAAAACTGAAAATAATAAAACTTAACATTACAGAATTGGTGACAGGTAAATTTGAACCCAACTTGCTGCCTCAATGGAGATGTTGAAATCTCCACTTAAACACATCTGAAATTTTCTTCTGAAATATTCTGAGTACAGTGGGGAAAAAAATTCTGAAAACAAGCATGACTTCTTCAAGGAGTTTTTTAAAAGCAGGAAAAAAAAATCTTACCTCTATGGGATACTAAGATAAGCTACAAAGCCACAGATATACATACAGTATTGTATTGGTACAAGAACAAACAAAGAGATAGAACTGAGGCAGACCAATGTTTATATAGGAGACATAATAAACTATCGATAGCCCAACAAATCAATTAAGAAAATATATACTGTTTTGAAGATGGTGTTAGAAACCTGGCCTACGGTATAGAGAAAAACAAAAGAGATTCCTTCATTAACAGTACATCCAAAGATGGACTACAGAGAAGACTTAAATATAACAGATAAAATAATAAAGAGAAGATAATGTAGGAAGATATCTTTAGGAAATAAGAGTAGGGAAAGACTTCAACAAATCTCCCAAAGTATTAACTACTTTGCTTTCAATAGAATTAGTGATTTCTGTTTAAACAAGGGCAACAGAAAGTTAATTGACAATGAATGATAAATTAAGAGAAAATATCTGTGATAGCTAAAAATGACATAGGACTAATATTGAGAATACACAATAAACTCTGGCAAATTAATGGAAAAAAACCCAGCAACTCTCAAAGAAAAGATGAACAAAGGATATGTACAGACAATTTACAGAAGAAGAAACCCAAAGGGCTAAATATCATTGCTACACAGAGAAAAGCAATGAAAATAAAGATACTGTACTGGCAAAAACCCTTGCTCACTGCTGCTGAATATGTAGGCTGGTCAAAGTATTCTGAGGAGCTAATTATTTAGTAATATTTTAGTAATAGTCAAAATCAGCATAGGATCATCTGAGAATATCTACGGCAGTAGTGTTCTGATGCAAGAGTTCGAGGCAACCTAGGATATCATCACTGGGACAGGTAAAGTGTGAATAATGTAAATCACGGAGTACTACAGAGCAAGTAGAAGTAATGGACTCAATCTGCACTGATCAATATAGTAGGCACTAGCCATATGCTACTATTTAAACTTAAATGAAATTCAGTTCCTCAGGTACAATAGACACATTTCAAGAGCTCAATAGCTACATGTGGCTAGTGACAGCAGATAATTTAGAACATTCTCCACATCCATCAATGCAGAAAATTTTATTGAACACTGCTGCTCTATAGGAATACAAAGTAACTTGGAAGTTCCTTAAAGATATTGCTGAAATATCTGACAAGTTAAAAAAAAGAAAATGAAGTCTATAGCATAATTATGCAATTTGAAAGATGCATACACAAACATACGAATACAGGATACCAACAAAGATATGAGTTACCTGTGTGATGGGGGAGAATGGCAGATATAAATATACTCAAAGGAATATGTAAGTTAAACTCGATGTACCTTGGTATACCAATGAGGCTGATGAAACATACTAAAGATTATTAACCTCCTTACTTGAGGTACAACAACAAATGTAAGTCATGTATCCTGTAAGAAAATGGTAAACTCCAACTCTAATGCCCTCATCAGCTCTGTTTAGGTTGCAAAGAGCGAATTTTTCACATGCATATCGCCAACCACTTTTCATTAAAAATCACATTTATATCTATCTGCCTCAACTTCAATTCAGAGCTATGCTACTACACCACTGGGAATAATTTGTTGGCAAGAACTGTCAATAGCCACTGATAATAAAAGGTGAATGAGTCCCCAAATGCCACCCACATTTACAATGAGCGACTGTATCTTCATAAAATGTGGCAAATTCTTAAACTGGAACCAGGTCAGCTTATATACACCATCCAAAAAAAAAGTGAATACAATTTAATTTTGTACTTTAAAATATTTCTTCAGCAATTAGAAACTTGAAACGATCTGAAATTTTCTACTAATGAAGCATAAGATGAAAATAACATTGATACCGCTCAGCAAGGATTTTCCAGAAGAATGAGTTAAAATGTCCTTGAGTGATTTTTATTAATGAAAGAAAAAAATTAAACATGTGTAGTGCTCAATAAATTTCCTTCTTTTCATCATCTCCAAATCAATCCTAAGCAGATGGAATTAATTTTAAGATACAGTAATACTAATAATGTATTGGAAAACACATAAAACTTAGTATGTGCCAGGCACACACTCATTTTATTCTCACAACACATTTACCTGGAGAATCTGACGGTGCCACAAAGTGGGGTCCCCGGTTCGTGACTTATGAGCCACACTGCCCGCAGGGCCATGATACGTCGCTAACGCATGAGCTCACCACTGAGGCCGCCAACGAGGAAGAGCGCAGACCGGCTTTCTCAGACGGACTGTTACAAGCCCCGAGGCTCACTCATCCTTAGCCACTTCTGCACTACCACAAACAGGTCGGGCTCAGAGTCCCTCCCGGCCAACACTTACCACAAAAAGTTCTGTGCATACGCATCTAAAATCGCTAGAAACTTACTTATCCCCAGCAGCCCCAATACTTGCTTCCTTTAAATTTCACTTCCGGGATGGTGGCCCGCAAGGATCGCAGTTCCTCACTCGCCCGAGCGACGAGCCTCTCAGCGGCTCACCGGCTGCTCGCTTCGCCCGTCGGCCCCTCCCGACAGCGAACCCGGCGCGCGCAGCTCCACTTCCGGCGTGCGAGGCGGTGACAATGGGAGCGGCGCGGGCGGTGCCGAGAGGCAGCTGACAGGCGTCTGCGGCTTCGCTTCATGGCCGCTATCCCGCCCTGCCTGGGCTCTGTGGGGAGTCAGGGGGCCCGCGGCGGCCAGGAGTCGGAGCCGGCGAGCAGAGCGGAGACCTGTGCGCGGCGCCGCTGAGGCGCAGCATGTGAAGAGGAGACGGCGTCCAGTGCGCGGCGAGCCTCTCAGCCGGCCGGGATGGCAACGACGGCCGAGCTTTTCGAGGTGGGTCCCAGCGGCTCTTCAGGGAGTGGCAGGCCCGAGGTGCTGGCTGCGAGGAGGGCGGTGGAGCAGCGGGTGTGCGCCCGCGGCCCAGGGGCAGCCCTCGGAGGAAAGGTGTGAAAGAGAAGGGGTGGGTGGCGGCTCCGGTGTCATCGCGGGCGGAGCTTGTAGTGGGGGAGGGGTGGCTTGGGGACCAGGGTGGAGAGGCAGGGAAGGGAGCCCCAAGTCTGAAAGGAGAAGGAGCGGTTGTATCCGCAGGGCTGGGGGGTTTGGGCGTTGGAAGGGGTATTCGGGGTGAGTGGTGGGAAGGGCGGACTCAGGCGTGGAAAGAGGAGCCATGAGCCCTAAGTTAGGCGAGCCCTGACTTGTCGCTTGGGTACCCACGTAATTTTCTCGGGGCTACCTGAGATTGGGACATTTGGGGGCTTCTGGTTGTTGAGTAATCATTTCGTTAGTAAAGTAAAGTGCACTTATCTTCCTGTCAGTTTACCCTTACATTTGAAAAGGCCGAAGTATTTTTTGGAACAATACGGGCCTACTTCATGCTGAAGGGTGGCAAAACTAAACATTAACATTCATGTTCAGGTCTTAACGAATTGAAGTGTGTTTTTTTAAAAAAAATAACCCACCTAACTGCTAGCCAATGAATCCTTAACTCGTGAGACAGTGAGCATTCATTCTAATGTGTTTCCTTGAGAGTTTGTCTCTAAAACTTAAAATTTAATTTAGTGAAATTCCATGTAAGAAGGTGTGATGTTTGAAATAATAGGGAAATTCTAATTGGACCACTAAACAATGAAACATATAAAGAATCTCCTTTTTTTGAAAGAAACGAAAACAGATGTGAAGAAAAAGAAAGGAAAAACTCTTAAAGTGTGTGCTTGTGCTTCCAAATGATTAACAATGTGTAAGTAATAATTGAGAAGAATGCAGTCAACAATAGAGAATTTCTCCATGAGTGAAAACTGGCTTTTTTTTCTCCTTAAGATTCAGTAGGTTTTTTAGCTTTTTTTTTTTTTTGGCTTAAAATTTGAATGCCACAGTTTTCATAACAATTGGGGACCTCTCACGTTTGTTACTGTTACTATATTTTTCTGTCAGCTTTTGGATAGGTAATACTTTTGATGGAGGAATAACATGCCATTGTTAAATTGTAATAAAATAGTATTTTTTGAGTGAAGGGTTAGGAGTACAAGAAAGGATTTGGAAATACTGTGTTTCATCAGATTTAAGGGTGGGGACATACATTAGCTAAAAGCTTTACTGTGTGTTTTTGGGCAAGATACTAAAGTTTTGTATGTAGTTCTTTGTTTTATTTTTTACATTTTGTAAAGGTAGAAAACTATTTGTGAAATTGAGATTTTTAATTTACTTAATGAAATACTTGACTGGTTAAGTATTAATAGAAACTACTATTTTTAATTCATAAGGTATTAATCTTTGAGTTAATGAATCCTGCTTGACATTCCCAATTGTGTTTCAGACCATGCTACGTCTATTTTTCTTACATGTTTGACCACATGAGTTCACATAACTTATTTGAAAATGTGTTTGATTTATCTTCCCCTCCATGGAGGAAGGGGAGGAGGTAGAGAAATATATATATTTTACTTTCTAGGGTCTCACCATTTAGTAAAGTAGTTAAACCAAATTAGGATTTAACTTCACTCAATGATTCTAGTTATGTGATAACCAGTAATATTCACTTACTGACCAGTGACAATAGAGACCAACTGGTTCTGTGGCCAGAGGGTTCATAGAGCAACCTTAAACATACTTATGGATCTTAACTCATGAGACTTTTTCTTTTCTCATCATATGTAGTTTGTTGCTTCATCAAAATGAAAAGCATATCACATTACTAGTTACAATTAAATATGAATATTATGATGAAGAAATATATTTATCTTTTCAGCCCTACAGTAGACTCTACTCTTGGATAAGTTTTCATCCTTAAGTGAAAAGTTAGTCTCTTTGCTTTAGAGGGTAGAAGTGGGGGGTGGGGGGGGGAACAAACCAAACCTCAGCCATTGCTGCTATTTCCTGTTGCTACTGCTATTAGATCTAGGTTTTAGGACAAGTCAGGGAGTGTCTTTTTCTCTTGCTTCCCTTTCTTAGTTCCAGCTGGAGAACTGTGGGAAACAGAGGTCAGGATGTAGTCAAGGATATTTTGTTTTTGTGCATCCTGGTTTTAATGCACTATTAAGTTGAATTGTGCTTTCATTTTTCCACATCGAATGAGGTCAAAGCAATACAAAATTATGTTTTGAACTCATGAAATTTCACGTATTAACTCTTTTCTTTTAAAATCTTGTTATTGGTCCCGTAAGACTTCCATTTTTTTTTAACATGAACACCATACAACAAAATCAAACTATAGGATATTTCCTCAGTTTACAGAAATGATTAGTAATAGATGCAGCTATTTTAATAGTGAGTATCCTGGAAATTGACCAGAATACCTTTAGTTTCAACTCTTGTTGACAAAGCTTTCTAAAAGGACCTATGTACAGTGTTTCTAAATAATCACCTCAGGATGGGCATACGAAACAGGCGTTCTTACATAGTTTGGATTAATTATTCCTCTACATATAAAAAATGGCTGGAATAGTAAATTTTTTTTCTGTTGTTGCAAACATTCCTGTCTTCTCTTACTGCACTACTGAGGACATTGTACTCTCTTCTCATTTACTATTTTTCTCTCCTGTTATTCTGTAGTCTTCCCTTCTCCCTGGGCAAGTTACTTTAATAGGAAAGTTTTTTAAGAACTAGGATCAATTACCCATTCATTCAACAAATATTTGCTGAGTACCTATTAAATTCAAGATACGGTGCCAAGATTAATTAGGCTGCATGTCCCAAAGGGCATGCCATAGAAATATTAATCCTATGAGGTGTACTGCAAATAACCCAAAATGGTTCAGAGGCCAAATAAATTTTGGCAATGTGCACACTTTGTTTTGTTAGAGATTTCCAATATACCCTAGTATGTTAAAGATTCTGAGTTCATTTCCCAAATATTTTTGACTGTGAAACTTTTCTAGTGCTTATTAATTTTATCAATTTCCTTTAACATACTTTGGAAAATATTGAATTATATATGGAACCTGCCCTTATTGTTAAATAGAGGGAGAGAAAATAGATATATAACTACATACTCTTGAAATAAAGTTATAAATGGTGTCAGGTTTAGATAAAGTGCTATTGGAGTTTAGAAGATGGTAGATTACCTCTAGAAGTGTAAAAGGATCAGGAAATGTTATCCGAATGATATACAAAGAATAAATTAGATTTGAGTTTGAGTTTGTGGAACTAGGTGAGGGGACTTTCTAATAAAGCAGACAGTAAAAGCCAAGACATAAAGAAGTAAGTGTAGCCCCTAGAGACAAATGAAGCATTCATTTTGGCTGATGTGTAGCATGCATGGAGAAAAGGAGTAGCATGCAAGATAATTTGGAGTTTAATTGTGGAGGTCCTAAATGCCAGGATTGGGAATTTGTTTTTTTTAAGTGCTTTGATAGTAGTATTTGAGGTCATATAATTTAACTGTGGTGACAATGGCTATTTGACTTCCAGATTAGACATTGAATAGCCAAGAACACTTTCACACACAAACTTGATATGTCGCTCAGATTTTCAAACTAAGTAACAAAAGCTCATTAAACAGACTTAATGAAAAAGATCATTTGTTCTTTTAACTAGCTAAATATATATTAATAAACATGAGATATACAAGTAAGGACAACTCCTTTACCTTTAAGATGCTGAAATGCTACTTGTTTCAGCCATATTCGCTGAAATAAACGTTTGAGAAATCTGTCTACCAATTACAGTGTAATGTATGTGAGAAAATGTATTCATTTAGCAAACATTTTATTGAGTACCTTACCTATCCTAGTCCAGAAGTCACTCCAGATTCTGGAGTTAAAAGGTGTTTTGAGTTAAAAATCTAATTGCGGGAGTGAAAGGAAAAGAACTCTCTTCTAACGTTATACCACTAGTCTACTTTACCTCTGACACCAAATGTGTGGGGATTTTTCTCACAACAATGCAGTTTTCCAGCAGACAACAACTGGGTATCCTACAATTTAATTTTGACATACTCAACCTGAAGTTAGCATCAGATCCCACAAGTTAAGGGCTCATTCCCACAAGACAGCCCCACTTCAGGTATCTTTTGCAGTCCAGATTGTCACCTGTGCTTTTGACTAACTAGCTGTAAATTTGGAGGTTCTCCTGACACTCTCTTCAGATTTAATAATTAGTAAAATGGCTCTCAGACATCAGGAAAACAGTTTACTAACTAGGTTATTGGTTTATTATAAAAGGGTACAACTCAGGAACAACTGGAAATGACGCACAGGGGAAGGTATGGGGGAAAGAGTGCAGTACTTCTATGCCCTCTCTAGGTGTGCCACCCTCTCAGCATCTTGATATATTCAAAGAGCAACCTGAAAGCTCTTTGAACCCTATACTTTAAGGATTTATCTGGATGCTTCATCATGTAAGAATAATTGATTATTAACTCAATCTCTACGTCTTCTCCCTTTCCCTAGAGTATAGGGGTTGGGGCTGAAAGTTCCAGTCTTATAATCATGATCTTTCTGGTGAGGAGCCCCCATTCAGGAGCCCACCAAGAGTTGCTTCAGTGGAATGCAAGGCTCTCATATCATTCAGGAAACTCCAGGAGATTAGGAGCTCTGTGTCAGGAATTAGGATCAAAGACCAAAAATTAGAATAAAAGATGCTCCTAGCATCTTTATCACTTAGAAAATTGCAAAGATTTTAGGAGCTGTGGCCAGAAGCTGAGTACAAAGACCAAAATATATTTCTCATATCATGATATTACAGGGAGAAATTCACTAAGAGATAATATAGTGCAGTAGGAGTACAGAATTGCTTTCAGGGATAAATAGGAAAGTTTTCATATAGTGATACATATAAGTTAGGTGTTGATAAATGAGTAGAAACTTTTCAGGAGAAGCTCATTCTAAGGCAGAAATAGAAGATGACTCCAATTTGTAAGTTGAGGTGTGTTCAGGAAGTATTGAGAAGAGTTAGGATCTTCTCAAAAGATGTATGCATGTTTTAGGTGTGGGAATGGTAGCTTCTAACAAGATGTTGAGACCACAGGGCAGTTTGGGGGAAGCTTTGAGAAGGCTTTATAGGCCATCCTGAAGGGAGCTAACATGACTTTTTTGGGAGGGCAGAGTGGAGAGGCAGATAAGGATGGTTGTAATGCATTGTATTTTTGAGAAAGAGGCTATAAAAAATATTAAAGTTTAGTTGGATTTTCTCAAAGACAATTTTAAATTGGGGATTTGTGTTCCTATCCAAGGGCTTGATGTCTTAATTTTTAAAAGAAATGACCACAAACCTCATGTTTTTCTTACAATTGGTAGCATTTGTAAAGAGTAGGAAATGAAATCAGTTTAACAAAGAGACACAGTAACAAATTATGTAAAGTTGGATTTAACGTGATAGTATCTTAGTCTGTAGTGCAAACTTCTTAGATTTTTTATTTTGTTTTGGCCATTTTTGCTTTTAATTACTATAGTAAAATAGAAGGTGAAGATACACCTTTGTCAGGTTCAGGAAATTCTGAAAGGTTTTGGGAGAAAATTGTTTACAAGTATCTTTAAGAATCTTCTTGGAAGGACATGGTCATTTGGAGGTCTTAGAAATTATTAATTTGGCTGTCTTTTTTCATTGTAAACTTCTTTGTAGCAAGGCTGAGTATGAGAAAGCAAGTTCTTGAGATTTAGTTGGTTTTATAAAATCCTTTAGATCAGAAGTCAGCAGACTTACAGCCCAAACTTTAAAACTGTTTTTAAAGTTTTATTGATACATGGTCATGCCCATTTGTTTACGTTTTATCTGGCTACATTTTTTATTTTAGTGGTAGAGTTGAATGGTTGTAACAGTCTGTATGGCCTGCAAGCCTAAAATACTTACGTCTGGCCCTTTAAGAAAAAATTTGCTGATCCTTGCTTTAGAGCTTTAAGAATAGCACTGATTTTTTATATTCCACTTGATTTACTATACTGAGTAGAGAGCGGGCAATTTCAGAGACTTCTATTTGCACTTTCCTACTATAATAACCCTTATAGTACAGACCAGGTGCCATTATAACGATAGCAATGATGATAAAAAGTACAAGGTTATCATTCATTGGTCTTAATTGTCACCTCTCTCTGGATTCCTGTGATCTAGTTCATGCTTAATTCTCAGTCCTCTGATGGATGTCTCTTTCCCTAGGATCTAGAAAACTATTCATTCCATTTTTGTCTGGCTGATTTTTCATTCTTCTGGTCTCATCTAATGTATCACATTCTCAGAGTTTGTTTGTTGCTACACCTGCTTCTTGCTGCTACTTCTATCCTCACCATCTTCCCATCATCTCTGTTTCTGTTATATATACATAGAGCATCCAGGTATTTTTTTTCCTTCACAGTCATCACAATTATAATTAGTTGTTTCTGTAATTACTTATTTAATGTTGGCATCCTTACTTAGAAGATCATATCTATGAGGCCTTTCAGGAACCCTATTAAATTCACATCTGTATTCTTGGTGCCTACCACAGTGCCCAACACATAATAAATAAATATTTGCTGAAATAATAAATATCCCATTTCCATCCTCCATCTACTCACCAAGTTGACAATTCATTCAGCAATTTTAAAACTGAAATTTGTGCATACATTTTTAATTTTATACTTATCACATACTATCGCATTCTTTATTTTTATCTATTAGACTGTGAGTTTTGGGGGGCACAGTTTGTGTTTTATACATCTTTTTGTTCCAAAGCCTAACAATGTACTTGGCACTGGAAGTTTTATTTTTCAATGAATGTTTAGCAATGAAAATGTTTTTAAAGAATGATTAATACATGGAAAATTTTACAGATATAAGAATTCAAACCAGAATCACTAGCAGATGCTACCAGCTTAGGTTTCCTACTAAAGTGGAAGCAAATATATATTATTCATTTGCATGAAAGAGGTTAACATGAGAAATATGTAAATTAGTACTTATTAGTCTAAAAAATGTGTTACCAGCTGATGGTGAGTGAACATTTGAATGTTTATTTTATTGATTAGTTCTTCTACTCTTATATTCTTTTGTTTTGTAATTAATGCTTTTTTTCTGAGAAAACTTAGAAAATTTTATATCCTTTTTCATGAGATAGTATATGTGAGCATTTTTTCTCGTGCCATTAGATTTTTTAAAAATATGATTTAATAGGAACATAGTTTTTCATTCTATAACTTTGCTATAATTTTTTAATAGTGATTGTTAAATATTTATGCACATTTTCAATACTGTATGTAATAATGTACATTCTGCAAAAATTTTTGTGTTCATATCTGCTTTTCCCTTAACATTTTATTTTTATTTGCTTATTTTTATTTTAGTGACATTCATTAATGAAATCCAATGTTTCAAGAGTACAATTCAAAAGTATAAAATTTTAAATGTAGAATTCTTGGGTTAAAGGATAAGAGCATTTGTAATACTATTGATGTTACCAAAGTATTACCTATTGCCCTCCATAAATATTGTACCTGTTAACATTTCCAACAATAATATAAATGTGAATTTCAGTTAATCTCTCTTGCGTTACATATTACAATTAAAAAACTTTTTCACTTTGAGATAAAAAAATAATAATTTGATTTTATTCGATTACTCATGAAGTTGCATATATTTCCTGTTTCTTGACCATTTGTATTTCTTCTATAAATTGTTTGCATCCTTTGCTCACTTTTCCATTAGAATGTTTTAACTAGTATTAGTAATTTAATTTCATTTTAAGTTCTCACATAGTAGAACCTGTTTCACTTTTGTAAGTGGTATTGTTACAGTCTATGAAATTTTTTAAAGAACATTGTTTTGTAAACTAGGAGCCTTTTGTGGCAGATGAGTATATTGAACGTCTTGTATGGAGAACCCCAGGAGGAGGCTCTAGAGGAGGATCTGAAGCTTTTGATCCTAAAAGGTGAAGTAAAATTTCTTTTCATAGACCCAATCTATTACAAATTTGTGTTTAGAATAGATATGACTATTGGAATTCCTCTGAATTTTCATCTAAAGGGATTTCTGTTAACAATTGGTCATTAAAAGATACAAGCATCAGAAGTTTGTGATTGCTTTATTTTTTTTTTCCTTTATGTTCTTTTTATTTTAGAAGAGGACTTTAACTGGAATGAGGGAAGGGATTTTGTTATAAGAATTTAATATTTTCTCCAATTCGTAATAAGAAAGCATTGGTAATACCTTTAAAATAAAGACATGTTTAATATGTTGTTTTAAGTATAGTCGTAAATTGAGGAAACAGTCACTGTATCCTAAAATGTACAATATTATTTTTATGTAGTACATTTATTTACCTTTGACTGTTTCTTTGAAATTAGTTTCTGTTTTGAGGGTAAATGGAGATTCCAAGTGAGGTTTTCATTCATGTCAGGGATAATCCTTAACAAGATGCCATAGAGAAGATTAACATAATCATCCTTAGTTCAAGAAATGCTTATTAATACCTTATTCACAATTATAAGGGAACTGGTTAGGTTTTAAAATTAATCATAGATGGATTGATACATATTCTCATTTCTATTAGATTATTAGAAGAATTTGTAAATCATATTCAAGAACTCCAGATAATGGATGAAAGGATTCAAAGGAAAGTAGAGAAACTAGAGCAGCAGTGTCAAAAAGAAGCCAAGGAATTTGCCAAGAAGGTACAAGAGCTCCAGAAAAGTAATCAGGTAAATATTTAGCTAAGCAATGAATAGTTTACAATAGGCTATAATATTTTTATTTCCTTCCATTTTTAAGTTCTTCATAAATCTAGTCAAATGATAGTAACTGTTGAAGTTTCTCTTAATTGACATGGGATAAATGTTAATGAATTGTTATCAGACTGGCTTGTCACTGAATGTTGGTTTGGAATCACAGTACTTCCTTCTTATGATGGGGTGGTATCCAGTACAGTGTGGTCCTTGCTTCCCCTCTAACAATGCAAGCCTTCAAAAATGATGTTTTAGCAAACCTGTATCTTTAGGGGCTCATTATTAGCTTAGATATTAAGGTAGTCATTTGCATTCTCAATCATAAAACAACGTAATACCAGACCAGCTATTGTCTAGATTAGGTTTTTCCCTAGAAGAAACCAGTCTGGGAAGTTTGACAAAAGTCATGCATGAAGTTTGTGCCCCAATGTGAATTCTAGTGTAACTATGGGAAAAGCAGATGCAGAATTCTTCCTCAGTCCATTTTGGAGTAAAATCAGATCATTGGCTAAGTAGGCCAAGCTTCTTTACCATTCTTAGGCCCTATATTTAAATCTAGAACATCTGGACCCCTTTCACAGCCTGGGCCTGATCTGGAACTAGATTGTTCTTTATCAAGGCTATAAGTCTGAGGAATGTTGTTCAGTTCTACTGCCTCCCGGAGGCTATTTGTTCTTTAGTGTTAGGGATTAGCAAACTGATTTCTGCTCAGATTTCATTTATTTAGATTCCTTTAGATTCCTTCACTTAAGCATATATGGCTGTGAGAAAATATTTAATAAAGAAGTCAGTAATTTACATAAGATAGAAGATGTGTTTTTAAGTAGTGAGGTGATAGATTCCAAATACTTCTAATGCAAATTCTCTTGATGGTAATAATAATAATAGTATTAATAGTTAATCTAACAAACTCTGGATCCAGTCTGCTCTGCCAGATTAGCTGTGTAATCTCAAGCAACTCATCCTTTCTGTGCCTCAGTTTTTTTATCTGCATATAAAATAGGTTGTTGTAAGGAATAAATAAGTAAATCCATGTAACATGCTTAGAATAGTGTCTGGCAATAGAGAACGTTGTTAGTAACTGTTTTCAGCTTTTCCCCCTCAATTTAAGGTTAGAATAAAAGTACCAAACTGAATTATCTTCAGTTTTGTTATTGGCAGTTAGTTCTAAGGCATTCATGACATAAAATTTTTATCTACCATTGGATAATCAGTATATCCTGAGAAAAGGGATATTCTAGGGAGTAATGTACTTTTGCCTCAGTAGAATAATTGCTGCGATCTTTTCTGTTTTCCAAACTGGTCAAAAACCATTTTACCTTATTTATAATATTAACATTGCTCTTTAAATATTTTGAATAAATGATTGGTTAAATATTCTTCTTAATTGGTGTCTTCTGATATATTTTTGGCTCATTTTAGTATAGTAACAGTTTAGTATAGTATACTATAGTATAGTATAGTTGTTTAGATGATTGGTCCCTTTGATGCTTAGTTCATTGTTTTCAGAATCATTATTTAGGAGTAAATAGTACTGGGAACATTGTTAAGATGAATGGTAAGAGCCTTGCTGTTTGGTTGGTTAAGAAATATATTCATGATAAAATATGATGATTTTAATAGTTAAAAGTATAAAAGTCTGCAACTCTGTTAAGTTTTCAGATTGTGTGGTTATTTAATGGGGATGAATTGTTTTTTTCAGATCATCTCATGTGTAACTTCTTTTTTATCTTTAGTTACCTACGTTTGAGAGTAGTGATGAGTTGTTTTAGTTTTTATATGAATTAACTTATAAACTGGATTCTGTCATTGTATTTTATACCTATGCACATTTTTTCTAGGTTGCCTTCCAGCATTTCCAAGAACTAGATGAGCACATCAGCTATGTAGCAACCAAGGTTTGTCACCTTGGAGACCAGTTAGAAGGGGTAAACACACCCAGACAACGGGCAGTAGAGGCTCAGAAATTGATGAAATACTTTAATGAGTTTCTCGATGGAGAATTGAAATCTGATGTTTTTACAAATTCTGAAAAGGTAAGCACTCTTAGAAAGATAAAAGCAAATTACAGCTTTTTAATAACAATGTCCTAAATTACAAACTACAATTATTAATTTTCAGAGTTAGACTTCAAATTACTGAGTAGCTAACTTATTAAAAGTTTTTATTGTGAAATGTAAATTAGCGCACTTACCTACAGATTGTTGATGAAGTTTATATTCAAATTTTTAATTGGATTGCTTGGCATTTTTGTTTATGAAATTATGTGTGACTTAAAAATACTGAGGTAACTATTAATGAGTATTTCTATTTTGTAATTGACTTAATTTTAACGGGATTTCTATAGTTTTTGAATAGTTACATTCCATTGGATGAGGGGGTGGTGTGACTTAAATCACTGATAAGCTGAAGTAACATTTTTGTTGTTTTACTCACTTAGCTTAAAGTGGGATAAATGTAGCAGTATGACCTGAATTATTTTTATAAATTTTATCTGTTTTGGGTTCATAAACTCAGAAGAAACATATACTTCTGCTTTCAGCAAGCAATAAGTTGTATTGCTTTAGAGTAAACAAACTGTAGGTTTCATTAGGAAGGGATTGTAGCATTATAAAATCATAAGATTTCTATGCCAAAAAAACAAGTGTTTATATTTTATTGACTCATAGGTGATACCCCAAATATATTGCTGTTACCCACAAAGTTTTATTTGTTGTGGATTTTAAAAGAAAAATTTTGGGATTAGGATCTGTAGGCATACATAGGGGAATATTACTATTTTCAAATATAAAGTTATTTTTTTGGTATACATAAGGGTTTTAAAAAATTTATTGCTTTTATTTTTCAATAGATAAAGGAAGCAGCAGACATCATTCAGAAGTTGCACCTAATTGCCCAGGAGTTACCTTTTGATAGGCAAGTTTGTTTCTAAAGAGCTAATTTGGATGTATGGTATAATTTGTAGAATAAAATTGTATTTTTCCCTGTATGAATTTGCTCATTAACAAGAATTTGTTGAGTACCTTCTTTGTACAAGGTATAGTATGAAATAGTTGATTGAAAAATGTAGTCTCCTAATATATAAACTTAGTAATATACCTTGAAGTAATTTCAATCTTGTTTTCCTTTTGAAAAAAAATCGATGGGAGAATTTTAAAATTGACTAAAGTGAGACTTTGAATTTTCATTTTTTGGACTTTGATAATCAGCATGTGAAGGGACAGGGAGAGTTTAAACATGGGGCTATTCAGCTGCTTTTACCTATCTCCAGACGAGAGTTCTTAAGTTTTGAAAAGCTAATGAAAGCTAGAAAGTTTCTTGAAAAAAATTTAAATACACATAGATTGCTGTATACAGTTTTATGGAGTTTTAGACTCTTTAGCCTATCCTCAGACTCCTCCCTAGGGACTTCAGGTTAAGAACCTCTGCTTTAGATACAGGATTCTAGGGCTATTGCTGAGTCAGGTATTAATGGTTTTATCCTAAAAGAAATTTTACTGAGAAGGAAATTTTTTCATGATTTCCTTTACTCCATAGAATGTCAGTCACTTTAATAAAATTTTGGTAGTAGTTCTCCATGTGAATATCTCAAAGAACTATGTCTTCTTGTATAACAGACAATATATCTGTTATTTTGGTTATACTTGATGATTCTGTTATAGGTAGAATATAATTATATTGTTATACTTAAAGCCTGACCACTGTATCTCAAACGTAGTGAATTTCCTACCCCCAAAATATATTTTATTTTACTTTCAACTCTATGTCATCATAAAGGATTAGCAGTAATGATCATCTATCATTTAGCTATTATTAATAATCACATACTTGCCCAGCATTATGAGTAATTCTTTGAAAGTCACCCAGAAAAGCCTCTCTTTAATTTTATCTCATTTCATAGTTGGACCATTTACTTAAATGGGTAAAATGTGTGGCTCACAATAGGTGCTTAATTGTTAGTTACATCTCCCACTCTTCTCTCCATCCTATTCTTCTTCTACAAAACACATATGCATATACTCATCTTATGCCACTTCACAACTACATCTCTCTCTTACAGTTTTGTTTTAGCCTCTCTAACAAGCCTTGAAATTGAATATATATCCTAATCAGATTTAATTTTTTTTTTACAATGATCAATATGGCCTTACAAGCACTTTGTGATCTTCCATAACTTTGATATGGTCATGCCCTGCACATCGTTTTGGTCATCCAGGGTCTCACATATACTATGGTGGTCCTATGAGATTGTAATTGAGTTGAGAAATTCCTATCACCTAGTGATCTTATAGCTGTTGTAGTGTTGTAACACAATGCATTTCTCAAGTGTTTGTGGTGATGCTAGTGTAAACAAACCTGTGCTGCCAGTCCTATAAAAGTATAGCACATACAATTATATATACTGTATAATATTTGATAATGATAATAAACAACTGTTACTGGTTTACATATTTACTGTACTTTACTTTTTATTGTTATTTTAAATGAAGCCTTTCTACTTATAAAAAATGTTTGCTATAAAATAGTATGCTGTGTTACACCAGCAGCAGCCTCATATACCATCTTGTGTTCAAGGGTTTTTTTGATTGCATCATTTTACTCTTCTGCAATTTTGTAACATGATGTACAGACTAGTAACCTAGGAGCAATAGGCTATATACTACATAGCCGGGTGTGTACTAGGCCTTACCATCTAAGTGTGTGTAAATATACTCTGTGATGTTTACACAATGACAAATTGCTTAATGCTGCATTTTTCAGAATGTATTCCTATCATCAGGGATATGGCAACATACCAATTTTATATAACTCTAAATTTTTATTACTTTCTTAATCTCTCTTTAGCATTTTTTTGCCAGCCACTTTTCTCTCTCTCTAAATGGTTGCATAGGATCTTTCAATATTAATTTTCCATGATGTGCATTCCCCTTGATAGTTAAGATTTGAAAAAATTCTAGTATATGATTATGTTTAATGTTTAAGTTTCTGAATTTGCAAAGATTGATTACTCTTCTGGGCCCATTGCTAGGTTCTTGTTGTGACTTCTAGTTTTAAAATAACTCATTTGCATATACTTTTTATTAATGTTTTTATTTTAAATAACAGTAATGGAACTTTATATGAAAAAATCCCAGTGCAGGGGCAGGAGCAGTGAGGGAGGGAAATAGGCAGATATCAAGTGAATTTAAAATGCCGGTGGATATGAGTAGGGACAGTAACTCAGTCTGGCTGGATTATTAATGCCTCATGTAATTCCTTCCTTTTTCACAAGGAAATTGCTTTTTCAATGTGAATTTCATGAATGAGAACCACCCTCCCTATATGAATTGCCCAAATTCAGTTTTGTTAGATAGCATGCTTTTTGTCAATACTCACTCCCTCTGGCTTTCTCTTTTTTTTTTCTCTGTTTTATGATGACTTTTAGTACAGAGGATGCCCATATATCCCAAAACCCAGGTTGCCATTTTATTAATATTTTACATTACTATGGTATGTTTGTTACAACTAATGAACTTTATCATTGGTTTTTATCTTTCAGATTTTCAGAAGTAAAATCCAAAATTGCAAGTAAGTGGGATTCTGTTTATTTAACTGTTTTGAACAGATAATAGAATGACTCGTGTGAAATTAAAAAAGGTAGTAAAAGAGAGATAGTGGAAACAATGACATCCTTCTACTCCATCCATGAGTTTGATTCCTCTTCTTTGAAACGACCATTACCAGTTTCTTGGGTATTCTTTCAGAGTATTCTACAGATATACAAGCAGAGGACATAAATCATGTATTTATGTATAGAATGTAGTTCTACTATCCCCATTTATTTAAAAATAATTGGTGGCATACTATACAAATAGTTTTATACTGTTTTTAATTTAATAATGTATCTTGAAAATTGTTTTATATCTATACCTATATCTCTAAAGTAGGTTTTTTGTTGCTGTTGTTTTAAGCGAAGCTCATATGAGCATTTGATTTTGGTACCCATTTAATTCTGGTTTGATCCTTGTCAATCTTTGGATTATATTTTAGGTGGATCATTCTAGGTTTCTGGAAAAGCCACTATATTTGCAAGCTTCAGTAGCAGCATGAGTCATTGTTTGGGAGACCATTTTTCATAGAAGGTTCAAAGAACCATCTATTTTCCCAGAACTGTTAAGGATGACACACAGAGTTGGACTTTCTAGCAATATTTTTGATCACTGTAGATTAGTCCAAAGTTCAGTTATTCATTCAGAACCGTAATAGCCTCAAGAAGGTAGTGAATCAAATATTACATATCAAGGTTAAATTCAGTGTTGAATCCACCATTGTTTATGTAAAGACATCTGAACTCTAGTAAAGATTTCTGTGGTCTTCTGCACACTTTCCATAGTTTCAAGTTTAAGATTTTTCCTCTCTATCAGAAATGACATCTGGAAGGTTTTTCCTAGTCAGCTGCTTTTTAAAGTAATGGTGATAAATGATACTCAGACTATGGGAGTTCAGCTGCTTTGCCATTTGGGAAGATTTTTTTTTCTTGAAAATATAAATTTGTATACCTCAGTATATTATAGGGTCTAAATTTACTGCATATAATTTCATATTCTTTTTGTAATCTTTTCAAAAGAAGGCTAGATCCATCTTTATTATATTTGTGAATAATTCATATACTAGTATACCTTGTCTGCTTCATTATAGTTGAATGACTTTCTTTTTAGGTAAATATCATGATTTAGAATGCCAACTGATTCAGGAGTTTACCAGTGCTCAAAGAAGAGGTGAAATCTCCAGAATGAGAGAAGTAGCAGCAGTTTTACTTCATTTTAAGGTAAGTAGTAAAAATTAAAAATGAAGATTAGTCTTCAAGACTGTGGAGATTATATATATTCTGTATATTATTCTCTCTGATTTCCCCCTATTGTGTCACTATCACAATGATAATTTTCATTGCTTTGAATTATTTGAATGTACATTTCATACCTCCATAAGTGATGTTAAATTTTAGGTATTTAATATTTAAATTAGGATTTTATAATGTAATGTTATATTCTATCACATTAATATTTTGTCAGATAGCTATATATAATAACAATATATTTTACGCTATATGTGAATTTTTATATTGACATAAATAATCAAGTTCTTTATCTTCTTGGTTTGTAATATATATATTTTTTAAGTCAAATCATGTTGTTTACCTTCTTGGTTTGTAATATATGTATTTTTTTCAGTCAAACATGTTATGAAGTAGGTCAGAAATAAGAAGCCTTGACCTTAAGTATTTAGTGGAATCTAGAGTAAATAAAATGTGACTAGTAAAAGACTTACATTCAGAGGACCTCAGATGGTAATACAAAGGAATATTGTGTTATGGAACTGTCTTACTGGTATGTAAATTAAGGAGAGAATCCCTGTGAGGTAGTGCATTTCTTCAAAACAAATGCTTAAAGAAACTGTGCTTTCTTCAGTCTGTTAATTTATATTTGTATCAGATTAGGGAAATATAAGCCAATTATTGAACTTTTCATTTAAGTAACATATCTGAGTATTAAGAATGGCTCTTGAGATAATAGTATACTTTATATTGCTTACCTCACTTGTTTTCATGTATGATTTGTTAATAAGCAAAAATCTCATTATAGTGAACTTAATATGACAAATTGTTTAAATATTCTATTAAAATGGATTTAATTTTTAGATTAAATGTCTAGAATGTCAGTTAAATACAACTCTGTCCATATTCTTGCAAGAGAAGACAAATTCTTCAAATTCAAGAGAGGAAAAAATATATATATATATGAGAAACCTTTTTTCAAGACCTTGAATCTGTGTGCACACACATGTGCATGTTTTGGAGTTGCAGGAAATGGGTAAAATGACTATAAAGAACTCAGTTAAACCTCATTTGATTCTTTCAGTCTAAAGTCCTACAAAGATATGAACCAGCTGATCAATTTTGTAGAAAGCCATTGGGAGAAGATACTAGTCTTAGGTTATTGGTTTTCTACAATAAATTATATTTAAACCCAAGAACTATTAGCTAGTCTATGGCCATGCCTCCTTGAACGTGCCTGATTTCGTCTGATCTCTGAAGCTATGCAGGGTTGGGCCTGGTTAGTACTTGGATGGGAGACCACCTAGGAATGCCAGGTGCTGTAGGTGTTAAAAAAAAAAAGAATTATTAGCCATTTTACCTCTTTTGTTAATATTATAATTTAACCAGAACAATGATAATGTATTTCTTTCTTCTTTATAGGGTTATTCCCATTGTGTTGATGTTTATATAAAGCAGTGCCAGGAGGTAACATAACAGTACACTTTATTGGATTTTATTTTATGCTAATTTGTGTTTAAAAACATTTAAAATTATATATTCATATGTAAAATGCCTCTGCTATTTAGGGTGCTTACATGAGAAATGACATATTTGAAGATGCAGCAATACTCTGTCAGCGGGTGAACAAGCAAGTTGGAGATATCTTTAGTAATCCAGAAACAGTACTGGCTAAACTTATTCAAAACGTATTTGAAATCAAATTACAGGTAATTTTAAATAATCACTATGTAGTTTTTAAAGCAATATGTAATTTTTTCTCTACGTTTTAAAAGCTTTTTTTTTTTTTTTTAAATTAGTTTACTTAAGTAAAGACCATAGAAATAGTAGTCTGCTTATTCTGTGAAGGGGAACTGGATGACAATGTTGTGCTTTTAAAAAATGTTTCCCTGTTCAGCAAGAAAAGAATATGCTAATTCCAAAGTGTTATTATAGCACATGCTTGAATTTTGTGTAACAGTAGTAGTAGTAGTGACAGTAACAGGTTGTAGTAGGGTAGCCACAGATTTTTATTTTTATTTGATCTTCACCTTGACCAATAAATGGCATTTGTGAAATTAAACAAAAAATTACAAGTTCAGTCTGTAGAATTTTTTATAATATGGCACTAACATGGAAAAAAAAATCCAGGAATTTAATTTATAACTTACTTTCCATAGCAGTATACTTTAAGGCAACATTTCTTAAATTATGTTTACCACTGGATTAAGAAACATTAAATAAGTGTTTTTAAAACACAATTCAGGACTTTTAATATTCTTTAAAGATACTAATATGTATTGTGGTTCTGTAGAAGTGGGAGTGTAATGTACAGCATTTCCCTATTACAGAGTAATGTCTGTTAACGTCTAAAGTGATGCTTATGTTAGTTACCCAGACCACAATTTGGTAAATGCTGCTTTAAGGAGTTGACTACATTGGTATAACCTTAGGTTTTGTTTCTTTGGGGATTTTGTTTTGTTATTTTTAAAAAATGTATTTTATGAGCCAGGATAGGCCATTTTCAAAAAAATATATATATATTTTGAAATTCTTGATACCTATTCCCAAGACTGATGTAGATGTACAAGTAAATAGAGCAGTAAAAATTAAAAACCTATTAATTTTTTTTTTAATATTGGTCTTTTTTTTTCCTGCATTGTTTTGTAAGAAGAACAGTTTAAGAATGTGGAGTAATTTTGGAAAAAATCTTGACTATGTAATTTAATATTTACTTGACGAATCTCAACTTTTTTTCCTTTTAGAGTTTTGTGAAAGACCAGTTAGAAGAATGTAGGAAGTCTGATGCAGAGCAGTATCTCAAAAATCTCTATGACTTATATACAAGGTATATTTTTTAATTATTACAGAATAATGTTTCAGATTCTCTTTTTTTCTAAATGGAAAATGGGGATGTATTCAGGTATTTCTGAATAACAGTTTGTCAGATAGCAGTATGCCTTTTAGCATTAAATACTTACTTTCATAGACTATTATACAAGAATAGCATTGTTAGTACATTAATTTAAGGAATTGGATATATACTTTATAGTAATATACTTTAATGAAACATGAAACTTTGTTTACCTTGTTTAGAGTCGAGAATTTCATTTCTGATTTTAGTTGTAAGCTTTTTTCTCCAAGAACTAGTGTAATTACATTTATCTGCATTAACACTTCAGAAATTGAGAAAGTGACAAATTCTTTAAAAATGATAATTTCAGCCTTAAGTCTGGTGTGAGAATTTGTTTTGTTCTTTTATAAAAGACAGTATTAAAGTTAGAAATATTATATCAGAAGCTTCATAAGAAGTTTTAACCCAACCCTATTGCTAGTTTTCTTCAGTGTCATTCAGTTTTCAAAGTAACCATAATCTGAAAGTTCATATCAGCAACATTGTGAGCCTATCTTCAACAATGGACAAAAGAAAATTGGAGAAAAGTTCACATGGACAAAGTCAGAAGAGAATGAACAGAGAGTAAACCTCTCAGTGTTCTGACTTGGGTACTATGTTGTGAATGGCATTAGGGCATACTTGAAGCCATTCTTCCACTTGTTGCCATTTCTTCTCTGGTTCATTGATTCATTTTCCTCTTCTAGGTCATCCCTAGGAGTTTATGACAGTTTTCAAAACTATATTGTTCATGATATTCATTCTACTTTATATATAACACTATATAGCTGCTGTCTGCATCCTAAGCACTTTCCTAAGGTTTAAGAAATGGTGGTTTAACCTAAGTCGTTAAAGTCACATTGTAAAAATATATATTCCTTAGTATTGTTACTATACCTAAAATATATATTAATCTTTTTTTCCCCCTTTTTTCATGAAAAGAACCACAAATCTTTCCAGCAAATTGATGGAGTTTAACTTAGGTACTGATAAACAGACTTTCTTGTCTAAGCTTATCAAATCCATTTTCATTTCCTATTTGGAGAACTATATTGAGGTGGAGACTGGATATTTGAAAAGCAGAAGTGCTATGATCCTACAGCGCTATTATGATTCAAAAAACCATCAGAAGAGATCCATTGGCACAGGAGGGTGAGTGTTTTTTATTAAATATTATAGTTAGAACCGAAGATATTAAGAACTTTATTATATTTTGACAAACTTGCCAAATAGTGACAGTCATTGCAATTTTTTAGGAAGAACTTTTTAAATCAAGTTTATGTATGCCATTGATCAAATCCTGTCTCTTAAGCTACATGTTGAAATGACCTAACATAACATAATTAAAATGTAAAGCAGAACTATAGAACCAGTACTATAAAGAGTTCTATAGTTTCTTTAATATTTTCAGACTCAGTAAATTATTCCAGGTTATTAACTAGGAAGCACATCATTTTTTTGATTGTTTATTGTTGCAGGTGTGGAAAAAACCAGCAAATAGTTCACAGTTTAGGTACTCTAAGCTTTTCAATGACTTGTACATAAAATTATTTAATTAATACCTTAAAATTTGTGATTATTCACATACTAGAGGAAAGTGATATACTGTTAAGAATTGGCGACACCTCAGTAATCCAGATCTCAACTCTCTAGAATCCAGTTGATACCAGGATGAGGCAAAGTGACTTCAGTGGAACCATGAAATCAGGGTCCAGAGTCCACATACATACATACACACCCAAATCAGTTTCTTATTTCTCATTTAGTCATATATTAAATAACGATCAGAGAGAGCTTATGAGGAGTAAAAAGTGACATCTGAAAGGCAGTAGCAAATATAGGAAGAGAAACACTAAAGAACAGTCATAATTTATTTTTTTAAAAGTAGTTGACAGTAATCTGGAGCTATATATTCTAGGAGCAAAAAATCATCTAACTTTCTAATGATACCGCCATAAAATAAATGTTCAAAATGACCCTTAGTCATTAAGAAAAGCTAAATTAGGTTTAATACATCTTGTTTAACAATAATGAAAAAATGAACAGTATGCTTAAATGGTTAAATATCTTTTAAAAACATTACAATTGTAAGGGTTATTTTAAGCGGGACCATTTAGTTATCTGAAATCTTAATTTACTTGTAATAGCCCGCTTCCTATGAAACCAAACAAGGAGTTTTGGCTGTTGAGTCAGAATCATATAGCTGAAAGAGACTTCAATGATTATAACTCCAAATTTTCTAATTTTTCAGATGAAAGTTTTCTATGTAGAGATTTAAGGCTTTATAGACCTAATTATTAGAATTAGAACTTTTAGGTATCCTGGCTATTGGTCCATTTTTCTTTGTTGATGTATACTAAGTTTGAGAGTACTTGAAATTGAAATCTATATGAAGTATTCTTTTTTTATTTGTCGATATGATGCACTAGTATTCAAGATTTGAAAGAGAGAATTAGACAACGTACCAACTTACCATTGGGGCCGAGTATCGATACTCATGGAGAAACCTTCCTATCCCAAGAAGTGGTGGTTAATCTTTTACAAGAAACCAAACAAGCCTTTGAAAGATGTCATAGGGTAAGAGTAATTGTAAATTTATTTTATTTACATATATGTATTTTAAGTTTTGCCTTGTTTATACTAAGTTATAAATCTGCTCTCTGCTTAGGAACAACTATTTTTTATAATAAAAATAAAGAGATTTTTGCTTTAGAGGACAGAATTATTTTTAAATGATTTAGAGGTACATTTGTAAAAATGTTACAGTATGGCACATCTGATGTGTGTATTTGTTACAGTAATATCTTTACTTTTCTGAGTGTGTAAATATATTAAAATATTTCTAAAGCCTCAGATCATCTAACATGAAGATGTCAACATTGTATTGTTTGACTCATAGCAACTAGCTCTAAGTCATGACCTTTCTGGGAAGTCACAAGATTGAAATTCAGTTCAATTCAGTGCAGTCTGATTCAACAAACATTATGTATTTACTTTGTACTAGCTGCCATGTTAGATGCTGACGATATAAAATTTAAATATATACACTACCTTAGAGTAGTGTGGAGAAAGAAGGTATACATGTAAAGAATTAGTACAGGGTAGATATACACTGTTGGGAACAACAAGGAAGCAACCAGCTTTGCTTGTTTAAGGAATTGAGGAAGAGTATTTATCAGGGGAGGTTTCAAAAAGAAGGGACATCTGAAGCCTGGGTCTTTAAAGCTAAATAGGATGTTTTCAAGAAGACCATTCTGGCAGGCTGTTTCAGGCAGAGAGAATAGTACATGTGCAAAGATGTATACAAAGATCAGTCATCCAGCATGAAATGCTTGAAATAAAAATGTATATGAGAAGAAGAGTAAAAGAGAGGAGGTTGACAAGATAGACAAAACTCTTTTGTGTACCATGCATAGAAATTTGAGCTTGACTTTGTAGATAATGATGGCAGCTTTAAAGAATATTAGAAAAGGCAATGTAATGAACAAGCAGATTGGTGTTTTTTCCTTTTTAAAAAAATAATTTCGACATATAATTGGCATTCAGAAAACCGCATATATTTAAACTGCACAACTTGGTAACTTTGATAAATTACGTGTACATTTGTAAAGCTGTAACTGCAGTCAAGATAATGAATAGATTCATCATTTTCAAAATTTTTCTTTTACCCTTTTATAATCCCTCTTTCTCCTCCTCTTGCTTCTATCCTTAAGCAACCACTGATCTACTTTATGTTTCTATAGATTAGTTTTTAAAAAGAAGGGATATTTGAGGACTAAGTCTTGAAAGCTAATGAGATGTCTCCAAGAAGTTGATTAATTTTCTAGAATTTTTTAATAAATGGGATTATAATATAGTATATACATATGTTTCTGGCTTTTTTACCTAGCATAATTATTTTAAGATTCATCCATGTTGGCATGTGTATTAATGAGCATGTTCCTTTTCATTTCTGAGTAGTGTTTCATCATTTGAATATACCACAATTTGTTTTCCTATTGATAGACATTTAAATTGGTTCCAGTGTTTGACTATTATGAATGAAGTTGCTATGAACATTCATTTATATGTCTTTAAGCAGACAGTGCATTCATTTCTCTTGGGTATTTACTTAGTAGCAGTGTAGTACTAGTGATAATATATTTCTTTTTAAGAAACTGCCTGTTTTCCAAAGTTGATTCATTTGACATTCCTACCAGCAGTGTGTGAATATTCCATTAACTCCACAAGATCTCCACATTTGATATGATCAATCTTTTTAATTTTAGATAATTGAATAGGGTATATAGTGATACTTCATTATGGTTTTAGTGTACATTTCCTAATGGCGAATGATGTTGAGCATCTTTGCATGTGTTTATTTACCATTAATACCTATTCTTTGTTTTTTCATGTGCACTTAAAAAAATTTTTTAGAGTTCTGTATTTATTGCTTGTCAAGGGCATCTCTTGAGCATCTGTGAGCAAAGAGCGGTGGTGAGGGTTGTGGTATAGAGTCTGATGAAGAATAAAGATTGGGGTGACATTAAGAAGATGAGGAAGGGAATTGAGGAATACTAAATCAGTATTTATAATCAGTGGAGATTTAGCAGATTTAAGGAGGGTTATACACTTCACCTTTTGACTGTAGATTTCAGCTAGTAAGCATTACTCAGGGTGCATGAATGGAGACTACAGATAGGCAATGATCAAATGATAAATCATAAAGGAAGCAGTTATAAGAAGCTGAGAGATAAATTTCAACTTAAAAAGTTGAGGGATTTTATTTTCTCAGCATGACTACTAATAATTCTTTTACTGAGTTAGTAGTGACATCAACCTCAAAATGAACATTGGGCTTTCTATGTGCCAAACACCGCTAAAAGTACTAAAGTACTTTTTTTTAACATGCATTTTCATAATCTCACTTTAAGACTAGGAGGTAAGTCCTATTCATGTTATTCCTTCCTTACAGATGAAGAAATTGAGGCTTGGTAGGGTTAAATAACATTTGAGAGGTTCGCTCAACCAGAAAGTGATAAAGCCGGGATTTGAGTCTGTGATATTCTGTAGTGCATCTGTTTATTGATTTTCTCATTCCTATCCCCCAATAAAAAAAATAATACTTTTTGTTGTGAGTTTTGCTAGAATATGTTTAGTTCAGTTGGTGGCTCTCAAACTTCCTTGACCATGACCCACAATAGCAATTCATTTTACGTTGCAGTTCAGTGTACTTTTGTTGTATGTGTATGTATTTCATGAAACTATATTTGATTTTACTGTGTACATTATACTTTATTTTCTATTGGTTTTCTCTCTCTTCTTACTTTCTTTTCACACTCCACTAATGAATTGCAATCTAGGTAGGAAAAACATTGATCTAGTCTAAGCCAGGAGAGTTTTTGAGCATTATATGTACGTGAAAGAGGCATTGGGAGTGGGGAAGAAGAGGTGTGTAAGTTATCATTTTGATACCTGAATACTGACTAGCCTTATACAAAGTTGATTGCTTAAAAAAAAAAAAAAAAAGGTTCCCTTTTTAAAGATAGACTTGAGGAGTGATGTTTGGTTTCTGTTTTTAAAGCTCTCTGATCCTTCTGATCTACCAAGGAATGCCTTTAGAATTTTTACCATTCTTGTGGAATTTTTATGTATTGAGCATATTGATTATGCTTTGGAAACAGGACTTGCTGGTAAGTATATTTATTTGTGTTATCATTTGTATTAAGTTAATTTAACCCTATAAACTATGTTTAATGTTTTGTATATATTTAACTATATGTCAAATTTAATTCAATGCAATGAATAATACTGTTTGAGCCTCTATAATGCAAGGATTCGTCAGGTGCTGAAAGCTATATGGAGACACAGTTTCTCTCATATTGCTTATTACATTGAACAGGGCAGAGTAAGCTACATCAGTCACTGTAGTATATTGCAGAATGTTGTACAGTGCTATAGGTTATGTCAAGGGAAGAAAAATTAATGTGACAGCAATTCTGGTTGAGGTGATTGAGTAATGAAAGAAAAGTATTCTAAAATAAGTCTGGGAAGGATTAGATTCACAGCAAAATTTTTCTTTTGCTTTGGTCTTTTGGGTTTACAAGTATTAATAGGATATTATTGACTTCTTCCCTAAATTCCAGTCCCATTAATCTGGTAACCTTTACCTGTTCAGTATGCATCTCAAATTTAACAAATCCTAAATTAAACTCTTTCACCTAAACCTGTCCCTTTCCCATTCTTCCCCATGTCTTTAAAAGGCATTACTATTTACCTACTGGTTGCTCAAGTCCTAAATCCAGGAGCTGCCATAATTCTTTTTTTTTTATCAACCCTGATATATACTTCCAAACGTAACTCAAATTCATCTACTTTTTTTCCATCTCCACTGATGCTGCTCTAATTTAAATACCATCTCTGTTCACTCCTAACTCATCTCCCTGTGTACTTTCTTCTCCAAATTACTGACTCTGTTAATAATCAGTTTGATTATTGTTTTCTTGTTTAAGACCCTTTAGTGGCTTCCTGTTACTCTTAGAGAGAAAACAACAACCTCTTTACATAAGCTTGGTTTGAGCTAGTCTCCTCTTAAGTAGTCATCCTCATCTCCTATTGTATTTCCCCTCACTACTCCAGGTACTCTGGCCTTCATTCTTTTTCTTCACTCAGGCTTTTGGCACGTGATGTTTCCCCATCCCAAAAATTCTTTTCCTTCAATTCTTCTCATGTCTGTTTTTTCAACCTTCTTATTTCAGCTAAGGTATCACCTTCTCAGAGAGGCCTTTACTGATCACCCCTGCTTAGGTAACCCTCCTTTCCCAGCCTTGTTACTCATTATTTTGTCAGTAGATTAACTTTTTTCATGGCACTTCTCACAGTGAAATTTACATCTGTTAATGTCTGCCACCACTCACCAGAATTCATTTATTCAGCATGTACTTATTAAAATGTACCTACTCCTGCATTCTTGGAGCTTACGTTCTTGTGGAAAAGATAGACAAATGACTAGGAAGAAAAAGGAAGTTGAGTAAGATAGAGAGTGGTAATTGGGAGTTGGGATGGGAAGTTGAAGGGTAGAGGGCTTTATTAGAAAGGATGGTCAAAAAAGGCCTCTCAGGAGATATAAATAAACCAAGACAGTGAAGGAGTAAACTGAATATTTGGAGAAAAAATATTTTAAGTAGAGAGAACAGCACATAAGCTCTTGTAGGCAGAAATCTTACCTATCTTATTTACCAGTATAGTCTAGCGCCTAGAAAGCACATAGCAGATGCTCAGAAAATATTTATTGACTGTACATAACATCATTCCATAAAGTTTCTAACATTGAGCAAAGTTATATTTAGTAACCTTGTGGTTTATTCTTACCCAATTTATTTTATTTTGCTATTCTCCAGGTGTAGATAAGCTTTGTATCCTCTCTTTTTTGTTTCTTAAATACAGCGGTCTTAACATCAAGTATTTAACATTTGCCATTTGCAAACGACTTAGAGATGTGGCAGTTTATATTGAGATGATAATACTTCAAAGATGTGAAGATTAAAAGAGATAATGAAAAAAGTAACATTAATTTGAATCTATGTGGTATGAAAGATTTGTGATTTAGCTAGTATGGAAACCTAGCATCTTCTTAATAGCAGCATTCACAATTTGGAAAGCCTTAGAAAATTTCCTGTTAGGATAAGAATGTCCCTTATATTCATGAATATTTTCTCAGCATCTATTTAGATAGTACTTTGCTATTATTTTTAGTGCTTGCATAAAGTTCTGTCATACATGTATATTGTAAAGTTAACCATCCCTATTATTAGACATATTGGATCTTCCTGGCAATTTAGTAATATAAATAATATTACAATGAACATTGTAGAGCTTAAAGTGTTTTCTTATTTTGAATTATTTTCTTTGGTTAAAATCCCAAAAATGAAATGATCAGCTCAAAGTATGTTACACATTTTAAAATTTTCTATACATATAAACTTTTTCTAAAGGGTTTTCCTCCCACTATTTTACACTGCCTCTGGCCTTTATGACTGCACCAGTTTTTCTGCACATTGCCGAATATTCTTTTAAAATTTAAATAATTTAGTGGTTAAAATATGCATAAATATAGCCTTAATTTTTAAGCCTTTCATTAATAGCAAGGATTAGTATTTTCTACATGTGTACTGATGTTATTTTTTCTCTTATAAGTTTGTGTTAGATACTTTTTTTCATACCAATTGGTGATTTTGTCTTTTGTGAGAAAATAAAACACCTTTGTTTTTCATTTTTAAAACTTTGAAAAAAATTATTCTGTAAAGAACTCTAGTATTAAATTATTTTCTCATTTGCTGTGAATATTTTTTCTAGGCCTTTTAATTTTAGCTAGACACATAAATATCTAGAGTTAGCAAGGATCTTAGAGTTTATCTATTACTCTTTTACAAAAAAGAGGAAATTGAAATCTGGAATGGTCAGCTGTCTTTTTGGGGGTCAGAATGGGGAGTGGCTTGAATACCATGTTGAAAAAATCAAGAGTTTATTCTATAGACTGTGAGGACACTATATTTTTGAGGCAAATAGTAGAGAACATGGTGAGTGAAGTGTGTAAGTTTAAATATGTTGCTATGGCATAAAATATGAAGAGATTTGAACCAGGAAGCTAATAAGAAAATTATTTTAACTGTTATCAGAGATAAAGAGGCCTGGCTATAAGAAAAATGGTGAAGTGTATTCATGTCTCAAGTGAATCATTGGGCACAAGAGAGTGGGAAAAGGAAGAAGGTATAGTTCAAGATGATTCATTTGATTTATTTTTTTTCGGTTTATCTCAGAAAATTCCTAAGACTGAATAGCTGGTGAAAGTTTGGGCATAAAAACTTTGGATGAATTTTATTACATTGTTAACAAGCTTAATTTTACTTCTCTGTCCATAAAAATTATTGCTGATTTATTAAAACAGCATGTTGTAGTTTAAAATCACATTTTTTCTGTTGCCAAGATGAACTTTTTGAAGTATGATTCTAACATATATATGCCTTCTAATTTTAGGAATTCCTTCTTCAGATTCTCGGAATGCAAATCTCTATTTTTTAGATGTTGTGCAACAGGCCAATACTATTTTTCATCTTTTTGACAAGCAATTTAATGATCACCTTATGCCACTAATAAGGTTAGTGTCTGATTTCCATTGGTATTTTAATATTGTAATATTCTACATATCTTTTTGTTAAAATTTAAAAGAATACATGTTCATAAAAATATCAAATAGGACAGGAAGGGATGAAATAAAAAGTAAACGTCCTTTTTCTTTCTTGCCGTCCTGTTTTCTCTTCCTACTCTGATACTAATTTTGGTTTATTTGAAAAGACTAAATCTGTCATTAACCTATATCTGATGTGAAAGAGGACCTTTGACTTGTATCAACATATTATAATAAAAAGACATATAAAACATTTTTTATGAGATTAATAGGATAGATTTTGATGAGGCATTAAGTAAAGTTTGGTTTATGTCTTTCTATCAATTTACATGAACTTTTAAAGCACATGAGCATTAAATATGGTAGTGTATATGTTAACATGTTTTATAAAATTGTGTAGTACTATTATTAAAGAGAAATATTCATATAAAGATAAAATTCTAGACATTTTGTTATAAACATGGTATGGCAAGAAATCAGTCTAGAAACAAAGATAAAAGATCACTTGTGATCTGTGAATCATACTTTGAAAGGAAATTTACTTTTTAAAGAGTTATCATGCCACATAGCAAAGAATTCCATAACTATTAGAATTACATATTCCTTAATATAACAGTGTTTTGCTATTTAGGTAGCATTCAGAAGGCAAATAATATTGTCAAGTTTTCATTGTTTTTAATGTAGGAAAGCTAAATACAATGGGAGTAACTTTTAGTCTCAAAATTTTAATTAATATAATTTATTATATTATTAAGACTCTGGTGATAGTCCCTGACTTTCCTTGCTATTATACAAGATATTTAATTAAAAAGGAAACCAAATAATTTAAAAATTTCAAAATCACATTTTCATATTTTTAAGAGATGTCTCCTCTGAGATGAAAGTAACAGATCTAAATCTTCCTCTTTCTTCACTATTAACTGGTTAAGTTTCCTGGTGTGACTATTATAATGAATTGGGTATAGTGAATACTAAATACAGTTAACCCTTGATTAATGCAGAAGTTAGGGCACCAACTCCCCTGGCCCCTGCAGTTGAAAATCTGTGTCAAACTTTTGACTCCCAAAAAACTTAACTACTAATAGTCTACTGTTGATTGGAAGTCTTACTGATAAGATAAGTAGTAGATTAATACATATTTTATATTTTATATGTATTATTATTTTTTATTTTTTATTATTTTTATTTTTAGGTGAGGCAGCCCTTGGTTGACCTCACAGATTGCATGGACCTTCTCAATTTACAATCCCTTATTTTTTTATTTTTTGCACCTACAGTACCTGGTTTTCCTAGGTAGTCTCCCATTCAAGTACTGACCAGGCTCAACCCTGCTTAGCTTCTGAGATCACACATCACACAGGATCGGGCTTAGTCAGGGTAGCATGGCCATAGACAAAATATTTTATATGTATTATATACTGCATTCTTATAATAGAGTAAGCTGTTGTGGGATTCTCGAACAGAGAGATGGGACACTGAGACTATAAACTGGAAGCAGCGTTTATTGATGCTGGTGCTGGCTTAGTAGATTCTTATCCAAATGCTGAGCCCTGATTGTAATATAATGGCAGTTTTATATAGTCTTGTCATTCCTACACAGCTACAGATATAATGAAGAACATTGATTGGTTGGCAAACTATGAGAAAACTAATGTTAGCTGTAGAGTCCTTGAGGTTGGGCACGGGAGCAGTCAGGAATGAACTCATTCGAGGAGAAAATGGCAAGGTAGGGTCAGGTTGCCGCAAAGCTAGAGAAAAAATGTTATTAAGAAAATCATAAGGAAGAGAAAATAAATTCACGGTATTTATTGAAAAAGAGCCACGTGTAAGTGGATCCATGGAGTTCAAACCCATGTTGTTCAAGGTTAGCTGTAATGACTACTTATGTGCTTTTTGGATTTGTTAGCATATTAAAATAATGTATATGTGTATGTTTATAAATACATAGCAATACACATGCATATGAAAAACTTGTAGAATTGTAAGGCTACTAACATGATTCATTTTTTTCAAACATTCAATAGCTCTTCTCCTAAGTTATCTGAATGCCTTCAGAAGAAAAAAGAAATAATTGAACAAATGGAGATGAAATTGGATACTGGCATTGATAGGCAAGTTATTAGTTTTACTTTTTCTCTAACATTTGTAAAAATTGTGAAAACATAGCAGCATAAAACTGGTTTTCAGAGAAGAAATTCTATCTTAATTTCACTATCTTGCTATAACATTTGACTTTATTTTTACATGTTGCCTTCATCCTTATTAGAATGGTATTTTTATTGGATTCCCAAGCTTATTATTTCTTGAACTCAGTATGTTTGTTTGTTTATTTCTCTCTCTCTCTCTCTCTTTCTTTTTTTAATGTAGTAGGGCTAAAAGCCTGGAAAATTATGTTTATTTTATTTTTTATTTTTTTATTTTTTTAATTAAGTTTATTGGGGGTAACATTGGTTAATACAATTATATAATTTTCAGGTGTACATTATAATTAACATCTGTATTTTCTATTGTGTTTACCACCCAAAGTTCAGTTTCCTTCAGCTACCATATATTTGATCCCCTTTACCCACTTCACCTTCCCCTTACCCTTCTATATTTGACCCCCTTTACCCCATCTACCTCCCTCCTCATTCCTCACCTCCTACCTTCTGGTAACCACTAGTCTGTTGTCCATGTCCATGAGTCTCTGTTTGTTTGTCCTATTCCTTTGTTGCTTTTAGGTTTATATCCCACATATAAGTGATATCATGTGATTTTCAACTTTTTCTGTCTGGCTTATTACACTTAGCATGATTATCTCGAGTTCCAACCATGTTGTCACAAATCAGTATGTTTTTTGAACTTAGTGTATTTAGATTTACTTTGAAAAGAGATTCAGTTGAAAAATATTTTTGCAACTCCCCCCACCCACCACCAACTCCTAAACACACACACACACACTCTACACTCCTTAAAAATGGTATTTAACATAGAGGATTTTATGTTTATTTACAATTTTCAAGCTCATATCTGAAATGCTTTAAAATTTCTAAAGATAACTTCCATTAAGTGAATGTAGACTCTGCATTCAAAAAATTTTTGTAATGTTTACTGTAATTAATTACCTATTCATAGTGTAGAGCAGTAGTTGCTGGTTTTTTTTTTTTTTGAGATGAGAGTGGGCATATATTTATTGATGATGATAATAGGTACCATGTATCAAGCATTTGCTATATGCCAGGCACAGTGCAGATCCTTTACCTGCATTTTATTTATTTGGTAGGAAGAATCTTTTCATTTTACAGACGAGGAAATGAAGCTTAAAGAAATTAAGTAATTTGCTCAAGATAACACAGTTAATGGTGGTAGAGCTGGACCTCATATTCTAAAGCCCATGCTACTAGGTTTGGGCCTATTTTTTATTTACTGTAATTCTACTCATTTCTATTCAAGAAAGCATATTAGAATGAAAGTTGTTACTCTGCTAGTATAAAGATAACCTGGAATCTACTCTAATTTATAAAAATAAATCATTTTTACTTTATTAGTAATGACAAACTTACAACTCATCTCCCAGTTATCTTCTCGCTAAGATCAAGAACTACCAGTAAGTATGTGATAATAAGGAAAATGAAAATAAAACTGAAGACTAAAACTGGAAAAAATAAAGATGTTACAGAATTAATTCCTGAGACTAGTTTACTGAAAAATTAAATGTTTAGAAGAATCCTAAAAACTGGTTTCTCTTTTTATTTAGAACCACATGAAATTATACATACACAGAACTTTCTTTAATAAAATAATAATGTAAATGTATACATTATATATATTATAATTACCACTTCAAAAAGTATGTATTTTCCTAACCTAAATTCCTTATATTAACTTAAGTTGTTTCTTCTTGCTTTGCCTCAGAATACCTGATAATCATACTTGTGAGGTGGGGAGATTGAATATGTTAAGCCTTCAAAAGTGTAGGAATACATATTTTCTTGTTGTCTTCTTAATATGGATTAGGTAATTTTTTTTAATCTTTCCATATAAGTCTTAGTTTCAAAGTCTTTGCATTAGTTGTCTATCAAAAGCACAGTGGTCTGTGGTAGTCTTTGAATGTGAACTACTACTTCTCCTTTACCCATGTACAAGGAGGCCAGGAGATGAGCTCAGCATTCACTTGCATCCCTGCTGGTATTTTTCAGACCAATATTTGTCTTCTGTTACTCCAGAATCCATTTGCTTTTGAAGCTCACATCATCTTCTCTTTCTTACAGCTGTTCTTGCTCAATCATTTATGTCAGCTTCCTACATTTATTGAAGATTTGGGAATCTGGCTCATAGTTTTTCTTTTAATCATGAGTCTTAGGTTGTTTCCACTTGCCATGTGTGTGAGCCATTCATTTTCTTGATCATCTCAACTTGAGCTACCTATATTCATATCCTCTTAGACTTTGTTTATCATTGGTAACAAAAACCTTGAACCTGAATATTTTGCTTAATGCCCATAACTTCTTCTTCCAATTATATATACCTGCTTTCTTACCTCAGTAGGAACTTTAGCCCTTAATATCTTCATTTTTTGCCATTCTGTCTGTTATCTTTTTTCTAGCTTTACTTTATTGATTAGATTACTTAATCATCTTTTGAATTAACTCTTTCATAATTACCTTTAAAATCCATTTTCTTTAACCAAAACTGACTTACAGATCCTAAACTCTAGATTAGTGCAGTTCATTTTTTTCCTATAACTGGGTGGATGATTGCTGTTGGAGAATATCAGACAACTCAAACATTATTGATGCTGTTACAAACTCATGGTCATTTCTCAGCTGAGTCTTCTATACCACTCACTTGCCTCCAGTCTCCTGCTTGTCCTGAGACTGTGAAACTCATGTCCTTCTCACCTGTTCTTTCAAACTTTGGCCATTCTTCTTAAGCCCTCTTTCTTCCCCACTAAGCATTCTTTATATGTATGTGTTAAAAAAATAAGTTAGTGACAGGCTTAAAATATTTTTAAGATTTAAATAAAATATTGGGCAGGAAGATAACAAAACCAAGAGTTTATTGACATCAAGACTTAGAATTTACTTTTTTCTAAAATCTAAAGTCTTCAAATAATAAAACAGTTTTATGGTGATATGAAATTAAATACTTTTAGTGTAAATACTATAAATAAATTAAATGGATCAATATATGGTGTTCTCAATTCTCTAGGACATTAAATTGTATGATTGGACAGATGAAGCATATCTTGGCTGCAGAACAAAAGAAAACAGATTTTAAGCCAGAAGATGAAAACAATGTTCTGATTCAGTATACTAATGTGAGTAAAATGATTTGATTTGCTGCTAAGAATATCTGCTTTGTGAATATTTTTCTTAACATTTTCATTGGTGTATCTTACTGTGCTTTAAGTTTTTTTCTTTTATACTTAGAGATTAATGAGAAACTATATGTATTTTCTCCTTAGCTAAGCTGATATATATTTCTTTGTAATAAGTATAGAAAAAATTTTACAGGCCTGTGTTAAAGTCTATGCTTATGTAAGAAAACAAGTGGAGAAGATTAAAAATTCCATGGATGGGAAGAATGTAGATACAGTTTTGATGGAACTTGGAGTACGTTTTCATCGACTTATTTATGAGCATCTTCAGCAATATTCCTACAGTTGTATGGGTGGCATGTTAGCAATTTGTGATGTAGCTGAATATAGGAAGTGTGCCAAAGACTTCAAGGTATGTATTCACAAATATCAAACTTATAAATAGGCTCAAGAATATAAGTCAGACCTCAAAAATCTGTATTGATGTATAATCATTAATGAAAAGTTTATAACTTGTGATATTGTAGTGAGAAATATTTCTTAACTGAAAAAAATATTGGTCTAATCATATTTTCAGATTAACACATTTTTGTTTTGTGCATTATTTTAGGCAAGGTCATATTTCAGTTCCACAGTTCAAATGACCTTGTTGACTTGCATCACTAATGCTACATATGTCACTCATCTGCAAAATATGTTCATGATTCTTCAGAGATCTCTGAAATCACTTTTCCTTAAGGTTTAAATTATTTAAGAAAAGTACTAAATTAATGGTAATTAATACTCCACAGAAGTATAAATGGCTGTTACTATTGAAGAAAACTGACATAATATGAATCTTTTCAAAAAGATTATAGCCAGGTTTATGTAACAACTGAAATATTTGAGTTTTAACACTTCAGGAGCTTTTAGAAATTCTAATATATTGAACTCTCCCACATTAGTAAGTCCTGACTAATAGTATTTATGTGAGAAGAATTACATACTAATTGTAAACTAGAAATTATTTTGTTTCAATGTTGTTTTTTTTTTTTTCTCTTATCTCATTCAGATTCCACTGGTATTACAACTTTTTGATACTCTGCATGCACTTTGCAATCTTCTGGTAGTTGCCCCAGATAATTTAAAGCAAGTCTGCTCAGGAGAACAGCTTGCTAATCTGGACAAGAACATTCTTCACTCCTTTGTGCAACTTCGTGCTGACTATAGATCTGCCCGCCTTGCTCGACATTTCAGCTGAGACTGAATTTGTAAAGGAAACGTGTTGTATTTCACCAGGCCTTGGTTGATAGAAAGCACAGCAGATTTCTTATGACATAGCCAACATTTTATGGAAAAATGACTGGAAAAACAGCAGCCATACTTTACCCTTGAGATTTTTTTTTTTGGAATTTGGACACTACTAGCCATGTTTTTGTTTGTTTGTTTTTTCCCCTTAAGTTGAATTTTAATTCCATTCTTGAATTTATAAAGTTTCAAATTCTGTGAAACTACATGTCACAGTTTTCATCCTGGCAAATGTTAATGTTAGAAAGCGAATGAGATGTTACAGGTTTATGTTCTTCAACATATTCCACTGGGAATTTTACCGTCTTATTTTGCATTAGTAATAGGTAGATTACAGTAAAACTGCATTTATTATTTATCAATTTTAATGACCTTTTCGGCGTTGGTAATTGTTAATCAAGTTATTTTTAGTTTTTCTAGAGGACTTTTTGCCTCTTTCAAAAGGTTAACAATTGAGCATAATTTCCATAGTAGGTTAATTAAATTTTTTTCTGAGGTACAAAATAATATTATTCCAAGAAAAATGTTGTAAACTAAACTAAAATGATGAACTGTTTTATGTAGATATTAAGAATGGATCAGAATACATCTGCTTTCTGGGTAAAAAAAAAAAAAAAACAACTTAAAGTTTACTATTTTTTATTTGATAAACAGATATTAAGTCGATGCTAGTAAGAAATTAATAAAACTACCTTATTTTATATTTCACTTAAGATAGGGTAGAGGACCTTAACACAAGGACCATATTTATTCATTATTTTAATATTATAAGGGAAGTTAAAAAGTGAGGTATAGTCTAAAATGGTGCATATGAGAGATATTGACAATGTTTAGCAACAGTGCAGTCCCTTAATATATCTATCCTAGTGCTAAAACGGAATAAAATGAGATGTCTAAACATGAAGGAAGTTTTCTATTTTAAGAGGAATTGGGAATTGATAGATAATATTGTATATTCTAGGTCTGGGAACGAGCTTTGCAAAGCCTACTTGCTTTTCAAATCTATAATTTCTGTCATCTTTTTCAAGGCATTTCTGAAGCAATTCCTACTGAATGTAGTTAATTGAATTGGCTTAATTTGGTGACATACATCACTTATAAAATTTTAAACATCAATTTAGGCCATTAACTCTATAAGCTCACTCTTTGAGAATGCATTTTTAACTTTATATAGTGTTTCAGCTTCCATTCTATTCATAGTCTTGTAGGACAGATTATCTTTAATGTTCAACTCATTCTTGGCATTTTTCCTTTAATGTAGGCTTTTGAGCCTAATTTTTGAAAACTACTTTTATTTTAAGAATTTGTTTCTGAATGGTCATCTACTTCACCAAAATGTTCAGGCCTAGAGCTAGCTGCTATTTAAGTTACTGTTGACTGAATGTTCTTTACTTTTCTGTTTAGTCCAGTGTTATCAAGGTAAGCAAGAGAAATGAAGTATGCCAACTTTTATCAAAGCATTTTTGGAAATTGTGTCAGCTTTAGAAGGCTGTCACAATTTTCTATTCCTTAGCCAAGGGAGAGCCAGAACAGATTTTGGATACTAGAGAAAGTCAGTCATATGCTTGTACCATTGCCATTTTAGAAGGCTCTGATGTGAAATCAAATTATACCTCTGTTACTAAAGCCAACAATTTTAAAGCAGTAGTTTTATTGGCCATTTGACCTCTTTGTACACAGTGTCAATTTGTAAAAAAAAAAAAAAAAAAGTTGGGGGAATCTTAAATAAAACAGAAAGGAACATTTTAAGACTTACAAATCAGAGAAGTGCTTCAAATTATTTTGTTTGGATTAATTTTTAAATGTACAACATATACTTGCTGCATAGATATTTTGTTAATTATTATTTCCCTGGTTGAGTTCTGTGCAATATTTTCCATTATGTTCATTGACAGGGCAGTGACAAAGAAAATTCATAAGTGAATACTTAATTTAGAAGTGTTAAATTAATGCTCAATAAACAAATTCCCTGCAGTCGTTTTTTTATTTCACTTTATTTTTACATTTTAAGGACATCCATACTGAATTTTAGAAATAATTTTTTATTTAAATTTTTAAGATGTTCCTTACTTTTTATAGCATATATCTTTCTTTTTTAGTAAAGTAGTTGACTGTATAACTGAGATTAGAAATTTTGCCTAAACAGATTGTCTTTCTCTAAGAAAAAAAAAAATTCTTGTATAAAGCAATATGCATTCTTTGAATTATGATCTTTTAAATATTTTTTATATATACAGCCACTATAAAATTTTGCCCAAAATTTATGGCTTCAAAGAGATGATTAATAAGTAAAATGTTTTTCATATGGACATGGTAAAATATTAGGTAGCAGTAATGGAACTTTGTATATTAGTAATGTTAGCCAACATTTGAATAAGGATAATCTTTGCAATTTTCTACAGTTCCACATGAGCTAACAGGCAATATTTAGGAAATGTTTTGAAGTTGAAAATAAGCTCTAAAACATTGCATATTATTTTTCTAAAACTTAAGTATAATATGTTTGCATTCTGTGAAATATAAAACATAGGTTTAAGAAGGAAGTCTGGCTTCTATAAGTAATGATATTAAAAAAAGATGGTCAGTCAGGGTATCTGACTATTCCAAGACAGTCATTAGCCTCATTTTGTGAATATCACCATGGCTGCAACTCCCTAGCATCTATCTTGTTTTTAAAAGAGCAGCTAAGTAGATTAATTTATGGTATCTTTCACATCATTTTTTTTCTTTTTTCATTTTAATATTTTGCTATCTAAATCAGCTTTCTGGCTCGCAGTAAAATAATTGAGCTATCAACCGATAGATTGATTCCAAATGGAGAATGTACTGCTTCCTTAAAATCTCTTTTTCTCGTCTATGATGTTGAATATTTACAAGTATTGAGATAAAGAGATTTTGGTTTCTAAAATGCTACAAAACTTCTCAAGGTGGTCATGTTTATAAGGCAGTGCCGGAGGCATGCTTGAACTCTATGTGAAAGTAAGGTTCACTGGTGTGTTTTTTGTAAATGACTTAGAAAGCCCACATCTAGGAGTTTAACTTTTTTTTAGTGCAGAAATATTCTGCATATTACCCCTATGTTAGCCATTGACTCAGAAGTCTGAGATGTTTTCTAGGAGCATATTCAATTCTCCTGGTTTCTAATGGAGAATTTTATATACAAAGCATTCTGTGCTTTCATCTAATTAATTTAACAGTATTCAGTTCCTTTAGTACTTCTTTCTGCTTGAGAAAGTCTTTCCTGAAATATAGTTTGTACTTTGGAAGAAAAGACCAGTTCATACTGTTAGAATAAATCTCTAATTCTACATAAAGTAAAACGAGCAATTTTTAAATTTCAATGCATAATAAAGATAATTATAGCTATATTTATTGACTTAAGTTCCATGTACTATATAGTAAGCCCTTTGCATACATTATCTCATTTGCTTTCAAAGCAGCCCTAGGGGCTGGTTACTATTATATCCATTCAGATGAAACACCCAAGGCATAAAAAGGTTAAGTGAACCTGCTCAAGGTCAACAGCTAGTAAAAGGCTCAGATTGAAACCTAAATCTTTCATTCACTCTATATTCTATACACTATTCTCCTTCTGTAACATTAAATAGATCCTTTAGTTTGATAGGCTCATTAGTTTTGCTTAATCTAATTTTCTTTCCATCTAACATTTGTTCTCGTTGTGGTGTTTAGATCAACATTCCCTGTCCTTTTTGGCACGAGGGACCAGTGCTGTTATGAGAATCTGATGTCTGGTGATCTGAGATGGTGCTGAGGCTGTGATGTTAGCTTTGGGGAGTGGCTGCAAAAACAGACGAAGCTTTGCTTACTCACCCACCACTCACATCCTGCTGTGCGGCCCAGTTCCTAAACAGGCTGCAGGCCAGTACCAGTCTGGGGGATGGGGAAGGAGTTGGGGAACCCTGGTTTAGAGTATAAAGTTGATATACAGTGTCAATATCTAATTTGCTACTACTGGATTTTTAAAAATATGTCCAATGTGTCATCGCATTTTTTAAATTTAGTTTTGAAAATTTTATAAATGATCATGAAATTTTAATTGAATATTAAGTTTGTACCTAATGGAAATACTTTCATCAAAAAGTTATCTTCAGTAAGCATTATTTTACATAATCATGCTACTATTTCTGTTTACTACTTTTTACAGTAGAAAGAGTTCAGATATTTTGTACCATATCTTGTAACATGGGAGTAAAACAACTCTGCCTTGGAAGATATGAGGAAATCAGTATTTCTGCTTTCAAAAATATACTATTTTAATGTCATAAGCTTGCCAATTTTGTTAATTATTAGTGCATTGGTAGTTATTAAATGGCTAACATTGGCGTGAAATGTAGGGGGAAATGTATTCAATGTATTAGCAATAGGTAGTCATTTTTATGTAATCAAAAATTGCATGTTTAATCTTTTTTAAAAATTGCCTTAACTCTTAACTTTTATTCCTACCACTGATCAGTCCTTTCTCTGTGGTTTGGAAGGTTGCATTCTGCCTCAACATACAAAGCCAATTTAAATATGAATATATTACATCACAGTACAAACAGCAAACAACCTCAGAGGAAGGTCATTTATTTAGAAGGCATAGATTTGTGCTAGACAGCAGTGATGCATTACAAATATATAATTATTTGCACTAATATTTGAGCAGGTGGAATGGATTAGAATATGATCAACATTATGCTGCTGATAACATGTATTTTTCTTTATTAACATGTACTGTGCAACATGTATTAATGCCAATAATTAATTTTAGCCAAGATACTAATATTACTGTGTTGAAGAGACAGTATCAAGCTGAGGTATTTTTAATTTAAAAGTCTGAAACTGGAATTAAGTTTACTTTCAAAAACCACTTAAATCACTTTATAATCACTGAAATGTCAGTAAAACAGAATTTTAGTGACTCGTGATCTAATAGGAAACAGTTAGAGGGTTAAGAATAGGGGTAGAAATCTGGAATGAGTAAGCTAAGTTTCATTTATAGCTCAGATGAGTGACTTCTTTTCAACTGTTGGCAATCTTAAGTGAAGGAAAATGTCTTATCCCTCTCAGAGTATCTTCATAGTAATAAACTAAGTATGAAGATTGGATGGAACCAACTCCAAGGAATTAATCTCCAGTGGTGGACTTTGAAATGTTTTAGATTAAACTTTGAGAAGTAGGAAGCTTTCTTGATGCCCCTGTAATCTTATATAGGCAGGTGCTTTTGAATGAGGCCATCTCTTTTAACTTGCCTGTCATTTTAATCTTTATACTGTGGGTAAATTTGTTTCATTTGAACTCTAGTGTTGTTGTGGCAGTTTATCAAACCTGCAGCTTTTTGCAATAGAGAATATTATCCCAATAGAATCTGGACAATGCTGACCTAAAGAAAACTGTGAAACTACCTCTAAGTATACTTTTTGTAAATGCTGTGTGCTATTTAGAGGATTCACATAAAAATATGTGAAAATACTTTATAGGGAGTAATAATACTAAGTGCCTCTATATTAAGATTCTCCAGTAGAATGTAGTTTAATTTTTTTCCACAAGGGGGAGGTGTTATTTTTATAGTAATACCTGCATTTTTGTTTGATTTAAAAACAGAAGTCACATAGCTTTTCTCTCCTGAATAGCACCTATGAACATGTCACTAGCCGAATAGGAGGAGTGTGTGTGTGTGTGTGTGTGTGTGTGTGTGTGTGTGTGTGTGTGTGTGTGCGCGCGCGCGCACGTGCGCATATACATTTAAATAAGATTCTGAAAATGTGAGAAAATTTTCTGGGTAAATTAATGACAAAATTAGAACAGTTTTGAAGAATGTATGCATACAATAGAATGAGTTGGACAGAGTTCATCATAATTAAAATTATGTTTATTTATAGTTATATCTAATGAATTCTTTTATCAACTAAGAATAATAAGAATCTATTGATTAGTTTTTTGCCTCCTACTTTTTAAAGAAAATATTTCGAAACAGCCTTAAATTTACAGAAAGGTTGTAAATACTGTACAAATAAATTTTTTTCACTTTGAGAATAAGTTACTGTCATGATGCCACATCACCCTTCAGTACTTCTGTATTTCCCAAAAGAAAGAATTCTCCTATAAAACTATGATGCATCAAAATCAGAAAGCTAACATTGATATATTACTCTTATCTAATTCCCACATTCAAGTTTTACTAATTGTCCCAATAATGTTTTATAATAATTCAGTTTAAAATCTTGTATTAGCTTAAGTTGTAGGATCTCTTATTTCTTTCACTCTGGAACAGTTTATCAGTCTTTCCTTGACTTTGCTACTATTGGCATGTTTATAGACTATAGGCCAGTAATTTTGTAAAATGTCCCTAAATTTGGACTTATCTTTTTCCTCATGGTTAGATTCCAGTTGTGCCTCTTTGGCAGAGATATTACAGAAGTCATTTTGTGTTCTCATTGCATCCTATCAGGTAGTACACAATTTCAGTTTGTCTTATTTCTCCTGGTCTTTATTTTGATCAGTTAGCCTATTAGGCTTCTTCACTGTAAAGTTGCTGTTTTTCCCATTGTAAGTATTTTTTGGGGAGGTAGTTTGGAGCTATGAATATAGCCACTCCTAATCAAAATTTTAATTTATTAATATCAGTATGGATTTATGGTTTTCTGGTCAATAGATTATTGTCTTATTTCTTTTGAGTCTCAAGTTGTCCCATATTTGGCCATTGGAAGCCCCTTTATGTTGGCTTCCATGTCCTTTTGACATGTTGTCATTTTTTAAGAACTTTCTTACTTTTGGGCACCCAGAATTTTTCAAATTGGGCGTATACTTGCCTCTGCTCTGGAATCAGCCATTTTTCAACCTTTTAATGGAAATTGGTATTTAGGAGGCACAATTTGTGTTGAGATGTGCTTATTATGATTGGGATGTCACTGCCCTCACTCTTCAGTAGACAGTGCTGGGGGCTTTGTGTGTGTGTGCAGCACACACACACATGTACCTATTTTAGATTTACACACAAACACACACACTCTGTGACACTCTTCTCGCCCCACTTGAGCTCCAACACCCTATGTTGGTTTCTCTGCTCTCCCACTCAGGAAGAGGGCTTCCTCACTGCATTCAGCTGCCAAAGCATAATTGGTTTTAAGAAAAATTTGGGAGAATGAAAACAGTTATTACAGAAAACAAGTAAAGACTTAAAAATTCTAAATGAAAATTACTCATAATTTCATCATTCAGAAACAACTAATTTTTGGTGTGTTTTACTGTAGTGAGTAAAGCTGAATTGAAAAGGGTAAAGTGTTTATGACCAGAACATGGAACTTAACATTTTGAAGGTATTAAATTTGAAATGCAATTCGTTTGTTTTTTATACTTCATTTCCTTGCTATTAAGTGTAGTTTCTAATTACTGATAGAGAACATCAGATAAACTGTATGACTGGAAATCTGACTATTAAGGAATGAATACCAGTGGGATATTTTTACTAATAAAATTCAAAGAAAAAATCATAAAATTATTTTGTTGGCCAAAAAATAAAAATACATTTTTAGATAGACTTTATGTGAGAAAAGAGGCTGTATCTGGATTGGATTTAATACATGTTAAACTTCGTACGAACTGGGAGTCTATACATGGGAAAATTACTCTCAGTTTCTTTATTAGGTCTCTCTGATCATTGCTAGGGCTAAAATTATATAATTCTAAATGCAAGAAATTGCAGACATTCTATTAAAAGCTTATAGTGATGTCAGAAATAGATTAGCTCAAGGAGTCATGTCTGAGTCCAACTGAGAGTCAAATCCTCCCCCAGTGCTATCAGCATGCAGTGACCATATACCATTGTGATTAAGAGCTAAGGTTCTTGAATCAGACAAGTGGCAGAAATACGTCTTGGCTTTGTTACTTACTAATTATATGACCATGTGCTAGTGTTATGAAGTGGAGAGAAAAAAAATTCATCACCATTTCTTATATTCTCACTTCTGTCAGCTCTTTGAAGGTGTTTTCAGTCCTATATGGGATGACTTCATTTATTCATCATCTGACAAATATTTATTGAAATTCTATTTGCCAGGGACTGCATTATGTTAGCAATATTAAGATAAAGATATCCTGCCCTCAAGAGTCAAGCCTAGTGAGAGAGTGAATGTATTCAACCATTTATAGTACTTTGTAATAAATGCTATAGTAATAGTGTGGAACCAGATGCTGAGTTCAGAGGGAGCTGCTATTAAACCTTTGGGCTTGTAGGGGGTGATGTAGGTAATTAAAGCTATTCAGGTTTTATTAAATACCTACTAAGTGTCAGACACCTTGCTAAGAACATGTTATTGTACTTAATCCTCACACTGGGAATTAGGTACTGAACATTATCCTCATTTTGCAAGTGAGGGGATTGAGGCACAGAGAAGTTAGACTTGACCAAGGTTATATATCTAAAAGGTAATGGTCAGAATTTAAACTGTACAATGGTCAGAATTTAAACTGTACCTGCAAGCTGCCAGAGGCAGTACGTTAACCACTGTGTCCTATTACTTATTAGAAGATTTCATAAAAAGGAGATTACATTTCAGCTGGACTTTACAAAGGCAAGGAGCATTTCAGGGAAAGGGGCAGGGGAAAGGGCATTCCAGGTAGAAGTGACTCACACTTGCAGTGATGTGGAACATAAATCACTGGTATAGTCAGTGAATAGGAAGATCCTTGTGAGTAGAGCTCAGTGTGTGGTCTCCCAAAAAAAGGCAAGTGAAGTTGGAATACTTGGGATGGGGTTACCTTATTAAGAGTCTTAAGTGTTATGCTAATTTCATTCTAAAGATAAACAACCGTTGATGATTAAATAGATGAATGATGTGAACAACTCTTTTAAAAAGATGACTGATAGGAATGTATGCATTGGATGAGAGGGGAGACAAAGCAGAAGATTGCATTAATCTGGATGGTGAAAGCCTGAACTAGAGGTGTTTATGGACTCAGGGAACACTTGGAAGAATAAACCAATAGGATATATCTGTTGTTGCTTATTGAGTGTGGAAGGCAAGGAAGAGAAAGATTCTTCCAAGATTTTTAGCTTATTACATATCTTGGTGAATACTAATTATTGATTTACATTACATATATTAGCAAAAGTAGGTTTACAAGGGATGTCAATGAGTGCTGGAAGAATATTCTTTTACCTAGAGAACTTGGTTAAATTAAAGTCATGTAAAAAATTTTTAAACTTAAATCTGCATTTCAGAAATACTAGAAATGTGACTTGAGAAAAAAATCAATTTTCTTTTATGTCTTTGGAACATAAGGGAGTGATTTTTAAATTTAAATAATACATTATTTGGTAAATATATAATTATTGTTTTCTTAAAGTGAAAAAGAGAAAAGGTCTCCAGCATTTTAGTTTATAGACTTAATGGGTAGATTCAAATGGAATGGCACCGATTTACCCCTGAAGTCAATCCTTTAGAAAATTTAAATTGGAAAGTATATAGGTGATTTTCTATTGTTGGACTGTTCAGCTGCTAGGAATACTTTACACTCTGATTCTCAATTCTGAGCCAGAATTTTCCACTCTAACTCTGAGAATGTCAGGTAGCTTCTTCTGGGAAGACAATGCTAATCTATAACAGTTCTCAGCCATTTAACTATAATTCCAAAGAATGCATGTTATCTAAGTAAGGTTAACAAAAATGACTCCTTGGCAATAGTACATGTAAAGTGTAATTACAAACTATGGATATACTACAAACTAATTTTATTTGATGGATTTCAGACGAATGTTTTGAAAGCATATTTTGGATCTTTTAGAAGTTTGACATAACTGGGTTGTGTAAAGCAGGCTACTAGTTAACTGACAAGATTAGCAAAATCCTCTAGAGATGATTTATTTCTAAATCTTATAGAAAAAAACCCCACATATTGTCATCCTTATATTTCAGATGCTTTCTATTTTGCTTTAGCAATATTATCAACACAATGAAATCTAATTATTTCATTGTGATTACTAATGGCTTTGATCAACAGAGCATTTACAAATATTGAATATTTTTAATAAGTTTATTGATACACATTTCATTAAAATTTTGAAAGATTTAGTAAATATTTCAATTTTAATACATATTTAACTTATTAGTAAAGAGATGTCTTTAAAATAGATTTTTGATTTTGATTTTTTATAATTAATTATATAAAAGTAATTATATAAAAGTAAATGGTAGTCACACACAACCACAGAATACACATTCATTTCAAGTGCACATGGAAATTTACAAAATCGACTATGTGCTAGACTATAATGTCCTAACAGTTTTCAAAAAATTGAAACATTTAAAGTATGTTTTGTGGCTACAGTGGAATTAAGCTAGAAATAAAAATAATAAATTTATTCTTACACTTGGAAACTAAATTTCTAAATAACTCAGGAGTAAAAATTAAAATATAAATTAGAAAATTTTTTAACAGAATGGTAAAAACACAGCTTATCAAAACTTGGATGCAACTAGAGCAATACATAGAAAAATTTAAAGCCTTGAATATATTAGTAAAGAAACAGTTATTGAAATATCCATTTTAAAAACTAAGGATAAAGTGTAAAACACATAGAAAGGGAAGAAGAAAGGAAGATAACATAATAAAATATAAAACAGGAGAAAGAGTAAAAACAAAAGCTGGTTTTCTGTAAAGACTAATGAAACTGAAATGCGTCTGTAAGAACTGATCAGGAAAAAGAGCTCAGACAACCAATATCAAAAAAGAAGAGGGAAACTTCTGTGCATGTTCTATAGATGTTAAAAAGAAAACAAAAGGTTAATACAACCAACTCTTTGCTAGTAAACTTTAAAAATTAAGTGGTTATACTTAAAAAAATTTTTAAAAACTTAATAGTGATAAAAGATAAAATAGAAAATATTAACAATTCTATATTTAAAATAGTAAATCCATAACTCCTGTGGAGAAAATAGGCTCAGATGACATCTCAATTAATACCTCCAAACATTAGAGGAAGAAGTGATACCAGTTTTTCACAGATACAGAATAGAAAAGGAGGAAGAACTTCTCAACACTTTAATGAAGCCAACATAACTTTGATGTGAAAAACAGAATCTTGCATTAGCATAGATGCTAAAATTCTAAACAAAATATTAGCAGTCTAAAATCCTGTGATATATAAAATAGAAAATATATCGCAACCATCTTAGGTTTATTTTTAAAATGGGAAGTTGATTAAATATTTGAAAAATCAATGAAATTTACCATATTAACAAGGAGGAAAAAAAATTTCAATAGAAGCAGAAAAAAGTGAAATTCAATACCCATTAATGATGATGATAGTAATATAATAATACCACTTTGCAAATTAGGAATCAAAAGGAATTTCCTTAAGCTGATAGAGTATAAAAAATATATAGCAAACATCATAATGGTGAAATACAGAAAGCTACCTTCCTGAGATCAGTAACAAATGAGGCAAAGAAGCTTGCTATCACCACTTCTGTTTAACATTGTAATGGAGATTCTAGCCATTGCAATAATGCAAGAAAAAGAATGGTTAAGACAGAAAGGAAGAAATAAAACTATATTTGCAGATGGTGTGAATGTGTACATAGAAAGTCCAAAGGGTCTACAGGTAAGTTATCACATAATTTAGCAAGATTGCTTGACTCAAAATCATCTACTACAAATTATACAATTTTTCTCTTTATACCAATAAACAATTTGAAAGTAAAAATTTTAAAAATATACCTATTACAAAAACATCAAATACCTAAGAATAAAGCTGGTGAAAGACAGGTAAGACACATCTATGCAGAAGACTATATAACTCATTAAGAGAAATTAAAGGGAGTGAAATGTTATATTCATGGATCAGAAGACAATATTATAAATCAATTCAGCACAAAGTGATCTACAAATTTAATAAAATTCTAATCAGAATCTCAACTGGCTTATTATGGAAATTGACTAATTCTAAAATTCATATGGAGATACAAAGATCCGATAATAGCCAAGATATTCTTAGAGAAGAAAAAACTGGTAGAACTTTCACCACTAGATGCCAACACTTATTAGAAAGTTACTGTAAGTAAGGCAGTGTGATATTGACAAAAGGATAGAAAAATAGACTAACAGAGCAGAATAGATGGTCCAAAAGTAAAATGACACATACATGGATACTTGGTTTATGATAACTTTAGTGTATGTATATTAGAATCTTGATCCCTCAACAATACCATACACAAAAATAAATTCTAGGTGGATTATGCACCCAATTGTGAAAGGTAAACGAGCTTCTAAAAGATAACAGACAAATGTATTCATGATTGTATAGAGAAAAATATCTTTGCAAGTAACAAAAAATTCTATGTTGGGTTACATTAAAATTAGGAACTTCCAATCATGCTAAGGTATAAATATGAATAGATTTTGCAATCAGGAGGAGGGTTTAGGACAGAAAGAGCCTCTGAACCTCTGAGGCCTAGAGGTTGGAGAACTGGATGTAAAGGAATGAAGATTCTTGGAGAAATTTGTTAGTGGGAATTAAGAAATTGAAAAGGCTTAAGGGTAGGAAAAATATTTACAATATGCATAATTGACAAAAGATTCATATTCAAAATATATGAAAAACTAAATCATTAAAAACATTCCAATAGAAAAGTGGGCAAAAGATTTAACACACAATTTACAAAAGAGGGTATCTAGTTCTCAGTAGACATATTGGTTATCAGGGAATGCAAACTAAATACATTACACATTCCCCAGAATGGCAAAAATTAAAGAGGCCTTGACAATTCCATGTGTTGGCAAATGTGAAGCAATGTGGAATTTGCATACATTTGTAATGGGAACAGATATATTGCTCTTTGGATAACTATTTGCTCTTTTCTACTGCACATGTATACCCAGGAATTCCACTCTGAGGAGAAGGAAGGATAGTGTCTGAGGAGGGTAGTACTTCAGAGTGTAGCTTCTGGAGTGCTGTTCTAGTTCTTGATCTGGCACAGTTACATGAATGTATTTACTTTGTAATAATTCATAGAGAATTACATCAAGAATTTGATGTAAATCTGAATTATATTTTAATAAAAGGTTATTTGAAAGAAAATTATAACTACTTCAGTTTTATATTTATAACAAATACAGTAGAATTCAGAGGTGTTAAAAATACTGTATAATTCAGAGGCACATTTTCTAGAACATTTTGAATATAATACAAATCCTGGCTTGTGCTGTTTTTTGAATAATTAACATCATCTGACCTCATTGTGTTCTCATTTCTAAAGTAATGTATACATGCTATAAATATTTCAAACATTACAGAAATATACAGTGTAGTATAACCATAACTATATAATAAGTATATAGTTTAGTGTTCTGTTTTACTGGCTTGGTCTACAAATGGTCAATTTTTAAAAAAAATATTAAAATCTTAACTCCATTCTAACATCTTGAATTTCCCCCAAACCTAAGGTCATAATGGTTAGTAAAACTTTACTGTATGTTTGGGGGATAACCACAGAACAGCTCCAAAAGTGATTTACTCTGTCATTGGCAAAGATTTTTCTCAGGTTCATGAGCCCCAAGTTCAATATCAGAGACCCTGTGGAGTTTCTATCCAGCTCCCAGATGTTGAGGACAATTTAACGGTCATCATAAAAACTCTCCAAGAACTTTCATGCTCCAAATCCAGACTCAAAGAGGCTCTTTCTGCCCCACCCCTACACTTGTGACTCCAAGGCCCATTCATTTTTTTGCTTTAAAATGATTGAAAGAGAGATGAGAAGGTCAGTCACAGTAGAGGAGATTTCTCAAAGCTCAAGTTAGTTTATTTTTAACACCACTTAGGATCGCTGGGAGTCCTATCTAAATCTATAGGAAAGCATTTTCCATTGCTTCCAGAGCCCAGCACAGCTACCACCACATCTAGTTATTAAACAGAACTCCTTATAATGATAGCTAACACTCATGGAGCTTTTACGTTGTGCCACATATTATGTTAATGATGTTACATTCAATCTACACAAAAAATATGTGGTAGAAAGTAATAGTGTCATTATCATTTATGAATGAAAGAGTGGAGGCATGGAGAAACCCAATGTAAATACCCAATTAGGGGAATGTAGAGACAGGATTGAACATGGACAGTCAAACATTAGAACCTAGAACCTATGCTCTTAACCACTAAGTTATATTTCTTGGAAAATCAGCTCACGGATTATAACATCTGTACTTATGTGACTTCATGTTTCTCCAAGATCAACTGATGAACCCTCAATTTGTGTAACAAAAGACTCTCTTCTGGATAATTTTTCCCAAATAAAGGGTACATCTCAGAATAGAATGGATTTATCTCTCCTACCAAAAATCCAAACTATCCAGCAATCCCCCAAAACCAGATCATTTAACAAATAAACCAGCACATTTAAAAAGTGAAAAATCCCAATTATCCTATTTAGAACTCAACTCTGTTAATAATCATACCATGAATTTTGATTGATGAAGCTTCTCAAACTTGTTAACACTTAAGGAAAGCTGCACTTTCACGTGGCCCATTGTAGCATGAGCAGAGGCTGGAAGTACCTGAACCAACATGAAGAATTAAGGGAGTGAGCCTTTCCTTTGCTATTTAGAGCCAGTGGGTAAGAATTCATAGTCCAGTTGGTAACAATGTCTAAATATGGGGTTATGCCAAACCCAAAGCTTGGTTCAAGTTCAAAGATGGGCAATAAAGACAACTTGGACCCATTTTAAGTTTATTTTACTCAACAAACCTGCAAATAAACAGCAACACAAGTATGTTGAGTAGAGAGGCCCAGTGTCTCCTTTGCTCTTCATGGAAGGGTGCTCAGATTTTAGAATTCAATGCAGCACATTTTTCGTGAGGGAATCACCACAAAACTCTACCTCTACAGAGTATTATTAGCCTAGGATAGAGGCCCTATCAGTACTCAAGAGTTTATCATTCACTCAGTTTAATAAATATTTACTATTTTTTTATATATAATAAATAAATATTTACTATGTACCTACTGTTCTAGGTACATAGGATACATCAATGAACAGTCTCAGATATTGAACTGACATTCTAGCAGCAGAAGCCAATCACCACAATAAGTAAATTTCACAATACATTAGGAGATGGTAAGTGCTCTGGGGGAAAATAGATCAGGATACAGATCAAGAAAAGGGTTGTCAGGGAAAAGTTTCCGTTTTAAATATGGTGGTTAGGATGGCAGGGTCAACGTCACACATGTGCATATGGTTTAATACTCTGCTATATTATCTTGAAATTTTAACAATTTGATCTTAGAACTTAATGATTTTTTAAGTGAAGTCTGAGGGGATGATGGAATACGTGTATAAGTAGAGGAGATATGCACAAATTGCATGTCTGTCATGTCTGTTGAGATTCTAATTGAAATTGCATTGCATTGGTATATTAATTTGGGGAGAATTGACATTTTTAGAATATTAAGTTCTTTTCATCCAAAAAGATGGTATGCTTTTCTATCTGGTTTTATGCTTTTCAGTGATGATATATAGGTATTTTCTATTTGGGGTCAGCACATTTCTTTCTTATTTATTTGAATCTAAATTCTACATGAATTTATTCTTAGTACTTTTCTGGAGGAACAGCAGTTTCAATACAAAGCACATTTTTTTTTCATATTACTTTTTTATCCTTTGACTTATAATCATAGAATAAGGGAGAAAGTTTTAGAGAAACATACAACTAGAAACAAAATAATTCTATTGTTTCCTGGCATGTTGTATTTCTAGCTGTCCTTTGCTTGCAAGTTTATTCTTCTCACTCAAACCCATTGGAATAGGGTAAACAATCCCTTTTAGGGAGACAGAGGGATCAGTGAGCCTCAAAGTCAGAGTAGTAGTGGAAAAGACAAGGCCCATACTGGCCATGAGAACAGACTGCTCTGTGTGGTTACTTGTTGGGATAGCCATGGTTGTCAGCAAGACCAAAGAGAAATAGCCAGAGAGGTCAATGACCCTATGGCCTCTTGGGTGGTATCTACATATGTACCTTTGAAACCCATGGCCAATGAGAACCGAATGCAAAGATCAGCACAAGCAGGGACCACAGGGGCTGATGTGATGTGTGGTCCAGGCCTGATTTGTACAAACCAGAGTAAAAGGATTCATCCCAGGTCAATAAGGCTGTAAATCTTATTGTAAACCATTACAGACATATTTAATTAGAAGAGATATTTTCACCAGCAGTATAAGTGTGCTAATGCACAGAGGTGGAAAAGCTAAATGAAGATTAAGAGTAAAATCTGAAAAATAGCTACAACATCATGGCAGAAATAGGAAGACATCTAGATTAAAATTAAGTGGACACAGAAGTGTTTGGTATACTGCTACAGCCCAGCAGCATGTTGCTGGAGACACAGACTCACAGAAGATAATCAGCCCAGAAAGGAAAAGCATGGATCCAAGAGGAGACAAAGCAGAGAGAAGGTACAGAATTAGGCCTGAGACTGCTTCTATCCCCTTAGGGCCATAGGAAAACTATCCAGCCTTAGAGAAAATATGTGGGATATAGTGAATTAGTTGTGCCCAGATGAAACACTTTAGTGGACCCAAATGCCATTTACTCATATATAGTTTCTTACCAATTCATCCCTTTGTTTACAGTGGCCAAGGAGATCTTCATTCAGGTGTTAAAACACAATAGAAACAAAAGTATCTTCTGCACCCAGCGATATGTTTCAAGCCATGATATTGGTTACTACCAGAACACTTAATTGTCAGGCCCCAGTTCTGTAGACCACTGCAATTTTGAGGTTATGGAAAGGTAAAATGGGAGGCTGTTGTTTGGATCCAAAATGGCAACACTACTCTTAAGCATGCATTTTTCTCAGCTGAGTATCATGTGAAACACAGGTAGGAAAATACTTGAGTATGTCAAACTGCATATACAGAATAAAAAAGAGGGAGAAATAAATGTTACTGGCGTATTTTTAAACAAAAGACATGAAAATGGTGGCTCTTCTGAGTATAGAAATAATTTTCCTTTTCACACACATTGACAGCCAGAGGGGGTTATTATTGAGAATATGAGTAAAGTTACTGCCAGTTTCTGCTGGTACTCATGTTTAAAAAGAAACTATGGAAACCAGGAGAAGGAATATTAATTAAGTTCAAATTGGGAATGTTTTTGCCAGGGATGGATGAATGAATTCAATGAAGCAACCTGTTGGGTTGTAATTCAGTGTTTTGTTAGCAATTTAATAGAACGCTGAACTTTTCATAAATTAACACTTTGTTTTAATAATCTTATTAAAAGGTTATTTTTGATAAGATTAGTGCTAGAATGTGATTTTATTTTACATTTAAAGAACTAGTATATATATATATATATCACAATTTTAAATAACCATATTATTATGACTAAAAAATGTTTAATACCTTTACATGTTAAATATAAAAAACACAAAATAATATACAAAATCTTTCCCATTCCAGACTCTGTTTCCCCACACCCCTAACTGAAGAAACCTATTATTGGTTTCTTGTATATACTTTAGAGAATATGCATATCTCTTTCACACAATCTGTTTTTTGTTAGATCTATTACAACTATTTTAAAAAGTTTCCTACTATATATATATATAGACATATAGATATATAGATATATAGATATTCAATATATATATTCAAGGCCCTTCGATGATTATATCTTTGAGATATTGTTCACTAAGAACATATGGCTTTTATCTAATGGTGAAAGTAATATAGATGTCAGGAGAAGATAATGCTAATGAGGAAATACAAAATAGGAAAATTATTCATCTGAATAAACCTGGAGAGTTTACAAGTAAAGCTTTCATTGGTCACTGAAGGATTTAAAGGAAGTTTCCACTTTACAATATGAATATGTTGTGGTTGTTCGTCTTGGTTCTTTGACTAGTTTACTTCTTTCTGGTGGGGAGGACAGCAATGTTGAGAAAACACTGACTAAACCGAACACCAGCTCCATTTAAATGTGAAGCTGTGTTCTAAACACAACCATAGTCTGCTGAAGGGCTCTGAAAATTAAACTGCATGCCTTGCTGAATTTTATTTCAAATAGACAGCAGCAGATGGTAACAATGCACTTCTCATAGATGGTAGGAGGGAGGCAGTCTTGTTTCAAGTAATACTATTTCTGGGCGATAATCCAAAATGCTCAGTAGGCAGAAGTTAAAAGGAAGAGCTTGCTTTTAGGTTTTTAAAATATATCCCTTAATCCCGGGTGATGATTGACAATCATGATTTAGAGTATGAGGGGCTTCTCTTTAATCTGGCAAGTTTGATGTTATTTGCGTATCTAGTAGGGCTTTTATTCAACTAAAACTAAGTAGAAGCCTGTGCAATTGATGCTGCATTTCAGAATTGATTCCTGGCCTGGTACTCTATTTACAGATTAGTAAGTACACAGGATCAGTCCTCCTCCTCATCTTTTTGAAATTTAAGGGCTCCAAAAGGGATATTTACAATTAAAATGTTTCTTGCTGTGTAAGGCTATGACTGGGGATGAAGTTTTTTTCCCCATTATTTAATTTCTTGAGAAAAGAAGCAGTCTATAAGATTATAATAATCATGTTTTGATCCCTAAAATATAATATTAGCTATTGGTATTTATCAATGATTAAAATATTGTTATTACTTGTTTCATGTGGTTGTTATAAGTTCTTAGGAGAAATTTTAGTGAATCACTTCCAAACCTCCTGCTCCTGTTACTAGTTTTCTGGCAAAGCTTTTGTATAAAATAGATCAATTGTTTTTCATCTGTGAAAATAAATTACCTTAAAGCCCACATTATTAAAATATAACTAATTAAATTATAAACTCCAAAACAAGATACAACTAAGAAAATAAAATGCGCAGGAATGAAAGTTAACAGGTGAATTTTACAACAGTAACAATAGTGATTTTCATTGATCGACAGACACACTTAAGCACTAGCATTAGTGTCTCTGTCACAGTTGCACTAAACAAAGCAAAATGGCTTTATGAAAAGTGAGAAAGAGGTACATGTAAAGCCCAAGTAATTTAATATTTGACCTGTGTTTTCATTATGATGTATTTATTTATGTAACTTTGGGAAACATTTTAAGAAGTAAAACATTCATTAAAAAATTCAAAAATACAGAAAAGTATAAAAAAAATATTACCCTCAATCCCATTTTTTAGAGATAATCACTGTTGTATCTAGTTATCAGTTTTTCCCCCTTATCTTCTTGTATTCCAAAAGGCTAAAATATACTTTCTAGGAGACATCCTCACTGCTGCAAGCATACAGAAGCATTCAGAAAGTCTCTTGCAGCCTCTGGACTGGGGGTGAGTGACAAAGTGCGACAGATTTGTTTCTGTTTTATAGCTACATCGGCAAAGCTTTCTTCCCACAGAAACCCCAATGATGGAATCCTTTGTGCTTAGAATATATTCTAACCTAATAATTGAATGTTGCTAATACCTTTTTCTGTTAACATTTCAAAAGCCCATTTTTGCTGCAGAATCGTGTTTGATATTTAAAGGCTAATAAAAGAAATCCAAGTGATAGGAAAATAGTATGAAAATCATATTGGAATATTCATTGCAAACAGTTTCCGAATTTCTTTTTACCTTGGTACTTGCAGTTTCTTGCTGGTAAGTGAGTGGTTGCAAAAATGACAACACTACTTGCCTAAAGCTTGGCTGATTTTATTCACAAGAATTGCATAGGTCACTCATCAAATCCTCATCTTTATGAGAATTTTCTGAGAAATATAGTAGGTAAACCTATGCCTACAGGCTCAAAAATTAGATTCCAGCCCCTCAAAAGGCCAAATCCAAGGGAAAGTCGAGGACCTTCCTCTCCAGTCAGTGATGGCCATAATCTCAGGAATCCTGCCACATGGTTTTTTTTCTCTGTTTTGCATGCTCTATCCCTCCCTACCTTCCACCCTCATGTCACCAGCTGCCCTCTTCCTTCAAGATGCTGCTCGAATGTCTTCTGTGCCATGAAACCTTTGCCTGCTGCCCTCAGTAGAGTTCCTAGACACTCCCTCTGCATTGCCAGGGTGCTTCACACATACACTTCCACAGCAGCTCTCATCACTATTTATTCACTTTCCCCCTTACCTGTGACCTCTCAGAGTGAAAAAAAAATGATTTGTTGACTGATTGAAATACTAAATAGACAAATCGATGGGTGAATTTGCTCATTAGATAAAGGTGTCCAGCACTCAGTCAGACTAGCGGCACAGTTAGTACACATAGTAACAATAACAGCCTCTGAGGCTTATTACTGCTACTGACATTGTATTCAGTGCTTTAATGACTTGTTGTTTATGGTGATATCATTATCCTTATTTTACAGAGGAGGAAATTCTGAGGCTTAGAAGGAGTAAATCACTTTTTCAAAGGCATACAACCTGTAGCTCATAGAGTGGGGACTCAAATTCACACTGCCATTCCAAAGCTTGTGTACTTACCATTATCAAATACTGCCTTTGTCTGCAGCAGTCTGTCAGTACTTCTTGAGTGAGTAAATGAATGGTTACTCTCCCTATATGAAAAAGGTTTTGATAAGAAGAAGTTATAATAAAACACCAGAAGTACAGTAAGTGCTCAATAAATGGAAGTACCATCAGCTTTGTTATTTTATCATACAGTCTACCTGGAAACAACCAATCCAAATAACATCAGTAAACTCTGACATGAAATTAGGTCTGGATTAATATATATGAGCACTGTAGATGCCAAAAATACTTGTTGAACATTTGTTTAGTGATGAGGGGTTAACCCTGACAAAATACTTTCTTTTCTCCTTTCTTTTTTCTTTTCTCCCTTTAAATTTCTTCTGAGAAGTCATCTACTTCAGTAGAAATGGGATCATGTTACATTTTGTCTTTTATATTAGGAGGTATGTATAGAGAGATCTGAGTTCACTGGCAATGCATTCTGTAGTTTTTTAAACACTTCTATTATATTGGGACAGTCATTTGCCTGGTGGGTTCGCCTCGTAATCTGACTCTGCATAATGATTGATATTATTTTGACAAGTGACAAAAGATGTCACAAGTTCCAGGTGATCTACATGGCTCAGCAATTCCCAACCTTAGTTTTAAATCAACTCATCTTGAGGAGTTTTAAAAATTTTCAAATTCCCAGCATCCAATCTCAGAATTTCTGATTAAGGAGACCTGGAGAGGGTTGTGGTTGACATACATATTTTTAGAAGGCTCAGCCCTGTGAATAAGGATGCACAGCTTATGTTCAGAACTAATGAGACGATGTATATAAAGACCTCTTCAGTGTCTGATGTGTAAATATAAATATAAACTTTTCTTACCTTGAATCTTCCTAAACAGGACGACAGACAGAAAAAGGGAGTAGGGATTTATTTTCAGGCTTATCTGGAGGAGAAAGGAATCTGGTTGTGGATATACTAATTGATTTAACAGATATAGTTCAGTGTTTCACAAACTTGGCTTTTCTTTGGAATCACCTTGTGTTTAAAAAAAAAACACAAAAACCTGAGTTCATAGGCAACACGTTTCTGTAGTATTATTAGAAGCCCTAATATATTGATGCTATGGGTTCCCACCTCTGGGGATACTGATCTGATTGTTCTGGAGTGTGGCCCAGCTATCTGGAAGTTTCAAAGCTCCCAGGTGATTCTAGCATGTTGAAGAATTTTAGATCAACTTTTCTGGCTGAAGAGGTAACAGCAGATGTTGAGTAACTGACTCTGACAGCATCCCTTCAACAAAGATGTGCTCTTGGACTGATTCTTCTGTTACTCCCAAAGTCTAATGCTCAGAAAGCAGGTCTTTGTTCCAAAGGCGGGGGGAAGAAGAGCCAGTGAGTATGGCTAAAATGTAGAAACCCCTGGTTTTCTAGGACTTCTAGGTAGGATCTGAGGAAGCATTCTGTGGAGGTACACTTCTGTGTTATGTACTTTTCCTCTCTCTTTATTCTCACTAAGTAAGCTCTTGCCCTGAATTTAATTTCCTAAACTAAGGTGTAAACTGGCGAACAAGAGTAGTCCATTTGGCAACCAAAGATCTCAAGAAAGAGTACACTGGGTTATGAGATGTGTGGTAGGTTAGTATGATTCACCTCATAAAGGCCTGATCACTCTCAGGTGCGCTGATAAAACTAAGAACCAGACCCTGCTTTCTTGGTGATCCTGCCAAATTGCCACCCCATGAGACAGCCAGCTTTAATCCATCTCTTTACAGGAAGTCCTGGGTACCGTCATCATAGCACTTACCATGTTAAATAAACAGGCATCCCTTGCTCCCTTAGCTGAATGCTGGAAATCATGAGCAGATATTTTAACTAGGCCTAAGAAGGAAAATAATCTGACAGCATGGAGAAAAAAAAAATAATAGAAGTGTCTAAGGGTAGGCAACATGAACACCACCAGATAGAAGGTGCTGTGTCTGAAAGGCAAACCATGAAATAGAATGATCCTAAGCCAAATGCACATGTCTGAAGGACCTTCCAGTGACCAGTCCCATGAAGCTCACAAGTGGTAAAGGAAACCATGGGATGTCCACCCAAGTGGGAGTGATTTCAATATAGAAGTTCTCTTCTCTTCCTCCAAGTATTTCTCTACTCTGCATCAGTCTCATGGCCTGCTTGAGAAATCTCAATTTGGCATAGAATACAAATATCTCCAGAAAAAGGGGTAATGTAATAAGCCTTCCTCTGACTACATATAGAGTGACTCTCAACCCCAACTACATGTTAGAACCACCTGGAGACTTTTTTTTTTTAATACTGAAACCAGAGGTTCATTGTCAGAAATTCTGATTCAATTGGTCTAGGGTGGGGCCCAGGCATACAAGATGATTTTAATGTGCAGTTAACATTGGAAATCATTGGTCTACCAGAGTGTGAAAATTTTGATCACATCCTTTCTGGAGAGCAGATTTTGATTGGGAAGGAAAGAAAATGAAGTCCTAGCACAAAGGGAAGTAGGAATAAGCACCTGGGGTTTTTATAGGAAGATAGGCAGAGTGGAGATTAAGCATGAAGAGGTGTTGGTTTTGCCTAGGGCTGGCTTTGACCCAGGACATGAGAGAGATAAGAAGTAAGGAGGAGAATGAGCTTATGAGAAAAGTGTATCTTCATGAATACATATTTTAAAACTGTCTTAACAAGTATTCTCAACATTACTGAGTTTTGGAAACTGACTACCTCTAACAGAGCAGTTTTAGTTCCTATGCTACTAATTCTTCCTGGAAAAGCTTAAAATAAAAACTGTTTCAAAGTCGCATATTAAAATATGTCTATGGGCATAGGATCCTTCAGGATAGTTTATATAAGAACCTTGAAGTGTGCCCTCAGAGAAGTGTCTCATTTTGTTATTGTGATATCACTTTTTAAAAAAAAAACAATTCCAATTCTATCTCCTCGTTCTTTTTTTTTTTTTTCTTCTCTATTGTTTGCTGGCCAAACAGCTCACCCTTTGCCCTGCTCACTTGTCTCTTTGCTTGGCATGGAGAATTTTAGTTAGTTTTGTTGGTTGCCCTCCTGACTTTTGTTTAGTACATTCTCCAGAGCTGCTGCTGTACCTCTGTTCTATGGCCTCTGAGAGGCAGTGTGGCATCATGCATCAAGCTTGTGTGGCTTGGGTTTGAATCTCAAGTCTCTGACCTTGGGCAGACCTTATTGATTTCCATTTTCCTCATCTGTAAAATGGGAAGGATGCAAATACTTACACTTGTAGAATTATGAAAATCAAATGACAATACATGTGAAAGTTAATTAATAAACTATAACATTCTGTGCAAAGGGACCCCTCCCCGCCACACACACACTTTTTAGGGAAAGGGGAAGCTCATTAAATCTCTTCAGCATAGCATGAAAGAAGGCTGGATTATTTGGTGATATTTTTAAGGCATCTGCTCTTGGACCATTTCAGAACAAATGGGCTGAGATCATCCTTTGGCCAAAAGTTATTGTCACCATCCTCTAAGTACATTACTCATTGGGTGCTCTAACCCAGAATCTGGTATCAGAGAGATGTGTATGGACTGCTGGATTTGTGGATTTGACCTTGAGTAGGGCTCTAGATTAAGCCACTTTAGAGTGAGCCATGTGGCTTTGAAAATATTGGACTAGAGTTTCCAGTCTCTCAGCCCTGGGGGGATGTGAGAGTCTCCTAAAACATCAATCCAAGGCAATCACTGCATAGAGCTTTATTGGTAGGACTTATGGTTGTTCATCAATACTGTATGATAGAATCTGCCATGGAAATATAATTCAATAAAAAATATAAGGTTTTATTTATCCTTCCTACTTCAAGACTGTCCTTGTCTTGATCTAGGAAAGTGATTCTAAAAGTGTGATTCTCCAGACCAGCAGCCATAGCATCACCAAGGGAACTTGTTAAAAATGCAAACAAATCATCAACTTCACCCAGACCTTTTGAATTAGAAACTCGGAGGGTGGCCAAGCAATCTGTGTTTTCATAAGCCTTCTGAGTGATTCTGATGCTCACTAAAGTTTAAGAACTACCCATGTAGAAGGCAGCTAACTAGGAAGCTGTGACCACCCGTGTTCTCTCCTGAGTTCATTAGAAGTAGAAATGACGATCTCCGGGGGCTTCTCTTAGGTACCCTCATTGTAGTCACCCAATGAAGGAGCCATTATCAATGGCTCTGTGCTCTGAAAGCAGCTGACCGACTGCCATTGGGTTCTCCATCCAGCTGGCTGCACTCTCATACCTTCGCTGCATCAACTTCCTGGATTCAGAGGCTTTTACTTTCAGGTCTAACAATTTTGGGAAGAGAAGCCTATGATTTCTCTTCTTGGATAAATGTGCATTTTGTTATCTGACCTCAAGAAATAGCATGAAATTAACTTATTTCCCTTACCCTTGGTTAAAAGAAATGTAATTTTGTTCTGTGGATCTTCACACGTTTGGTAATATCTGACCATAAATAGTTTTAAGACTAGAGAGGGTCAAGCAAATAAAACAGCCTTGCCCATAGGCTGGGAAAAAAAATTCTACCCAACAAATTTAAATTGCCTTTCCTTTGATCATAATGCATATTGGTGGCCTGAAGGAGGATAGTACCAGTGTGCTGAAGGCTAAAATTTCCATTTCTATCACTTTTTCTTTATCCACTGGAATGGCTATCTGAAGGACTGCTGGTCATACTCTCTAAGTAGGGTTCTGTGTCAGTTTCTGCTTTCAAAATGTGCTGGAGATCTGTGTAAAATGGCACTTGTTACCAATAGCAAGTAATGTATATTTTCTTATTTTGCATGTGACCGCCACTATGATATTAATATCTGAGTAGTCACATTAGGAAGACATGGGGAAAATATTTTCTTACGTTATTATTGACCTTGAGCCTTAAAAGAGTGTTTCTGAGGTTCTATTTGATAAGACAAAGAGACATTCAGGACCTACAAATTCAAAGAAGGTTTGCAACTGTTATTCAACTCTGAGATTCAGTGAGATCGGTCCCATACTAAACAAGATCGCCTCTTCATTTGTTCTTGAACTCAAGATTATATTGTGTGGCAATGAGCCATTTACCAAAGCTTTATCTGTAAAGCCAACATGCTAGATTGTTTTCATTTCGTCACCACCAAATAATCCAGGTGAGAACCTGTGATCTTTGACTTTCACCTTATTTTAAACTCCTTTTTTTGGGGTCACATTACACATCATCATGTGACAGGTGGGATCTGAAAAAATAAATTTGCTGAAATGTGAGTGACAATATTATAAGAAAATGACCAGGTCAATTCTGTTTAATCAGTTGCTGGGTATAACAGAACCATCCAAATCTATCCCTTTCCCACCTTTGGTGGGAAATTTTTTTATCTTGGCTTATATATCAATGTAGATAATAATTCTAGGTCTTGTGCCTGTCTAGGACTGACAAAACCATGACAAAACCTCCCAGATAATCACCTCTGCTTACACTGGTCCAGCTGTGGGAGATTGAGCTGTGAGGATATGCCAGGGTGGGATCCCACCCTCTCTGCTTACTGGAAGCCTCACCCCCACCCCCCAAAATGTTAGAACTAGCTCCACTTGACAACGAGGGCTGGGAGAAGACAGGAGTCGATTGCTAATCTTGGTACATTGAAACTAATTGGGGTTTCTGTATTAACAAGGTCAGCACACTCAAGGTTAAAAAAAATGTTCAATTTATGTTTGATAAATTGAAAGCACATACTTCTGGGAGACAATGCTAACTTTTATTAAAACTTTAACTTTTTAAGAACTATTCTTTATCTTCTCCTTCATTTTATTCCTACAGCTTTGCATTTTGGCAGGTTAGGGCCTCTTTCATGTTCTGCATTTTTCAGGTGAAGAACCTGAGGCACAGAGTGAGCAAATGGCCTAAGATCATACAGCTAGACAGAAGGAGAGATGAGGCCCAAATCACTGCCTGGTGTTTCTGGTCTAATTCCTTTTCTACCTCTACCTTGAAGCAAGGAGTGTTAGAGAGTATGTCAGTTATATAACTGAGATACTTGCAAACTGTATTTTTCCCCTCAACCAAAAGAGTAATCCAAACAATGGTCTAGCATCAATAAAACAGAAACACCTTTTGCAAGAGAGTAAAATGAACAAAACGAGGATCAGACTCAAAAGAGATCAAATTTGTTTGCATGTGCCCAGGGTTTTGGAGATGGTTCTATTCATTGTCACAAGTCCAGCACATGCTTTATTAACTAACTTCCCAAGCTCTGCTTCTTCAACACCAGTACAGTGTGGGCTTGGGGAGCCCCTGTTCATTCCTTAAGTTCACAGGTAAAAGTATGCTTAATTTTGTTCAGTGTGTGTGTTTTGGAATTCATTTCTGTGTCTAGAAAAGGTTTTAGAGGGACAGAAACCACTAACTTACAGACCTATCGTTATTACAGTCGAGTGCTATTTAAATGAGCAATTATTTACTTAGTTGGAAGCAGTGTTTTTGTTTTCTAAGGAGAAATACATTTTTGTCACTGTTTCTTTCCTCAGCTCTTTTCTCTTCACCTCCAAAGAAGTGGACACTATATATTAACCCCATAGCTGCTGCTTTCTCCAGTTATTCTTCATTATTTAAATCAACCAGGCAAATATGTACTCCTGTTAGTCTGAGACTATGAGAATAATGGATGATAATTTTATTTTATAACTTGAGAACTCCCTGGAGAAGGTAATTGGCAAAAATGTCTTGGTGTTTTAATTTAAGATTGAGTTTTCAATGACTGACTGTGAAGTGTATGAATTTAAAAATCAGCTTTTTGGAAGATTCTGGACATCAGAGGTGGTGTTCTTGTTAGCCTTCAGTAGACCTACCAAGAGGCTTCTTTTTGGTGATAAAATCTGTGTTGTAAGCTAATATGTCCTATATTATTCATCTAGGACAGGGAGGTGGCAAACTTTCTCTGTAAAGGGCTAGATAGTAAATATCTTAGATTTTGTGGGTGTGGTATATATCAAGAAATATATTTTATCTTTGTCCTCAGTTTTTACAGAGCTCCTAAAACCCATGTAATTTCCCAAGTGATAAGGGAGCTAGGAGCATCTTTTTTTGTAATATTTGACCTTTGACTCTAGTTTCTGACATAAGAACTTGCTTCTAAGATCTTTGGAATCTCTACAGTGGTGGTGACAGTGTCGTTTTGTATGCCAATGAGATGGATGACTAGTGTCTGGGGTACCCTAGTTAGTTTCAGATGGGAGATGGTCACCAGAAAGATCAAGCCATGATCAGAAGCTTGGAACTTTCAGTCCCAACCGCTATCCTCAGGGGCTGCAGATTGAGTTAATAATCGATCTCACCTACATGATGAATCTCCATTAAAAGCTTAATTTCAGGGTTCAGAGAGCCTCTGTGTTGGTGAGTGCATCCACATGGTGGGAGGATGTATACCCCAACTCCACTAGAACAGAATTTCCTGCACTCAGGACCCTTTCAGACCTCACCCTATGTACCTCTTCATCTGGCTGTTTATCCACATTCTTTATTGTATCCTTTATAATAAACTGATTAGATTAAACTAAGTGTTTCCCTGAGTTCTATGAGCTTTTGTAGCAAATTATCAAACTAGAGGAACAGGTTGCAGGAACCCTGATTTATAACCCATTGGTCAGAAAGTAGAATTGACAACTTGGGATTGGTGTCTGAAGTGGGGGCAGTCTTGTGGGACTGGGCCCTTCACCTGGGGGTCTGCAATAAGTCTGGGTAGTCATTGTTGGAACTGAACTGTAGGACACCCAGTTAGTGTCTGGAGAGTTGGAGGGTCGGTTGAACTGGAGGGAAAACAACCACACATTTGGTGTCAGAAGTCTTGAGTAGAGAAAGAAAACAGAGTTTTTTCTTTAATGAGCCTTATGAACTCCGTCACAATTACTCAACTCTGCATTGTAGTGTGAAAATAGCTGTAGACAATATGTAAACAAATGAGCGTGGCTCTGTTCTAATAACACTTTATTTACAAAAACAAAGCAGTGGGCTAGATTTTGGCCCATGATCTATGGTTTGCTGACCTCTAATCTAGGAGCTTCTTGGAATAAACTTGTTATTTTTAACTATAGAAAATGATATCACAGATAAAAAGGTTAGGTAGTAGTGGACAAGATAGCTATCATTTTATGATTCTGACTCCTGCAATTCAGTCTCTGGAAGTATATATACCTCAGCCTGGCACCCTTTGCTGGCTGGTAGTAGATTTTTACAGGGACTGAAACCCTATAGGCTACTTAAATGACCCTTTCTAGGAATTTGTAGTGTCCTGAGGCTCAATTCACCTTGGGTCCCACTGCATAAAGTTGGTCAGAATGAAGGCCAGTAAAACTGTCATCGGACCAGTATTAAGCACAGAATCTTTCCTAATTGTTTGATAAAGTGGCATTTCAATGTGTGCTGGTGCCTTAGATGTCCTTGGAGGCAATTAAAAGAAAGGGCCCAGAAATTTAAATGTCAGGATTCAAACATTAACTCTACCTTTTATTAGCTGTGTAATGGTACTGCGTGAAATAACCTAATCTCTCTAAAATTGTTGACTCTGTAAGATAATCTGTTCTTCTTTCTAAAATGGTGTATGCGCCTGTCTGCCTACTTTGCTGCCCCTCCTCCCAACCCCACATATTTTCCTCTGGCTGCCGCAAATTGCTGGATGGAATCATATGAATTCTAAATTACTTTTTAAAATTGACATTGCTTTGCTGCAAGCCAACTACTTCATAAGCTGTGTCAGCTAAAGGTCTCCCTACCAGTTAGTCTGAAGAAGTTTTTGCTGTCATGTCTGTCCTGTTAATTTAAGCAGAAACTGTAATTAGATGTAAGTGGTCCTGTTCCCACAGAAATGAATGGCAGCATCTGTAGAGAGAGAACTGTTCCAAACCCTTTTGGCTACCAGTGCTCTGCAAGTTAGCAGTATGGAGTGAGGCCCAGATCCAGACTTCTGTCGGCCTAATTTTATATCTGTGGACACACAACACTAAATCCAATATTTCTAATGCCTTGCTGTGATGGGTGCAAAGCCAAGCACATTCCAGACTTTTATGCGGGTGGCTCCTCCTGAGAAGGACACATCACTAGTGTGTGTGTGTGTGTGTGTGTGTGTGTGTGTGTGTGTGTGTGTTCTATTTTCTTAATCAGTATAGATAGCAAAAATAGAGGTTTGATAAGTAGCAACGTGCAAACCAGAAAATCAGAAAGGGTAGAAAATTTTGTTTCTTACTGAGCAATGGAATCACAAATACATTTTGAATAAAGACGTTTTGTTCTTTTATTCAGTTCTCTGATAAAGGAATAAATGAACTGTATCCTCAAAGTGTGGCCAATGGTAGAGCCAGGTGCAAGAACCTGCTGTATATATAGGCATGTATTTGGGAGAAGACAATTCACACTGTACTAAAGCTTCAATAATGCAATAAGACAGGCAGTTGTTGAATATCTACCCCTCATTTATACCACACTAGACACTGGGGATTACATAAGAGAAATAGAAAACATGATTTCTCTGCTCAGTGAGCTTGTAGTTTGGCTGAGGGTTGAAATATACAAGTTCAAAAATAACACTGTATAAAATTAAGTACAATAATAAGGAGAGTAAAATTCTCCATGAGGAGAGAAGCATGATCCCAAAAATTCATTTGCTTAAAACCTGGCATCACATTGCAAAATTAATGAAATGACCAGAGTGAGGCTGCCCAACTAGCCATCTGGGAGTTCCAAGGGTCTGTGCCATCTAAATCCATCCCGGTCCTTGCCACAGGATGGTGCCACCTTGTGGCAGTTGTTTTCTCCAGCTTGAATATACATGGAATGATTCTGGGCCCTGTGGCTGACAAGACTTCCAGGAAAGAGACAGTGATTCCAGGAATCTCCCAGATTGTTGGCTCCCATTTCGTTAGCTTGATCCAGGAAAACTGGAGACATGGAGACCACCTTTGGCTTCCCTGCTTCCTGATGGAGCTGCCTGCATAGGGTCCCCTTTCCCTTCCAAGCAACCCGTCTTCCCATCCACCATCATCTTTGAGAACAGTGTTGGGCAAACAACGGCAACCAATCATTATTTTTGTCATATTCAAATTTGCCTTTTAGTGTTTTAAATATTTTTAATTTTTCACTTCATAAACTTGAAGAGGAGGCTGCAATGTAGGTTGTAGCCGCAGAGGTGTTTTGAAAGAAGATAGGTTTGGATCTTTCTGGAAATGTGAACTATAGTTGTCTCAAGGGGGTAATGAAGGCCTTTCAGGAAAGACAAACTTTATAATATCAAGTAAAAAATATTATCCCAGCTGATGTTACAGTTTTCTAGAAAACATGTATTTGATTTAGCATGTATTTGACCAAGTAAGATTCATTTGGGGAACTTTGGAATTTTTTTTTTGTTTGAATGGTAGTAAGGGACAAGAGTCTGTATTGGTACCTGGCAATGTTTTCTGTTTTCAAAATATTTCATGGCCCCTAAGCACTTTTGGCAGTACTGAGGAGAAAAAACTTTTTTCCGTGGGTATATATTTAGCTGTACTAAAGCATGACTTAAAAAAACATCAACTGTGACGTGTTTGAAAATAAAGGTCAGCAAATGAGAGTAAGGGAGATAGGGAGACAGAGACAGACAGGAAAAGAGAGAAAAAGTGCCCCAGTGCTCATCTAAGAATTAAGTTACTTTGGATTTTTCTAATTTGAGAAATGGGCTTGCCCTTTATATAAACACAGCAGCTTTGCCTGGAAATTTGATTTAGGTTAAGTCTCAATCAGGTAAACTACAGATGCTCCAGGGATCAAGACAAGAAAATTAAGTTTATATCAATCGTGTAGCTCATTTTTAGCAAAGGCTTACCTTTTGGCTGATTCACTTGTTATTACCTCTTTCCTTGGTGATTTTCCTATTCCTCCCCATGGTTAATGCTTTGCTTTTTTTTATGTAGTGCCTTTTAATCTTTAAAGTGCCATGCAGGCAAGAATTAATCTCCAGTGGAATTTTTCCATTTTGTTGATGAAGAGATAGAGCAGGAGATGTAGATAGATTGCCCAGGACCCCAAAATGGAATGTTTTCAGAGCTATGATTTGGTGAGCAGTCCAAACCCTAGAAATTCTGAGAGAGTATTAACATATCGGTTTGCTCCTGGATTGTGGATCCTCTTGAACCATATCTATGACTACATGTGTTTGTATGTTGATAAGGGAAGGGGAGAAGGGGTGACCAATGGATAGAGTTAAAAGATATGTTGTCATTTGGTCCAATTATTTTTTTAAAATCTACTATACTCAAACAAGAAATCTCGTGATATAAAAGAAAGATATAAAAGAAAGAGCTCTAGGCAGTTTATTTCTTTGGGGGTGCAGTACCCTCATCTATAAAAACAGAAACAAAGACAAAAATATTTACTGAGCAACTATGTTTCACCATATGCCTGAAACCTAATGGTCACTGAATTTCCCCAAGTCCAGTATCTTAGAAAAAAGAAACTCAAAGTGATGTTCTAACTTATTCATAGTTCATTCAACAGTGTAGTCCTTGGACTTGGATCCAGTGCTCTTTCTGTCACATCACAGCTGCCTCAAAAGAGGGGACAAGACTAGCTAGACTTGCAGGTCTTGGATGAATGTAATATCGTCCCATGCTGACCGAGAGGGTATACTTCAATGAATCTGAGTGAAAGATAAATGATTAAAGAGCAGATCGTCATGGTGATGGCTCACTGTGTCTGGAGCAGTGGTTTTCAACCTTGACTTTACATCAGCATTGTCATGAATTAAAATAAAAAACTCTGATGCTAGCCTCAGACACATTAAAGCATGGGGAAGGGGTCCAGACATCAGTCTTTTTATATCTCCCTGAGTGATTCCAATATGCAACCAAGGTGGCATACAACTGCTTTAGACTTAAGAATTCATACCAATGAACCTCCTTTATTGAGATTATTTGATACACTTCTCTCTCCCTATCCTGCACCTCATCTCCTTTTGCTGTTGCGAGCCAAAGGGAAGGACAGCAACCTTTAGCTTCCTTGCTCGTTCCCCTTATCATTTACAACAGAGCCTGTTTGCTATAGGGGAGGAGAAAAAAGAAAATAACAACAGGCATGAACAACAAACATTGGCAACAGGTCTGTCCCTGGCAAAGACTTAGCAGTGCATAATCATGACATGCCAAAACATTAGCAAGGAGACTACTCACGCGTGACTTGCTCGGGTGGCTTTGCCAGCAGATATCAACAGGCTCCTGGGAGCAGTTTCCATCTAGTGCAGCTCCTTAAATGCAGGGTGTTTTGGATTTCCTTTAGGGGGAGAAACAAAAGTGATATGCAACGTCAAAGTATTTCCATATTCAAAATGACCCAATATAATATGGGATTCTATGAACAAGAAAATAGTTGATTAAAATCTCAACCCTCTTCACAGACCAAAAGGGATTTTATCCCCAAATCTGCCATACTTAAACTGTGGCTGCCTCTAGAGTTTTATATCCTCATGAAAATGGGTCATAACAATTTCCATGTTCTTGTTTAGAGTTGGGCCCCCTGTTTTGGAATCTGACCCCAAACTCTGACAGATGGTAATCTACACTTCTTGAAAAATAAACATGGCAGAGCTATAAGCAAATATCTAGATCACATGATTAAGTTTAAAATAGTAAAGTGAGAAAAATGCATCTAGGTAGTATTTGGTAAAGTATTTCCAGGATTTTTCTAAATTCTAAATGTGTAAATTGTAAAATGAAGCACTATTTTTCTGTATTTCTCAACTGAAAGAGAGAGGAACAGTGAATGTGAAAACTTGATTGTTTTCAAATTTTAAAGTTGTTCCCCCAACTCTCAGATTGTTGAGGAGAATAAATTAGGGTGCTTTTACATTTCCCTCAGAATTTTAATTTGAGTTTTAAATATTAATGAACAATAATAAAAAGGTTAAAAACAATAAAAAAATTAAAAATTATTAAAAACTCTTTTTTCTGTTTTTAATAATTTTAACCTTTTTATTGTGAAACACAAAAACGCACATCAGAAAACTGCAAAAATAAAGAATTTTTATCGATCTATCGATAAATAATCTATCACAAAGAACATTTGTGGATTGACCATCAGGCCAAAGAATAGAACGTGGCAAGAAATCGGATAGTAAGTTTCTCACTTAGAAAGAGGTCATCATTTCAAAATTCTAAATTTCTTCCAGGAAAAGTAAGAAAGTAGACATGTAGCTCCAAAAGATTTCTAAGAGTTTGGAAAAAGAAGAAAAGCATGTCAGTGGGAAACGTTGAGTGCATCTGAGGCCTTGAGGACCCATCTCTAGGTCAAGTAGAATTTTCATTGTTGTCTGAACATATTTCAGTGAGTTTTTCCCTATTCTTCTTTCTATTTTTGGAGTTCTAATTCATGGAATGTTAAAAGGAAGTTGATAAGATCTTTTTAAACATAAGCTTCTATAAGTAAGTAACTTAAGTATTAACTTTTTTAATAGCCAAAACATGGAAGTAACCTAAGTGCCCATCGACTAATGAATGGATAAAGAAGGTGTGATTATATATATATGCAATGGACTATTATTCAGCCATAAAAAGGAAGAAAATCCTGCCATTTACAACAACATAGGTGGACCTTGAGGGCATTATGCTAAGTGAAATGTCAGACAGAAAAAGACAAATACTTTATAATTTCACTTATATTGGGAATAAAAATTTTTTTTAAATCACATAAAAAAAACAAACTCAGAAAGAGAGATCAGATTTGAGGTTATCAGAGGTGGGAGGAGGGCAAATTGTTTGAAGGTGGTCAAAAGGTACATACTTCCAGTTGTAAGATGAATAAGTACTGAGGATGTAATGTATAGCATGATGACAGTGGTTAATACTGGTGTATAACGAATTTGAAAGTTTTAAAGAGAGTAGATTCTAAAAGTTCTCATCACAAAGAAAAAAGTTTCTTTTTTTAATATCTATATGAGGTGATAAATGTTAATTAAGCTTACCATGGTAATCATTTCATAACATATGAAAGTCATGTTATGATGCTATATTTTTAACTTATCAATATTGTATATCAATTACATCTCAATAAAATTGAAAGAAAAAAAGTATTGGCTAAGGTCCAAATAGCTCAGTTTCAGTGAAGAGTCATATTCTGAGAAGCCCAGCAACCACAAAAAATTAAAGAACTCTAATTCTTGCCTGCATCACTTATACAACTTTTTAGGGGATATATTTCATGTCCCACAGTGACAAAAATCCCCTCTCCTCTTCCTGACTCTCATTACCTTGGAAGTAATTTCTAGACACCTCCTACCATGGTATTTTCTGTTTCCTGCTCCTCTTTTCCTATTTTTTAAAATTATTATCATTATTTATTATGTAGAACAATTAAACCACACTTTTAAAAAAAAATTCTTTCAGTATTACTTATTGTCTAGATTTTTTAAAATGAAGGCAAGCAATGGAAGTGACTCTGCTAGCAAGATCCTTTACCATTGTCGTTTTTTCATTTGGGTCCTTTTTCTGTCTACTCATTCCTCAAATTTTGTCTCGAAAAGAGTCCAAATTAATTTGACAAAGGCCAGATATGCTTACAGGAGGAAAGAATGGAAAAAAGTGGCCAAAATTCTTTCAGCTGTTAGGGGGTGTGATATTGTGTGTAGATGGGAGTGTAGGCAGAGACTGGGAACACTCACATTAATAAACCTTATCTCAGAAATGGGTCATTTTGAACCAAAGTACTTGGGAGTACTTCGATGTTGTATATCTCTTTTTTTTCTCTCCCTAAACTGACTTTAAATGAATTTAAAAAGCAAGATAAATTGAATGTGAGTAAGGGTTAGGGATACTACATTTTAACCTCATATAATGAAAAGAACAGTCTGTTAACAAGTTAAAAAATATATTGAAAGACTGCTCTGTTTGGGTCAGAGTTGCAGAAAGTATTGCTTTGACCTCAGAAGTTTTCTGAAGACTTGGGGAGTTGTGGTTGGGGCAGAGGAACCTGAAAGGAAGGACAAGTCTATGTTACCTGTTTGGATGGGAGTAGTGTTCCTCATGGTTCTTTGCTGAGATCCTGTTCTTTCTCCTCTCCAGTCTGTGGGGACCATATCCAGACTTGCCTCACGTAGGACAAAGCCAGAGGGGAGTAGGATCAGTCAGACCAGCAGGACTGAGGTCATGGAAACAGTCAGTGTGCGGCCACTATAGCCATTGGCCATGATCACCCGGGTGGTGAATGTGATGAAAAAGAAAGAGTACCTAGTCAAGCCGTAGCCCTGAGACAGTGCGTGGTCTCTTTCTCTAAAGTGTCAGGTAACCCTAAAAAAGAATGTAGCCTCAATATTAAATGAAAGAAACATGAGGATGCAGTCACCTGAGCCCACATAATTAAGACATTGCCTTGATGCATAGGCTACTTAATAGTAAAGGAAGTGATTTTCAGAGAATGGTAACAGAAAAGATATAGAGACTCTATTTAATAAAATTTGTTTCTAGCCACCCCATTGTGTGATACAGAAATTCTGAAATAATGACTATGTTTCTGAAATCTCAGTTAAAGAACCATTCTGGACTTGTCCGTAGTAGAAATAGCTAAGTCTGATTCTACCCAACAGAATAGAATGTCTGTCCACTCCAGTCACTGCCCATCAGGGATTGCTATGCAAGTGATGTCCTGAAGGGGATGATGCTGAGGTCATCCCCCTATTATTCCTGATGATACTGATTCTGGATTTGTATTTTTTCAGTTTATGACTTCAGGATTATGACTGATTGTAACTACTCATAACCACCATCTTTATGGAATGACAGATAGATTTGAGTTGCCCAATCCAACTTCTCTTTTTGTCAGTGGGACTACATAACCTTTTTAAAAAATTTTATTGGCTCATTTCCTTTGCTCCCATGTCTTTCTTATTAATGGCCCTGGAATGTCCCTATCACTCGAAGGACTCAGGGCAATAGTGGCCCACATATCCTGTGTCTAAACACTTAAAAGACATAAAAAAATTAAGCTCACAGACTATTAAATAAAATATGTTCCCTTTTGCTTGGACAAATAATACATTCATAATGACATAATATAATAATGTGAGTAAAGCTATGGTTTATGTGTGACTGAAAGTTGGCAAAATGTCAAAGACGACTGAATTTAACTATAACAATTGAACTTGTCTCTAGATGAGCTGACAATGTTTAGATGAGTGATAAAATAAATATATACCTATTTCATAAGTTATGCTTATATTTAATAAAATTTATTTTGTCTTTTTAGCAAAATCACCAATTATGTTGTTATAATTGAGATTTTCATATAATTTGTATTCTATTAACAGAGATAATCCAAAAGATTAAAAATAAATGTATTCAAGTGTATAAAATTTAAATTTATTTTCAGCAAAATGTAAATTAAATATTGGAAAATTAAAATTAATTTGCATGAACAGGACAAACAAACAGACTCTTGGATATGGACAATGGACTAGTGGTTACCAGAGGGGAAGGAGAGATAGTGGGGAAAAAAAATAAATAAAATGTTAAATAAATAAATAAAATAAAATTAAATTAAATTAATTTGCAGAATTAAAATTATTTTTCAATGTGTTTTCAAAAAACTTATTTTCTTCTAAAATATTAAATTTAACTATTAAAGGTAAAAAGCAAAATGCAAAAAACAGCGAATTGCAATATTTTACATCAAAATTATTTAATGCTAACCTAATTTTTTAAAGTGAATTCAATTTCATTAACTATTCTTGTCAAAATTAAACTATTAGCCATAGTGAAAAACCTTTATTATATATGTGTTATATCTAGATCCTGAAATATAAGACTAAATGAATTGTTTCATACTGCAAAATGTTCTTCAGTTCCCACGTGCAATTGTTTTAAATACACACTACTTCATAGGACTCTGAAAGCACAAATTGGAACACAAAGAGAAGCAAGAAAATGGATTCTCAATGTTATTAGAAAAAGATATTTTCATGCAACAGTCTATTGCATTTATGCTGAGGGGAGGGCTCTTACAAGTTACTATCTGTTCTTGAACCTAAGCGCTCCAGATGCTTAAACTAGGCAGTAGCACAGCCAACAGCCTTCATGGTGTTGGACGCAGGTGCCTGAACACCGCTGCATTTTGCTTTATGGGTAAGGCAAGAGCAAGAAAGATACAAAAACATTTCACAGGGACCTAAGAGGTAGTAGCTGAGTGGAGATTTAGAGTTGCGGGTTGCATTGTATCAGCTCAGAGCATTGGATTTAGAAAGATATGTCCATGCTCTTTACTATTTATTTATTTTTTTAATTTCGTGATATGTAGGGCCCTCTAAAGGTTGGGATCCCAGCCCTCTTGCCTGACAAAGACAAATTTGTCTACTTTTTCTCTACAGAAATGTCCTCTACATTTCTTAGTCCTGGTTCTAGTTATTTTATGTCTTGATATTGAAATAGGTCTAACCATCTATAAGTTTTTTTTCTCCTGTCAGGCCATCTGAATCATCTTTAAGATAAATTTTTCTAATATTCTGTGACCTACCTACCATGTCTTTGTCTTAGAGCTCACAGTAGTTACCTGCTGCTTATTGGATCAAGCCCCAGATATAAACAGACTTTTGATTTCCTTTGTTTACTTAAATAACCTTTGCCTTATCAAGCTGTTCTCTTTATGCCCTCTAAATTTATAGTTCTCATTCTTCTCTGAGTAACTTTGCTCATGCAGATTCTCGCTTTTTTATCTATATAGTCTTGGCTAAGATAATACCAAACATCTCTTGGCTTACATACATCAACTTCTGTTACTGGCTTGTGGTTATTTTCCAGCTGGACTATATTTTGTCTCTCTAGGTATTAGTTGAATAAAAGTATACTAATTATATTCTTAATTTTGTTTTAAACCATAATTGTATTTTAATTACAAGAGTAATTATTTTATTTACAAGTATAAATATTTATTTTTAAACAAAACCTTAGAAGTGTATGAAGTAAAATGTGAAACTATCTCTCTTCATCACTTCCACTCTCATTCCCCAGGAGGAAGCCCTATCGATAATTTAGTTTGTTGTTTCAGACCTTTTTTATATACAAATGCTTACAAATATTTTGTATACACCCTTTTAAAAGCAAAAACAATATAATCATCCTAAATATTCTTTTTATTATTTTCTTTATATGCATAACAATATGTAATGGGCATCTTTCCAGGTCAGCACATCGGATGACCTCATCTTTAAAGGCTGGATACAATGTGTATTATATGACTGTAAATAAAGCTAATAATAATATGGATTTCAAAGAGTTATGGTGGAGATTAAAAAGATCAAGATATTTGAAGTGCTTAGAACTGTTTTTAGCACATGGTAAGGACCAATATATGTTACTTATTTAATAATACAAACAATTATAATGATAACAATTTTTATTATTAATTTATTTGCCCATTTCCTGCTGATATTTGTTTTCTCTAAATTTTCACTTTTATAAATAATGTTACAATAAACATCCTTACACATACTATTACTCATTAAACAATACTAATTCATTTTTTCAGACAATAAAACAATCCAGTATGACTTTTTTTAGAAGTTTATTGTATTTCTGATTATAACAGTAATACATGCTCATTGTAGAAAATATGAAAAATATTAAAAATGTTAAAAAACTAAACCCCATCATTGCCTATTCAGAAATAAAACCGCTATTAGCATTTTAATGTATTTCATTGGAGATCATTTTATTAGATGTTTATATGCTTTTTTCACTCAACATTATAGAGGAAACACTTGCATGACATTAAATATTTTATCACATGAATATAACATCATTTACTTAACTGTTTTCCAGTTGTTGAATATTTAAGTTACTCTTAATTTTTCAGCATAGAAATAAGTCTGCAATTAGCTTTTGAACATAAGTTTTTACTCTTGTTTTAGTTTTATTTAAAGCATGAGGAATACAAAAACTTCTGATGGCCACAGAGGCTCCCAGCAAGATTGTCAGCAATGTACAAGTGTGCCTGTTCCAGAAATGGCCTACAGAAGTCAGCCTCCACTTTTGCAATCTAGAAATATCTACTGTATCAATACTTCTTCATCTTTCCCAGGGCCAGACTGATTCTGGCAATCTCAGTCACAAATACGCCATATATTCTTTTCTATCGTTAAGACTCTGGTGGTCCATATGCTGAACTCTTGCATTGTATTTAGAGCTTATCTAGTAATATCATTTTTTGTTTTTCTTCCCTTCAAATTCTTTATGGCAACATTTTATCCTCATTTTGGATATCACTTCAATTAACTATAGAAGATGGGAATCTCAGTACATACAGATTCTATTTTCTGCTAGGGTGAGAACTAGCTGTGTGACACTGGGAAGTGATTTTTTTCCTCTGTGATTTTTTCCTCTGTGTCCTAATCAATATATTTGTAGTATGTGGAATAGGACTTTCTGCAATGCGGTATTTATGGAATTTTTTTGTGGTGAGTAAAATCACTATATAATGGTTTGGAAGGTAAAAATTCTCATGTAGGCATGCCTATAATAATTATACATGATTTGATATAATTTTGCTGCTTTGCCAGATAATAGGTACAGTTTGTTGATCAAACTGATTCTAGCATTTCATTGGGTTCTGAAAGAGACATTTCACTGCCTTTACTCTAGATGTAACCTTATAACAAGGTCAGCAGTGAGAAAGAGGAGGGGGGGCCATCAGGTAATGACTGAAGAAGCTTGAAGCACAGTCTACCTGTCAGGTGTGTTGATAGCTTCGGTCAAGAATTCACATACCAGGAAGTCAAGTACAAAATACCACAATTTTTTAGCCACAGGCAGCGAGTTTGTCGGTTCCTTTTTTCTTGCTTTCATCCATATGCAAGCAAGTGATAACATGTACTAAGTTAAATAATGCATGGTACTTCAACTATTCTTACTTTTTATCCTTTGGTTATTGTAATTACATGTAATTTTGTGACGGATTTTCTATTTTTTAAGAAATCACACTTTTGTACTTGATCCAGCTAACAGGATTTTCTTACATTACTTCATAAAGAGACCATCTTTTAAACTTCTAATGTTATTTCTTATTCATTAGTACATTTGCCTGTGGGGTATGTTCATAAATGGGTTAAAGTTACAAAGTTATGCTTATAAAAGCTCATGGTAATTTGGAGTATCAGGAGGATTTATTAATTTTTGAAATCTTAAAAGAGCAAAAGCTAAAATGAGATTGGATTAAATATATTCTTGCATGCAGTTATTCTAAACACCCTTAAGGACCAAAGACTAACTTACAGAGGACATTATGCAAATGTGAATATATCTCTAAGTGCCTTGTAGGCTTGCTGATGTAATATTTTACATGGTTAGTTAAATACATCAAGTAAAAGGTTTGACCTTGATAGAGAAGAAAGGTGCTTATTTTAAAACAAATCAGTTGTTTTCGAGGCCCTTGCAGAACAATCAACATAAAGTGAGTGAAATCTAGAATCTATCATCAGCATCTTAGTCAGCTAAGTATCTGCTTCACAGGAAACCAAATATAGTCTTTATAATATCTCCTGTATTTGTGTTCGGATTGTGTATTATATATGCTTGAATGCTTCTTTAGGACCGCATTATTGCAATGTGAAGAAATATTTCCCAGACATGACTGATCCTAAGAAAAGAAATTTTTCTTTAAAAATAATTTAGATCCCTAGGTTTCACCAAGGCTCAATTAGATTTTTTCTGAGAATGAGCCCAAGAATCATGAGCTTTTAAAAAAAAGCTTCCCCACATGAAACCCATGATCTGGTTTAGAACCACCAGAGGCCTCATAAACAGCAATTTGGCAGGCAGCCCAATGTGGTACTGTCGTATCTTTCCTGGCTGCATTATCATCTCCATATGATAAGGAGTAGATGTACTTTTATGTGATTCATAGTTTCTTTATTACTCTAGAAACTTGGCACAGAGGGGCCATTGCATTATACTCTGACCCACCCATTACTAACTGGCTGCGACTTGTGGTGTCCTTTTCTAGGGCTGGCTGACAGTAAAGTAATTTTGGAAGAAAGAGACAGGAAGATGTTACAAAGAAATCTAGACATTCATTACCTTACCTCTGCTTCAAGTGGAGTTCTTTCCCCCCAAAAAGAACTTAAATAAATCCATTAATCACTAACTTATAATTTATATAAGTATTCACTCTTTAAAATTTAGTTAGTAAATATTTACTGAACATTGGTAGGGTACAGAGTTCTGGGCTTGGCAAAGGGTCAGTAGTTTTAGGAACTTTAAAAATATTCTTTGCCCTGCTCAGTGGGCAAGGAGAAAGCGGAACATAAATCTGATCAACAAACTTATTTTAGATGAAATTATTCTAAATGTGTGTATACCAGGAGGGAAGCAAATTCCTCATTTTGAGCTAATTGCATTCTTCTACATCTTAACAGAAAGTGTTGATATTTCTTTCTGATCATTTTAAGCATCACTAATGCTCCAGCAGACTAAAATGGGGACAATTGGCAGGTAGAGACATGGATGATGGTGGAAGCAAGATGTAATTTCTTCCACTATAATTCTCCACAAGCTGTGTAAACTCTCCTCAGTTAAACAAACATTTTTAAAGACAAATATTTTACAGTTTCATCCAAACACTGCTGGTAACAACTGCTCACTTTCATTTCATTTGGAGCCTTCCCAAACAGCCAGGAGATTTGCATTTTCTTTAATAGTCTCAGCAGTATGCTTCCTTCCAAAAAGGAGAGAAAATGAAAACCTTGTATTTCCCTGAATGCTGAGTAAAATAACATGACTGTATTCCAGGTGGCCTAGTGAATAAATAAGCAATTATTATTGTTATTATTATTATTATTATTATTATTATTAATTTATATAGAAAACTGCTCAAGCATTTGAACTTCACACATCTCCATTTAAAATGATGTCATAGCCTGCGTACCAATACGAGAGACCACAAGCTGATTCTTTACAATAGCTGGTGGATTACTAAGCACATCTTCAAACAGGAGTCAGTGGAACAAATTCTATTCAGAGCCAATGACAGTTTAAAGGAAGCACACACGCATAGATTATGAACTTTTATTTCTGTGGAGGGTTATGGGTTTCTAAATTTCACACTTGTGTTAGGAGATATAGAATATCTAAAGGAAATGAATATAGATATTTAATTCCTCTTGAGAAAATACCAGTCATATTCTTAAAATGAAAGCCCAGTATGAGCAAAATCCATAGGAGAGGAATGGATTATAAGCAGAATGTGGATAATTGCATCATCTCAACACATCAGTGAGTACCATGATGGTCCAGTATGGGTTTCAAATCTCAATTCTGTTATCTACTTCAGCTGAGATCCCCACTTTTTCCTCCTTGCTGCCTCTTCTCTATTCCTTGCCTACTCAGCCCCTTCTTGAGCCTGACACTTGCTCATCCCTTAGATCCACACATGACCACCTCCTTATGGTTCTTCATGTCTCAACTCAAATGTCACCTGCTCAGCGAGGCCTTCCCTGACCACCCCATATAAAGAGACTTTCTTCCCTTTTTCGTCTCTGTCATTATTCCATTGATAGCACTTATCACAGTCTGCAGTTATTATTTTTTTGTTTGTTCTCTTCCTTACTGTCTGCTTCCCCCAGAATGAATGCAGGGGCCATGTTGGTCTTATTCAAGGCTTAATCTCTGGTCTGAGCCATTGGTGAGCTCTCAGGTCTGCTGGGTGATCTCTTTAAGAGCCACCTGCAGAGCCATCTCCTCCTTCATGAAGCCTGCTTTGGAGAGAATTGATTTCTCCCTTCGTAGTACCACCACTGTACCTCACGCACATCTTGGTTACAGCACTTGCTATGCTAGGCTGTAATTGCTTCTCTCCATGTCCAGCTACTCTGCTAGCACACAGCTCCGTGAGATCAGGAATTAAGAGTTATCTCTGTATACCCAAAGCTGAACAATGGAACTGAGGACATAGCAGGAGCTCTGCTGCTTAGTGATGGAACAAAAGCAACCCCAATTGATCATCAGTCTGTATCTGTGTGTTTGTGCATTATTCATCAGGGAAGAGAGGGGTGGAGAACCACAGAGAGAACAACCATTTTTTTAGCTTCATTTGCTATATTGTTGGGGTAGAGGTGAAAGAACAGCTTTATAAACAAAAGAAAGAACAGGTAAACTTGCAGAGAAAGGAAGTGTTTTCAAGCATTTTGGATTCAATTAGTAGAAAACCACTAGGTGAGAAGCAGAAGACAGGTACTTGACAGTATTCCTTTAATGCTTTTTCTGTTCCTTGATGCATTGTCTTCTTGTGGAAGTATCAATATTATGTGTAGACAGGAGGAAAAGCATCATCTTCAAATTGTAAGGCATCCGAAATGAAAACAAGCCACACAGTTGGCCAACACTGCTTTAAAATTGCACATCAAGAACACTCCCAGTGACAAACACTTTCAAGGCAAACAAACCAAACAGAAATTAAAAAATCTCTGTGGGGTATAAATATGTAATTACACTCACACAGGGAGCATTTTATCAGGTAAACCATCCCACTTTGTTAATTGAAATGCTTCAGCACCCGGCTTTTTTGACAAAGCATCTGAATATGTATGTGTAGGGTGTAGACATGCTGCTTCACTGCTGGCTCTTCCGAGCTGGGGTGAACTGCCTCAAAGCCATTTTCCCTTGCAGCTGGGAGGTCAATTCTTAAGCCTTCCTTTTGTTTGTTTGCTTCTGTTTCCATCTAGCTGAATGCCACCAGGATGCAAACTGGTGTGGAATTTTAAATATCTGTCCAAAACACAGTTATTTTAAAAATTAAGATGCATATTGTACTTTTATATAGCTCACTTGAAATACATAGATAAGCGAGCCTCTTTGGTAATTGCTAAGAAATGTCAAGATGACCAAAAAGAAAGATGTTCCAGGAATATACATAAGTGTGATTCAATAGAAGGATGTTGGGCTAGAATTCTTGCTCCTGAATTCTACTTCAGGCTCTGCTCTGACTAGATATATAGCCACAAGTCATCACATTGCAGCATCAATTCTCTCATCCAAAATAGTGGTTGATTTGTGATTGCTAAAAATTTCTTTCAACTACAACAAGGCCTATGAGTCTAACAGTACTGCATTTTCTTGAGTTTTTTGTTTGTTTGCTTGTTTGTTTGTTTGTTTTTTAAATCAGTTGAATTATTAACTCAAGTGAATCTTTATGTTGGGAAAATCACCCAAATGAAGCTCTGTCTCTCTCCTCTAGGGTGTCTAGGTGCTCTGGCCTTTCTTCAGACCCTGGCTTGACCAAGGCTGTGCCGGAGGTGCCAGATCCACTGCTGCAGATGTCCTGGGTGCTTTCAATGTCCCTTGTGTGCACACTGCCAAGGTCATCTGCAAAGTGGGGGATGCAGCAGGGTTAGTGTCTGGGAGTCAGTATTGAAATCTTAAGTCCCAACATACAAATTTTATAGTATGGGTAGAATCTATCCTGTGGATTTTCTAGTTCCCAGAACGAATACATTAATTTCCCAGGGCTGCTGTAACAAATTACCACAAACTTGGTGGCATAAAACAACAAATTTATTCTCTTTATTCTGGAGATCAGAAGGCTGAACTCAAGGGCAGCACTTTCTTTAAAGGCACTAGATTCTCTTCCTTGCCTCTTCCAGCTTCCGGTAGCCCCAGGCATTCCTTGGCTCATAACTATATCACTCCACTCTTGTCACTTTCTCTCTGCCTCTCTGGGTCTCTTCTTCTTTGTCTGTCATGAGGACACTTGTCATTGTACTTACAGCCCACCTTGGTAATCTGGGATGATCTCATCTCAAAATCTTTAACTTAATTACATCTGCAAAGTTCCTTTTTCCAAATAAGGTGACATGCACAGGTTCTAGGGATTTGGATACCAGTGTATATTTTTAGGGCCACTGTGCAACCCACTATATCTACATAATCTCTGTCCAAAGATATCTAAACTAGTGGCATAGAAAGTCTGGATCTAGTGATTAAAGATATACATAAATGATTATCATATGATTCACTCCAAAATCGCCTGAACATATAAAGTTTATTTATAAGGAACTGCTAGAAAGTGGCAGGAATAAGGCCTGAATGCATTTGGATTTTAGGGAGGATAAGAAGAGACGACAGGCATTAAGTCTGGTATTGAGCACTTATGATCTCTGCTAGGCACCATAGGTGCAACTAAGGTGCATGAGAGATAGCTCTACCCTTGAGCAACTCTCAGTGCAATAGAATAAACAGGCATGAGAACTGGAGACTTGAAAAAAAAGGAAAGCGAGATATATATTTTTTTTTGATGAGATAAGCTAGCAATAGGTTTCCTCAGCTCTCAAATATATCTTCTGAAACATTCTTTAGAAATATACTATTTTTTCATGGGGGTGGGTGGGTGGGGAGACAACAGGAGCACATCTTCACTAAAGATGGTCTGATCAGAGCCGGTCACAAGTGGGATTCCCTGGGAAGCCAAATCTGAAATGGAGATTAGCATGCAGGATGTTTATTGGGAGTGTTCTTGGGATCAACAACTATGGAAGGCAAAAGAAAGGATTTGGCAGAGGGAGAAGCTGGGCTGTGGTGCAGTCTCAGTCAAGGTCTTAGTTGACCTGCAGGGAGCACTAAAGCGAAGATTGTCCTTCAGAATTGCCCCTTGATGGGTCAGGGGCTTTGGCACACCACTTAGTCACTGGATATGCTCTGCCTGATGTAAAAAAGCTCTCTCTGGCCAGAATATTCCCAAAGAGGACTATATCTTTGGCTATAGGAATCAGTCCTTCAGTTCTGAAGGAGGGTATGGGCTAGCAGGTCCCAGCATCCACTTCAGTTCTTTGCTCAGGCTTCAGTATCACCAAACTCCATGACAACATTCCACAAGCTTTACAATTTTGTAAGGATGAGTCTCACCCAAAAGGTTGATGCTACACATAGATTCTTCTATCTGGTCACATTCATGAGTTTATTGTTGGAGAAGAGAGCTTATGCTATAGAACAGAGCTATGATCAGCCAAAGGGATTCAAGGGAAAAGAACTTCTCATTGGTCTTTAAAACTTCTCATTGTGTACATTCAAGGCAATGCTGGCTCTGCTGGGTGAGGAGAAGGGACAGTGCTTCTCAGTCAAGGTCTCACTAAAGAAAGGTTGACAATATTGTGGATGATTAACTTGGGGAAAGGGAATTTTGGTAGGCTCAGTTAGTGTGATTCCAGAAGAGAGTGCATAGATGAATTGATAGAAATTATAGAGAAGAAGATTTGGATTTAATATATGTAAAAATTTTTAAAGAGCTACAATGCTCCGAAGTAGAATAGATTATTTTAGGAGGGCTTATTTTGCTACTCACTATTGGAGGAACTAAAGTTAGTAACTCTTATTTTGGGAGGCAATAGAATAGAACCAAGCATTAGATAGATTGGAAGGGAGAATGGGCTTTAAATATTCTTCATTATTCCAAGTCTAGTGAAATTTTCTTTTATCAAAGAAAGAATTCCCCAAGAGCAAGTGTTGGTACATAAAATTCTACACATTTTAACTTCTGGGCAGCAGAGCAGTTCAAAAAATTTGTCTGATGTGTAATTGATGCTAATTGGCTTCTAAATATTTTCATAAATAAAAATGCAGTCAAATCAATAGGAATCTATTTGAATTAAGATATGAGAATTAAAAAAAAACATGAGAGTCATTTCTATTTATGACAGGTGGGACCCATCTCCCAAGGATGCCCTTGTAATTACATTTAGAGTTGCTTATCTAGGGCACATCAAAGAATTAGATGTGAGTGGTCATTGCACTAATGAAATGCTTATCTTTCTCTGCTCATCATGCTGAAGAGCTTTTAGAAATGGCTGCTATTTGGACTCTTCTTCCATTATTAATTAATTATATGGGTATTAGGGCTTCTAAACTCCATTAAATGAAGCGAGACCTAGATTAATTCTCTTTCTATACAGTAAGTATGTTTGAAAGCTAACCATTTTCAACATAATTGTAAAATAGATCCAGGTTTGGAGGCATCAAAGAATGGCACTCCTTCCTTCAGAGACAAACTCTTTTGTAAATAGTAAAAGCAAAAAGGGTCTTGAGATCTTGTTTTCTTGGAGAACCGGAAATTAAACTTACATCAATGCCCTTATAATAAGTATCTTCTATAAATCTGACATATTTGGATAATTACAATTCTCCAGGAGCACTTGTACTTCACGTTCTAGTTTTGAGTGTGTTTGGGTCTGACCTCTCTTAGTTAAATTTATTGTGAGGCAAAAATGCTCAGAATAGATTTGGCTGCTTTGGCCATCCCACCGGTTACAAATGTTTCTGGCAAATAAGCTCAATGGGCAAAAGCTAGCATTTCCCAAGAACTCTTGGCCCGGGGAAACTTTTGCCAAAACTTAATTCATCCTTAGTACCAAAATAAACACTGGCTTTAAGTAAGAAATACCACAGCAAACTTTCCCAATTGGAAAACACTAGCAAATAAAACAAATTTTCAAATGAAATGGAAGTGGTTGGATCACTAAAAGATACTTGAATGGAGTAAAACTTTTAATTCACAGGAAATTTTGGCTTTATATGTCCTTTCAGCATGTCTGGAACCTTGAAGCCAACTCTTGCTTTTTTTAGCTCTGCTTTATAATATGTCAGAAAATTCCGGCCTCCTTTCTCAACCTGTATCTCAAGCCTCCTCTTTCTGCCCACCAGCCCACTTCTTGACATGAAAGAAAGCTTCAAACAATTTATGTAGGCATACATTCTACATGGATCACTCTGCATGGGAACTAATTATTTTAAGTCACGTTTGTTTGTTGTGTTTTACCAGCTGGGGTGAACCTTACTTTCCAAGCAAGCTGCCACAGGCAAGCTTTTGCTCAGAACTCAAACATGTCGATTCCACCATGACCTGAAGATTTAGTGAGGGGAGCACATTTGTAAGTTTAGTGTTACCATCACATTGCAAACCAAACATGATGTCAGATTTTGACAGTTGCCTTTGAAGAAGTTAACCTCTGACTGAACTTCGAGGGAAAAATGTATACTCAGTTGAGTAACCTGATGCTGATGAGAGTGGTGAGAATATCATTGACACATAAATAATTTGAGTGATGCTGGAGGGCTCTATGTTTTACTTTCAGAAACTCTCAGGTTGGGTCAAGTGTACAGGTTGATTACTGCCTGGTCAGGAGGCAGTGAAACTTGATATACAAATACACCTGAAATTTGATAGATTCCAGGCATAACCTTTATAAGCAAGTTGCTTCTTCAGAACTGTTGTGTAAATTGCTTTTATCTACTTTTCTTTGGAGATGATGGGCTGAGTGAGAAATCAATAATCACAGTGTTCCACTTGCATGGCCTGTAAACCAAGACTATGAAATAAGCAGTTGTTCTGTGGCTTTTGAAAGGACCTATAGCTTTATTTCTGCTCCTAGTTCTTCAAAGGAATAGTAAGATCTGACCATCTTACTGTCTTGCCTTACTGTCAGAAAAGGGAGAACACAAGTAGAAAATATCTTGAAGCTTTTAGAATAGGAAGTGGAGTATAATGCTAACTTTACTGACATGAGAAACTTCACCCAAGAACTCAATATTGTGTCAAGTGCTTGTGGTGCTACTCTGAGAGTTTTCTGGGGTAGTTCCTTAATACCTGGATTTGAAGGTAGCTTCTGAAATAAGGTGGAGATATCAGATTTCCTCGGCATAGAGGAAGAGGTCAGAAAGCTCAATGATGTGAGAATTTTAGAATAGATTCATGATATATAAACTTAAAATCCATTAGCTGACTATATTCCCTGGAAGAGTCAAAAGGACACTCCCTTTGTTTTAATAATAAGAAATTCACTGGTGAGGGAGGCACTTGTATCTTTGATATAGTAATGCTGAGTTTCAGAGAGGAGAATATTGCCTTGGAACTCAGCTCTTTATGATCAAATGTGGATAAAGAGATTGAGAATAGCAAAGGTCAGGTGGAAACTCTTACCTGTCTGTAGTGGATACTGTGTTGTTCTGCCCATGTCCTTTGTCCAAGGCCAATGCGCCTGCTTCTGGGAATATTAAAGGCTAACAGCTCATAGATGTGTCTAGCACTGAGAAATGCCTCAAGAATATGCTCCTTCCCTGGTGGCCTCTGGCTAATAACTGAAGATGTGGAGATACAAAGTTCTTGCTCCATTGCCTTAATTTTAAACAAATCAGAAAGGCCATCCTGGTTCTAGAGCTCTCTGTTGAATCAACTGAGGCCTCAGAGATGATTGCATTCTGGGTCAACTTCATCCTCTGCTCAACCCTTGCTCTTTATTTCCCTCAGACGTATCTCCTAAAAGCACTTCCCAATAAACCTTCCATATGCAAAGGTTTTCATCTCAGAGTGTGTTTCCAGAGAACCCAAGACTGTTGATACCACAAGTGTACTAGGAACCAGACTCTAAAATCAAAGCTTGGAGCTGGATCAATCATTAGCCAACTAGCAATAAGAACTCTATCACAGATAGCAGGTGGAATATGGTTAGCGCTAGCATGCTATCACAGTACAATTGTTAAAACTTCCACAAGGAGTAAACTGAGATGGAAGATTAATGGAAGGGGATACATTGTCTGATGCAATATCTCCACTGTGTAAGAGGTGTGAGAGAAATTGAATTGTGTGGCTATTATTGAGTGCCACTGATTTGTTAAGGAGAGAAAATGTCAGGCTCCAGTGACTAAAGACTTATTCAAGGCAAAATGTGAAAGCCAGAGGGTCTGCTTGGCAGTAGTCAAGTGGATCCTTATGTCTTAAAGACAATATGCAGAAAGATGGAGGCCAGGGCCCAAGACTTAATTGTGAAAGCTATGGAGCTTCATGCCAAGCACAGTGTAGAGGCTGTGCTTATATAGTGCTAGGGCTTCTCCTGGAACCCCTACTACTAGGAGCACTGCTACACAAAAAGGCAGGGAAGGGTAGGGTTGGCACTCAGTATACCCACTGGTGTGTCTCTTGGTGCTTACACACCCAATTTTAACAACAAATGGACAAGTATAGTAGCTATGGCTTGAGAATGGCATGGTAAGCAGGGATTCAGATCCTTTTGAAGTGAGAGTCTGGATCACCCCACCAGTCAAGCCACTTAGGTCAGCAGAGATTGAAAACAGGTGGTAAAGGAGGGGGATGATGAATATTAGTTATGGCCTCCTAATTACACATGAATTGTCCACTCTGTGTGGAGAAAAGAGTGGCTTGACATATATACATGGTATGTACATGAGCTACTGAGCAAAAGCAAATAGTTTGACTGGTTAGTAAGGGGATTTAGAAGAAATAGAACTGAAAGAATGGTGACAAGGAAGTCTGGAGAACAGCTATGTGGAAACCCCATGGGAGTGGCACAACACGGATGTACCTTTGAGCCCCATGTGAATGACCTCCACAAAAGAGGCTCTTAACAAGCAGATCGAGAGTTGACCCATCCTGTGAATGCTAGCCAGCCTCTCTTCTTAGCCATTTTGGTTCTTGCTTAATGAATAAAGTGATCAGAGTAGAAGGGATTGAGGCTATGCATGGGCCCAATACCAGGAATCTCTCTCATTAAGTCTGAGTTGGTTCCTGCCAAGGCCGAGTCCAACCTACCAGCTGCAGAGAAGTACACTGAGCCCTCAGCCTGCCACCATTCTTCAGGGAAGCCAGCCAGCCACATGGTGGTAAGTCAACTACATCTAAAACCTTACACCTGAGATGAGGTGGCAGTTCATCCTTATTGGAGTCAACACATACTTTGAATATGGGTTTACCTTGTCTGCTTGCAGCGCCTTCACTAGTATCATCATCTCATTCATTAACATTATATCTCCCACAAATTGCCTCCAACAAGGGACCCATTTTATGACAAAAAAAAAGCTGTGAAAATAAACTCATGACTAAAAGATTACTATGTACCTCATCACTCAGAAGTAGCTTGCTGAATTAAATGCTAGAAGAACAGCCTGTTGAAAGCTCAACTAAGGTGTTGATTGGCTAGAGGGCAACATTTTGCATGGTTAAGACACTGTCTTCTGGGCGACGGTATATACACTGAACCACTGGCTGATACATGGCAATTTATCTCCAGTAGCTAGAATATAAGCAAGGTCGAAAGTATGATGTCTCTACTATCACACTCGTTGATCCACTTGTGAAACTGTGCTTCCTATTACCATAATATGTATATATTATATATAACATATAAGTATACATTATGTGTGTTTACACACACACACACACACACACACACACACACACACACACAGAATATAATGGCCATGCAGTAAAGCATACATTCAAGACCCGCGAGATTGCAAACATGCCTTCCATTTAAAACAGTATGTTACATTTATGCCGATTTAATCATTAACATTAATAAGAGGCCAATTATACTGTTCAAGAGTAAGATGTTTTATGAGAAAATGACAAAAAGATACATGTAATCATTGCAGTGACAGTTTACCATCAGATAGGATGTGCAGTAATCCCTTTAGCAAGCTTAAGCTTTTACATATTAATGGCAATATTGGAGAACAGGAAGATGCCTTTTAACTGCGTCGCCAAGGTCCTTACAATAAAGAAATGCCTTTGCTGCTTGGCTCGATTACTGGTATGTGCTGGGAGAATAATGCCGTTTCATGGGCTCTTCCTTTCCTAGTACTGGGGCCTGGGGTGGTTTTTTAAAAGCAATGCTGTGTAGCGATTAATAATGAGGAGGGAAAAAATTCATTTAGACGTTTGGCAACATCTTTGTAGCACTCAGTATGGGTCTCATATAGAGTAGATTTGCCCTGCAGAGAAATGCTGGCAATGCTTTATTCTTAAACATACGATTAACCAGCTGCCAGAGACAATGGAACATTTAAAACTCCTATTCCAATGACCAAGTTACCATCTATAGGTCTCAGAGGTACTAAAACGTATTTTAAAATGAGCACAATGTGTGTTTCCTTGTGTGTAAAACAAAGGGTTTGGGTTAGATTATGGCCTCAGGGATCTTATTCTGGGCTACAATAATTCACAATGTGAAGGCAAATAAAGTGGCAAAGAAAAGCAACCTGTTGACTGAGGGAAGTGAATAAAAAAATTAAAGAAAATAAGTCAATAAGAAGTCCAAAGGAAAATGTCTTTCTTGGTTAAACAATTAAGGCTGCTCTCATCCTTTCTGAAGGATGAGCTGAGGAACAATCTAAAGATATTCATTCTTGGGTAGATCTGCTGGATGAAACGTCTGTCTTTTCTTTTGAGCTTGAAAATTATAGAGAAGATAACCCAAATGTCAATCAAGACTGAAAAAGATAACTAAATGTGGAAGTCTATTCAGCAAAGAAATTGAATAAAGAACAACACAGATAAATCTACGAATACGACATTGAGCTAAAGAAAGTCACAAAAGAATACACACTGCATAATTCTGCTTGCTATAGTTCAGCCCCTGGGACAATTGAATTATATTGTTTAGGATGCAGGCATAGGTGGTGGCATTCTAGGGGAGAAATAATGCAATGAGCATCACAGAGCTTAGGTTTCAGAATTCCTCTGGGAGGGGTGCAGGGCACTGTTCTTACTAGGGAAGGGCCTTTAGGACTATTCAAGTGTCTTACGGTTTTCTGTCTTAGCTGGGATAGTGGTCATATGGCATTTGCTTAATAATTGCGAAATCCTACAAATGTATTTTATGTCATTTTCTGTATGTATATTGTTTTACACACACACACACACACACATACACACACACAAGTACAGAGGAAAATATGCCTAAAACAGTTTATGAATTACCCAAATCTACCTAATTTTAACATGTGGTCCCTTTAAAAATAAATAAAATTTAAAAAGTAGAGTGCAGTTCCTGGTCCCACCCTCTTTCCTCCCCTTTTAAAACAACTATGACATGAATTTGGTGTGTATTCTTCCTGTTCTTGTTTTTATAATTTTCTAAACATGGGTTTTCATGAATTGCATATTTACTTGTGTGTATTTTTTTTAATTTACATCAATTTTTTGATACACATATTATTCTGCCAATTTGCATTTTTCACTCGACCTTGTTTGTGAGATTCACCCATGTTGTTATATATAAAAGGGGCTCTGCTTCTCCATGCCTCAGTTTCCTCCTCATCCACAAATATGATGGTAGAAATATGACATTGAAATGAGTTAATATCTATAAAGCAACTGGTATATAATAAAGGCTATATGTATTTACATAAATAATCTAGTTAATTAATCAAGTTTTCTGGGTCTAACTTTAGTAAGAGTGGAAAGAAGCCCCAGAATAGAGCAAAGTCTCACATCTTGAAAGTCAAGGGTAGTTGTTAAAGACTAGGACTTTTAAGGATGAAACTCAAGAGGAGTTGGGACAGGAGAGAATCAATAATATCAGCTGGGCTCTTACTGTTAAGTATTTTTTCTGCTTTATCTCCGTGGTATAGATGGCAAATATTATCTTCACTTTTCAGATTAGGAAACTGAGGCTCAAATAGTTAAAAATCATGGTAAGATCACGTAGGCTGTGAGGGGAGGAGTTTGCATTCAAAAGAACTAATAAAATAATGGAAGGAATAAAGGTCAGGAAAAAAATGGGTTAACAGTTTACTCAGGAGGGAGGGGGAAAAAGGATAATTGGATCAACCCCAAAGGCCTGTATCTTGTAAAAATCCTATCACACTTCGGCTGTGAAGCCCAGGCAGGATTTCTGTCTCCAGATGACCATGTGCCTTGATCAGCATCTTTGCCTAACTCTGCCCTTTGCAGAGGCCCAAATGGTGCCGGGGATTTTTGAGGGAGTAGAGGAGGGGAAGAACTAGGGTGGGAGAATAGAAAGGGATATGCTACAGAGATGATTATTGAAAGTTGACAGCTGCCAAACACACTGTGTCCCTGGCAACACCTGTTGAGTCTGCCGCAGTGGTGGAGAGTCAGATGAAGAAAGACAGCTGTATACATGCCAACAGCAGCAGGATGCTGTGCTGGGCTAGTGCTCTGCCAGCAGAAGATGTGCCAAACTCGCTGGCCTGGATCCAAATGGCTGGGTGTCTACTCGGTTTGCCAGGGAATAAGCCCAGGGAATACATTTGCATTAACACCGCTCTGCCACCTCCCCTGCTCCTGCCTCCTCTGTCCCTCCTCTGCTGCACACAACATAGTTCCTCTTCCCAGAATGTCATCTTTGGGCTGCTTTTCAGAACCAGTATTTCAGTGGAACATGAGGTAAGCCAGATGCTGTCCTGAATTGCCTCGAAGGAAGCCAGCATCAGCAGTTGAGAGCAAGACAAAAAACTCCATTTCAGATTTTTGGCAGTTGGCTAGAAAAATATGCTGGGTAATTTTAACTTCTTTCTTATGTGTGAAAAGAAAGAATAGATGAGGTTTTACATTTTATCTCATGCAAACATTATGCTCACCCAGACCCCTTCTTTATTCAAGCACCCTGAAATTTGGGGGATTCTCAGCTAAGCTGGGATTGTTTCACAATTGCATTGCAGTGTTATAGGAAAGTTTGGTTCTGCCTTCAAAAGTGTCAGATATGTCTAATTTTTTCTTATCTTTTCTCAAGATTCCAGAGATACCCTTGAAAAATAAAAAGTCTCAGATCTGGATGAGGGAGCTTTTCTCTGTACAGACAGACCAGAAATTTTTTATATATATAAATAGCATGTATCATTTCAGCCACTTCAGGCCAGCATGCAGTAGAGGTAGTGAGAGAGACAGAGCCTTAAGGAAGACAGAAGCTTTGTGGATTACCTTTTTTGATGGCCTTTGTACCAGAGGTCTTAATGAATGAGCAGACCTCAAATGATAGAATTTACCCTTTCTCCTTTCTGACCTTCTAAAGGTGTGTGCACATATGCACGCAAGCACATGAGCACACCCACCCACCTTGATAAAAGCTTTCACTTAATTTTAGTGTAGTGTTTGTGAAAGATCATTACTCTTGATTCTTTTCTCTCTTAATGATGATAAATCTTCCTTGAGTAGCTTTCAGCTGAAATAAGTAATGTTTTGAGTCAAAAATTTATTTTAGGAATTTATCTCCCAGATATACTTAATATGTACATAAAGGTGCATGTAGAAGGATATTCTTTCTATATAGCATTTTAAAAAATAATAGCAAAAGTCTGGGAAAACGCTAAAGGCCCAGCCATGGGACATATCTCATAGACAGCACATCTATAAATGAAGCATCATGCAACTATTAAGAAGCATGACTTAGCTCCATACATGTAGACTTGGGCTAAACTTCAGGACACATCAGAGGCAAAAAACAAGATATAGAATAATGTGTATAGTGTGCTTTCATTTGTATAAAAATGGAAAGGAAGTATATACATATGCATATATATGCTCATCTATACTTAGATTATGTCTAGAAGAATAAACAAGCATCTAACACTGGTCAACTCTGAACATGGAAGCCAAGTGATCTGATACACAGTTTTATTGTGTCTTTTTTGTACTGTTTAAATTTTTCTATTAGTGTGTACATGTGTCACATTTTCAAAACAAAAAAAGTAGGTTAATAAAACAAATTTATTTCTCATTAAGCTCTGAAGTTGAATATTAGATATTTAATTTCTAAGTCTTAAAAAATTTTTTAAATTTCAACTACAATTGACATACAATATTAGTTTCAGGTGTGCAACATAGTGATTAAACATTATATAACTTATGAAGTGATCACCCTGATAAGTCTAGTAACTATTTGACACCACTTAAGTTTTTTTTTGTTTGTTTTAAGCCTTGAGTGTGATGTCACACACAACTGGTTTGGCCAGTATTACAGATTAGTAGTTTGATTAGTTGAATTTGACTGTCTAGTGACTAATTAAAAACTATGAGTCAGTGTAGCCAAAAGATCCATTATGGGTATAAATTGAGATGGGGTTCTTTTTCTTTTTCAGCCATAAAAATCAGCTTAGATTAATTGTTGCTTACCATGAATGAAATAAGATTGCTTTTAAGGACTTAATTGCCATAATTCTGCAGTAGCATTTGAGCCCCCAGTCCCTTGTATTGCATTTTAAAAGCATTTTGATGCTTTCAGCTTGCATTTGTTCTTGTATATACATACTCACATGACTCCATTTATAATAAATAATGAGAGGAACTGGTGAACATTTTCATGGATCCAAGAATATACTTGAAATGTTCATCTACCTTCACATCGAAATTTTCTCCCTCCTGCACCTGCTCTCCCATAGACAACATGTCAAAGAAATATATCAAGAGAGAGGGGGAATTTTTGCTTGCCTCTCCTAGTTTCAGTACAATATAAAATGAATGCAATAGTACTCATATTGTGGGATTGTTCAGAGGACCTGATGAGCTAATGGATAATGAAAGAACACTTCTCTATTGGTCATTTTTGTTGGCTATCACACTTATTTGGGGTAAAAATGAAGTGGATTTTCTTTGCTGAATCTGATTTCTGTACAATGGTTAGAATGAAAGATATCAGTATTTTCAAATTAATTTGTGTGTCTGTTGTTGCCATGCGCAACTTCCCCTGAGAGATTTGGCAGCCCCAATCAGAATGAGCCTAAATTGAAACATGAGGCACACTTTTAAGGCAGATAACTCTTAGACAACTGGGCTGAGCCCGTTCTTACGGGTTTATGTGTGCACAAGGGCAGAATCCTGGAAAATGCCAAAATGTTTTATAAAATGATTATTTTATGCTTGCATAATCTTAAATTTGTACAACAAATTTTATTTACACACTTTGAGTAAGTTATAAATGGGGTCTCTCGACCATGGTTCTTGTTTCTCAGAGAAAAAAAGAGATCAACAGTTTTGACCTATTAAATACTATTCTTTAACTTTACTTGTTTTTAATGCATTTTATTTGATAAACTAATTCATTCTCTTTTTCTTTTTATTGATGCACAATATTTTCAATGGAGAATTCAACTTTAAATATACTGGTTTTAAGTAAGAAGACAGCTTCTAAGGCATTATACTTCATCTTTTAGAAAAATAATTTTAAAACAAATCCATTTTTAAAGTGGTAGAACATTTTGTTTGAAGAGAATAATAGACAGATATCCAGCATGTTAAAAAAAAATGGCATAAGTGAAGCTGGAGTGAGAGTGAGGGAGAAGGAGAGGGAAATTCTGTCTGGAGTTTAACTGCTCCTTCTCCAATACAATGTCCATTACTGGCCAGTGAAATCTAGTGAGTATTCTCATGATGTGGGATCCTTATGCTGAGGCTGAACTGTAATAATGAATTAGATCCATGTTCCTTCTGTATCTTGCACAGACATAAAAAAGAGCTGGATGAAAATTCAGGGGACAGAAATAATTTCCCTGGGTTTTCTTTTATAGCTATCTGGTCATTACAAATCATACTAGAATTACAGAGTTTGAGATTTGAAGGTATTTATAACAGCAAATATAAGAGAACTTATATCGGCTGGAGGGAGAAACATGCTCACAGCAAAAAAGCATATTGTTTTGGAAAGTAGTTAATTTCTAAATTGCTATGTAAAAGGTGAAATGAAAAGCACCATGATATATTAAGTTTTTTTTTCCTGTAGCTGAAATAATCTATTCTGTATTATAAATTTTAATTTTTATCTATGTGTGAATGTATAGTGACATTTTCCTTACTGGCCACAAACCACACATCTCTTCACTTGGCATAACATAATAGGACTTAGAGCTATTTATCCTGAAATGTATAGTAAATTAAAATTTTAATGGCCATGCTCCTCTGCTCAAATAAATTCACATGTGTATGGAATGAAAGGTAATTTACATATGGCATTGTTAGTCTCCCATATCTAGGAAAAACATTGATATATTTATTTCTTAAGGAGAAACCAAAATAACTATTGAAAGTCTTCTCTGTCTAAGAAAAGCAGGGTTCACTTCATAACTCTACTGACAGAGGACGATGTATGTCTGTTGGCATATTTAACATAAAAAATAAAAACTATTAAGCAGTACACTTTGTTTACTTAGACTAGGTGTTGGGGATTATCTTTTATAAGCTTTTCATCCTAGAAGGCTTCATATAAAGCTCAATTAAAAATCTTTGCTTACTAGTTATATCTTCGTTCTAATCATTCTATTTTTTTCACATCCTTAAAACTTGTATTTAATTATATTTCACTTCTTACCATTTTTTACTTTTTTAGATGTATTACTCCAAAGGTTAAAGATTTCTTACCTCTGTATATTATATCTCTACAATTAGACCATAGATTCCATAAGGACAAGAGACTTCTTTGGTGTCCTTGAAGAATACTGAGTCCATTCTTCTGTACTAGATGATCTTTGAAGGAAATGTATGTTTATTGTGAACATTCCTCAACCTACTCAGTTGGTTTACATCCAGGAAAACAAAGTGATTTACTAGTCTGAATACACAATATTCTGTTGCTGCAAAAGTAATATAAATTGGACATCAAATAAAGTTTTTATATTGTCTATTATCTGCAGTCCTTAAAAAGAAACTCTTCTTATATAATTAAAATTGTATTTATTATAAAGAAGTAATATTTCTAAATAGATTCCAACACCCATGACTTTAGAAATATTTGGTATACTTTTATGCATTTTTATAAAGTGTATTAATTACTCATTTTTTGTATTTTGGCAAATCCAGAGAATTTTTAAGTGGTTGGATCTAGTTTTAGAATAGGCATTATCTGTATTATTGTTTTCAATTTATGTTTTTGATATTGTTATATTTGGCCATAATATATAAATAAACTTGTCCTGGGATTTAAAACCAAGGGGAGGAATTCTGCTTTCTCTTGTCTTACTCAGCCTCCCTTTCATCGTACATTATACATCCTATGCTTGGATCCCCTCACCACGCAGCTAAGTGACCACATAACCATGGGCAAATTTCTTAACTTCTCTAATCCTCAATTTCCTCATCTATAAAATGAAGATAATAGAGATAATGGGGATTAAATGAGATAATGAATGTCAAATACTTAGTACCATTCCAGGTCCACATTAAGTACTCAATAAATGTTAGCTGTTCTGATTAGCAGATGCTCCTCTAAGTTGTAATTCGATTCCCAGAAAGGGCAGTTCTGTTCTCCAACTCCAGGCTACTTCTCTGAACACAGGTCATGGAAAGTGTTATTGGCTGTATTTGGTCAAGTTTCTAATTCTCTCTTTCTTCATGTATGTGGGAGAACCCACACAAGTCTGCAAATGAATATAAGCCAATGTTAACAGTATTTAATAGGAAGCTCATTGTAATGTGATGTTTGGGTTCTAAGCCATGGGACTTTTTTAGAAGTCAGAGCATTGTACGGGCTTTGATGCCTTCTCCTCTGAGGGGGTGTCTGACGTAGATTTTCTTGCTCTCAATTCTTCTTTCTACTCAGATTTCTCTACTAAGACCTGCATGATTTTTCCAGCTTGCTCTACATCTTGCCCATCTCCTAATCCAAGAGAGGTTTTTATTTGGCTGGAAAATCTGTCCAGTCCTTTCCCAGGGCATCAAATAAAACCATTTGAACTGAAGCAGTTAAGGATATTCCATCAGATCAACAGGGTTGAGAAACTCTCTAGCGCCACATCTTTTGTTGAAAACCTATCACATTGAGATGTCGTTACACGGTCAATCTGTCAGAATGCAGGTCTGACTCTTAAGAAATTAAAAAAAAAAATGTTGAGTGACTTAGAGCAGTGCAGATGAAGAAATTAAAAATGTAGCCCAGTTTTTTCTGATTTGCCTGACCTCCTGAGCTGTTGTTCCTTATCTAGCCTCAATTTCAACACTAAATTTCAGATTGAAAAAGTCCTTTGCTGCTTGGATTGTCTCTCACCTTCTGTTTAAAAATTAAAATGTTTTTTATTTTATTTCTGAAAATTAAAAAATATTAAAATAAAATAACTTTTGATTTAATGGCATACTTTTTATTTGTATTTTTAAATAAGGAAACATTTTTTTATAAAAATGAAGTGTTCACATAGAAGAGAATCAGACATTGAAAAATAGTGATGAATATAGAAACATCACATCAAATTTAATTAGCCAGAAGTAATATTGTTTACATTACATTAATTGAACATATTTTCAGCTGTCTTTTTGTGTATACACACACATACAGAGGGAGGGGTGGGAGAGGGAACGGAAAGGAGAAAGAGAAATACTTTTTAAAAATTGCGACTATAATCTAGAAGTTATTTTTATTAAAACAAAAACAAAATACATGTAATTTTCTTTAATGAGAGAAAAAGAAACTTTACAAACTACAAAACTTTAAATGTTTTTTACATGTTAAGAATTAATATTTTCTAAATGATATTTCTAAGTTTAAGGAAAGAGATTTTAACAAACTTTGAATTGGAGTTGTATATGCTTAGACATTAAATATCATCAATTAAGTTTTTCTGTGAAATAAAAGGATTTTATTTGCATTGCCTCTCATCTCTTCTATGTTCTTTTCCCAATTTTTATGTTATTATTTGTACAATGTTTATGTTTATAATATTGAGATTCTGATCTTTAAAATATGTTAATTCATTTAAAAAATTTAAATGGATCTGATGCTTGTTTTTAGTCCTCTGACAACTTTCACTCTAAGTTATGAATTTTGATTTATCTCAGAATAAGATGAATTTAATTGTCAAGTAGTTTTTTCAAGAGATGTATGTGAATGCTCTGTTTTGGAGGCAGTTTTCTTTTCCCTAGTTTGAGAATATTCTTTGTACAAGAGCAACATTTGCCCTGTTGGGTATGATTTTCTTGGTCACATTTTCTTTTCTTTAGATTTCCGATTTGTGTGTGTGGATTTGTATAACTACCACCATCATCAATGCATAGACAGGCATGGAGACAAGTTTTATACCCTCGACAATATACTATGTTCAGTCTTCCAGTAGTGGCAGTGTAGAGGAAGAGGGTGAAATAATATTTCTACAAGGCACTTGAAATATCTTCCTAGAAGAGGAGCTATTTAGGTCGAGTCTTGATGACTGAATAATATTTTTCTAGTAGAGAAAGTGGAGAGAGCAAAAATCATCATTATTGCCAGTGAGACTAAGAACAAATATACACGCTTGCATATTAAAAGACATGTAGAAAACTAGATATTATGTGTACCCCATCTGAAAATACTCTGCAAGTGAGAACTCAGAAAAAAATCTGTGAACTGAGCATCTACTGATACTTAATTTAGAAAGATAATTATTTAGCTAAGATTACCTGTTTTGATTAAAAGTGATTAACAAAATTATGTTTGGATTTGAAAAGTTTGTTTAAATTTCATGAAAATACATGCTATGTTAAGAAATTCAAATTATAAAAAACGATACTCATTACAACTTAAAGATTAGTTTGCAAAAACTGAAATATAAAGAGAAGGCTAATTAATTTACCAATGCTTCTTTCTGACCTGTTTGGTTTTTAGACATATTCTGTCGATACACTTCTTTCCCTCCAGCCTTGGTATGTGAATAGAAACGCTGCAGAGAGGGTTTACAACCATCACTTGGAACAATAATAATAGGGATCTTTCAACACATTAACTGAAATTCTTTTACTTCAGTGCTACACAAAAAAGCATATACTTTGGATTGACCCATTCAATATTTCAACCTTTTAAAAAAATTTTTTTGCAACATTTATTATATTTATTTTATAAATATCTTCCTTTTTAGGTGCTTTCCTATACTACAGAAGGTAGAAATCTGAAAACTACATTTCCTAGGCTCCCTTGCAGCTAAGGACGCAATTTTAATTTGGTTTCACCAATCAATTATATTTGCCAGAGACATGAGTACAGAACTCAGTTAAGAAGAATTAACATGTGTTGTATTGGGCAGTTCCTAGAAACTCAGCCTAGAATCTGTTTCTTGGTCATCTCATCCATTCCATAGATCATGCTGTACAGTGTAATAAATCCATTTCTGCCTCAAGGAACCAGAGTAAATTATATTCCTTGTAACTGAACTTTGACTAATAGTGCCACTTTTGGTCAAAGTTTCTGTATTTTGTAAAATATAATAATCATTTAAGTATAAATTTATGTTTTAAAAGTAGAATTTGGTGCTGAGCATTCAAAGTTTTTGCTTTAAAATATATTCCTTTTTTTGGTTCAAAATGAAAATAGTTTTGTAGTTCTAATTACAAAATAAACTTGTGCTTATAATAAATGCGTTACATAATAAAAAAAGAATAAGAAGACAAGCAAAAGTTTATTTAGAAATTTTTTCTGAGATAATCTCCATTCTTCCTCTGTGCTTGGGCATATGTAACAGACATATTTTATAAAATCAACAACATGACAAAAATATTACTTTGTAATATGCCCTTAATCTGATAGATTGTGAACATATTTTCATATCAAATCTTCATTGCTGTTACTAAATTCTTCATAGACATTGTATGTATCTCTAATATATTTTTATAACCTATCCCTTGTTTTGTATATTCAAGTTTTTTTCCCAGCTGTTATGAACAAAGCCAATATGAATATTTTTCATTTCTCTTTATTTCTTTCCTCATTGTAAATTTATAGAGGAAGAATTTCTAAGTATATTTTAAAGATTTTTGACATGTATCACCAGATTGCCTTCTACAAAAATTATTTTATTTTCAAGATTATCAGCAGCTATGCTAGATCCTATAATTTTGCATGACACCAACACTGGATATAATGGTCTGATAATCAGATAGGGGAAAACCAGAATCTCACTATGGTTTTTTTTCTTCCTTTTCTTCTTATGGAAAAAGAAAAAAAAAAAGTATTTCTTTAGCTGTATATATATATTTTTTCTTCTCACTAAAGATCACTATTTTATGTTTTGGGCTTCTTTAGTTCAGGATTATTATCCAGACATACTCCTTATCATGATGTTAAGTGTAGATATGGGGTTAAGGCTGCAGTTATTCTTCAAGTGTTTTTGAAATAGTGTTTCTGAAGGTGAAGCTGAATTAGAAGGCATATTTTTCGTGGCTTTTGACTTTATAATTTCTGTAGCATTCGATACACTGACACTCTAGCGTGAAGAAGGGACAGTGTCACAGCTTTAAACATTCACACTCATGGAAGACAGCCCCCTGGCTATCTGTATATGGTTCTGTAGTATAAATTATCAGAGCTTATTTGATTGCTACCTCTGGATACACGGAGTCTCTCTTTAAACAGCCACAGGGCTCATTGCTATTATTAATCTGTCTCTGTTGCCAGATTCATAGCTTCAGAGTAAGAAAATATTATCTGAGCAAATATTTAAGCAGACTTCTCTACACTGTTATGCTTCATTAAAGAACAGCTTTCATTCAGTTTGTTCTGGAGTAAAGTGAAATGCTCCAAATCAATACACTCTCCAGTTTTCCCAAGCATTTTTTTTCCACAGTAGGAAGACAAGGGCTTCTCAGGAAGAAAGGCTTTAGCATGAGGAGCCCTCCTTCCTTATTCATGCCTCACTCCCACAATTCCATCTGTGGTGGGAAAGTATAGTGATTGAAATGGGTAAAATAAAGGGTGTTAGTATGCACCCTTGTGCAAATTGGTTAAATATGAGTGACAGTCTTCTACTAATTACTGAAGCACATGCTTTAAATTGGCCCATTCAACATTTAGCCTCCTTCTTGTGGGTTTTCCTGTGTTGCAAAAGTTTGAAGATATTTGGCTGGATTGGAAATATAAAAGTGTCATCTTATGGTATCTATGGTAATATGGGGCCAGGACTCCTGTCCTGATACATTCTTACTCCTCAGCTGAATGCACATGCTCTAGAGAGGACAATGGTAAAGTGGTGGGGGGTGGAGGGGCGGGACTGGATATTGAAATTATTGATCTGGATAAGCAGTGTTAGCAGAAAAAACTGGTGTGATTTATCACAACAACAACAAAAACCTCAAAGGAAGTGTCTGAAATTTCTAATCATTGATACTTATGAAGGTATTAAGGGACTTGTCTTGCTGATGTGGTTCACCTTGGCATGGGTAATTTGAGGAAATTTTTGTGTTTGCTCTTAAAAGCAGTTGATTGAGGAGCAGTGTCTTTCAGCAGGTGTTGTTCATGTTGATTACTGCCTGTTCATATATATTGTTGATAATAACCTTATCGGTGGGAAAAAAGCCAAAGAGCTTATGGAGCTTCTTGGAATGGTGAACTATTCACACTTCTCAGAAATCACAACCAAGAATCCAGATTCCTTTTCTCTTAAGAACTTTCTTGCTTATGTTATGTATATATATATCCATGCCCATTGAAAAATGACTGTTGCTAGCTCCTCCCACCTTATTTTATATTAAAGCTTTGTGGAATAAAGGCCATGGAGGCTTGTTCTCAGTTTTCAGAGAGGCTACACTATAAGTGTTTTCAGGCAGATGAATCAGTTTTATTATTATTAACTTCAATGAAAATTGGGGCATGGTTGTATAATGGATCTCTTGAGAATCTGTTGGCATTGGGTCATATGGATATTTTTTCAACACTCATATTGAAAAAAACTACAGTTTATTATTCTGGATCACAAAATTGTATTTAGAATTACAGATAAAAATATCAGACTTTCATCTTATATTTAAAAATAGACATTTTATTATATTAAGAAAAAACATCTTGCTCTATCTTGTTATTTTTTTTATAACAAAAAAGAGAGAAGTGAAATCCGTATTTAAAAGGCTGTGGAACACTGTGCATTTAAAGTACTCAGCGAGTTATTCCCTAAAGCACTCCATATGATATGTAAATCTTTTGATCTTTCACAAGATGCATGAATACTATAAAGAATAATGAGTACAAGCTTGGAAAATACAATATTGGCTGTCAATATAGTGCACTTAGCCACAATTATTATTTGCATGGCTTTTGCAACACAACTGGAGGGGATACTTCTGTGAATACCTTAAGTATGTGCCAGTGTCTGCTAAAGAAGATTTAATTTTATAAGAAAGTCTTCTTTTTTCCTTTTCTCCTCCACTAGTTATTCTCTTTTTGAAACCATTTTCTCCAGATAGAAAGAGTCTTTGGTAAGGGTGGAATTGATTAGAATTTGAAAAGAGAAGCCTTGCTACCCTATTGTTATTAATTACCATATGATGGATAAAATAAGTTGGCTTTGGAAAGTATCACTCCATGATACCCTGCAGAAAAAATATTTATAGAAATCTTTATTTAAAACTTAGTTCTTCAATCTGAATAAAATTTTTCTTCGAGTTTAGTTTGGAAAGTTTAATTGACATTCTAGAACATTTTAGAAATTACAAATTCTGTTCAAACTAGTTCCAAAGGATTTATTTGAAAAAACAAGCCACAGTCTCTTTATGTATCAGTTAAAAATTTGATATTTGAATTTACTTGGTGTAGTCAAAGAAATGAACAGTTTTGTTACTGTGGCTGGTTGTGTTTACAATGTGATAAGACCTGGTTAGCTAATCCAGTCCTAAAAATGCAGAGCTGCTAGCTGAGGACAAATGGCTCACTGATAGAGGTAATATGCCACATGATTGGGAGTAGTTGATGTACAAATGGGAAGAAAAATGGATTCCCATGGTGTGGTATGTGATCCCAAGATGTCAGTGTCTCAAACTGTACAGGGACATGAATGCATAAAACTCTGCTTGGATGCATGGAATTCTATTTGAATGTATAGCTATATTAAATGTTTTAAATTTCAATTTTTAAGAGTACATGAATAGATTTTGCTTTTAAAATTTGTGTGAAAATGTCAAGAACCTAGAATCTTTAGTAGGATCTTGAAAAAGAAGTACAAATCAGGGGGTCTTCACTATCTGATTTTATGACTTATTATAAAGCTTTAGTAATCAAGATAATGTGGTATTGGCATACAGACAGATAAAAAGGCAATGGAACAGAATAGAGAGCCCCACACTTTTGGCCATTTGATTTTTGATAAGGGCACCAAAATCATCCAATAGGGAAAGAAGTTCTTTTCAACAAAAAGTACTGTAACAACTGGATATCCATATGGGAAAACTAAAGATAAAAAACTTAATCTTACATCACATCATACACAAACATCAATTCAAGATGGATTGTAGACTAAAAGTAAAAGCTAAAATTCTAAAGATTTTTGAAATATAAGACAATATTTTTGCAACAAAATGGTAGGCAAAAGCTTCTTAGGCAAGACACAGAAAGCACAAACATAAAAAAAGAAAAATGTGATAAATTATGTTTCTCCAAATTTAAAACTGCTTATTGAAGGACATCATTAAGAAGAGGAACAGGCAAGTGAAAAATGAGGAGAAAATATTTACAAAATATATTTTTAACAAAGAATTTGCACCCAGAAGGTGTAAAGAATTTATACAACTCAGAATATAAAGATCAACAACCCAATTTTAAAAATTGGAAGATAACTTTAACAGTAACTTGACAAAGAGGGATATAGAAATGGCTATAAACACACAAAAAAAGGTGCTTAACGTCATTATTTATAAAAGAAATGAAAAAAGTAAGCCACAGCAAAGTACCATTCCATACCTACCAGAAAGTTTAAAATTTTAAAAACTGATGTCACCGAATATTACTGAGGATGTGGAACAACTAGAAGTCTCAAACATTGTTGGTAGAAATGTATAATAATATTACCACTTTGGAAAACAGCCTGGTAATTTTTTATAAAATTAGATATACATGTAACTTATGCCCCAATAATTTCACTCCTAGGTATTTCCTCAAGAAAAATTTAAACATATTTTTAAAAAAACTTGTACAAGAGTAATCATATCAGTTTTATTCATAATAGCCCCAAAATGGAGACAGCCCTGGGGTTCATCAACAGGAGAATAGATCAACTGTGGTAAAATCAACAAGTGAATAGATGAATCAATGATATGCTGCTCAGCCATAGAAAGGAGCAAGCTACTAAAACATGCAATATATATGAATTTCAAAAGCATTTATGCTGAGCAAAAGAAGCCAGACATGGAAGAGTATATCTGTACGATTCCATATACAGGAAGTTCTAAAACATAGAAAATTAATCTATGGTGCTTCTGGGGTGGGAGAGGATTGATAATGTTCTATATTTAGATAAAAGTTTGGGCTATACAGAAGTATACATTTGTCAAAACTAACTGAATCATACACTTAAGATCACTTAATTGTATGATAATTTACTTGAAAAGTAAGAATACATGAACAAATAGTTTACTTAGTAATATGCATGCTGAATTGTTTAGGAGTGAAATATAATGATATTTGCAACTTATTTTGAAATGTAACCCCAAAATAGAATGGGTTGATGGATGGATAGATATGTGATAAAGTGAGTATAGTAAAATGTTAGTGGAATCTAGTGGCGGTTAGTCTATAACTACTCATTGTATAATTCTGTCAAGTAAAATATTGAGAAAAATTATATGAGTAGCTTTCACTACCTTAGACTACATGTTATTTTCTCATTTAATATTTAAGAAAAAAATTATGCAATTTGAGCTATTCTCTTATTTAACTCAGTTGATAAATAGAATATTCAAAGTATGACAAATAAAACTCAATAGCAATATAATTTAGTAAATTTAAACACATAAGAAATGTTCAGCTCTCTAAACCAATGTTTTTAAACTTGGCTGATGATCTGGATCATGTGAAGGAATTTATAAAAATATAGATTTCATGGCTTCATCAGATTGTTGAATATCTAAATAGGATATAGAGGGGAATTTTGAAGCTGGGTTGGTTATTTTGAATTAGAGATTTCTGTGGAAGGAAGAACTGGAAATAACCAACTGATGATTTTATATGAAGGTGCCAAGCATGAATGCAATCACTCAGGTGAGCGTACACATTCATAAAAGATTAAAGGTCAGGGTCCTCAGAAACACCAACATATAAGACTGAGGTAGATGGGAAGAGGTGTAGAACCATGCATCAGCCAAGCCTGTGTGTATGGCTGAATGCTTGATTTATCTCCAGCTTCTTTCCACTGCTTCCTCTTGAACTGAGGAGCACAAAGAAAACTTGACTATTAAGCTTCAAGGCAAGGCCACATGTCTGAGACTTAGCTTCTTTGTTTGGTTGCCACAGTTATGGAATTTCTGCTTTTTACAATGTGCAGTTACTAGATCTCATAAGAGGACACAGGGGCATCAGCACTGTACCATCCCTTCGAGTGTTTGTGTATTTCTATGACTGGGATCCATTTGTGTGTGTTTGCACTTATGCACTGGCCTGACCCCAAAATCAGAAAGAGAAGAGATACAATTTAAAGGATATTTATATCAAGCCACTTGAATATTTAGAAAGATAAAAATGGGTATATTGTTGTAACCTCAGGGCATAAGAAACCTTTCATGCTGATTTGTTCCGCTACTTTAAAAAATGTCTCATTAGTGTAGCAAAAGCCGTATCATAAGCTCTTTCTAGTATTAGCAAGAGAGTATTAGAATACTCTCTTGAAGAAATACAAAGAAATCTTATGCATTTCTATATATCACCATGTTTCTAGGAGTCAGCTTTCTTTGGAGAAGTCATCTGTTTAGTATGACAACTCATAATTATACCAACAAACACTACTGTTCACTTTAGCGACCAAACAGATGGATCCCCAGATACGCCCACTTGGAAATCAAAAAGACCAAGATCCAAATTACTTTGTGTTTTTTGTTTCTTTGTTTAAATTTGTTTATTTATTTTTAATTTTATTAGTATATTTTGCTGTTGTTGATGACTCTACTGCCATTTGAACCTGAATCTAGAAATCCACAATTAAAAAAAAGTGCCTTTTTAAATGATTGTTTCTGGATAATTGATCCCATTTTAACTCAGTCAATAGTTACAATGTTATTTAGGAATAATTACTTTTTCTCAGATTCTAGTTTGAATAAACAAGCTTTGGAAAAAACACCAGATGCTGGGAAGTTGAAAGTAAGAGAGTTATAATTTAGATTTTGCGATCAATGTTAAGGCAAAAATTTTGGATAAGTTCATGTTTTCCTTACTCCAAGAGAACAATTAAGAGAAAATGATATTCCAGCTTGAAAGTAGTTATAATTTTAATAATATCATCTATTCTGATATGTTTGAGAAGTTCAGCCCATTTGACAATGATTTTAATTGGGACAGAGGTTGAGTTGCTTTAACGAAGGGACCTTAAATACAGTGGCTTAAAGAAGACAGTTCTAGGGTGAATATTCCAAGGAGGCAGGAAAGTTCTATTCTGCGTGGTCAATCAGGAACCATCTTGTTGGCCTTCTGTTCCTTAGGGTATTGTCCTTATCTGCATAACTGAAGCTGGCTTTGATTAACCAAAGCATGGACATGATCGCATCTATGTCCCAGCTCACAGTAATGGGAAAGAGAGGTGCACTGGGTCAAGATGTCTTACAGTGAGAGGTCGCAGAAGTTGCACACATCCCGTTGGCCTGAACTTAGTCACATAGCCACATTGCAAGGGAGGCTGGAAATGTAATCTCTAGTTGGGTATCCACATACCTGGTTTAAACTCTACTGTTATGGAAGGCGGGGAGAACATATTTTGGCAGACAACCAAGAGTTTTCTGGCCTTTGTGGGACACTGCTAGAAACATTATAATGCTGAACTTGGAACACTAGCTTCAAAAGGCAGGACTCATGGCTCAAACAATAGTTAAGTTGTACTAAAAATTATACTGCAGAATAGGGAAATAAAATGCAATCTATTCCAAATGGATATTTTGGGGAGAAGAAATAATGAAGAAAAATAGTAAAAGGCCCAGGGCTTACATAAACACATTTGAATAGAAGATGATGTGTTGCAAGACAAATGAAAATCAGTTGATTTACAATGCCTCTATCCAAATGAAAATAAGGTCACCCTTGATTCTGAGAAGTTCATCTAGGAAAGGAAAAGAATTCTAATTAGGATTAAGAACATTATCTCTCTCCAAATGTCTGCACACATAGAATACTGGTTCTGTCTATGGCTATACCTATAATTTTGCAATATGACTTTTTTTAAAGTAGGAAACAATTTGGTAAACTGATAACTAATTTAGATAACACTAATTGTATTGGGTAGAAGATGATTAAGAGAGTTATAAAAGAAACCTCAAGTGTGCTCTGCATGGATTATTATTGAAAACATGAATATTGTATAAAGCTGTTATTCCTTCCACAAAAGAGAGATGATTCTTGGATGTGCCTATGTTATACTAAATTATAATAGGAAGAGCTGGGGGCAGGGGTGGAGGGTATAGGGGATACTGATTTTGCTATACTCTGGAATCCCTCTTGAATTCCCTTCTGTGAATGGTGCATGTGCACATGTACACAAGTGACCTAATTGTATAACATTATCACCTGGCTTTATAATCATAAACCATACTTAGAATGTGGATTATCAGTACAAATTTACTTCCTTCTCAGTTAAATGCAAATAGCCTTGGCTATTAAGTAAGCCCTCTTTATTTCAGCTATGCACACAATTTACTACCTCAGAATGTCGTGGGACTTAACTATCACTTTCTGTGTAATGGTTGTTATCATTGAATCAGTTTTGGGAAGGTTAGTCAAATATTTGTTTCCCATTTTAAGTAAATATAGTGTGCTGATCTCCACAAGTAGTGTCTTGTGTAGAACCTGTTTAGTGTTATTTGTACTAATTATATCTTCTTCATGTCATGTGATAGTGAATAGGGAAGATATTATAACTATCCCACAAGCATTCAATCAAGCAACAGGTATGCCCTTTTTGAGATGTAACAAACATTCTTTCACTTCTGAAATCCAGGTCAAGCAACCCCTCTGAGCTTGTTATTTTCTGTCCCTCCCTCCCTACCTGCTGACCCTTGCTGCACTCTTCTTGACCTTGTTTTGTGCCCTGTGGGGGAGTGGCCCTTGTGGACCACATCTCCTGAGCAGAGTGGATTTAGGATTAGATTTGGCCCATCTGTGGAGATCAGAGGGTGAGAGTAAAGGTTTGGGGTAGTTCTTCCTAGCTCCCTTCTTCTTTTCATGCTCTATCTCAAATAAGGACTAGTTCCTACCACCACAGCTCCCACCGGGTGGTGCTTCTTTGCTCTTTCATCTCTCATTGTGTTCCAGTAATCTGATTTCTTCCACTTCTCTCTTCGTTTTAGAGGTGATAACAGCTTCCCACTGTAGCTAGTTCATGGATACTTCACCATTTGTTAATTCCCTCAACCCAGCCCACATCTCTGTAACATTTTTCTTAAAGTTTCTTTATTTTAACCACCTGGGGTGAATTCTGTTTCCTGCCACAACCATGACAGGGAAGATAGCTGATAATCCTTGGTATTCCTCTTCATTCAACAGGTTCTGTAAAGAGTTATCCATGCCTACTCTGTATAATTTCCTTTCTTTACCTTTCTCTCTGAGTCATTCCAATAAGTCATTGCCCCATCATGCTACCAACTCTGTTCTTATCAAAGTCAACAACAATGTTAATAATAAAAATCCCATGGTTAGTTTTTAGTTATCTTACTTGATCTTTCAGCAGCATTGGACACAGTTGACCACTCTCTCCTCCTTGAAATCTTTTCTTCACTTGGCTTCCTGAACATTTGACTTTTTTACTGACTTTTCTAATATCACATTAGGCAATCTTTCTCAGTCTCGTTTGCTGGTTTGTCATTCAGACAGAGCCTGGATAGCTGTTTACCAAATATGCTTTCTATTTTTCATGAGCACTGCATTTCTGACTCTCCCTTGTAATTTAAAGGAGCCACAGGTACCACTACCAGTCATGATCCTAAAATTTTCCCATGTACCATCCTCCATATTCTTTCCTTTCTCCTCTCATGATGCAGATGTTCACGATGACCTTGGAAACCATGTATTGAAGACAGAGAAGCCACAAAATGGAAGAAGAGGCATTTACCAATCAGAACACCCATTTTGGACTTTATGTGAGTGAGAACTATAGATCTGTTTAATTTGAACTATTATTCATTTCTGGTTTTGTTTGTTATAGCAGGTTGTATTACCTGAACTAATCTGGTATTTATCTCCCCGTCCTCTCAACACTGAGTACCCAGGGCTTAGTCCTTGGACCACTTCTCTTTCCATACTCTTTCCCTTGTGACCTCATCCAGTACCATGCCTTTAAATACCATCTATATTTTTGTCAGCTTCCTACTTTCAGTTGCTCAGACTGAAATTCATTTTTGAACCCCACATCTGATCAGTCAATAAATCTCAGTGTCTCTACCTGTCCTCTTCCTACCATCTCCACACGGATCATCTTGGTCTAATAGCTGCACCTAGATATCTGCAATAGCCTCTTAACTGCAACCCCTGCTTCTGCCCTTGCTCTTTCCATTCTGTCCTTAACCTAGTCCATAAAATGACTCAGAATAAAAGTTAGGTCCTATAACTTTCTGCTCAAAACCTTCACAGCTTTATGTCTCACTCTGTAGAAACTCGGGAGCCCTAACAATGTTTTACAAGACTGTGCATGAGTAGAGCCCCTTGACCTCATTTCCTACAGCTCTTCGTCTCAATGCTCCTACCACATGGGACTCCTCGCTGCCCCTTTTACACATTCCCACCTTGAAGCCTCTTTTCTTCCTGTTTCTTCCCCCAGATGGTCCCAAGGCCTCCACTTGTCAGCTCCTTGACCCAAATATGACCTTGTCAGTAAGGTTTTCATGACCACCTATTTAAATTGTGACCCCTCCATACACACTAACTTCTTTGCTTTTCAGTCTTTCTCCATAGCAGTTATCACTATTATTCATTCATTTATTCATTTAATTCATTTGATTAAATAGTTTTTTTATTCAGTCTTCTCTCCCCAGAATTTAGCTTAATGCAGGCAAAGACTTTTGTTTGATTTGTTCCCTGCTGTATTTTAGCACACATAGTAGTGCTCAAGAAATATTTGAGGAATGAATGAATAAATTTTCAGCACTCCTTTTAAACTAGACAGGAAAATGCAAGTTTTAAATGCTTCTTAAAATGCAGACCCTAAGAGAAAGAAGGAAGGAAGGAAGGAAGAAAGGAAGGAAGGAAGGAAGGAAGGAAGGAAGAAAGGAAGGAAGGAAGGAAGGAAGGAAAAAAGATAGTGATGGCTTTGTACTCTAACAGAAAATACTCTGTGCCATTACCAACCAGCATTTTCACAGCCCTCAAAACTTAATCCATCCCAATAATCATTCTGACTGAGCCATTTGTGGAAGACTGGGGTCCTATGACCAGCATTCTAAGAACCCATGGCAAGCAGGCACCTGAAACAAGTGTTGTTAGATTTAACACAATATGTTAAATCAAGTGTGTCTTTATTTTATGTAATATTACCAAGTGGTCATAATTTTACACCTTTAAAAATGTTCTTATTTTTTCTTTGGAAAAATAGTATTCAGTATACATTTTTCAGTATAAATTATGTGTACATTCAGTATACATAATTTGAAAAATGTAGAAAAGGATAGAGGAAAAAGAGTGAAAGAGAAAGGAAAAAGTTAGAAAGAAGGAACATCTGTAGTCACAAAGATATACCACTAACATATTGATGCATGACCCACAATCTTTTTTCTTTACATTTTTTTAAAAAGTCATCTTTCATTTGCCTTAATAAGTTGAATACATTAGTATGAACCTCAGTGCATATAACATTAATCATTTATCAAATGCTGAACCAGAACTGCTCTCGTTTCTTGTTGCACACATTTGGCAATCAGTTCCCACGATCATAATTATCTTGTCATCAGCGGCATTTAACAACAGACAGGGCCATTCAGACATTATAAACAGCCCAATGTGCAGATTTCAGCTACCCTTTTTTTCTCAATGTGAAATAACAATTCCATTTATGTAGCAGTAATGAAACATTTCTTAGGAAAAAACCAGGAGAGATTACAAATGGTTTTGGCCTTGCCTATGAGTAATGATTTCAAATGGTGCAGTAGGGTAATTATTGTGAAGACTTAATTCCTGTGTCATCAAGTATTTATACATATACAAAGCATTCTACTGATTAAACAGCATTCAAAGTGACTAAACATCAACTATGATTGACAGTTTACAGCTCAGACAGTCTAAAAAGATTAAATAACATTAGAAAGTGGCAGGTGACTTCTTTCCCCTCAGGGCATTTTGCCCTGTGAGAAACGATTGAGACTTCTACTATTATTGCTAACAAGTAAGTTCTGAACTGTTTGCTTGCAGCTGTCATATTCTGAGAAGGAATGCAAATCCTGTTATGCATGTTTTTCATCTTGGTGAGGTTGCAATGGCTATAAAAGTTAGATATAAGGTTGAGTATAACTTCTCTTGAGACTTAAAATACCCTGAAACATGTCTAACTTCTAGGGGAAGATAATGTTTCAAAGCTGTTGGCCAAGATCAATTTGTTTTATATCTGATACATTCCCTCTGAAATAGAGCCAAGATTATCCCAAATTCAGTTATTCAGAATTTCAGATAACCAATATTGCTTCTGTATAAAATTTTTCCTGTAGCTAAGCCTTCAGTTATATTACATGATTCCTAATTACTTACCTATGAATGCTTTACCTCAGCCGCTATCCTTTCTAGAAGTTTCAGATATTTTTTACTGTCTTCTCTTTAAATTGGATAATACTACTTCCTAAGAAGTCATAATCATCAAATCTTACATTCTTGTGGTTCTTTGAACTTTATAAAATATTTCTTTCTTCTCTTTTATCTAATGGGAATAACAGCACCTACATACAAAGTTATCATGAGAACTAGATGAAAGAATGCATGTGACATGTATTGTACAGTGCTTACCCATAGCATTTGCCAAATAATTGTAAACCATTTAAATTAACTAATTTACCATAATTCATCCCTACAATAGCCTCATAAAGTAGGTAAAGTAAGCAGTATTATTTTTGTTTAATGGGTGTATTTGAATCTAAGGCATAAAGGTTGAGCGGCTTTCCTAAAGTCAAGATATTTTTTGGGACTTGAGTCACAACTAGAATCCAGATCTGCTGGTTCCAATCTCAGGTGTGTTTCCTGGTATCTTCTAGAACACGTATTTGCTCTGGCATGAGAGATGGCCCTCGACTTCACCATGTCTTATTCCTTAAGGCATCATAACTATCACTAGTGCTAGTGCCCCCAGCTCTGCTCTCATCAGCTCCTTTAGTCACCCTCCCCTTGGCTTTTCTATGAAGACTGCATTTTGTGTTTATTAAGAGCATAAGCTTTTCTCCCAGACAAACCTAGGTTTGAATCCTGTTTCTGGTTTTGAATCCTCTTAATAGCTGTATGTAAAAGGAACATAGGTTTGCTGTGAGGATTAAAGACAGTTACTGCCCACATAGTAGCTGGAACATGGAAAACACTTTATAAATGTTCATCGTTAGTATTATGATTCCTAGATAAACTCTAGAGCTGTGGAGCTGTACCTGCTGCCATAGCCACGTCTTTACACCAGCTGTCTGCTTGAGCTCCGGCCCACCTGGCTCATGGCCTCTATACTCCACTAAAACTACTACTCTTCCTGTCAATAAATACCACTCTCTAGCCAATCCAGGACCTCTCTCCTGCTTGGGGTACCATGGACTCATTTCTCTCTCTTGGATGCTTTTCATTCTTGGCATCAGTGCACCCCACCCTGGTGGTTTTTCTCATGCATGGCTCTCTCCTTCTCTAGAACCATTTCCCTCATCCAACCCTTTTGAGCTCTGCTTATTCCAGCAGACAAAGTCTTAGACTTACTACTTTCTTCTTCAGCTATGCTGTACAAGGATCATGGTTTTATTTACCCCTCTGTATTTACCACCTTGTATTCATCATCTCTGCTTATAGTGCAATTAATTAGTTTATTCCCTTATCATATATATAAATTCTTTTTGTATCTCTAAAGGTTAGGTGAGAACAGTTGAAGGAATATGATTAACATTTTTGGCAAGACACAAAAGGGAAAATACCTAAGCATCACCTGCATCTCTTTACAAACCTTCAGAGGTGCAGTCGTGGAAGCTTTGAGGATCTCATCTCTTTGGCGAGGTGTCCAGTAACAAATAAGTGAGAAATTCTCCCACCATCTCCTTTCCATTCAATATCTTAATAACCTCTTAAAAGGTTATATAAACTTATGAATAAACAAGTCATATCTCCAGCACTGGTGTCCCATTTGGAGTCTTCTTAAGGCAGCAGTGAATTCAAAATCATATAAATGCTTTGGCTTTGCTGGGCACCTTAGAACAAGTGAGGCCTGGAGATCCTGTTTGAATAACTGCTTCTGTTGCCACTATCTCAACACAGAGTAAATAGTCATTATATTTGCTCTGTGCAATGTATAGTGCTGAAAACACCTCTAAAATCTCAGAAAATCCTTCCATTATTGTCTCTTTTATACACGTGTACCATGGTGTATCTCATGGTACAACTGTCACTGCTTTATTGAGTGTCATGGATTAGGATGTTGTGTTGGCCCTCAGACATTCTGAATACCTTGTTAAAAAGACAGGGGTACAGCAAAACTATGGGCATTGGCAAAAAGTGTTTCTAGCAAGGAAGAAATGTTGGGATAAAGTGCAGGAACTCTGGAGTCTCTTTCTCCTTCTCCAGTTCAATGCCTGGAGAGCCCCCAAGTATTGTATAGACATGCATGTCAGTGCCCTTTTACACAGAAAATGGGAAATGAATTCCAAACAATACTGGAAACAGCTGACCCTTTTAGCACAATGCTTAAATATGCTAGTGCTGAGCCAAGGCAGCATGTGCAGAGTAAATATTTTAATCCCTAATTAATCACTTTGGTTAGATTGGTAAAACACAAGTCTAATGAAAATAATTTAAAATTTCCTTCATGAATAATTGCCTTGTTCGGGGAATTATGGGAAGAGTCAACTGACTGACCTTCCATTCTTACTCAGCTGTACTGCTCTGAGACTTAATTTGTGTCCTTCAACCCCTTCCAGTCAGCGTCACAAGATTAGAAATACCTTTCGTGCAGTTCAGCAGCAACTATGCAATATGACAGTTAAGTAAGCGTTGAGGTGAAGAACCAAGAAAGAACTCCTTGCTTTCTCGCCGTGGAGCCTTACAGTACCCAGTAGAGGGGAGAGTGTCTTCGCGACCTTACATTCTTTTATTAGGTTGTGAGCATGATGGATTGCTCCAGGTTATTGAACTGTTCCTGTTCCTTTTTAATTAAAAACTTGAATAATAAGGTGCCCAGGGTTTGAGCATTTACAAAGGTGAGAGAAAGAATTTTCCAGCTCTGAGTGCTGATGAATGCTATCCCGATTAGCATTGTGCCACCAGATTTAATTACTTCTTTGAGTAAATCAAATCTTTCTAAGAGGGCAATGTTCCCGGGTGTGCAGAGACCAGAGGTTAAGCCACCTTACTAGTTACCTGTTCAGACATGTTGGAACCTGTTAGATGTGGGTTGCAAGCACGCTCTATTCCATCCCTGTTCCATCCTGCTTGCCTGCCTGTTTTTTCTAACTTCCTACCCGGTGCCTCTCAACCCCCTTTCAGCAATGAATATATTGCTTATCTGGTTGGAATGTCCCGAGGAGTGATGACTGGCAACATGCCATATGGCTGGTGCACTCTGGCTCACACTGTAATCATTGCTAAAAATTGCCTGGTCCACCAGTCAGTTTGGCCAGTTCTGTGGACTGTCACAGTCCACCTGGTGGACCATCTGCCACCTCCCACTGGAGTTTCATCCTCTCTTTTGTTTTCCAGTTTGGTCTTCCTCCTCAATTTTGCTCTTTTATTTGGAGATTCGAATATTTGGGGGAATTTTGCTCTTGCTTCTCAGCAATCAGGAGGACATGATGTTCTTGGGTTGCTGGAATGCTTTGGGGTAATAGAACCTTAACTCTTTGCTTTCCTGCATTTGCCTTGCACAACAGCCAATAACTGGCTTAAGAAGCTTGTTTACAAGGGTGGGAAAATGCCATTCAAATGGAGAAGTATAGAAGCAGGCAACTTGTAACCCAGGTGATAATTGAACCAAATTTTGGAGCAGATTTGGTGTCTCTATTTAAAAAGGAATTAACCACGTTCTATGTCAAAGGGGCTACGGAAGTCCTCTCATTTTACAGGATCAGAGACATAGAGAATTGGAAGCCAAACACTGGTTTTCAATGTATTTTGACGATTGTGGGTGTGTGAAAGAATATGCATTCAACAGCACAATACATGGTTAAGCACGACTAGTTGAATGTACTGTTGTCCTAATGACCATCTTTAAAACTGGCTCTAAAAGATTCCTTTTCAGAGCTCTTGCTACCAGTCCTCTAAATCAAAGAGTTGCCAGCAACAAGTTTAATTTGGGGGAAATGGCAAAAAGAAAATACTGAGCTGCAGAATGTGAGCTCTGGCTGCTTTGTCTCTGAGCCCAGGTTGGGTTTGGCTGATGACATCTATAGAGTCATCGGCTCTCCTTAGGTGGGAAACACGTGCTAGGAAAGGTGCAAGGCTGATTGCTCACTTTTCCGGAGCTCCCCTCTGCAGCTGGACCACCCTTCATTCTAGCCACATTACCCTGTGTAGAAACTCTGCAGAAAACACACCTGGAACTGTATTTGGAATTGTCCATTGGCACTCTTGCTTTCTCCAGCTTTACTGATTAAATAAGTCAGGCCAGAATCCATACAGACCCCACAGTATGAATACTACCAAAATGTTCCTTGTGGTTGTCTGACCCTGTATTTCTAATGTCATTGCATAGGATTTGAACTACGGTGGTGCTCTTCTCACAACTTAACCCTGCACTGAAGCATGTTCTATCTATTACCTGAGAATCTTCGTTCATAAATGTTTCATTCATTCAGTAATGTTAACTGATCAACCTACTAGATGCCAAATAAAAATGTGCTGGGCACTGCCTTAATTAAATGTAGCTCCAATCCTATTTAGAGGTTTTTTTTTAATAGAACAATTTAATTCTCTCTTTTCACCTCATTAGTTGTTTTAAGATCTGCCCTCTCTCTGGTATTGCTTACTTTAATCAATCTTAAAGCCCTCTAATGGCTGAGCCTGGAAACACAGTGAAACTGAGACTACATTGGACCACTTTGCAGAGAGATGGATATGGATACATGAATACATAGATAGAGATAAATAAATAGATGACAGATGATAGATAGATGATGATGATAGATAGATAGATAGATGAAAGATAGATAGATAGATAGATAGATAGATAGATAGATAGATAGATAGATAGATGATAGATAGAAAGATATAGAGATATCTTTTGGTGTGAGCTGCTATGTGGCACAGAAACATTAAACTGAAAGAAATGTAAGAGGTCCTGTAGTCCTGTCATCAAAGTTCATAGATGTAAATGATTTGCTCAAGGTCACAGCTAACTGTTTTAGAGGTGACACAGAAAACTGAATTCTGACTCCTAGTTATTGATTTTTCCAACACACAGTAATCCTTACTTCCTTAATCCATTTAAGTTGGGATCTATGCTTTGATTACTTCTGCTATCCAATTAGTAAAAAATGGATGAAATATTTTAAACATTAAAAATTTTTAATAATAATAAAGCATAATATAACCTTCTGATTTTAACATGCCCAGATTATATTATTCTCAAAATGCTGGAACTTTTCATCACTGTTTCTTTGAGTAGCTATTTTAGGCAACTACCCAGAACTTGGCTGTCATCAATACTGGAGAGATTTTAGACCTTTGAACCCTTCTATCTCTTTTCTTACCCCATTTTGATTACTTTGGCAGTGCTTCTTCATCAACCAAATTTGTATATTAAGGCTAAATACCTGGCCCAGCACCAGAGCTGCCTCCTGGACTACTTAAACTCTGGGTCTGAATTTGGAGACACAGAGGTAAGTCCCTCTTATTGTCCTTTCAACTTTTTAAATGACAGTTCTAAAAAGAACACTTACCTTTCCCCTTTAATAAAGGTGCCTAGTTTCCAGAAATCAGCCCATCAGACCTGAAGCAAACTATATTCACTTTTTTAGATAGATATTTCCTTCACAGAAGGCTCCTATTCTCTTTTCTTTATTCAAATCTTAAAGATAGTTTCTTATTTACTTGCCCCTTATTTTTATCACAGTGGATAATATTTTTTAAAAATATAATCTTGAGTTCCAAAAATAATCACATATTGAAAACCTCAGATAATTTTGAAACCATGTCACTATTAATAAAATAAAGCACACAGCCCAGGCACATAAGGTGTTCACCCCCCCTTTTCTTTGTTTTTGCAAGGCATTGTGAGAAGCCGGGATTGGGTGTCATGAGGTCAGTGGGAGATGCTGTCAAGGTTAGTGGTAGATTGAGAGAGTAAGTTGGGAAATGAAAGACAAATTGGACATCAGATGGTTTGAAAAGATTGAAGACTACTCTCCAGTTAGGCTTCCTAGTTACGTCATTGCTATGGAAAATGGTAGAATTTAGCTGCTTCAGCCCCATATCTGCTTCTGGCCCTTCTGATTCATGACAGTGCCCTTCAAAATCTCATTTTATTTGGAAAGTTCTGAGGAGAGAGAAGAAAGCAACTCCCCTGTACTTATGTTACCCTAAATGCAAACTGGAAATATAGGGAGTCAAATTGGCACTCAATATGAATAAGAATGTTTTAATGATTAGTGAAAATTTGTCAGCTGATTAAGGAGTTGAACAAGGAGCTTTCTTCCATCAGAAGTAAGAGGCTTAAAGACTATCTTTAAAGGATTTAAAAAGACGTTTCTGTTTTGGATGAGAAGTTGGGTTAAATGACTTGGAAGATTCGTATAACTGAGAGGGTTGTGATTCCCTGAATATTTTTACTTACATATATTTATCTATGTCATAGGTTTATGAGTATTATTTAATTTCATTTCCACATCAGCTCATTAGTGTACACGAGAACCAAGGGCAAGATCAGAATAGGCAACTGTTCTTAGGATTGAGTTTTAAGCGCCTCAGGAACCTAAACACACACAATTACAGCCTCAGTCATTTGCTTAAGGCTTTGTCCCCTAATCAAATGCAACGATCTGGGGGGAGATGCTATGTACTAAGTGTCACCAGTCAACTTGGCCCAATACCCTGAGGTGTAATGATTGTAGAGTTATGCAATTAAGAAAACAGACTTTACCTTGAGACTTCTTGGATTAGAATCCTTGTGTGAATTTCAGCAAATTCTTAGCCTGGTATGTAAAATAGGAATAAGAATAATGCCTTTCTTATAGGATTGCTGTGGGAATTAAATGACAATACATGTAAAATGCTTAGACAGTGCCTGGCAGAAAGTAAGAGATCAGACAATACCAGCTATTATTTGCTCCTTGGTTTGAAGGATTTAATGAGACTCGAGAGCAAGTTTGGCTTCGTGTAGGTGAAGGGCAAGGAAAGAGTTTTGCATTAAGGACAGAGGTTTTCTGATGGGCTAGAGATGGGACTAAAGAGAGAAGTTAATAAAAGAATAAACAGAGAGCACAAGAGACAAACACCTTCTACTTTGCAGTGTGGCCCAGGAAAGTCCAGCCCTGCCTGGTTTCCTGAGTTTCCATGTTGATGAGTCAATCCCACATAAAAGCTTTGAGAACTCAGTTGCTTATCAACTCATCAGACTTAAAAGGCATAGGAAACCCACCAGTTTTTCAATCTAAGTTTTTTCCATCCCAAGAAACAAAAGTATGGGGAGAATCAAAGCCCCCAAACAGAACACATCTTCCATAAGGGCCTTATCTACTTTCTGGAAAATTGTGCACAGATTCTAAAGACCAGTGAACCTAGAAGGTTCCAGACAAAAAGGAAGAAGCAGCCTGCCGGGTGGTGCTCTCCTGGGACACATTTCACCAGCTTCTCAGAGTGAAGTCAGGGTGAGCATTCCTGACATTGGTCTTTCTCATCACTGAGCCCAACTTTATCACAACACAGAGCAAACTCAAGTCGTGGTCTGAAGGAAGTCTCTGAAGCCTCCTTCAGTAGTTGTTTCACAACATGGAAAGCTGCCTTGCTGTTAGTTCTTTCCCCAATCTCACCTTACCCTCTGCTTCTGTGTGGTTTAAAACTTAATTTAGAATACATGAGATCAGAAAAACAAGGGCATTAGACAGTGTCCCCAGAAATGGACTTGATGTACTCTGAAAATGTTCTTAGAAACACATGTGAGTTTCTTTGCTCTCAAATTAAGAAGGATTAGAGCAGCCAGACAGTTGCTGCTCAGTTCCTTGTGATCATGTGGCCAAGGCTGAAAGCCTGAAGTTGCTGGCATTGGCCTGAGTCAGTTGCCTGAGCTCCAAATTAATTTTTGAATTAAATGATTGTCCCCCACTCCTTTTTTTCTTCTAATTGAGACTTTCATTGAAAAATGCTTAGCAAACAGATGGAAAAACCCAGAACAAAAGGTTGTTGTGAAATAATAAAATGGAGGTCATTCGAAACAGTTTTAGGTTAGTACTGGCGGTGCAATTAAATCTTTCTTTTAATCGGATTTTTAATAACTATAAACTATTTTAAAATAAAGCATAAGCACTATAGTTAGAACCTAAAGAATGGGTGGAAAAAGCTTAGATTGTTTTATAGTCCACTGTGTAAGCTTTTTCCCAAACCTAGAACAAAGGCTCTAAGGCACAATGGCTTCATGTTTAATTTTTGAAATAACATTATTATTATTTTAAGATTTTAAACAATGTTTTAATGATTGGAACTCTCGTAAAGTGTTTCTATAAGGTAAAATAAAGAGATAATTTTAAAATCTAAAAATGAAAAAGAATCATATACTTAACAACAGTGAGAACAGACAAGTGTTTGAATAAGGAAGTCATAGACTGAAAGTAAAGGTTTATTTGAAAAATAAAAAAAGAGACATAATTCTAACTTTAAGGATGTGCAAAATTTTCAATTGTGCCAAAGGCTTAGATTCAAATGTTCAGTACAAAACTTCACACTGAAAAAAAAAAAAAGCAGTATTATGTAGTTATGCATATTTCAAAATTTTAAAAGGGCCATTTGGTCAATAAAAACAGTCTTATAGCCAATAATTATTGGCCGACAGCAAAATAAACAGCTTGCCCAATCAAATTTTAGACCAGCCACCTTTCATCAGACCCATGACCAGACTCTCCATGTGTGAAGAGTTTGGGGTTTTAAAATGTTATCACCCTAAAGACCCCTTGATGTGTTGAGAAAAAATAAAGGTATAGTGTCAACAAATACTATTTCTGACTTGGGTGCTGGAAGGGCTTCCTGTGACTCAATGAATTATAACCAAATTCTCAGAGATCTTAGGATATAGATGTTACACCCAGGTAAGGGTAAGCCATAATAACTTCATTAAAGGAGAGTCATGGATGGGTGAGTGAAAGGGACAAGTCCTTGGAATAGCAATTAAAAATTCGAGCTGCTGCCTAGACATGGTTCTTTCAAGATTCTTTAATTTTGGATTTTAAAATGTTGACTATGGACTGCTTAGTAATTAACTTGTATGAAAACTCTAATAGATCCTTAATGGTTAATTTTGTTTTTATCTTGTCATATTGAAGTTCTTCTCTTTGCTGATTCAGCTGCAGGGATGATGCTTTTTCTGCTGTCCCCGCCTGCAGAAGATGACACTAAGGAGAACCTGAGATGGGTGAAGACATGATGAGACTAGCCAGTTGCTCTAAATGAGTTTGATAGTATTCTGACCTTCAGTCATTCATTCAAAAGCCATTAATTACGTATTTATTATTTTCCTGGTACTATTATAGGTTATGGGGGTAGATTAGTGAACACACCAGAAAAAAAATTCTACTGCCTTGAAGTTTAGATTCTAATGAGAATTCAGAGAAGAACAGATAATAAGCAAATAGTTATTTCAGAAATTGATAAATACTACAGAAAAGACCAAAGCAGAGAAAGGAAGAAAGAAATGCTACAGAGAGAGAGATGATGATTGTGATTTTGAATAGAGAAGTCAGGACAAGCTCACTAAGAAGCAAATTTCTGCAGAAGAGTATGGGAGACATCCATGCAGACACCCGGGCGAGCGCTATCTGGGCAGAGGAAATAATGATTGCAAAGACCCTGCACTGGGGTCTGTCTGGTATGTCCTAGGAGTGAGCAAGAATCAAAATTCAAAGATATCTTAATGGACCAATCCAAGCAAGATAGAATTTAAGAGCAATGAGTAAGGGGGAGGGATGGTAGATAAGGTTAGAGGGAAGAGAGGAGCCCGTTTGTGTAGTCTTATAGGCCATTGTGGGGACATTTTAAAGTCCGCCTGAGAAAAAGAGCAAGACATATTGATAATAACTACTATCTAAGAAGAAAAATAGAAAATGGGAGATGAGTGAAAAGCCTAGAGATGGGACATGTCTCATGTTTAGAAGGTAGAAGTAGTTGGATTCTGCAAAGACCAGGGGTTGACTTTTAAAGTAAAGGATCAGATAGTAAATATATTAGGGTTTGCAGGCTATCTCATCTTTGTCACAACTCAGCTTTTCCTTTACTGCATGATAGCAGCCATAGACAATACATAAATGAATGAGAATGGCTGTATTTAATAAAACTTTACATACAATAATGGCCAATGGGCAGGATTTGACCTGTAGGCTATAGTTTGCTAACCCATGAATATAGGTCAATGCTTTGTGAGGACTTAGGTGAGAAAGCAAATGATCACTAAGAGTGAGTTATGGCAGAGTAGTCTTATTTCTTCCTAATGAGACTATTAGTCTATTAGGATAAATCAAATGGGATTAAGATTAAGGATCTGGACTCTACCAGAAAACCTGACAAATTCTTATTTTCTTGTGAGAAATATGGAGAAATTGTCTTAGATTCAACAATGTTCCTCTACTGTATATCACAGAGGCTGACCTAAGCCAGCTGTATTTCCCAAGCTCCTGCATCAGCTGGTTTCCAGCTGGGTTAGGCCAATGGCAGCAAGGGAGAAGTGGAGTATATTTCTTCTGCTGTGCCTCCCTCCATGCCTTGGATGGCAGCTCTGGTTGCATCTCCTCCCTGGCTGCCCTTTTCACTGCTAAGTAGATTCTACTATCCCTGCCCTCTTGATTACTTCAACCTATGATTGACAACGACTTTCTGCTATCGCTACACTTGGTTGCTTCATTGTCCCCTGGTTGACTTCTCAGACCTTCTGTTGTCAGAGAAACAACATTTCTGTATTAAATTCTCTCTGTCTTAAATACTCAAGGTGGCTTCTGTTTTCCTGAACGAACCTTGACTAATACAGGGGCTATTTATGAATGTCACCTTAGAGGGAGGTTTAGATTTTAGTGTTTCCAGGCTCTCTGCTCTCATCATTTGTATTAATAACTTGTATGATTATGTGGTGGGTATGCTAATTGCATTTGCAAATGGCCTAGAGCTGGTTGGAAAAGCTATTTGCTGGAAGGCAAAATTGGAATCTAAAAAAATCTCAGTGGGACAGATCTAACAAAAAGGAATGCAATAAAAAAATGTAAAATCCTGTACTTGGGTTCAAAAATTAAATATGTGACAGGGAAATTGTGACATAATAGCACATGAGTGTTTCAGGTATTTGGACTGATCAAAATGAGGCAAAAGTTTACCAAAAAAAAAAATTTAAAAGCCACAGGGGGCACTAGTTCCATTAATACTTTGGTGCAGAGGAAAAGAGAGTTAAGTGGACAATTCTATTCTCTATTGGTCAGACCATTCTTAGAATGTTAACATTCCGTTTGGGGCACAACATTTTTAAAAGTATGGATAAAGTAGTTTGAGACATGGGAGAATGACAGAATAAAAGAAAGTATAAATTTGAAGGAAACTAGAAATAAGCTGTCAGAGAGACGGGTAGGAACAAAACATTTCCACGTCTAAAAGAGGACGAGGTCAGCAGTGGTTGTGCAGAACGAACACATTCACTGGCACCTCTCTTTTGAAAGGGCGGAGGACGCATATTCTCCTTCCTTGGCACATCTCACATGTTCATAATAGGAAAATTTTCCTTTTGTCTGTCCTAAAATTATCTTGCTCTAGTGAAAGTCCCGATTGTGGAAATGAGAGCTCAGTTTTGCATTTAGTTGATGGCTCAGGAATCAGACATATTCTAATTCTCAGCACTGACTCGTTCTGTGACCCTGGATAACTCACTTTTAATTGCCTCCATTTTCTCACCAGAAAAGAAACTGCCAAGGAGACGCTGTTGTACATTTTGCAAACGCTGGACTTCCAAAGCTTAGTAAAGCTTTTTCTTTCCTTTTCCTGCTTCTTACTGTTTACGTGTTTTGCAGAAATCAGAAGCACCAACATGCTGAGGTTTCCATGCAGATTTGATGAAAAGAAATGAATAAGAAGACAACTAGGTCAAAGTAAAGAATGGCTGCCTTGATGTTCCATACAAGAGTTGGCACCCGGGCTCATTAGAACTTCTGTCACTGTTATTAGGTTACCATAGGTCTCTCATATGTTTTCTTCTTCTTTTCTTGAATCGGTAGACTTTTTTTGTAAACTGGAATATTTAGTCTGCATTGTGCTCTAACAGAAACTTCATGTAATTCTGAACAACAAGCTGGTTTTCCTTTGCACTCTGATTCTTAGCAGCGGGATGCTCTTGGTCTGGCCTGCTTACCTGGTGACCACTTCCTTCTTCTTTTTCTTTGGGAAGAAATTGAGAAATTGACTGACATCTTTTCTGCACAAACAGACTCAACATGCAGAACAAAATAACTTAGAGTCAGGTATCAACATTTCCTGATGTTGCCTAATAATGCTAAACTCATTAGCACTTACACTGGATATCTTGGTGTGTTTGGCATGGGCAGGTTGAAAAAAAATTTTTAGTATGCTTAACGTGCTATTTTGTGCTATTTTGATGGATTTAGAAAAAACTGTGGGTGTTGCTGCTTTAACATCCAGTTCTTTTTTGATATCTTATAGGTAGTGTGCATTATTAAATTTTCTTTGTGATACAGTTGTCAGGTTTGACAGCTAAAATAATGTAGTTCAATGATAGAACACTAGGTTTATATAGCATATGTAATTGTTAGCTTTAAAAGTCTTATAACCAGACAGATCTTAGTGATTACGCAATTTCTATCATAGATAAGGAAACTGAGGCCCAGAGAGGTGAGATGAGTCCCCTAAGGTTGCCAAAGAGCGAGACTTGGAGTTACAATCCTGAGCTCTTTCACTTTACCATCCCACAGAAGCTCTCTTCTTTCTCAATCCATGATCTTATGTGTAGATGAAAAATGCAGATTGGATATTAACTAGACTATTGGAATGATCATTTTGCAATATATACAAATATCTAGTCATTATACACCTGAAACTGATATAATGTTACATTTCAATTATACCTCAACAAAATTCTTTTTTTAATGCAGATCAGAAATAGTATTATAAGGCCAAAAAACAATACTTTCATCAGTTGAGGCTTGGGACTTGCCTATAATCCTGTCCTAAAACAGAAAATGAATGTGGATTTGTAGGCATCACTAATTTCATGTGTGCTAAGGTCCCCTAATTGTAAGTTGCATCATTATGAAATTTTACATTACATACGCTGATTATATATTTACTGCAAGAACTCATTTAGACTTATTTAGACACTGATTGCTACAAGGGTATGCTACAAGGGTAGCATATCCTACCCTTGTGTGTAAATTAAAAGATGTAGATAAAATGAATGGCATTTCTAAAACTTCCTTCTATGCAGAGTTTAGTTCTTCTGAATTATTTTTGGACTTGCAGTTCTATACATATTTTCATCCAGTGTTCTTTGTGCCATCAGGAATCTCAATGATGCAATATTTCTGAAAAGAGTGCTCTATTATAGTCTTGGGATTTCCCCGCAAGCCACAAACACCCATTCTGCAAGTTTTGATGTACGTGTCCAGGTAAAGACAACTGCCACCTGGTGATAGCAAGTTTAAGATACATTCTGATTTTAGAGATGTAACAATGCGGAAAATTAAAAAAAAAAAGAAGAAGAAAAGGAAAGAAAAAAAGAAAGATGAAGCAAGAAGAAAGGAAAATAGTAAGAGTCTTAGAATAAATAAAATATGGCATGTCATTTAGCATTTCTAGCACTCCTTCTCTGTTTAGTATATGAATGTATGTATGCCTGTATTTGTGCTGACAGTCAACTTTCCCAGGCCTTTTGAGGTATGATATTTGCAAATAAGAGAAAGAGTTAGGCCTATATAAGTGGAAGGCAAATCTGAGAGACAGAGAAAGTTTGGATGACATTTGCCCCTGAGTTTAGCCATACTTGAAGCTACCTATGCACTTCTCATTTACACGAGTCAATCAAATACCTTTTCAGGCTTAAACTAGCTTGATCTGACTCTTTCACTACCCCTCCCCAAAGACTAATTAACCCATGGGGCAACCCAATGTATGTTCAAAGAATATTCCATAGATTTAAACACTTAGAGGACAGTAAAATGAAAAAAAAAAAAATCTGGCTGCAATGTCAGATCATTTTCTTCATGAACATAACCCCCCCAAAATATTGAGAAAACAGAAAAAGAAAGGACCAAGAAAAATGACAAAGTTTATTGAAGAAAGCTGAAGTTTGGAAATTTAGTCGGGAAAGTATGCTCCGAAACCAGAGCTGCATTTGCCTATAGAACTGATTCAAAGCACCCTCCTCTGCAGATGCTGCTGACATTTTTTGATGGAGGGCGAGCTGTAGCATTCCGCGTGACTGAGTGTGGACAAAGGCTCACAGTCTCCCGCAGGATGTTCTCACAGACACGGCCACTTCCTGGAGATGACACACCTCTGAAACCTATTTACCATCCCTGGCTAGCACATAGGAAATAACTAATAAATACCAGCTTACCTGCTTTCTCCCACTCTGATCACTGCACATGGTTTCAGATGAAAAATTATGATCTAGAATCTAGAACATCCTTTCTCTTCCATAGAAACTTATTATACACCCTGGCCAGCAGATGTGAGGAAGACATATCTTTAAGAAAAGCTTAAGAGTTTGTGTGTGTATGTGTGTGTGTGTGTGTGTGTGTGTGTGTGTGTGTGTGTGCATGTACTCACCCAACAACTAGGGTAACTATATAATTTATCCTCTAAAAGAAGACATTTTTTGAAACTGAAAGAGGAAAGTAGTAATACTCAGGAACAACAGGTTTATGGACACCTATTAGCAGCAATAACTTGGATAATGTTTTGTCATTCAATTTCATTTCATTGTTAGTCAAACATCTGTCATCTGCTAAACTTTGAGCCCTGTGAGGACAAGATTCAGATCTTCTTGTGCTTAACGCAGTAGAGCATGTAGGTGCTCAGTGAATGATCAGTATCACAGAAAACATCATGAACAAGGAGACAATAGTAACAAACATGCAAGAAAACCCTCTGCCTTTTCACTTTTTCAAGTGGTAAGTGGCCAGCCATGCTTCATGAGCAGAATACTAATAAGACTAGGTAGAGATAAGCAGTTTATAGGTGTAATCCAGAGCAGAAGATATAGTAATAAATCCATTTGAGACATTTACATGTATGTATAATTGTGACTGTCCTATCTGATCACTAAGCATACATGTGAACAGTTCATATGAGTTATACACGGCTACATTCAGTAGAGGAAAGTGAATTGAAGCAGAAGATTGCTGTGAGATTTCTGCAGATTCCTATACCCAGAACCTGGTGAAGGGGTGAGCAGTCTCCTTTCTGTGAGGAGCGGGTGCCTGACCCCTTGGTGTCACAGGAAAGAGCTTAGGTGTTCAGGCAGTGCCGATTTAAAGTAGAGCTGCCTCCCCTCCTCTCCTTTCCTGTGAGAAAGACACTTTTCAGTGTCTTTCCGCACTGAAAGAAACTAGAACCTCAGAATCAGGGACCCAGAGCTTCACAGCCACACACAAGGCAGGTGGGGAGTGCAGGAAGGAGGGATAAGAGAAGTATCACTGTCTCTGGCAGAGAGGGACTTAAGCCCTGCAGTATCCTCTTTCCTTCCCTCCCTTCTCCCCTCTCCTTCCCTTGCCTCCTAACTTCTCTTAAAGTTTTTCATCTTAGTCTCATTGGGCCTTGGAGTTACTGTCTACTCTCTCAAGACTGACATTTCTATGTTCTCTCTTTTTTCTCCTCTCCTTTTCATTTTCTTTCCTAAGGAAGCAAAGGTAAAGTAGAAAAGAGCAGGAGCAGAAAGTGTGGTGGAAGTCTTATGACCAACTCTGTCTTACAGATAGTTGGGGAGGTAGCAACAGGAAGAATCAACCCACAGTCATGCTAAAAGTCTCTGGTTCCTTATTCTTGGCTGGGTTCCCTATCATAGAAAGAGGGAAAGTGACAGGTGGCCTGACTGGACCAAAGAGAAGCTCTAGAAGGCCAGGCAGGGGGCCAAATGAGAGACTGTCTATGGTAAACCCCAGAATTGAATAAAGGAACCAAGCCAGTGTTGACAGAGGATCACAGAGGGCCTGGAGAAAGTGAGGAATGGGCATGGATGTCATGGGACCAAGATTTTGGAGCCAGCATAAATGGGGTTGAGGTGCTAGCCAGAGGTCAACAGAATTGAAGAAGAGAGTCTGGGTCTTGGACCTTGATTGCTTTATGATTTTCCTTTATAGGTCAGAAGGATGGCTTGGCTGGTTTCTAGGCCAGTGTTGAACACACAATATTGGGAAGGTTGGAGGTTGGAAAGTAAAAAATATAATTTAGAAATAGGTGATATTCTTTCTTGAAGTTCTTACCTCTACATATGGAGATCCCTTTATAACGTTTCTAGGTATTAATTACTGTAGACAACCCTGGCTGCCAAGAACGCTTCCAAGTCCTACCTAGGCCTGCCTTTCTGGAAGGGGTTCTTGCTCAAAGCTCACCTCTCAGGTCTTGCCTCTCATGCTTCCCATCCCTTCGTGTCAGTTAATGTCATCTACTGGGCAGTAAAAATATACTCAGGTTAATTCATTTAATGTTCAGTGTTTTTGTCTTATTAACATGCAGCTCTCAAAAAGATATTACCTGAAACATAAAGACACTTGGTATTGAAAAACAAATTGAGGCCTTTTGAACCATGCTTCTCTTGCTCAGCCCCACTTCCATGTCTGGAAGTGTACTTTCCCTTCTAATAAAGCTTTTCTTTTCTGCTGTAAAACAAAAAAGGAAAAGGAAAAGAGAAAAAGAAAGAAAAATGAAAAAAAAAGAAATTGAGTGCTGGGGTTCAGCTGACTTGGAGTCCAATCCTCACTCTTGCCTGTATGGCCCTGAGCACATTATCTAATGTCTCAGATTCTGCATCTGTGCAACTAGGAAACTAATGTTTATTCACTCAGGATTATATAGAAATTGCTTAGTAGTGCCTGGCACTAAGTAGATATTAAGTAATTATCCGCCCCTTTGCTCTGTTCAAATTCCTCAAAATCATAGTCAGTATTCCCTATTTAATGATTAATAAATACAGTAGTTGTTTTCATTTGGCTAGAGGCCACTTAAAGGAATGAGGTCAAGTAATCTTAAACATCAGATTAATTTTTTAAATTAACTTATGGGAAATTCTGATTCAAATTACATTATTTTGATTATTTGGAGTAAAGCAATAGTTAAAATTTAGACTCATGTATAGAATTAAAAATAAATTATTTTATCTGTTTCTACTCATTTTTAATAGTAAAACAGTAATTAACTATGTCCTGTCATTACAAAAAGGCCATCTGGCTATTCTGTAGCAAAAGCAACGAAGAAAACAAGGACAGCAGTAGATTTCTATGACATTGTTCTTTACAGAAAGGAAGTAGATCATGACTCGTTGTGGTTCACAGTTTAAGATTTTTAGAGGATTAAAGGAGGGAATACAAAGAGAATTAGATGAAGATGGTCAAAAGGTACAAACTTCCAGTTATAAGACAAATAAGTGCTAGGATGTAATGTACAACATGGCTGTTGTTAACACTGCAGTGAGGTATATTTTAAAGATGTTAAGAGAGCAGATCTTAAGAGTTCCCATTACGAGGAAAAATGTATTTTTTTCTTTTTTGTTTTCTTTTTTTGTATCTATCTGACATGACAAATGTTAACTAAATTTATTTTGGTAATCATTTCACAAAATATGTAAGTCATGCTCTGGTTTTTCTTTGGATCATGTAAATCTTTTGCCTTAATATATGTAAGTCAAATCATTATGCTGTATATCTTAAACTTATACAGTGCTGTAAGTCCATTACAGCTCAAGAAAACTGGAAAAAAGAGATTTAAAGGTATTTATTTACACATGGAAAATCAAAATTCTTCAGGCTCGTGGTAACCAACAGGCCTATGAGATCTGAATCTACAGGCCAAGGGCATCTTTCTTGTAGGAATTTGCTTTTGTTGAAATTTTTTCTATAAAGACTCCATATCAATACAAATCCATTGTAGTAAAACAAGCAGGGGTACGTGATCACTGCCCTAGAGAATTGTTCAGTTAGTTACTTTTTTTGGTTAATATCTGAGAGTTGAGGGAGTACAAGAAAAGAAAGTTACATGGAAATGGTTCCAGGAGAGTTTGAGGGAGAAGCCTTTTTCTTGCCTTTCTGTAGCAGCCTGCTCCAGATGGGGAGCAGAGAAAAGCCAGTTCAACGATGAAGAAATGTTTAATGAACTTCTCAGTATATTCCACCACTGTCCACATTAACCAAATGTGCACTGAGCTGATAATGGAGAAACTACTGCATTCAGCTTTGAGAGGCCTTGGTTCTCGCCCCCTCATGTAAAAGTTTCTTTTTTTCCTTAACACAGTTTATTTCTCGAGAATGTTTTCAATGGGAGATAATGCGCTGAAGAAGGTGTACAATACCATTGGTTGTCAAAGAAAAGGAGCTGGGGTCTCTTCTAGTGGGTGGTAGGTAAGAATTACTAATCCAATCTGCTTGAATTAACTCAAAACAAGGATTAGTGTAAAGTTCCAGAATATGTTAATCTTCCTTTATGGAAGTAAACTTCAGCACTGCCACCAACCCCATGGTTTATAGTGCCTGGGAACAATGAGCCAATTAAACTTGAGAGGGGAAAAGGATCTTGCCCAAGTTTACTGATTGTTACCTAATACTTTGAGTTGCTTTGATTCTTGAATATTTGGCTTGGTGTCTCAGACACAGGAAATAAAACATCATTTATTATTCATTAGAATGTTCCTAAGTACAGTATACCTCCTAATTAAACACATACCCTTGTGTGCTGGTATTTTTCAATCTCCTACCTTATTAAAGAGGCTGTTTAAAATGGCTTTTGCATATAGCTGATATTGCTTTGCCAAATATGTCTGTCAATATTAATATATTTTTTCAAAAACACATTTAGAGCTTACATGATTAATGAATGGAACAAATTGTAAGTTATTTGGATTCAGAACCACTTGGTAAAGATTGTCAAGTGGAAAATAGATTCTTATTTTCAGAATAAAAACATTGTAGGAAAGACTGGAACAATATCTCTTCTTCTCCCTGCCAATCTGGCACTGTTATTTGGGGAAAATTATTGGACCTAACATTGTAGACATTAACTTGATTTTAAGAAGTTTTGAAATTTCATTTGTTAGTTTGTTTTCTGTAAGTAATGATTGGCTGATATTTTAAATACAGGATCAGGTATAGAAGTTATAGAATATTAATTACTTTGATTATGAGACAGAAATTTATTTATAAACAATTCTAATAACTAAATAACAACAACCAATATTTGCTAAACACTAAGGACAAGGCACTTGACATATATATTTTCTTACTTAAACAATTTAAATCAATTTTAAGGTTTGAAATTACTTTGGGGTTTGTGTTGCATAAAACTAATAAGGATATACTCATGTAACATATCAAGTGATCCTGAATTAGAGTATGTGTTAATGTACTTTTAATGAAAAAAAATTTTAAAGAGCTTAATGGTAAACTTAATTTTTAATTAATGAAGTTTTCAAGCAAATAAATATATTTCAGAATTCTATCTTTAGAATGATATTTTCATTACTAATCAAAATATTTATTTATTTATTTAAATTAGTTTTAAGTATACAGTACATTGGTTAGACATCTATATAGTTCATTGAAATTTTAGGTGCCAAACTCATGTAACACTAGTTTTATTTAAATGTATTTATATTATCCAGGTTAAATAATGACCTGATTTAACATCATCTGAATTTTATTATTTTATAACTGATTTTCTTGTTTATTTTGTTTTAATTTTCACCATCAGAAAGTTAGAGAAATGAAAATTGAAAAAGTCATTAAGTTTTGAAACATCTTGATTCTCTTTTCTCATGAGTGCCCACGGGTAAACTCCCCACACATCAACTGGATCAAAGTCTCCCACCAATAGTGGGCTCAGCAGTACAGAAAACCTAGCAATATTCTCAAAGAAGTGGAAATTATTTACATTCAAAGTATGTGGAAATGAATTTGTCTTTTCTTTTTAACTTTTGGATTTTATTTGTGGTATCCATATGCAAATTTAGTTATTGTATACTGATTTTTATTGAAATGAAAATTAAAAGGCAATATTATTTCTTTTTTTGTTGTTGTTTTTAAAGGCAATGTTATTTCTATAACATGGTTCACTAACTCTGTTCACACCGAGTTACTGTTGCTCAGTAGGAGTTTGCCAACACCAGTTCTGCTCAACCCTTAATGGTTATGGAGGATTTAATTATAATTGAAAATGTTTTCTTTTTTTAAAACAACAGAATCTAAGCCCCAAATCAGTTTTCTATAGAATTTGATAACAGATAAAAGCACAAAATTCTATAAACAACAAATGAAAAATGTCAGCACTAAGAAATAAGACTTTATTTCCTAGCATCAATCCTAACACCTGTATAGATGCCTCCTGATTTGGCTTCTTTCTTCGCCTTCATGACAAAGGAACTGGTCTCATACTGAGGCATGGTAAATACATTATGAAATAAAGGCAGCCATTATAAACAATACAAACCATGTGAAACAAAGATAAAAACGGGCTGCAAACAGTTTCTTCTTCTCTTGCAGTGAAGCAAAGATTTCCTCTCATCCCAAGTCTCTAGGTTTTAGATTCCTCCTCACAGACCTGCTGTGAAGTGTAAAGGAAATAACCTTCAGTGGTTGCCCACGAAGTTAAAACAGCTCAGCAATGGCTCTCTCTTAGATGGTTCTCATGTATTTGCCATGCACACCAACAGAAAAACGGCACGTAAGAGTAAGTGAAATTTCCTGTATTTCCTTGTTTGGCTTGAATGCCACAGTAGGGGACAGTGAATGTGCTCCTGCTCTCTGTCTTATACAAAATATAAACCTTTTATACATTACAGTAAAAAGTTAGCAAATATTATTTAAAATGTGGTGTGTGAACTTTTTAATATTGTTTTGATGCAATCATCCATGCACTGAGAAAGTTGATATTTTGATGTTTTTTAAAAAAATAAACAGTGATAAAATACTGAGGTTTTTGAAATGGTGTATACTTAATTCAAAGGAAAAAGCCACTGCTAAAATTTTAAAGGAAGAATGTCCAAATTTCAAATATGTCCCATATATCTAACCCAATTTTCCCATTAAGAGCCATTAGGATTTTGTTATTAAACAACAACTCCAGTGTTCCTCAGCCAGGCCCACTCACTAGGTTCCACTGCAAATAAATAAACAGTTCCCTCCCCAGGGTCCTGGCAATCCCCAGGGGACGGGCCCCGGCTGGTGTGCCTGGGCACCTGACTCTCCACTTGGGGTAATGCAAGGAACAATGTAACTGTATTATGATCCTGGACTGAGGGAAGCAGCAGACCATTTGCTTGAGAACAGGACCTTTTAATTTAAACAAAAGGCTTGAAAAAATAAAAGTGGGTTTTAAACGTAGTTTAATCAGTCAAGCGAGAGATGTCTAATGAAGCTGCCAGACGAATCTGTAGCCAGGCTGTCACTTTGGCCATCGTGTTTACGGCTCCGGGAGTGAGATTAGCACTGTGTGAAGGCACAGACTTGGTAAAAATTTCCCATGTCTGGGATAGCTGTAAATTTTGACAATTTAATAAATTATTTTGTTGCAGTGATGACGGTTTTACAAATCTGACATGTAAGAACTTAGTTCCTTGAGATTTCCCTTTGTTCTACTGGAACTACATCAATGACATAAAGGTAGCAACCTTTGGGGGGAATATATATATATATGAATGTATGTACTATATGTTTTATATGCTATATATATATTTATATACCAAAACCTTGGTAAATGGATTTTACATTTTCTTCATATGTTGTTTCATTTAATACTTTCAAGAAAAACCTACAATTTTGACCAAAACTTCAGCTAAAAGTTATTTCCAAAGATTTTTTAATGGAGGAAAAGTCCCCAAGTAGCAACAAGATAATATGTCATAGTTATAAATAGTTCTGCCATTTGAATTTTCATTGCACTGTGCCTTTTGCCACCAGAAAAGATTTTAGTGTTAGTTTTAAAAAGTCCATCTTCTACTGGAGCTTTTTACTCAATGCTGAGGAATTTCAGTATGTCAGTATTCTACCATATCGGTGTTCTTTCTTAGCACTATTGGACATGCCAAATCTTAACTATCTCTTGAAACAAATGTTCACTGAGTGTTTAGTTGAAGACATGAAACTGAAGGGGTATCAGGAAAATTTAAATATAAACTTTTTTACTATTGTTTTTCAGGATTATTTTTTAAAAAGAGAAAAAATAATACTTGAGTTTCTTTTAATAATTACCATATTTATTTGCTGAAAATGGCAGAAACACTAATATTATCCACTGTTTCCTCTTAATGACCTAGGGAAGCCTCAGCTTAACCTCTCACTCATTTCATGCCAAGGGGACAAAAGTATTCCTTTTGTTTTACCACAAGTTTCATTTCATCTGTTGGAAGCCTAGTGTGTCAATGTTTATCACATTTATAAATTCTGAACCACTAGGGGGAAAAATCACCTGGGAGAAAAACACACCCATCCCTCTTGATTTTAACATTTAAAAGTGTTGTCTTTGCAATATTAATTCTGCTCATTTGAACTAAAATAAGGCGGCTTGCATGATATTTTTAATTTAAAAAAATTAAACTACGTGTTTTCAAAGTTTTCCATTTTCCCCCAACCTCTCTATAATTGCCTTGTCGTGATTATCATTTCCCTTTCACTATTGCTTTCTATGGAAGCCCCAGGAAAGAGTTCCTAAAAATTAAATTTCATGCTTGCATGTGTTTCTGTGATCTGCAGCGTGTATGATCTCTGAGTGGAAAACTTCTCTAAAAATAAATGGATTACCCTTTTTACTACACTGTCTGATGTCTCTTCAACAGATAGCACTGCTTCCCTGTGATCTCTAACCCACCGCAATTGAAATGACAAGCGTTGAAATGGGAGCCTCACGGTGGCGCCCTCTACCTTTGTCGGTCCTTTCTGCAGTGTGGAGCTGGTCACACAGCCGAGCGCCGGTTCTCAAACTTGAATTATGATTGGACCCCTTTTAAAAGGGTAATCTTTATATATCTCACAATACATCAGTGGAATCCACTTTGAGAAACACTGACTTAGAAGTAAAGATCTTACTCTATAACAATGTCTTTCAATTGAGAATTATAACTGCAGAGAAAAGTTGTCTTTATAGCTGCTAAAAGATTGAATGTTTAAAACTTCATTCTGTTATTGAAATAAAGCAATTAATAATATTTTAAGTATCCTAAAAGTCTTGGAATTCTGAAAACACATCTATGAACCTTCATTTGAAAACCTGCTTTTCATTTTGCCAGGAGATGCATCACTCGTTGGCACAAGATGTGCATTTGACCTTTTATAAACTGCTCAGTAAATATCACCGTTGCTTAGTTTGTGGAAGACTAATGTGTTTCCACTAACAAAACTGTCTTTCCAGAGTTGCTGCTTTCTAGAATAATGCTTGTTTTTCTACTGGGCTTTCTATTTCTGCAGTGTTCTAAAGGCAACTAAATTTATCTAAGGGATTGCACTTTGAGGAAATACAAGGAATTTTAATCAAGAACCAGTAAGAAAGCCAAAGTCTCTTTTGGAAAAAAAAAAGTGACAAAGTAGCAGACCTCAAAAATACTAAACAAGTAGATTTTAAAATATTTAATGCTTTAACTAGAGGCCAACTGTTTTCTAAAACATATTTTTAAGCAAATGTTAAAAACCAGTATTTTTTATGGGACAACTGCTCCTACATTAAGTAATATCAACAGTCTCTCATAGCAATCAACAAGTTAGACTTTCTTACATTAGAATAAATAATGTCTCCAAAGGGTCTACTTTATTCAAAAGGATGAATTGCAAAGAAATGAAAAAGACGAAGTTTAGAACATTGGCATTCCCCTGATATAATTCATCTATTCTTGTTTGTAACAGAGAAGAGACAGATTAATTAATAGTCCTCTTGAAAAGTGAGCTTTGAATTGAAAGTCTTTCTCTAAGAAAATGGGCCATATTGTTCAAAGGTGCTAGGGCCTCCTTTGGTTCTTTATGGTTCTTGGAATTCTAATAAGCTTATAGTCATAGGTGAAGCTAGTGCTACTGTCTACCTCTGAGCCAACTCACACACCTCAAAAACAAATATATATAGTTACTCATGTGCCACTGTGAGAATGTACTATAAAACCAACAGAAAGAAAAATAATAAGCATGTCATACAATAAGCCTATGCTATGTTGTGTAGCTTTAGGTTTTCAATAGCTAGGCTTTTTTTACAATAACCACAACATGAGCAGCTTTAGGAAACAGGACAATGAAGTCAACATGTAGGCCAAAAGAATCCATCACTCAAATGGTCTTCTTTTCAAAATTCAGCTATCTGTCTTGAGCTAGAGTTAGGAAATGGCACCAGATGACTTTCTTCTGATTAGTCCCAGAAGAAATTCTATTTTAATTAACCTGGTATGTGATCAGACTGTATGTTAAAGACGACTCCATATGATCTGTCATAAAAGCCTGAAAATTAGGAAAATGTGCATTTCCTAAGAAGCTCAACATGCACTTTACGTAAGTCCATGAAGTAGTTCTTTTATGTGATTATTATTTGGTGGGCTTAAAATACTGCATCAAATATATTTTTAAATTTTTTACGTAAATGACAATGTCTTCTATTTACTGTAGTGCTATTTTTCATTTTAAATATTCGGCAATTCTCCAGAAAAATAATTAAGACCTTAGCAATTTCTTTTACTTTAGGAATATAATGCCGTGTACAAGTGTCATTCTATTAAATCAGAATGTGGTAGCCAGGGATAGGGATTTCGTCTCCTCTTCTCATGTATCCTCAATACCTAGATCAGTGCTTGACATATAGTAGGTGTTCAATAAATATTTGTTGAATGAATGAGTGAATTTTATGCTAAGCCAATAAAAGGCATATATTACAGTAAGATTGTAATTATAGTTGTCACAATAAAAACAGAGATTACCGTTTGATGTTTATATTTCTTTAAAAAGGAACAGGAAGCACCTAGTCCTTTTTGATATTACTGCTTCAAACAGGACAGATTCTTTTCTGTCCTAGAAACTTTCTGCTTCAGAAAAGGATTTTATTGAAATGAATACTCATCAGGAAAATGTCTCCTTTTAAGTAAATCATAAGGAATCTTTTTATTTTGTGTGATTGTTACTTTTTTTCCCCACAATATATTTGTTTGCATGTGAAATAGGGAGCATGGTTTTACCCATGTTTTACAGAATTAAACTGCAGTATATGTTTGATGTGGAACAGCTCCATCTACCTTACATTAGCTTTAAGGTGCATGTAGAAGTTTGATGGCAAAAAATAAAGGTTCTACAGGACTTCTAGAGAAAAATCAAGACTTAAGTCTTTTAGCAATTCATTTTATTACAAAATCTTAGCACTCAAATATTTTTAAAAGTTTATTTTTCTGTGAAGTATAAAAGCATACATACTAAGAGGTGAAAGAAAAGCATACATACTAAGAAGCAATTAAAATATTTAACAGTGCAGTCCAAGCACAGGAGAGATATTTCATCAACAAGTTTTTGTAAGCATCCACTGTGCTGAGACCTGTATAAGGCACTTTAGGAATTCAAAATACAGGAAAATAAAGGATCTCACTTAAGGGACTTGTCAATTGAAGAAGGAAATCACACGTGCACGTGCACGCACACATGCACAAAAATTAATAAGAAAATAATTAAAAACAACACATGAATAATAATAATTGCAAGATGGCAAGATTAAAAGCTTATATAGAAATCCAGGAGTACAAAGTGCCTTCTGAGAGTGGGATTCATCAGGAAAAGCCCTCTGAAGTAGTGGGATTTGAGCAGAGCTTGTTAAATGCAATATTTTATGTTGCCTTTCATTCAACAAACATTTGTGAAGTGCCTCTGTGGGCTGGGTCCTGGGTTAGCTAAAGTCTGGGATGCCAAGACGAACAAGACAAAGTCATATTACCAAGTCTCACTGTTCATTTTGACTCTAGCACATGTGTTCTGTATCATATCAAAATTTTTACTTGCCTATTTCTAGATCTAAGGATTGATGTTGACTTTCTGGTTACAATAAAAGCAGGGAAAATTAAAGGAGTGACAGAGGCTGTAAGGTTTGTATGTATCATCAGAATTAACATGCAAAGGACATCCCCAAATTCTGTGTTCTTGAGGACACATAGACTTCTTAAAACCATCCAGCAGTTTAGACTGTTCTGCCAAGAAAGTATTCAGATCAGTTATTTGCCATTTTGCTTTCAAAGGCATTGCTTTATTGAACTTTTCAATTAGTGGAGTTGTTGTTATAGAGATACAGATTTTAATGATCCTTCCAAATTTTCACCGAAGTTTCAATCTCTAAACTTATGATATTGTACTAAAATATTTTTACAATTTTAAAATTTTTTCATAAAAGAAGTTTGGGGTTTTTGTTCCTCCTTCTCCTCCTTCTTCCCCTCCCCATCCTTTTCCTCCTTTTATTGCCACATTTTAAAAATGAAAATTGCGAGACCAGCCTGTCTCAGCCTCCTTGAATCCCATGTTCTATCTGCCACACTGGCTTCTGACCACCCCTCTGTACATACCTCCTGGCTCCTCTTCCTCTGGACAACTCCTAGGTACTGCCCCCTCACCCTTCTGGCCTTTTTTTTTTTTTTTTTTTTTAAATCTAGATCCTATCTCTCAAAGTTCTTTGCCTAGTTCTGCTGGTGTTTCTACTTTGCATTTTCAAACCCCTACTTCATTGTTTGACATCTCAAAATCAGTGTACCCAAAAAATAATTTACCATTTTTTTTCTCCCAAACATGCTTCCTTTCTCATTTTCCCCATATTTGTCATTGCTAACATTCCTAGCCTCCCAGTAGAAGGGTACCATACTTTCCTTGCTTTCTTCCCATTTCTTTCTGTTTCTCATGTAGATTCTATTCTGCCACTTACCTCCTGAACATGAGTATTTGCCAGGGTTCTGGCCTGGCATCTCCTCTCTTGTCACCCCACATAAACTCACATGGTGAGCTCTCTCAAACCTATATCTCCAGCCCAGGTTCCCTAGCTCAATGTGCCCAAAATTATATTTGTTGTTTCTCCCCTGTGCAACCTTCTCCTCACCCACCACATGCTCTTTCTGTATTTAGTGAATGCAAACACATCCATTTGGCCATCCACTACTGATATCTGGGGATTACCCTTGACTCTTTTCTTTCCATCACTTTCTCCATTCAGTCAGTCCTGTTGATTCAACCACCTTCATGTCTCAGGAGCATATATGCTTGTGTCTAACCCTGTTACCATTGCCTCTTCTCAGACCCTCATCATTTTTCATCTGAATTTTCAAGACACCATCTTGGTCAATACTCATAAGAGATCATTTTGCAGTAGAGAAAAACTGAGGTTTAGTTAGATTAAGTAACTTCCTTGTGATGACAATTGTTGCTACCAGGCTTTGAACCACAAATTATACTGCTTCTTTGTTACTCAAAGTGTGGTCCAGAAACCCACAATATCACATCACCTGGGACCTTGCTAGAAATGCGGAACATCAAAGGCGCCCCAGGCCCAATGAATCAGAATCTGCATTTAAATACATGTCCAGATGACCCCTGTGCTCATGAAGCCCTGCTCTAGGCCAGCTGCTGAGAGTAGTAGGTAAGTGCAGATAATGAAATCCAATGCTTGCTCTCATATCTTTACTCTTTAATTCTCTCTCTATTGGACTTATCAGTAGTTTAGGGTGAGAATTTCTCTTTTAAGACAGAAGCACTTCTAACCAATGATAATGCATCTTTTAAACACAGAGAAATGGGGAACTAAGGTCACAGCTGTGCAATCTGAAGAATATCTGCTCACTCTGGGACACCAATTCCATGGCTGTGCCTGCCCTGCACGGTTTTCTACCTATGCTAACAGGAAAAAGTGTAAGTCAAGGTATTTCTGAGGGTCTAGCTAATATGATGGGAAAACATGGCCCCTCCCATAGGTTTACTGCATTGCTTAGTGGCTGACTCATACTCATTTATAGTCATGAAAACAGAGGTGGAGAATAACTAAGGCTCGAGTGCACAGTGAGTTGGCAATAGATGTAATCACAAGACCTAGGAATTCCTAGCTCTTATTTCCTGGCTCTAGCAAAGGGACCACACACATGAAATCATCTTTTGTACTGATTATTGAGTCCTCTTTTACAAAAATCTTGCCCTGGGAACACTTGTCTCCATCTCTGAGGCCATGCACGTGGAGGAAATCATGAATACCACCTCGGCTGCTTGTGTAGGGGAGATTTACTTTCTGTATTTGCACTGACATCTATAGCCTCTGTTACTCTTCTTTGATGCCTCAGAACTATATCCAAAGACTGCTATTGTCTTACTGCTTGTATTAGAAAATCCTTATCTTGGCTTTACAATTAACACAGAAATGCTAAATGGCCATTTTGATGAGTCTGGGGAGAGAACCAGAAGTCTGGGGAAAATGTGAATGGATTTCTCTTTTTAAAGGCAGACTTACTGAAATTTATAGCACTGAATCCAATCCCATTAAAATGGGTTGTGAAAAAATTAAGTTTCCATGCTGCTAAGCTGCTTTTATGTGGCAGCCCTGCATGCATTGTATATGTTTGTGATGCCTCAGTTCCAAATCAGGCTGGTGCAAAGTAGACCTCAGATCTGCTGTCTTCACTTAGGAGTCTCCTGAGAGAAACACCCGCCAACTCAATCTCTCTCTGACTAAGAGACACTGGAGCCTTCAGATGGGGAAAAAGAAAAAGTTTAACCAAACGCAGTTTCATAAATACCTGTGACTCATTGTGAAGCTCACGCTGCAGAAAACTGACAGCAGGAACAGATGATGCTGACCTAGTTTGCCAGAACAAAGGTAGGATTTACTTTTCGGTTGTGAATTTTTCTTCTTTATTAAGGGAGAGGTATTTAATGAACGTTAGTTCTTAAGGAAACCAGAGGCGGATAATGGAGGGTGGAGCCTTGTCTTCTTTATCCTCTGTCTCCCCTGCCTGGTCCGGCCACCAGGCCTCAGCTGCAACCTTCAAAACCCTTATCTGTCCACTGAAGTGGCAGACTTCTTTAACCTTTGACCTAAATTGTGTTTGAACCTTCATCTTAAGGAAGCAAAGTTTTGAACATTAAGCCACTAAAGACTTCAAAAGCCCCAGGATTTGTGTCCTGTTCTTTATCAAGAATCCCAATACCCTTGTCTTTGACCAGCAAATAAAGTATAACCTGCCCATCCAATTCTAGTGATATGTGAAGTAAAGAATTCTCATCAAAAGGAGGGTACTTATTTTGTTTGTTTCATTGGTTTCTTATTTCTATTCACAGAATAACTGTGAACATAGCTTAAGAAAGAATTCTATTTCTGCATTCCATAAAATACCTATAGGAATGTTAAAAGTACAACATGTCAATATTTTAGGGTCCACATTGAGAAAGTCCTAAGTTAGAATATCTTGTAATCTTTTTAGAACAGGTTGCATTTGGAACAATAATGGCCATTTTAATGGACTGCCCCCAATATTTCCAATCAAATTCATGGAGGATTTGCACCTAACTGTAAGCACATCCACATGAGGATATTCCTCGAAGAGAATATGGGAAAGGCAAAGTAAATCTGAGAGGATTAACAGCAGAATAAAACCCAGATTAGATCAAAAAACCAAAGAAAAATTAGAAGAATAAGAAAGGTTTTAATGTTTGTAACAAAGAAATGCTGACCTCAGCACATTGAAAATGGAGGGACACCCAGCTGATTTAAATCAAAGTCCAAAACTAACTTTGATTTATATTGTGACTTGCTCTTTAGAAAAATAATTTACATTAGTTTTATTTGTCCTGTCAGTTAAAGTAACCAAGGCTGCCAAAACACTGTCATTTCTTATAACTGATTACTCCCCCCTTCCCATGGCTGTCATCTGTGTCTCAAGTGCATTTGTCTTTGGAATGTTGTGCCTTTATTGCCTTTTGTGGGACCTGTCTTACTCTGGCATTTTTACTGTGGTAGACACATTGCTATATTACAGTAGGCCAAAGGTCATCTACATAGCCATCAATTCTAAGAATGATTTTTTGGTTAATAAAACTAATTTTCTTAGCTGAGGGCTGCTTGCTGTGAGAAAGATTTATATTTACCAGGTCATGTTTTCTAGAAAGTGATAGAATGCCAACCATTAAACTATCATTTATGATGCTGTAGTAGTTTGTCAAAAACAAAATGTTCCTTTTTTACCATATGGATTTTAGGTTCAATAGAAAATTTAAGGTTATGTGTGAAGTGACATGATGAAGCGAATATGTGTTTTGGGGGACTGTGTAACAAATGTTATTTTCTCCCTGGCTCAGAAAACACCTAGACAGAGAGAACAGAGATAGAGGGCTGACGAAGAACCAGGATTTGAGGCCACAGAGATGAGGAATAGAAAACTGCCTTAACTATACACAGTGATCTAGACAACTTAATTAACTTCTCTTAGTCTCTACTTTCTCATCCATAAAATGGTCACAACAATAGTTCCTGCCTCTTAGATTTATTTGGAGGATGAAATTGTATATGCATAAAAAGGATTTAACTCTACAAAGTGTATCAGTCAATCTAGGCTACTTTACTGAAAAATAAACAGCCCCATTTTCTCATGGGCTTAGAACAAGTGTTTCTTGTTTCTTTTTTATGTTAAATGTCCACTGTAGGTTTGCAGGCTGAGGTGGCGGGGAGTCTGCTCTTGCTAATCATTCAGGGATCCAGGTGATAAAACATTCAGGTGAAGAACCATCTCTGGCCTTGTTGGTCACAAGCAGAGGGAAAAAGAGCTCTAGGGATTTCATGCCAGTAATGAAAGGCTCAGCCTAGAAGAGACACACATCACTTATCTTCAAAGTCATTGGCTGGAACCAGCTATATGACTCACCTACTCACAAAGGGGCTGGGAAGGTATAGGCTCAGGAGGCAGAGAGCTGGAAATATTTGGTAAACAGCAGTAATGACTATCACAAAATTTTATATAAATATATTTGTGTTAGTGTGCGTGTGCCTGTGTGTACAAATGCATATGTGTAGTGTGTGTTCAGAGAGAGTACCCAATTCACTTTCTTTCTATAGATAAAATAGGGAGAGTTACTCTAAGAGATCAGTATCCAAGTAAGGCACCATGACTACATCCAGGACACCCAGGCAAGCTGCATGTGGCAGAAACCACCCTCTTAAATACACCAGACAACTTTAAAAAAAGGCTGGGATCAAAAGCCACTTAATGCATTTGGGCCTCTTTTCAAGAGAAGAGTTTTCTTAACTCTGCAGGTGAAGAAACCCTTTCACCATTCCTACTAGATATTCAGAAGAACAGTATTATTTGAAACAATCTTTTCTTTCAGTCAGCCTATGCAGTACACACAAAATAATTGGCAAGAGGGAGGAGTTTGTGTGGATGACCTTATTCATCAGTCGAAATGCCACATAGGGCAGCTATTGGATAGTGGGGCACTCAGCTGCAGTCAGGGGGCTGGGGTGAAATCCATGCCTGGTGTGGCACTTGGCAAGTCACTTCAACTTTTAGATGTTCAGTGTCCTCACATATGAAGTAGGGACAAGACCTGGCTTGGCAGGAGGTTTGGGTCATTCATTAAATGAGAACTCCAAAAGCATATTGCAGAGCCACGCAATAGGTATTCAAAAGTGTTCACCTGTTTATTCATTTATTCATTTATTCATTCAATCCATTGCTCGGGGATCCTCTCTCTCTCTGAGCTCCTTAGAATACACAACATTCTTCTCAGTGCTGTTCATAAATTCATTTTCAATGTGAAGTTTTCCAAATGAACTCTGCCTTGTGATGTGGTGATATGCACCATACAGTAAAATGCCGAGGGCCTCACTGGCAGGCGTTGGAGTTTGAGCTATCCAAGTATCCCCGGGTTCTTGGTCACAGGTCAGAGTTGCATTCGCCACCCAGCTTGTGGGTCAAAACTGGTCAAAGGTAGCTCTAGCTAGTTGGCAAGGCTCCAAATCAACAACTCACTCCACTGTCTCCCACGGGTCTGAGCCATGTGCCTCTCCCAGCATAGCCATGTCCCCAGTGGGGCTTAAAGGCCTCCAAGAACTAGATGCTTGGCATAAAAAGCCTTGGGTTAGAAGTTGGCAAGACCTGGATTCTGGTCCTGACTCAGCTGCTGAGTGACTTTATTCAACCCACCTAATCTCTCTGATCCTCAGTTTCCATTTGTGTAAAGTGTGGGATCTGAATTAGGTTGGTAGGTTTTCAAACTTTTTTGGTTCCCAGAATGAAGAGAAATCTTATAGTTCCCAAGTTAAAACACATACCAGCGGAGCAGCTTTGAATTCCCAGGGGAACATGCTCCTAGATCCCTTCTGACATTATACATGTTCTCACTCTGAGAAACACTTCTTCAGCTCCTTAAGTGTTTTCTTCACATCTGCTTCTAGTACCTGAAAGTGGAGATTGCACCTTTGTTTATGAAGAGACTTACAAGCCTTTATCAGGATGTGAGAAGGCTCTCACATTAACCCATTATCCTCTTTCCCGGAAACTAATTGGTCAGCTTGCCTTCGGCCGCCACCTCTGTAGAACTCGAGGAAACAGAATACAAGCAGAAAAGATCAGGCTGCTCCAAGCAGAGGAAGGATGAGAACAGCTTCCTCTCAGTTGTGTCAGAATCACATCAAGAAAGCCTCAAGGACCAGGAAGTTACAAGAGAGGAGGCCCCTGGTGATGTCCACACACCACCATTTTGCCAGAAGCCAAGCCTTCCCTCATCACTAGACCGCCAGCAATTATTTTAGGAAGCCAGTTTGAGGTAGGAGGAAAGCAAATGAAATGTTACCTCATTTACAACAGGAAATGAGATGGCATCAGCAAATACCAATATTTTTCTCTTTGGAGCAGGAACAGTTGCCTCCAATTTCAACTGCAATTTCTCCTCTACTTTCGTCCAGAAGCAGTTCGTGGAGATGGCATGTGGAAGGGAGCCATGTGGAACAGCTAACATTTTCTAGACACCTACTTTGGACAAGCTCTGTTCTTGGCAATTGGCACACATTATTTTGGTTAATCATTAGCAACCCTCTGAGGGGGGTTAGGGCTGGTATTCTTCCCTCACCCTAAGATCTCTAGATGAGGAAACAGTTTTAGAAATTAAGAATTAAGAAAATTTACACAAAGCCAAAATTTAAGCCTTGCATATGTCTGACTTTAACTTCTTTACTTTTTTTTAATCACGGTACTCTCTTCTTTCCCACTCACTATCTCTCCATCTTCTCAATTTAATTACTGCTAGAGAAAAAAGTTAACTTCAGGAAAAGAGCATATAGAAAAATATAAAATTTGTTTTATCATGGATGTTGTCATATACATCTTCTTATGCATTTTCCCTACTTAAATCTATCTTTGGCTTTATAACAACTATATAGAGAAGTCCAACCTCCTAAGTCTTGTTTTTCAAGATCTTTACAATCCGATGTCACATTCTTTTCAGATTTATTTGACTGTCACCACATCACCAAGTACAGTACCAGCTGTCTAACTTGCTATTTCCCAAACGCCGTATGTACAGTCACGCTTCAAAGCTTTTGCTAATGCTGTTCTTTTTGCACGGCATTTTCTTTTCTTGTTTATTTGCTTGATGATTCCAAATATATTGATCTCTTACTATATGCCAGGCCATGGGGCAATGAAGGTGAATAAACCTAGGTCTCTGACCTCAACCATCGAACAGTCTAGTGAGACACACAGAGAGGTAAACCGGAAATTATAACACAGTGATAATGGACACATTATGACAGCTCATGGCGGAGACCTAACCCAGATATTGGGGTGGGAAAAGGAGGTTCAGAGAACAATGCTTCATGCCCAGGGGCTTCTCAAAGGCAGTGATGTCTGAGCTGGACTTGAAGAATGCATGGAGGAGGTTTTCCTAGACATGCCGGAAGGAAGAGAGAACTGGTGAATATACAAAACTGACTTAAAATTTTCAAAAGTGGGTTAAGTGAGAGCAAGTGGGAGGAGAGACGGACAAGGCTGAGAGGGACTTTTGGGTCTTCTGAAAGATTTTGGACTTTTAACTTAAGAAAATGGAAGGCAACTACTTAAGTAGAGAAATTACATAATCATATTGCAGCTTTTTAAATCAATCTAAAAATAGTTTAGGGAAGATGTCATTAACTTAAATATTTCCAAGTCTTTGAGTGAAACTGCTCACAGGTAAGAAAACACATAGGAGAATTCTTTACATCCTCTAAGACATATATTTCCTCTTGGAAACATTTGTTTTTCATTTTTTTATTTTTAATAGACATAAATGGGTAAAAGAAACATTTACTTTCATCTTAGTTGTAAGAGTTACTAATAATAAGTATTTGATGAGTGGTTACTTGTGTCAGTGGGGAGAACATGGGGTGGGGCTGCAGTGAACTGTGGCGAACAGGCCCTATCTGAAGGGCACAGTCTCAACTCAGCTCCAGCTGAGTGCAAAAATCTAGACTTCTGCTTTTTCAAAGAAATCTTGAGATCCAAATTTTAATGAAAAAAATACTGATTTTAAATATGGGCAAGCTAGGATTATTAAATTTAGCAAATAGAATGGTTAAAATTGAATTTTGAATAAACAGTGAATAACTTTTATCCCAAAATTTTTATTTTAAAACTCTATTCCAAATATTGTGTGAGACATAGTAACATATTATTTGTTGTTTTTCTGATATTAAATGCAACCAGGTGTCAAATAAAACACATACACACGGACCATATTAGATGTATGAACTACCAGTTGGCAACCTGTGGTATGAGTCAGTGGTTCTAGACTATATCAGAGAACTGCCTTCTTTTTATAGCAAATAGTTTATGCCATCATCTTTATTATGCAGAAATAAAATCCATAGATGATCTATGCACCCCAATATTCATGGTAGCACAATTTTCAATAGCCAAGATATGGAAGCAACCTAAATGCACATCAACAGATGACTGGATAAAGAAATTATGGTTCATGTATACAATGGAATATTACTCAGCCATTTAAAAAAATGAAATTTTACCATTTGCAGCATCATGGATTGACCTAGAGGTTATTATGCTGAGTGAAATAAGTCAGACAGAGAAAGATAAATACCATGCAATTTCACTTATATGTGAAATCTAAGAAACAAAAAGAACAAACTAATCTAAAACAGACACAAATATAGAGGACAATTTGGTGATGGACAGAAGGGAGGGGGTTGGAGGGCTGGGAGAATGGAGTGAAGGGTTAAAGAAGTACAAATTAGTAGTTGATAGTTGGTCACGGGGATGGGGAGCATGGCAGAGGGAATACAGTTAGCATTAATATGATGGCTAGGTGGAGGACCAAGGGAGGGAAGGAGCAAATAGGGAGATCGTTTTATGAACTATATAGATATCTAACCAAAGTACTGTATACCTGAAACTAATTTAAATGAATAAATTTTTTAAAACCTCATAGATGTTACAACCTATGTGCATGTAATATTTTTTAAATCAATGCAAGGACTTCATTATAAGATAAAGAAATTTTTAAAAATTATTTCAGTAGGCCAATGCTTTGGTGATACTACACTAGTGACTATCTGGCAAGATATTTGAGAGTTGTGGAACATGTTGTGGTGGCAAGAATTGCAGGGTGTTTACCTTCATTGGACCCTGACAAGTAAATGCTCTCACAGTCCCACAGTCTTGTGATAACCAAAAATACGACCAGGTACACATCCAAACTGCCCTCTAGGCAAGGTGTTATCTCTGTGATGAATGCCAGCTAGAAAAATGATTAGCAGGTGAAAGAGAAAAAAAAAAGGCAGAAAATAGCTTGTGAAATTGAGAGACCAGTTAGGAAGTGACTGCTTTCATCCAAGGAAGAAATGGCTAGGAAGTCAACTAAAAATGGGAGAAAGGAAAGGATAAGTCAAGTGGAACCATTCAAATAGAGAACATGGGAGCAAGAGTTTACTTCAAAATGAATGAGTTCCATTTATTAAATTTAAGATTTCTTGGAGAGATCTAAGAGTTGTCTGCTAGATTGTGAAGTCTATGAGTATTCGGAGATCTGCAATGGATGTAGAAATTCTGGCAGGAACAGCACATTATCTATACATTATAGAAACAATAAACTGGATGAGGACAAATGGGATAAAAGGTGAACAACACACCTAATCAGAAGATTGCTGGTGACCTGAGTGACTGCAGTTTTAGTGCAGTGCTAGGTGTGGAAGCCTATTTAGAGTTGTTAAGAAAATGCAAGCAAGGCATGCAGACCACTTAAGTGCTGTGACTTTGAGGGAGGATGAGATCTGATACACCCCTGAAGGCCCTCCACATATGGTATCTCTGAGGTTTCCCTCACCTTTTGTATCCCTTAGTATGATTTTGCTGGTAAGTAACAGAAAACTAGGTTATAATTTATATAAGGTGGTCAGGGAAAGCTTCATCAAGAAAATGTCATTTGAGCAAAGACATGAGAATACGAGAGAGTGAGACATGTGGATAGCTTAGGGGAGAGAGGTCCAGGCAAAAGAAACAACCAGCACAGAAGCCTGGAGCAGGAATATTCTCAGCTTGTTGAGACAGCATCAGGGAGGCCAGTGTAGCTGGATGAAGTGAGTGAAGGCTTAGCAGTCAGAGATTAGATCATGGAGGTAACAAGAGAGCCAAGTCATGTGAGCTCATTGAAAGCACTTTGACTTTTCATCTGCAGGGCTTTGAGTCAAAGTATAGATGATTCAACTCAACTTCAAGAGGCTCTCTCTCTCTGGCCACTGTGTTGAGTGGAGGCTATAGGAAAGCAAGAGTAGGATCTGAGTTAGGGGGCTCTTTTAATAATCCAGGATGTGATGAGTGGGGCTGAACCAGCAGGGTAGCAGTGAGGTGATGAGACATGGTGGGATTCTGGGAAGAGTTTTAAGGTAGTGTTAACAGGATATTCTGACAAATTGGTTGTGGAAGATGATAGAAGAATCAAGAATGACCCCAAGATTTTTGGCCTAAGCCATTATCTGAGATGATAAAGGCTGTGGGTAGAGCAGGTTTGGGGAGAAAGATCCAGGCTTGAGTTTTGGACATGTTGAATTTTAGAAGTTTATCACACATTCATGTATGAAAGTTGAGTAGGCAGAGGGGTTATGAGTCTGCATTTTGTAGACAAGTCTAGGTGGTAAGATATATTTTAGAATTGTGAGCATACGATAATATTTAAAGCCATAAGACTGGATGAATCACCATAGAAGCAAGAGTAGGTAGAAAAGAAGGCCAAAGTCTAAGCAATTGGGCCCTCAAAACCAAGAGGTCTGGAAGAAGAGAGGAACCAGGAAAGGAGACCGAGAAGACTCCTGATAGAAAAAGAATGGGAGAGAGGGTAGACTCTTCAAACTAAGTCCTAGGTTTCCCTCTGATTGGACCTAATTAGGTTCTTTGAAACAGTCCCTATAGCCAATGCAATTAATTGAGACCATTTTTCAGCTGATCATTTGACAAGGATATCGGAGCAGCTTACGTGTAGGAAAACTCATCCTTGGAACTGAAATGGGAGACAATCCCTTACAATTGCATCCAAAGAGAAAACTGAATATAGGAAATCAGTCAATAAAAAGAATCCATGATCTTTCCACACATTCTCCAAGGGTCTTGAGCATTTGCTCTCATGTGCTCCCAGAGCCTTCCATCCATACTGATAGTTTGGTAGTTATTACATTGTAACACAGTTGGCTATCTATTTACTGAATTCTTCTCAGATTGTTAGCTCCTTGAAAAGAAACCTCGTCTTATTCATCTTTGAACCCTGGGACCTAGATCAGGTAAATATTTGTTGAAGTGACTTAAATGTGAACATATGAATGTATGTAGATTTTTGTTCTTTCTGTGGGAGCTTCTGGCTGATCTGAAGCCTTAAAGTTAAAAGGAAACTTTAAAAACCCTCAGAATAGTTTGACCCAACTGTCATATAACCACATAGACCCTCACATGCTTAAACTGCTAATGAAACTATTTCTCAAAAATGGTGACTGCAAGGACTATTAATTCTTAAATATTTTTGAAACAGAGAAATCTAAAAGATCTCTTTGGTAACTGAATACACACAGCCAACAGTTGAGAATTCATAAAGGTGACCATAGAAGAAAACCAAATATATAGGCATATGCTCTACCATATAAGGCTTTTTCTCTATGTAGTTGTGAGTTTTTGTTGGATGTGATTTGTCATGCAGCATATATAAATCTCTAAAGTGAACTGTATTATTAAAGAATGCTAGTTAATTCTGCATCTGACCACAAGTAAAGCAGCCTAGACTTTCTCAGAAGAAAATAGAAAAAACAAAATATTTTCCTGTCTACTATTTGTGTGAAAAAAATGGCAAAATGTAAAATGTCATAGTAATTATAAATATTATGAAGTACATTATGCATTCACTCTATCGTTGACTTTATGCTTCTTAGAAACATTTTCCATTGTTACCACCTCCCATAGACATACTAGGATATATTTGTTCACATGGGCATTTCCAAAAATTTAAGCACCAATATAACTTCAGGTTACAAAAGATTCCAAAGGTTTATTTATTTGCTTGTTTGTTTTTAGAAGATGATGGAAAGACCACCAAAACAGTCCTTTAGAATATTTGAAGGCACTTGATATGACAAAATAGTTGATCCCTAACGAATAAATTGTCAGTATTAAGTTTTCTTTTTGAGGACAAATTCTTTAGTTCTTGTAAAAAGCACTGATTATAAAGATAAACACTTAAAGAAACACCAGTCATGACCATGGAGTTTGTCAGTTCGAGGCATACAGGATGCTTAACAGTTCTTGGATTATTAAGCAAGTCACCAGTTTTGTTAGACTGTCTTTCGAGTAAAAATTTAAAAAGGGGGCACATCTGAAAAACCAGATAATATAATGAGTAAGACATTTGGTAAATAAGAGCAATTAAAAATCAAAAACAGCACACATCTGAAAAAACAGATAATAGAGCAGGTAAGACATTCGGTAAATATGACCAAATAATGATGTTATAAACCTCAACCTGAATCAGCTATCCAGGATGAAATTCTATGTCAAGTGATACATTTCTTCCTTTTTTCGGTCTGTCTAGATTTTTGAAAAATCAAGGTAAACTCCAAAAGTCACAAGGAATTTGCCTGAAGTGTTCTCTTGACTGGGGTGAGGCTAGAAATGTGATGAAATAAGCGGGTATGTATTTTACAGGTTTGTGTTAGAAGTGGACCTTTCTTCAGCACAGCTCTCTCCTCCATTTCTGAGGTGTGGACCCAGTAAAGCAAAAGCAATATAGCAGAGAGTTCAAATGGAGAAAGTGCTGGGCAAGTAAACGGGAGGACACATTCTCTCATGCAGTGTTATCCCTGTTTGGTGGTGGGCTGGGGGCTCCATATTATGTTGTTATTATTCTCTGCTCACTTACAGGGCTATCAGATTTTTTTCCCTTTGTCCTTGAAAATGACATTAAATGATTCTGTGTGTGTGCATTTGAGAAAGCCAGTGCAATATCCTATTAATCCGCTGGGCCACTTCGACATCTTGAAAATGATCAGAGCATGGTGGATGACTGCGTTGGTCAGTTTGTGAAAGCTTTACAGAAGGGCCATGCAAGTCATTCCATTTAAGGGCTCTTCCCTTCAGTGGTCACCCAAACTGCCTCTTCCCAACAGCTCAGCAGCCTCCCTGTGGCCCATTGTAGCCATCCTTCCAGGGTCAGTTTGGGGGAGCAATTGTTGCCTTCTTCTCCCTCCAGGGAGCAACTTCTCTTCATAAGGATTCTTTTTCCCAGCACGCAAAGATGACCTGGAAATTTGATAGTGCCAGAGTTATGAACTATACTTTCTCAAGAGAGAAATATTACCTTATAGAAACTAGCTTTTATCCTGCTGAGAAACTGTACTGTGCTGTGGGGATTGTCTCTTATTAGAGCAGTGAGAGCTGAGTGAAGCATGTGGGGCTATCTTCCATACACCAAAAAGGCTGCTGGAATCGTGTATGACCCTGAAAAGAAACTGCAGTGTTACTTAAGGGGGGAGGTGGGGAAAGACAAAAATGACAACATAAGCCAGTACATTTCTTGTGCAGAATGAGCCTGGATATTCTTAAACACACCAGGAGAAAAGTTCTCAAGGTTTCAAAACTCCTAGGTGATGATCAAGATCTTGGCTAACTTTCTGGAGCATTATTGGGCATTATAAACGTCCTTCGAATCCATGTAGTCCCAAAAGAACAAACACATTGTTATGGGGATTTTAGCGTTTAATCTTCAGGGGGTCTAAAGCCTTTATTTGCCTTTTCTCAATAAAAATAAACCTTTATCATATAGGATAGGCTAGATAAGGTTGGGAGATAATTTTATAACAAAAAAAGGTATTCAGTTAGTTAAATATTATTCATTGAGGACTTGTGGTGTGCCAGGCACAATTGAAGGGATGGGTAATATAGTGATTCTACAATCATGATCTCAGAGTTCATGAAACGTACAGTCTAGTGGGCAGGAAAGGGGTGGAGCAGGGTGATGAGCTAGTCATGCCTAACAGAAATGTGAGGTTAGAATGTACAGTCTCCCAGCTCAGAGGTAGCTAAGGACATCTCTTTGTAGGATCTAGACATCCAGTATACTGGAAGGAATGCAACTTTAGAAAATGCTCATGATGCCTTCCTTCTCATTAAGTTCTCCTTTGAACATGTAGGCAGTTGGACAACACTTATTTCTTCTTCAGAAATCTGTAAGTCTCAGCCATTCCTATGAGACACCTACTGGAGAATGTTCACTGTATCTTAAGACGTTATATTTCATTTTTTGGCTTTTCAGATGTATTTCTTCCCATGACATCTTCTCACAATCTGTTTTTACTCCTTGATTTTCCTTACAATTTTCAAAAATCTATGTATATCCACAGGTTAAACTAAGAATCCCCAAATATCTGTTTGTCCCAGTCAGAGATATAATTTTTAATTTCTGAAAATTAATAAAGGTTCACATTAGCAAACATGAGCAGTGTCCATTTATACCAAAACTATTCAGCTGAAAGTTTGTGCTAATGATTTAACATTTTATATTTTTAAATTTTTATTATGGATATTTTAAAAAATGCACAAAAGTGGAGAAGTTAGTCTGTTGAATCCCAATGTACTCCTCATTAAGCTTTAAGAATTTTGCCAATTTTATTTCATCAGTGTAGCTTTCCCTGCCACACATACTCTTTGTTGCTGTTGTTTTAATTCTGGAGTTTTTAAATGAAATTTCAGATATTATGTAATGTCACTCACAAATAACTTCAGTATTCATATCTAACAGGTAAGAATATTTTAAATATAACACACCATTACCACAACTAACAAAATTAGCCAAATTCTTTGGTGTTATAATATGGCCCATAATTAAATTCCTGGTTTTCCTCCTGTGTCTTAGTCATTCCTTAAATGAACATGTTCCTCTGTGTTCTGATCTTCTTTTTCCACTTTACTAAATACACATGTGCACACATTTCTTTTACCCAGATCTCTTTTATGAGCTTAAGATTTATACAACTAATTTCCCCCTGAATATTTCTACTCATAATGTTGCCACACAGTTTAAAAAAGTAATATTTCCCTCCCCAACTCTAAGCTTCCTTTTGTTTTCTTTTAAGCTTTATTTTTAGATTTTTTTCTTATAAACAAAGTATTGTGTTTTGTTTTTCCACCAATCTAACATTACATAATCCAAGTAAATTGCCTAATGCAGTTCCTGATCAATCATGAGTTCTCAGAAAGGTTAGCTACTATGATTAATAAAATCTGAATTTATAGCTCTATTGTCAGTTTTAACTGTATGCAGTCAGGGGGGGGTCCTTTTTGCCTCATTAGCACCTCATGTTGGATTCTTGATCCTTTATGAAAGTTTGAACAGTACACAAAAGAGATAAATCTCAACATACATATTACATTGTTGGGTAAAACATCTTGTTCATCATCAGCGTCAAATGCTATAATGGGAATAAAAGCATTGCTATTGTTCAGTGTTTTTTTTCTCTAATGGCCCAAGGATTTACTCGACTCTCTATTAGTTAGTTGCATTCCTGATTTCTAATGATGTGATCATTTTAATAGCTTTTGAAAGAACTGATGAATAGCCTAGATTTTTTTGTTTGTTTCTTTTTTGAAACCTATTTAGTGGTGGAAAGCATGTTTACTTGCCCACTGAGCAGTGGGTTTGACCACTATTTAAGAATCAGCTCTAGAAATCTGATTTTGTGCAAACTTTCAGTATTTTGGCTGTATTAAGGCAAATTCTGTTCATTGGTTTTCCACGTCCTTTAGGTGAAACCTCCACCTGGAGTCCACTTGGCACAGGAGTAAAAATATTAGCACATAGAACATGGTCCAATTAGAATCTACTAAAAACTAGTAACTAGTATTAGGACTTTTCTCTTATTATTTAAGCCCTCCCCTTCCCATCATCATTCGCCCATGCAGTCTTTCTAACATGGAACTAAACTTCTGTGTCTGTAAAGTTTAAAACTTCTGCTTCTTTTAGTCAACTAACAATCAAAGAATGTTGTTTTGACTAGTTTAGAATCTTCCCCCATTTCTCTCATCTTCCCTGTTTTGTCTCATACCCTTTTCTCTTATGTCACCCTCACAGCCACACAGGACTTGGATAGAAACAGCTCTTCATCTACTCACACAAAAAGAAAATTAAAGAATGAGGAGGGAAAAAAAAGAAGAGGAAGGGAAAAAAAAAAAGAGGAGGAGGGAGGAGGAAGAGCAGAAGGAAGAGGAGGAAGCTTTATTATCAAATTTATTATGCCCATAATAGTAAGCTTTTTATTTAAGGGACTATGCCCAAATTTCAGAACTAGTTTAGGCCCTGAATAACATAAGAGATTATTTGCCTTCTTGTTTATTTATGAGTCTGGCTGTGACTTTATATAGATAAAGAGATGTAATGCCCACATAATGAAGAATAATAAAAAGAATGTCATTAAAAAATCAAAAGGAGCGGTCTGGGTTTTGTTTTCTGTCTAAGAGTCACAGTTCTTATCAAAATACCTAAAATTAAACACATTAGCTTTCTACATTAGTGCCTAAATAGAGTATTATATTTAAAAAACAAAAAAAACAAAACAAAACATTAGAGCTTAAAAATAACTGTAAAAACACTAAGTTTCCCATTTCTGGAAAAATTAAATTACTAAAAATTATTTGGAAAGAATCTCTTGAACTTTGTGCAATTTTAATGTAAAGAATAGAAAATTAAATACAATTTTGCACTGCAACCTATTCTGACAATGAATGCAATATATTTTACCCCACAAAATGTGGACTGAGTTTTTTATTTCTATTTCTTATACTAATTGACTAGTCTTTTTTTTTCTTTAGGGAGTTTAATATTTAAAGAAATAATTGAATATACTCTAGTCTTAAATTTAGATTATATTCCATGAAAAAATATGTGCTATAAAATTTAGACATCCAGAGGGGAGAATGCCAGTAGCTAAGTTATTTTGAATTTATATGCTTGCTGACCTTATGCAGCTCCTAAGATTTGGGGAAAGCTTAAAGTAAACCAACATTAAAAAACAGGTGTTAGCACGCTCACAGTCATGATTGGATTGTGCACTGTAGAGACATGTATTGTCTGACATACTAGGAAATGCTTAGCTACTAGTGTCATGTTTATCATATTTAAATGAGCAAAAACATTTATTTCAGCAAAGGTTTAGATCAGGGTTCCATAAACTTTTTCATAAACAGCAATAAAGCATGTATTTTAGGCTTCGGAGGGCATATGGTCCCTGTTGCAACTACTCAACTCTGCCATAGTGGAAATGCAGTCATAGACAGTATATAAATAAATGAGCATGGCTGTGTTTCAATAAAACTTTCTTTAAAAACCAGAGAGAGGGAGATTGCTTGGACAATTTCTCCTGTTTGAAGACATTCTTGGTGTTTCATGCCAAAGTTAGATATTGGTTAAGTGCTCTCCCTCTATCAGTATTAAATGAACCTAATTGTGAGTTTTTACTCTACAATACACATTTAAATAAAGCCAACATCTTGGCCATAGTGACACTGTAAACGTTTATTTTCGTATCTGTTTGACATTATTTTTCTCGCATTCTACTGGGCAGGGTGTTAGTGTCCAGAGTGGTATGTCTCAGGGCACTATTCTTTGATAGTAAATCTGTGGTACTGTTGCTGTGAACACTTTGACGGTGTTGACCTGGGTTTCTCTTCCTTTAAAGAGTACTTATAATAATGCAGTGTAAATGGATTTATTTCCGACTCCAACTCTATTATCACTGCATTCATTTTCTAAGACTGTCTTGTCATTAGGCAGTACTTGCAAACATTAATGTGTGGGCTTCTATTTCTAGGATCCTAAAGCCAGGATGCTTCTAATGCTGCCTTCAGAGAAAGCAGTGGCCCCCTCGCTCTGATTTTAAACCCACAGTCAGCAGAAGTGCAGTGCCGTGGGAAAAGGTTTGAAGGCAGGATTGGCTACTTAATCTGTAGGCACCTCCTTCAAAGATGCTTAAGAATTTCAAGATGGCAACAGCAGAGCATTAAACAAGCACCAGGCCCTTCTAGGCACAGAGTCCTATGTAATTAACTGCATAGGTCGCAGACCCATGAAGCCAACTCTACTTGAAGGTCATAGTTAACCTCATGATGCCTTAATTTCCTCATCTGTAGAATGAGAAGCAAAGCTGGCTTTTCAGTCCAACAAATATTGAGTTATTTGTGAAATTTGTGAAGCTCCAGGCACTAGTGGGTTCTCAGTTAAATGAAGTAACTACTGATTCCATTACATGTTGGTAGCCAGCAGTGAGGTCTCTGCAGTTAGCCAGATGTAGACTCAAAGCCTGGCTCTGCTGCTTCCTGTGGCCAATTACTCAATGCCTTTAAACCTCAGATGCTTCACTTATAAGGAGGAGATAACAAGTATATGTGCTCCTAAAAGATAATTTTATGATTAGATGAAATGATGCATTTAAAGCATTTAGCACACAATTCCTGGCACATAGGGCTCACTAAATGTTAACTATTATGGCGTTTAATCTTTAAAACATTTTAAAATTTAGCTATCGTTACCTTTGGTAAATTTAAATTGGCATAGTTAGGTGCTTTTCCAAATGTCACATTGTAATGAGGCCATAATTGAGATCCCAGGTCTTTCTGATTCTAAAACCTGTGCTGTTAACCACTATGCTCATTGTCTTTAGCTGTATAATCTTCCTTTTCCCTTTTTATTCCTGAGTCCTCAATGTCTGTCTGCTTTCCTGTTGCTGCCAGTGATGAGCGATGGAGTATACATAAGGAAGTTTTAAAAAATTAATATATTTAAATATCCATTGTAAGATTCTTCTCTACGCATCTGTCTGTCTATCTATCTGTCTGTTTGCCTATCTGTCTTATGAAAAGCAAAGGAGAATTGCTGGCCACAAAAGCAATGACACATTTAATGAGAGTGAACACTTAAAGACAGATTTGAGATTTAGAGATGTGTATCCAAATTAAGCAGAGCTGGGTTCATTTACCCCTAGTTATATGTTCTTCATGAGGGTGTTTCTGAAGCAATACTATGAAGGCACTTTTAAGTTTTCTTTCCACTGAGCAATTATCATTTTTCTTTTGAGTGGATGCTGCTAATTTCTTATGTAAGACTGAAGCAACTCTAGTCACATCCCTGTATGGAACCTCAACACAAAAGCAGTTCAATTGCACAAAAGCTAGGATCCGACTCTGCTCGTTCACTTTTTATTTCCTAACTAGCAGAGGTGTTGCTGTTTTGTTTTGCTTTCATCCTGATGTTAGAGCTTGGCTTTAAGTACAGGGTCTGAAAAAAGTATGAGGGCAGATGCTTTTATCATCGGCTTGGCCATCTCTAGAACACTGGAAATGTTTTTGTAGCCCTGAAAACTAAGTCTAAGGCCACTTTGAAATGTCCAGGTAATCAATACTTTCTAGGAGTTTTTCGAGATTTCTGTTGTTCTGAAATGGGTTAAAATATAAGGTGACAGCATATACAGGAGAATTAAAATAAACTTGCCATTTGTATTTTTAATTAATTAAATAGCAGACCTTTTTATTAAATGCCTGCTGTAATGTAAGACTAGTACTATGCTAAGTTTAGAGAGAGGACTATATCTAAATTTATTATTGCTAGATTAAACAGAATTATTAAATAAGCAAAATTACCATTGTCCTTTTACTTTATTCTCATTTAGTGCTTCCTTCCTCTCTTAAATAGATTTTCTTCCCCTAAAGTACCCCAAAGTATGTATTCTGAGAAATGTCAAAAACTGATTTGTGTTTAAGAGGCACAGCACAATTTAGTAAGTTTAGAGAAAAAACTACATTAATAATAAAAATAGATTTTACTGGGTGCTTCTATGTGCTGCTTAAGTATTAGGTACTTTACATTTATTACCTCATGTATTTCTCCCAATAAACCTAACAAGGGCAACTATTATCTTTATTTTGTCTAAGTCACACAGATGGTTTCTGCAATGAATATGCCATATTCACCTCCATCCAACCCAACTGTGGACTTCTCAGAGACTTCAGTATGCTATAGTGCTTTGTGCATCTCCAAGATTATTATAATATACTGTGGCTCCTTATTTATTTGCCTCCCTTTCTTAATGTTTTCATGGAGGATCTTGATAGATTGCAATTCTGTAGAACACATCGTGGGAAATTTAAGCTAAGATATTTGCATTTTAATTAGCAACTTGGAAGACCAAAATAACATTAGAAACAATTCTAATAGTATTTCAGAGACCCACAAGATAAAGAAGAGAGATTGGTGAATATGAAAACTTCCTATTGCCCCTGAAATCACACTTACGTATGTGCTCAATAATTCTTACTTATAAGACTGGTGGGCTTTTTGAAGTTTGTTTTTCTCTTATTAAAGAAAATAAACACATCAGCGCAACTCTAAAGATAAGTGAAAATGTATGATAGAAAACACTTAAAAGGTTCCAAATAAGAAATTCAGTCACAATCATGAATTTCAGCCAAGTAGCTGGTCTCCACTCTGTGAGACACTATGCTATTCTGGGCCATCTATAGAGTTGAATAAAATACAGATCCTGCTCTCAAGCAAGGAAAGATATACTGTTTTCAAAGCCCTTTTGTTTGTAGGTAATATGAACCCAGTCAAATACAAATAAAAGGCAATTAAAAAAATAAAGATCCAATTCTTGCAGCATCTAAGGATAGTAAATAAAGCTGAGTGCAGTATTTTAGCTCCTGGAAAATCCTGGGGCTGCAGGATCTCCTGCTTTTCTTTCTTTCTGGCATCTTCTCCATTTGCCTGATCCTCTATGTTGACTGACAGGCAGTGTCTATTCATCTCACACATAGCAAAACATGGCCACCACTCCCATATCCACATGACCTTCTTGTGCTAGTAACTACTCTCTTCATCTCTTCATTCAAATTCATAAGATAAATAATTTGACTGGCTTCCTTTGATCCGAAGTCTAACTCTGGTCGTCAGCTGTGGCCATGGGTGGGCTCATATAATTTATGGCCTCCAGGCAGGGACCATGCCAGGAGAGGCAATGGTATGTCTAGTAAAAGGAGCAATGCAGTAAGACTGAGAATTATTGAACATAAGTCTAATTTTAATTCTCATTTGATTACATTTTGTAGATCTTCATAGAAAATAGCATTTGAGTACATCTAGAGGTATATCAGGAATATGGTTATTCTTTAAATGAAAGACCTCCAAGGCATTTCCTACAATCCAGGACCATAGATGAATCTCTTTGGATTCTTCTACTAATGTCTCAGAAATCTACAGTATTGGAAGAAATTTAAGAAAGAACAAATTGAAATAGCCTTCTAAGCACAAGACTTTCAAGGATGGTTGTATGACAAGGTATTTTCCAGAAGTTAGTGGTAAGTGTTCAGGGAAGTTGCAAGGACTGGCTAGTTCAGGACTGCATAAGGCTCACAGGATAAGATTGGTGATAGCAGCATTCTAAGCTGTAAAACTTTGGTTGTACTTCCCCCCACCCCAATATAGTATATATGTTATTATTAACAGAAAGTTAGTAGAGAAGTAGGCAGCATTTTATTGTAGATAGCACCTATGATCTTAGTTCTTTTGTTGCATCCAAGGAGGCACTCTGGAATGGAAAATGAAAAAGCCACAGTAAGGCTTTGTTTTAGCTTTCTGAGGAAGTATTCCTCATAATACAGTATTCCTCATAATACTACTTGAAATGAACTTAAACAGCTCCTTCCATCGAGAAAGAGTCACATCCTGCTCAGCAGTTGGTAGAATTGATAAGCTAAGAGAAAGAAGCTTGGCATTTTATGAAATGTGTATGGAAAAGAGATGGTGGAGACATGAAAAGAAAAGCACTAACAGAGGACCTTTTTTTTTGCTGTTAGGATAGAAAACTTTTGTACTATAACTGGACATGGAGGAATTCACAGAGGGAGTCAGAAAAGCCCTGTAATCTACAGACAATGGCAGGCAGTGCCTGAGTAGAAGATGTCAACTGCTCACCTAGGACACCATGCGACATAAGAAGAGGACAACTTGGGGCAGGACTAAGCAGATGAGAACCAGAAAAATTATTGGAGCAGGACCCAAATGTATAGACTAAAGATTTACTTTTCAGGGAAGGAGAATTTGTGCTGAAATGAAACAATTTTACACCTAGTTAATTGTGAGTAATTCTATATGCAAATTCCCTTGTGGTGTTATTGAGATATTTTTCAGTAGTTTATTTGTAAAAGAATCTCATTCAGATTTTGTTGTAGAAGAACATTGGAATTAGGGGTAGACCTTGATCGTGCCTGCCTTTTCAGGAACAGCAAAAAGGGATATCCTGTCGAAAATAAAATTATAATGTAAACTACAATCCTGATTAGAGGAGGAACTTCTAGAGCTGAGGCATGGATGGGGAGAATCATCAAAATGACAGCACAGTAGATAAGACTGGTCATGGGTGCCATAAAAAAAAGTGTGATATGAACAGTTTCCCATTTCTAATTCCAAGGGTCCAGTCAGGATGCCTGGCAACTTAAGAGGTATGCATATCACTTACCTTATAAACATTTAGAGATCCTTTTTATGTCTCAGACCTTTTTCTTAGTGGTTCACATATGTCAAGTTACTTAATTCTTATATCAACTCTACAGAGTAGGTGCTGTTATTATACAATTTTACAGATTTAAAAACTGAAGCAAAAAGTAAGTTAATAATTTGCTTGGGATCATGTAGTTAGTAAATGATGGCATCAGCATTCATATTAAAGCAGTCTGACTCCAGTGCACACAATCTTTCTGTGCTTCATTCAAATTGGAAAGCAAGTTCTCTATTTCCTCAGGCTCTTTCTCCAGATCTTAGATGTTTGAGGAAATATTCCAGACTCCATCCCAGACAAGTAGCTAAGAGTCAAGATAAGGAAAAAAGGTGAGAACCTTTTTCTCATGGAGTTTGTATACTAATGGGGGAAATAGACTATAAGCAAGTAAATAAGTAAATATATAGTATGTTAGGTGGTGCTTAGGGCTATGAAGAAAAATAAAATATGGTAAGAGACTAAGATTGATGGACAGATAGTACTGCATTAGATAGAGTGCTCAGGGAATGCTTCTCTGTTGACATTTGAGCAGAGCCCTTAATGACACATCTTCTTACCAGTTTATTCCTTATGAACAGTCCCTTTAAAAGACCATCTCTTGAAAGACTTGGCATTCTTAATGTCAATTAAGATGTCAATTATCCCCAAATGGATTTATAGACTCAAAACAATAGCAATCTTAAAATATATAAGAAAATGCAAGATTTTGGGAATAAACAAAGCAATTTCAAAAAAAGAACAAAATGAGAGAATGGCACTACCTGATTTCAACTTACTTATAAAATTACAAAAATCAGTGTAGTATTGATTAAAGGATACACATATAGATCAACAGTACAGATAAGAGAGAAATATACCCACTCATATATGTTAATCGATGCTTCAACAAAGTTGTTAGGAAAATTCAGTAGGGAAAGAAAAAGTCTTTTTCAGCCAAGAACAATTAAATATTTGTATGGTAAAAAAATAAACATAGACTTTTACCTTAAATCATACACTAAAATAATTCAAAATGGATCACAGAACTAAATGTAAAAGGCAAAACTATAAAACTTCTAAAACAATAATTAGGAGAAAAAATTCTTTGCAAACTTGGAATAAGCAAATATTTCTTAGTCACAAAAAGGCACAAACTATAAAACATATAATTGATAATTTGGACTTTATCAAAATTAAAAACTTTCATTCTTCAAAGTATACAGAAAGGCAAGTCACAGAATTGGAGAAAACATTCACCAGATAAATAAATTAGATGATACATAGGTAGATAGATGATAGATCTGACAAAAGACTGATATCTAAGATACATAAAGAACTCTTGCAAGTCAATTAAAAAAAATTTAAGGGGCAAAAAATTTAAACAACACTTTATAAAACAAGATAAAAGAATGATTAAAAAGTATATCATTCATCATGGGGAAATGCAAATTAAAACCACAATGAGATACTCACTAGAGTGGATAAAATTAAGAAGACTGACAATATCAAGTGCTGAGGATATGGGCCAACTGGAACTCTCATACACTACTGGTGAGAATTTTAAATGGTACAACCACTTTAGAAAACTCTTTGACAGTTTTTTCTTTTTTTAAGTTAAGCATAAATTTACCAGTCATTCCACTACTAGGTCTTCACCCCAAAGTAATAAAATCATATGTCCACACAAAGACTTTTATATGAATGTTCATTACATCTCTATTTGCAGTAGCCAAAAAATGGAAACAATCCTAACGACCATTAATTAAAGAATGGATAAATAAAATGTGTTAATACAAATAGTGGAATCCTATTTAGTAATTAAAAAAAAATGAGCTATTGATATACATAACGAAATGGTAAATCCAAAAATCTTTATTCTGAATCAGAGATGCCAGACTCAAAAATATTTATAATGTTTGGTTCCATTCACATAAAATTTGAGAAAATATAAAATATGTTATAGTGACACAAACAAAATCAGTGGTTGCCTTGGAAAAGATGTTGACAGAGAGAACAACTACAAAGGACTACAAGGACAAATTTGAGGATGATAGAAATATTCTGTTTCTTGCTTGTGATGATGATTTCACAGATACATACACCTGTCAAAAGTTATTAGTTTGGACACTTCAAATGAGTGTGATGTATTATCTGTAAATTATTTCTCGATAAATTTGAAAAAACATAAAAGTACTATTTAGTTTTTTTTTTCAAACCTTGTCTTGTCATTGTTGATAGTCTCATTGTTGACTCATTTTAGTGATTCCAACTTTAATTTTTAAAAACATTTTATGCTTGTGTTTATTTTGTATTCTGTGTCTGATAAATTCTGATCAGTTAGTCCTAGAAGATCCAAGGCTGTTGTTTATTGCTTCCTCTCACTTTCACTTATAGAGGATTATTTCCTTGTTTGATTGGTGATCTTTGACTGGAAGTTTATATTTCCTTAATCTTAATCCTTTGAAAACCTGGGGTCTAACCTGATGATGCTTTACTCCAGACAGGATTTGGGTTTGCTTTTGTGGGAAGCCAGGGGTATTACTGAGCTGAGAGGACACCAACTTCTTACCAGGTTTTCTGGCTTAATGGTGGAGCTCAGGTCCAGCCACCTAACTTGTCTCCAGCCCAAAGTTGAGCCCATCTCAGCCTTCCTGTCAGAGAAACCCCACATGCTCTTTTTACTCAAATGTTCCAGTCCTGACTCATAGATTTCTCCCCTCCCCAACACCCAGAAGTTTCCCTTGCTCCCTGTCAGCTCAGCTACTTGTTGTAAAGTATGGTCCATGAAGAATCAGTTGTTTTACAGCAAAAGGAACCCTCAATGAATCTGTCGTACTGATGGAATGGCAGTGTGTGTTTACACTCATTTTTTTTGAGCCTGAGAAAAAAGAGAAATAAGCCCTAAATGGTAAAATGACAGTCTTGCCTTTTAAGGATTTTGAACAGAAAATAGGTGTGATAATATGCATCATATATTCAAACCCAGGATCTTTCTCCAAATCTGATTATGGGCAGCAAAGCTGAGTGCTAGTTATATATAGCTATTCATTTTGCACTGATATTGAGGAGAGAAATGTTTGGGGCAGAGATAACAAAACTGCTCTACAGAGAATATTACTGAGAACAATCGAATCATGTCACATTTCCAAGTTTCATATTTAATGTCACCAAAATAACTTAAAGAGAGGACGACTAAAGCTTTTCACTGTTGTCAGTATTTCTTTCTTCTCCTCTGACTTTTTACCCAGACTATATTTTATTTATCCTTAGGAATTAAATTATATAATTTTAATTATTTGGATATTGAATACTCACTCTGCTTTGAATGTAATAGACGATGTAAAATGCTTAACTCGGTTTTTGAGGTTGATAGTGGTGGAGAGTTGTGTCTAATTCAAGATACCAGTTCCTGTCTCTTTTTACAAAAGAAATGGTGTAAAAAGTTCATTGAATGTTTAATGAGCATGCAAGCTGAGTCTTAAATCCAGAGGGGAACCTAATACTACTTTTAATTGCATCTTACAAAAGGTGATAAAATAATACAATTTTGGAATAGTAGAGGGTAAAAGATTTTTATTATTATTATTTGCAGTAATAAAATGATCATTTATTAAGCAACTATCGTGTGCTAGGAGCTGAGAGAACATTTTCTTTTTTCTGATTAACACACTGCCACAGTGGAGAATTGCTGCAGTTTATTGTTCTGGTTTATGATCTTGGTCTGAATTCAGAATAAAGAGGCAGTGTGCCAGCTTCAGACCCTCATATACTTTCCTTAAAAACTGAATGGCTAACAGGGATGTAGAGCCATATTTTTTCCTTAGTTTGAAGTGTGTAACTAACCTGCTCAAAAACATTGTTTTTGTTAGCCAATCAGAAAACAGAAATTAAGGGAATGACTTGTCCTGCTCTGTTTTACTGTATGAACTTGACTAAATCACTTGGAGCCCAAATTCCTCCTGGTTACAGTCCGCAACACATACAAATATTATCTGGTGGGTTTCCTTGGCTGGGGAACCATCGGTAGCTAACGACGAAATGCATATCCAAATCCTTGCAACTTTGGGACGTGAAGGGACCTGGCAAAAATAGAAATACCTCCCTGACATTTCACTCATGTTTTCTAAATTCACTTTCAGATAAGAGCAGTGAGTTTGCTAGAGTGCGAAGTGCTGACAGACAAAGTGTTGTCTACTACAAAATTCTTCCTGGCACTCTAATTATCCTTTCCTTCTCTACTTCAGTATCACATGTAGCCATGTGTAGAATCATAAAATAATTATGCAGTGTACAAGCTTTCTGGGAGCATGTACCACTGTTTTCCTAATTCTTTATCTCTCCCATTGATCGTGGCGTGTGTGCATTGATCCAAGTCGGCCATCTGGTTAGGCAAGATAAGCGTGCTAGTGTCTTTGCATTGCACTGTCACTAGGGGAGGGGGCACATTTTGGCTGTAGGGAATTACGGGGGCAGGATTAGCCCTCTTCCTATGAGGAAACTGAATTTTAAATGCAGTGTTGCAGCTGCATGGACCATGTTGCTAACTTCTGTTTTTGCCATGAACTGGGTAGATTTTTCTTCTTGTTCATATTGTCTCCAAAGGTATAGCGACGACTAGTATTAAATGGGGATGGGGAGCAGATTGGAGAGAAGCTTCATTTTTAGCACAGTTAGACTTGTAAGTGAGATACATTACAGGATTTCTAAATGGTAAAACTGCTTTCAAATGACTACAAAAGGCTGCTGGATAAAAAGCATTTTAAACCGAGACTCATTGCCACCTTCCCTCCCCCAAACAAAATTATTTTAGAGAGGGAGAAATATTTGTATTAGGCTACACAGAAGAAAAATAAAAGGGAAATTGAAAACAAAAATGATGCATGTATCATAGCAGAAGAAATTACTAAATGAAGCCCAGAACAGGGCTATGGATAGCCTCTCGTTTGTTTATCTCTTTCTTTCACGTATTGAAATTAATGTTTGCCCCAAGTTTGTGACCACTGGGACTGACTGAACGTGCTCTTTAATTCAAAGAGAATTTTTCCAGCCCTGTTGACCAATGTTGTTTTTGCAGCCATTGTTGTCTCATATTTTGCAAATGTGTGAAAGACTCAAAGCTTTTCCTCTAAAATTGAACAATTCTGTCAAAAAAGATTAGTTCTATTTTGTCTGCTGGGTGCTGACTATTCATGAATATAAAGAGAGAGGGCTTGGGTATCATACTAAGTTGCTAAGGTGGCTGGATTTCGGCTATTGACTTGAGGATAGCAAACTGCAGCCTACAAAAGAGCAGCCAGAAGGAGAGGGAGAGCCGGCTTGCCATGTGTTTGAGCTATACCTTCTTTAGCTGCCCATTTATTTCTTTTGTTGCCAGAACTTTTATTGTCATACAGTTGAAAAAAATGTTAGACACAAGCTTCAGGCAGCACCAAGCAGAAAAAGGGATTAGCATATCACTAGGATCATCTTACACTGAACCAAATTCTTTTCAGGATGTATAATTAGCGAATACAGTCTTTTTTTTTTTTTTTTTTTTTGAGTCTATGGACAGAAAAATGAGTTCAGCTCTTTGGCTAGAATATTAGAGGAAATAAAAGACAGTTGCCAATTTTGGACAGATACACATATAGTTATTGTTTCCTTGCAGAGCCTTTGCAGTCCCCTCAAGAAATGTCTGGTTGAATGGGAAAACTTAATATGAATTCCTGTCATTGTCTCAGGTTTTCTAAGAGGGCAATAGTGTGTAGTTGAACACGTTCAAAATTTTAGATCGATGAAATCAGATTCAGGATGAAATGAATGTAGAACTTTTCTGAACAGGAGAACTGAACAGAAAAGTGTGGTTTTCACACGATGACATTTTACTCTGCAGAGGGTACTTTGTAATTTAAAAGGTTAATTGGGAAAATGAAGGCAGTAAAATGTACATCTTGGGTCTATTAGAGCAAATTCTGTGAGGCTTGCTTAAAGCTGTCTAAAACTTCCCTTTTAATTCATGGGTGTTAAATACATTTATCTGAAAGTAAGAAAATGGTATCTTGAATCACTTCTCTTTTATCTTCCTCCTATCTCCCCCTTAGCATTTAAGCAATTTTACCTTCAGAATATAGGTAAAAGCAGATTTGCCTAACTCATATTTGACTGGGTGGGTATCTATATTTCCAGATATGTAGTCTTTTAGAGAGGCACACATAGGGCAGAAGGGAAAAGAACCTTAAATTTACAAAAGTATATTTTTAAGAATGAACAGAATATTCACTTAAAGTAGAAGTGCTTATCTGCATGCATCTCTGTTTAATTTCTTGAGATAGCTGATGCTTTTGCTTAACAGATGAGGTGTTATGTTGATTTGTATTCTTCCAGATTCTTGATTTTAAAGAACTAATAGTTAATTTTTTTCGCTCTTCCATAGATCATATCATTCTGTCCCACTGTCTTATCCCCAAATAAAACATCCACAAAATACACACGCCAGTCTTGACTCTGGTTCAACTTCATTTCATATTTTCTGTGGACACACCTAGCTTATCTTATTGACAACATTTTTTTTTAATTGGCTTATTTGAACTGTTAACAAGAGGTAATAGACACTTATGTCCATAGAAAGCAGTTATTTCAAGTTTCACAACTCTTAAAATACCGGGGGAAATGTTCACTTTTCCTTGGAATTCGAGAACTCAGCTCTGGCTCTTTATTTTCACATTTCTTCTGGCTTGGAAGTTTTGGTCAAATGTCTCTTTCTTGGCTAGAAATAAATTGTGGACTTAGATAGTACAGAGGATTCAATTGTGTTGTCTTCGTTTAAGTAAAATCACTTTAGTTTGCATCAGTTATGTCTCCATGGAAGATTCTGTGTGGAATTAGCAACATGGCAAAGAAGGAAGAATAAAAATAAAATTACTGTAACAAATGTGAATGAGAGATATAATTCTTTAACTATTTTTTTCACTTATAATCATACTCTTAAGAAATAATTTTTGCTATTTCAGTATTTATAGTTTTTATAATTTCTAATATTTATGTTTTTCTTTGCCATTTACTTGTGGAAAGAAGTGTCAGTGGCTACAAGAAACTAATCATACACAGTTGCTTTAATTTAAGACAGTCTTACATCACTAATACTTATGGTAAATTTCTAAGGATACAATTTAATCAAACTTGTGACATGTTGTCCCCAGACTATTGGCCATCTAATTATTCACAGAAATGTTTTTGTTTTCTGCCTGCTTAGGGTACACCACCTAGATTCTTCTCCTGTATACACACACTTACACCCACACAGATTGGAGATTTGGTCCTTTCAGGGGCCAGCCCTCAGAAACATGGCTTTTAGTAGTCTGGAAATAAGAGGATGGTGTTTAAATCTAGAGGTTAAACTGTTGAATTCAGAGAAATATAATGTCAAACTAACACAGAATATCCATTGCTGGTGAATCTGGAGTTTGTTTGCTTGTTTGTTTGTTTGGTTGGTTGGTTGTAAGGACTTGAAAGCACAAGCATTGAGGTGTGGACGTCTTTGTGTAAAGCAGCATTTAGGTTATTCTGGACGCTGGAGTGACATGACGTCAGCAGTGGGCAGGGAAGAGAAGAGTGTGGCCCAGGGTGAAAACTCAGCACAGGACAGAAAATTCACAGAGGTAATGAAGTAGAGGGAAAGGAGGGAGTGCAGGATGATGACAAACTTTCTATTTTAAGTTATTGAACACCAAAAACAGAAATGGCCAGAATATCTTTTTAAATACCAGGTTTGAGCTTTAAAAAAAGTAATTTGTGATTAATCAAAATACAGAGTGCTAATCCTAATAGAACCTTTAATATTTTCAGCTCATCAATGTATCACCAGCAGTGCGATATATTTTTATACAGAATATTGTGTATACATTTTACATTGTATAAAATTAATTTATTTTCTGTGATATAGCAGTAATGGCCCTTTTAATGTTTAACCTCTATAATGGCAAGAGCTGTTTAATATAACATGTCATCAAGTCAACACATTCATTAAACACCATTAACTAAGTAATTTTGGATTACTATAATTAAGCAGGCTTGCAAAAACACAAATAAGATTCTCCAAAATGTAGGTGTGTTAAAATGACTCTAGCCGAACAAATCTCATGCCTCCTATTAGAGAAGAACAGAATCTTAGCATTTTAAACTTATAAAATGCCATAGTTCTCACTTTTTAAATATTTTCATTTTAATGTATACAACTAGGGTGTTTTAAATTGCTCCTATAGCTAGACCCAGTATATATTATTTTTTATTTTTCTAAATAGATCATTTAAGCTATACTACTAAATCAATTGGATTTTTTGGCACAGTATATGTACACAGCTATTAGGAGGAGATTTTCTACTCTTAAAAGTAGAAATTGTTGTGATGAACATAAGCACATGCAAATTTTTTATGATGTGATAAAAGCATAGTTCCCTATCAGGCAGAGCTCTAAAGACAAGTATTACAGCTAATGTTCACTTTTTGAAAAGATGATATTATGAGCCATTTGTGTCCAATATGTTCTTGTATGCTTAATGTGAAAGCAAAGAACTATTTCATTTTAAGAGTTAATATTTGTTGAGCCTTAACCAAGGTCTAGGCACTATTCTACGAACTTTACCATGATTTTTTCACCTAGTCCTCATAACCCTATGAAATGCAGTTATTATTATACCCTTTTTATAAATGAGGAAACTGAGATTCAAGGAGATCAAGTATTATGCTCAAGGCCATGCAGCTGGTAAGTGGTGAAACTGGATTCAGAACAAAGTTATCTGACTTAAGTTTGTTTTAAACACCCTACACTAGCCTTTCTCACATTCAGTGGAGTTCAAAATATTAAATTCCATCTAGGCTTACCATGTTATTATAGTGGGAAGCATATGCCCAGGGAAAGAGAGCAAGTTATAGAGTCAGTAGAACCATCAATAGACAGCACTTGTCATAAGACCCTAAGCTCCTTGCTAGGAATTTTAATCCAGACCTGTAGATGGATAAGATGTGAGAGATGGAAAAGAGTTAATATTTCACTATGTCTAACCCTTTTATTTTACAAATAAGGAAACTGAGGCCTAGATAGGTGAAATGACTTACACTGTCAGAGGTGAAACCAAAACAAGAACTCCCAGTCCCCTTAAGTCCCAAACCAGGGCTCATCCCCGTATTCAAGTCAATAAATTACTTCCGGATTCTGTGGGAAATAGCAAAGCGGGAAGGAAGACATGTATGAAGGTAATGCCTGTTCCTGATGGCAGGGATAAAAATCACCAAAATGCCTTAAAATTGTGAAAAGAAATGTCTATCGAATTGAATTGGTAACAATAGAGGAAAGAGAAGACTTCGAATTTAAAGGTGATGGTAAAATTGGGAAAAGAGGCAAAGATAAATTGTTGAATATTAGTATACTTGTGTTTAATTGGAAATCAGATTTCCAAGGGGAAATGCCTTGTTGCCATTAAGAAGTCTGGAAATAGTGAGAAAAGATCTAGGCCAGAGATATAGATCTTAAAGGCAACAAGACACAAGAATTGGCATGAGGCACTCCAATTAATCTCACACACATGCGCATGTACACGCGTGCACGCATACACACACACACAGTCTAGCTTTTTTCCTCTTTTTTACTTCTTGCCACAAGACTTCTTTTGAGGACAGGAGAATACCACCTTTGCGTTAAGTGAGGTTTCCACTGATACTCACAGAAGTAAATTCAATCTAGAAAAAGCGTCATAGCTCTTCCACTAGGACAGTAGAAGAAATGGAACCCAGCTCAACAAAACAGAAGGCAGAGCTTTGGAGAAGAGTCATATGTTTTCTTTTTTGATTTTATAAGTTCTCATTACCATTTTTCAAGGTCATAATTTTTTGGTTAATGAATGTTGTGGGATATTTATTTAAGCAATGTTTTGGACTGGCATTCATAAAACTTTTAACTGTAAATTAGATCTTCCTTGTTCAATGAAGAAGATTCATTACAGTAGGCATATTTTCCTCATGTTATCTAGTTTAATTATTACTAAGTTTGCCAACACAAATGACTGTGTGGTGCTTTTTTTTTTTTTTTCCAAAAGATATATCTGAATTATAAAATAATTAGATCAGGTCTGCATCTGTGTGTACATGGCTTCATATCCCAACCATTTCTGTATTAGTTGAGTGACAAAAGTTAGCATTTGCAGAGGGGGAAAGTGGTTTGGTCACTAAAGAAGGAGTTATGTTTTGACTATGGAGAGAATGTAGTCTTAATTAGGTAAACAGAGAGGTTTTTGATTACATTGTAAACACACTTCACAAAAATACCCATTTAAATTTCTTTTTAAAGAAACTGAAAAATATTAAGAAAGTTAATTGGAGGGCACGCAAATGACAATTAAAAAACAGGCAAAGTTATCTTCTGACTAGTGTGTGGCTTATGGATGTTTTTGTCTTTTATTTATGGCACTATTATAAAACGTGAGAATGCCAACCCAAGTAGAGGCAGGCACAGTATTAAACAACACATTTCTCTATTTATATTTAAATAACCATCTGCAAGAAATTATGCACAAATCATGGAATAATTCCTAGCAGAAATTACTGTTTAGAAAATTTTTTTAAAAAGTCTGAGCCATGGTGTGCTTTTCATATTAAATTGCCCATTTCCAGAACATCACATGCGTTTGCACAATGTACAGATGCAGCAGTGCGGGCCAGTACAGATTGCTCACAATGTTAATGAAGATGGATGGCAGAGGCTGAAAAGCATTCATTTACAAGCAAGGGAAGAAGAGAGAGCAGCAATGTTCACAATCTCTACCTTAATTTTTTTTTGTCTTGATAATATCCAAGCGAATGATAGTGACTTGCTCTTGGAAAGGTTTTGTGGTGAATTTTTATTTTCAGTCTTGAAAATAGCCTATTTTTTTCTCATTTGGGGATGGAACTTGTGATGTTTGGAGGCTTACAGTTAAGCAGGGGAAAAAGGAATCTTACTCTTTGAAGAATGATGAACAAGGTAGACTGACTACAAAATTGAAAAGAAAAATAAAAGACTTCCTCATCCTGGAGTGACTCCCTTTTCAACTGAAGATGGACTAAGACCCCCAACCCCAGCCCAGATGCACCATCCACACTTCTTGAAGCTTTTTGGCCAAGGGACACCTATAGTTGAATCTATGAAGAGTAGACCATGCTCTCAAGATAGGGAAATCTATTCTAAGACTACAGTGTCAGGATCACCCTTTGCCTAAATTGTAAAAGGTAGAGGAATGGACATAGACTGAATATAAGGATAGGAGGAGGCATCCTTCATCAATCAGTGATAGAAGGTGGACTGGCGATGATTTGAGGCTTACCATTGCTCCATCTCCACCATCCCCACCAACTCCCTCCTACCACACCAACATCCAGCATAGATTCTCAGTTAGCCAGGATTCCCTGATAGCTCCAGCCAGCTATTAGACATCTCTTCTTTTTGAAGGTAGTATCTACATTTTGCAACATATCTCAGGAGAGTGAAATAAAGACACAGAGTCACTCAAATAAATATATTAAACGACTGCATTATCGGGCCCCAAGGTGATTCCTTCTCCTTGAGCTCTCCTTATTCAACAACCCATATTTGTTAATGTGTGTGTTTGCTTGTTTGTTCAGTAAATATTTTTTGAGGTCAGTCTTATGCTGGATACTGAGAATACCACTATGGACAAAAAGAAATACAGTCCCTGATGTTGAAAGCTGACAACCCAATAGGCGACACGAGATTCTAAAGGTGAACATACAAGAGATATAGAACCCAGTCTAAGGAGGGATCCCTTGAGGAACAGATATCTAAGCTGAGACTTGAACTAACTTTATTGAAGATACTATGTCCTGAGAGGTAAAAACAATTATTTGTTAGTCTTACCAGCTGGTTTCAATAATAACAAGACACTATCTAGGAACAAAAAGCTCTTAGAGGGAGGAATCAATTCTAATTTGGAAGATAGAGAAGACTTCATGAGCAAAATGGCATTTAAGATTAAGTCTTAAAGAACAATCGTACTTGAATTCAGAAGTAGGACCCAAAGCCACGCAGTCCAGGCAAAGTTTATAGGAGCAAGGCTGCAGGGTTGAGAAATCCTGAGATATGTGTGAGGAACAGAAGTGGTTGTAGTTGGCTAGGCTGTGGGAGGAGCAAGAGGATACATGCTGAAGAGAAATGGACCATGTCCCTTGGAGGACTGGCTGAGGAAACAGTGGCAGGCACTGCACTCTGAGTGGTGCTCCACTAGCCTTTTTTCCCTCATGTTCCTAAAAGGAGAAAGAAATATGTGTGTCCAGGGCACACATGGGCTTAGGTCTCACTATCCCTGCAACTGAACTGCCACTGGGGACTGGATCATGTGGATCACTCACACATCATCTGCTCAAGAACCAGTGTTCCTCATAAAGCCCCAAGGCACATGCTTAATAAGATCTCATTGCAGAAGAGCTCGAATGATGCACTGAGCACTCGCTCTGTTCCAGCCTCTGTACAGAGATGAAGACACAAATAGAACCTATCCTCACAGAGCTAATGTTCAGTAAGGAGATAGCCATGACCTGTAAGAAGCTACTTACAAAACAATCTAGAACTTGCTTTAAAGAAAGTTTTTACAAGGTATAAAGGGGATGTAGAAGAATCATGGGGGTTGTTGTGGGGAGGGTCAGGAAAAGGAGGTAACATGGTGCTGTGACTTGAAGGCTGATGAAAAGATTTTTTAGTCTACTAGGGTTTTCCTTATAGAGAAACAACAAATCACAGAGTTATGCCAGAATATATTCTTCTCATGAAATACATAGATACACACACATGGACGTACATACATAGCACTCTCCAGAATGGCTGTGGTATAGAGTGTGTAGAGAGGTGATACTGAATGTCAGGAGGTGACCTTCTTATATGTTAGAATATTTAGACTTTAGTCAATGAGAGCCATTAAAAATTCTTGATTAGGCAATAATGTGATAGAAGGGGAGAAGATGGAGGCAAGGAGATCGGCAATTATGGTAAATCACCAGATAGTCTAGCTCCTCAAGGGGCCATGTCCATCAACTTGATAAACAGCACTTGCTAAAAGTTGCTGAGGTTAAGAGATATATCACTCCATCACCTTCCTTGCTCTTTCTCCCTCTTAATTTGTATGCTTTTTAATTTGATAGAGACTGAGAAAGGAGTTTTAAAATTCCCTACTGGCTATGTCAACTTCTCCATTTACAGCTTTTCTCTTTATCCCCTTTGTTGACAAGTCCACCCTCAGCCTGCCAGGATACCACACACCTTAATGCAAGCCCATTCTATTCAGCAGTCCTGAACAACACGCCTGAGAGAGTCTGAATATCATGTGTGTGAGATTTCAGAGGGAGGTGGTACGCTCAGGGAAAGAACTGATGTTTAGTGTTGGCCAAGCTGGAGATTTGAGCTCACTTTTAAAAGATCACTATGTGAAAAAGCTCCAAAATGGAGTCTGGATCCCTTGGGAAATCTCTAATCCTGGAATCAAATGAAGATCCTGAGGCAAAGAACACTCTCCTTTGTTATTGTTTGAAGTCGTGGGTGGGCAATGGGGGTGCTGCGGAGAGAGCAAAAGGATGGGTAGTTGCAAAAAGAAGGAGAAGCAGCAAAGTTCTTGACTATTTCTTGCAGTATTAGTAACAAATACAGAAACACTAGCTGAGGAGATAACAGGAGAGGACATATCTACTGATGAAAACATCTAATAGAGCTTCAAAATGAAGTCAGGTATTTGAAAAAAAGAATTAGTCACTTCTGGTAAATATTATGCTTTGACACCCCTTGTGGGATCATTTTTGTCAGTGAGATGGTCCATTAATACACATTTTAGTGTGTTCTCTGTTCTGCAGGCACAATAGACTGTACCAAAGGTCAGAAAATCCCTGCTCTTACTCAGAGGACACGTCCCACAGGAGACAGTGGAGAGAGAAAACCAGTGTGAACAAACACTCATTTTCCAGTTCTTACCAAAGCTTGCTCATCTAAAAAAAAAAAAAAAAAAAAAAAAAGTGACTTGTCTTGACAACCCACTTCACGTGGGTCCTCACTGGCCAATCAGAGAAGAGCGAAGTTACCATGACGAATCTAATCTGCCTGTAACAAGACTGGAGGGAGATGCCCTTTCAATAGAAGTAGGGCTGTAGAAAGGAGGCAACTCCAGCATGGACAAGTTTCACAGCATCTGAAGACAAAATGGCTTGAGGCTTAGTCATTGTTTAAAAGCCATTCCTCAGATTCCTTGTTTACTGTCAGCACAGTGAGTTGTGGACTCTGTGACTTTAGCAGTTAATGGGACTAAACACTTACGCCAACAGATTAAGCCTTACTGAAACATTAAGAAAATTGGCCCAAACAGAGTTTAGATGGATTGTTGTTTAGTGGCTGTTTCTTTTTGGGGGAGAGTAGGGGTGGTGGGGGAGGGTTAATTGTTCCAAGACAATGGCTTTCCGATACCTGTGAAACAGTGGCAATTGGTGAGAGCCACTGGGTAGACTTTCTGCTAAAAGCAGGAGATTGTTTTAAAAAAGCAAACATTTAATTGCAATAGCTTGGACTGATTACAAGAATATAAATGAGATTTTCTGAAATTAAAGTTGACAAATACTTTGAGGCCCATCAAAAGTCTTAGGTTAGTTTTTTAAGTTATAATCAATTTCTAGGAGAAATGAAAAATTACTATTTCTTTTCTTGCAAAAGGATGGGAAAACTTTTTTTTGTTATACTTGTATCTTTTATGATTTGTCAAATCTATTTCTTGTCCTTGAGAAGAGGAGCAGTGCTTGCACAGTAAATGTATTAAATTTCAAAAATAATTTTTCAAATCTTTTAGACACCATAACCCCCTTCACATACATTCATATCTTTACTCGACATGTCTTCTTAAGCAAGGATTTTTTTATAAGGTGGCTTTTATAAATCTTCTTCCCAGAAAGAATTGAGAACAATTATTCTATTTTGATTCCAGGTATTAAACTTTCAGTTTGGAAAAGATTTTACATTCAGAATTAGAACATTGTTCTATTCTTGCTATAATCAGAAAAATATATATATTAAAAATCTTACAGATTAAGACTTAAGTCAAAATTGAATGAAAAGTTGATTTTGAGTTTGGAAATTACAAGTTCATATGCTGTAACAGTTACACTTTGTATATGTGCATCATGCTGAGTTACAAATTTCCTTTTGTTGGTAATTTTTTGATAGTCCTTAAAAGAAAGAAAAGTGAAGGAAGGAGTGAGAGAGGGAAGGAGGGATGAAGGAAGGATGGAAGGAAGGAAGGAAGGAAGGAAAGAAGGAAGGAAGGAAAGAAGGAAGGAAGGAAAGGGTCAGGGAGGGAGGAAAGGAGAAAAGAAGGGAGGGAGAATGTCAAGGGAAGGGGGAAAAAGAGAAGAAAAAATAAATCTTCAGTGCTTTCTCTAAATGCCAATATTCAGAGAGGTGCCGAGATTTCTGTGATTCCAATGTCTCTGGAAACTTCAAACTTGACTTTGATTAACCATGCTAATAATCAGGGTGCTTCTTTTTAGTTTTACTCTTAATGTCACTTACCAGAGCTGTAATGACATGCTCATAATATTTGCTTTTCATCTGAATCAAGAAGGCAACGCTAAGCAAAAAAAGTATTTAGCAGTGCACATAGGATTGAAGTGATGATAATCAGGGACCCTGGTAATTGAAGCTTTTGGGGAGGGGAGAGAACCTTTCTTCTGGATCCTTCAGTCTGTTTAATAGGATAAAATTAGCTTGAGTGGTTTGGTGTTTGAAGAGGATATGATGTAATTGGAAGTGCCTTCTGGGTTTGCTGCTGGACAAAGCAGGTGGAGACACGGGAGGGCATGGGAAGCTCTGAAGTATGAATCTCAGCTTCCGCCATCCTAATTAGCCTAAATTAGCTATGCCAGTTTTCTGCTTGCTTTTGAATTTCCCTGTTCATGCTTCTTTCAGGGCTGAAAGTAAAATATATGAAATGCCCACCAAGTTCCTATCTAAAAGATGAATGACGGGGTGTCAAACTGGAGGGTCGGTTTTTATTGTTAAGGCCATAAAAAGTGAGCCACTCACAGGGAATACAAATAGGTGTTGGGCACAAACCTTAGGGCCTGGTGGACACTGCAGCTTGTTCTGTGTGTTGAGAAAGTTTACAAAGTGTCTGTAAGAAATTGACTATTTTGAGAATTTTCTACACATCACTCAGAAACCTAACCTGAGCACCCTCGCGTCCACTGTTTAACTTGAGGTGAACTAGGCAGGCCTTCGCACAGCAGACATGTTTCTTCTCAGATTGAATTTTGAAGGCCAGAAGGGGCAGAAGAGGCGAGCTTTCGTGTGTATAAGGGTCACTTCCATTTAAACTTTTTTTCTTCTGACCCAATTAGTCAGCCTTGTACAAAGAGATTTGCAGCACATTTCAAGTAGTTTGCACAAATCTATTTTAACTGAAGTGGAATTTGGGTAGAAATAATATCTCAATTAAATTCATACATTTTAATCTTTTAGTTGCCAATGAGTAAGAAAGTATTTCATTAGTCATTGTCTACAAACAGTCATCCAACAAAAACACAGATCTCCCTGGGTCTCTTGGTCCTCAGAGGTAAACTTTCAGTTGCTCCTATAGAGGTCTCCAGCATAAAATGTCATTTTTTTCTTTTATTTTTTGTAAATCTTAAACATCTAAAGCCAAATGTTCAAGATGAGAATTAGAAACACACACACATTACTACCAATTTTGTATTTTATTTTTTAAATTTAATTTGCTATATTAATAGCTTACTGAGCCCTGCAATGTGGAAGGTTTGGTGCTAGGTCATGTACAGATGCCAAAATCTTTGCTGGTATCTGTCAATGTTTTCCTGTAGAAAATGACTAGCAAAAGCATTTTCAAAATTTTCTGAGAACAGCTAGAGAAAGCAGAGGTTGGGTGGATTCCAGTTTTGGAGGGCCTGAAACATTGTGAGAATCTCTTTAGGAAAAAGAATATACAAGATTGCTCCTTCCTCCCTCCCTGCCTTGGAAGGCAGCCCTGCAGGTTAGGGGTTTTAAAGCTCCACCTTCATTAGCTTCAAGGCAAATCTGCTTCTGGCTTCAGGTGTATCTTCTGTCCTCTTTTCATAGTCAGGAGCCCATTAAATTTCTTCCCTGCTTCCTTTACTGGAGTTAATTCGACCATTTATTAAAACACTCTGTGAGCCCTTCAGAGACAAAAACCTCGAGATTTCAAAATATTATCATCATGCAACTTTATTTAGTAAACCAGACAATGACCAGGAACGCTGTGGACTACCTAATAAACAAAATTTGCTTCGTGTTTGTGACATTAGCATACATATCCTATGAAATTGGGTAGTACCCAGATATGATATACAGCAGCGCGCTTTGCAATTCACCACGGCATAGCGCTGCCCGCAGTTCCTGTTTGCTCTAGCTCCTCAGGCCATTTCCAGGATCCCTCCATCCAGAGACTGGCTCTAGCAATAGGTAATGGAATCATCGAAAGCTTTCAGTTGTGAAATTGTGTGTTTATAAAACGCACAGAAGCCATGTGTTCAGTTAAGATCTCATATTGTTCTGAATGACTGAGTAATTTTCAGGCTTCAGTTTAAGAAATGAAATTTTGTTCTCCCTACAGTTATAAATGAAAAGTTGGGCAGTGCTATGACTTCTTATCACCCACCTTGACCTAATAGTCAGTGATTTAGGACTTGGTTGTCTGTGACACTGCACCTCCCAATACCTCAATGCAATGTTTTCATTCTAATTTGCACTTGCTACAAAGTTATCTCGGTGTTGGGAAGCTCGAAAAGGGAGTGGTGTGCTGTTCTACATGCAAGCTTTATTAAAATTATTAAATAATGCATTTTGCATTCTAATTTTAATTACTGAGTTTACATACATCTCTAATGACACATCTTTTCATTTAAATTGTGTTTGGTCTTCAGTTTTAGAAGTCCTTAAGATAATGGCATCCATTGGTTCAAGGCTAGCAGAAGGATTTTTCTGACGCCTGATACAAACAACTGTGGACTTATTAACTAATCTATATGCTGTTGTCTCCACATTGATCTTAGGGTGGGTAAATTAACAATGACAGTCATATAGTTCTACAAGGAGACCAGCCATGCATTAATTTATTCAACAGAATGCCTGTATGTGGCAGGAACAGTTTTGGATGCTGAAGATATAGAAGTGAACATAATAGAAGGGGTACTGCCTTCAAGGATTTCCAGACTAGTAAACTATCTTAAGAAAAACAAATAAGACAAATAACAAATAACAAAAAAAAAACACTATTTTATATCATGTTAAAGGCTATGAAAAAAATAACCAGGTAAAATGATAATATGATACCATTTTATACCTATTAAGATGGCTATAACAATAATTTTTTTAAAAAAAATAACAAGTGTTGGCAAGGATGTGGAGAAATTGGAACCCTCTGCATTGAAATCCTCTAAATTATATGAGAATGTAAAATGGTGTAGCTGCTATGGAAAATAGTTTGGTGGTTCCTCAAAAAGTTAAACATAGAAGTATCATATGACCCAGCAATTCCACACATCGGTATATACACCCAAAAGAATTGAAAGCAGGGACACAAACCTTGTCTACTTATGTTCATAGCAGCATTACTCACAATATCCAAATGGTTAAAAAAACCCAAGTCAGATGAATGGATCAACAAAATGTGGTATGTACATACATTGGCATATTATTCAGCCATAAAAAGGAATGAAATTTTGATATATATTATAACATAAATGGACTTAAAAAACATGCTTAGTGAAATAACTTAGACACAGAAGGACAAATATTATATAGTTCTACTTACAGGAGTTGGCTAGAATAGGCAAATTCGCAGAGACAAAAAGTATTCTAGAGCAGAGATTACCAGGAGCTGAGGGGAGAGAGGAAAAGGAGAGTTATTATTTAATGGGTATAGAATTTATGTTGGGACTGATAAAAAAAAAAGTTTGAGGTATAGGTAGTAGTGATGGTTGCACAATACATGGACGTATTTAATGTCACCAGTTGTCCTTAATGAATGGTTAAAATAATAAGTATTATATTATATATATTTTACTACAATTTAACAAATATTAATCAGGGATCTGTGGTAGAGAATAACCAGGGGTAGGTGGTGGGTAGAGGAACACTTGCTAAGGCATGAAGGTAGGAACGAGCTCTGGATGAAGAGAGAAGGCTAATTGCCTAGAGCAGAGTGCAGAAGGGGGCCTGTTGCCAGAAGCAAGTTGACCAAGAAGCAAATTGACTTCATTGCTTTTTACTTGCACAGGCCCATTCAAGAGTGCTGTACCTAATTTTATAATTGTAGTTTTTAATACTTCTTAAAGAAGGGCCCTTAAATTGCATTAACTTCGGGCTCTGCAATACGTGGGAATAAAAATGAGACCCGAACATGAACATCAGAAGAAGCTGGGTAATCTTTATGTATACATTGTTGCTTTGGGAGAATAAATTTTATGTTCACTAACAATGTTCACTATGTTACTCATTCACTTAAGTCACAAACATTTTTGAGGCCCCTAATAAGCTTACTGTGTGCCAAGCTGTGAAGAAGATACAAAGGATATACCCTCAGCCTTCAGGTTCAAGATCTAGTGCGGGGGGGGGGGGGGGAATCAAAGCAATCACAATATAAAGTTTAAAAGCATTTCTTTGGGGATTGTTCATTGTTGGAATGGTTAGAAAGTTGGTTAATTGAAGCCAAAACTTGTCAAACTAAAATGGGGCAGAAAAAAAAGCACGATGTCTTAACAAGGTATCTAAAAATTGTAATTCTAGAACCACAAGGAAACACAGTTTGACCCTAGTATTGATAATGTGTCTCCAACATTTTTTAAAATAGTAATGTAGTCTCTTGAGAGGAGTACTGTGAACAAACATGGAAGGTCTGGCATCAGACTTCTTAGTTTTGAATGCTGGCTTTGTCTCTTACTGACAGTTATTTTTCCATATGTGAGTTTTCTCATCTGTAAAATGGAATTAATAAAAGAATTAAATGAGATGCTCAGCATAGTGTGTTGCACATGATATGTATATGTGTTCAACTCTAAATTATATGGCAAAATATAACAATATTCACATTTAAGGTAATAGCTCTTAAAGGAAAATAACAAATAAGGACAGCTGGGATTGTCTTTATAACTACAGTCCTCATGGTTTAAGGAAACATCATATTCCAGGGGGCTAGATGTAGAAACGAAGGATATTTGTCATTTGTCTCTATAGTTTTCTAGAAGCTGTTGCATGATACACAATTCTAAAATCCAAAAAGATCTGAAAAACAAATTTTTAAAAAGTTAACAAAAAACTCATTTGAAGGTAAAATTTGACCTGAATTGACATGAGCTCATAGTCTTTATTTATCTCACTTAGTGTAAATATTATTGTGACTTGCTGCGGCTGACAGTGAGGTGCTACCCCAACTCGAATGAAGATATTTTATAATCAGTTTATGAATCATATCACCTTCAAAAATCTGGCAAAAATCTGAGTTCCAAGCCACATCTGGCCCCAAGGATTTGGGATAAGGAGTTTTGGAACTGATATTCCTTTGACCAGAACTTGGTCCTGGGTTTACGACTAGCTACAGGGATGCCTGGGAAATGTAGCCTTATCTGGGCAGCCACATGCCCAGCAAAAATTCTATTACTATGGAATAGGGAATGGAATAAGGAAGATTAGACATCAGTACCCAGCTACTAGTCTCTGACACAATCTCATTCCCCTCACCCCCGCAAAGCTTCAGCCTAAAGCACCCATAGAATTCCTCAGATAGGACCAGAATAAATGGGAATTGTCTTTTTGATCCTCTGTAAATAACCTGGACTGACTTCAAATGACCCAGTTCTGGCTTCGAAGACCCAGACGTGGCTGGCTACTTTTATTTCTACCAATGCTACCTTGACAGCTTAGACAGATCCACAGTTCATAATTCTTTCTCCCACAGAACCACCTCAACATCACACATGTTTCCCTCTGTGTATGAGCTGGGACTGTCATATGGACTAATAGCCAGTAGTTCTTCCAACCTTTCCTCTCAGGAAAGGTGGGACATCTCCATAAGAATGTTCAAGAAACAACTTCTGAAAAGGAATTTCTAGATTCAAACATTACCTGTTTGAATTCATCAAGCTCCCTCAAATGCAAATTCTACTTCTCTCAAAAAAAAAGAATTATTCAAATTCAACAAATTCAGCTCTAGCATAGAGATAGCATTGTGTTGTAAGAACCATAGAGAATAAAAGATGAGTGGTTTTTTTGTTTGTTTGTCTGTTTTCTCTGCATTGCTATTGGGCACAAAGTGGAGAATGTTGGGTGAGCATTGAAAGAAGACCATTTAAAATTAGGGTTGTTTTTTTTTTTTCAACTCAGAGGCTAAAGAATATATTTTTTAAAAAATAGATGTGGTAATAACCCAAGCCTAGTCATTGGCAAAATTTCATTTTTCCTCTAGTATAAATGAAATGCAGGATGAGCAAGAAAGAGTCACAAACAATAATAAAACAGATTCAGCCTCTGTCATGGGTGCAATAAACTACAAACAGACCAATGTTTTACAGTTGTATGAGAGTTTCCTAGTTGGCCTCTGGAATCCTACTTTATTTTATGCACTCTTTGTTGATTCCTGTAAGAATATATTTTTGAATGTCGAATAGTTAATCATCAGAGATGCCAAACTTTAAGTATTCTATGGGTTCTTTTTTAACTTTTTAAATGGCGGTTTGTATAACTGTTTCAAGTAAGTTTAAGTAGATAAATATTCTGAAAAGTGTCAGTATTCTTCAGCCTAAAAGCTAAGTGTAACATAAATGGAAAAATACACTGTACTTTGTGCATTTCATACATTTTAATGGCGTGTTACTATTGATTGCTGTGCTTTTTTGAAAGTAAGGGAAAATTTGCACATCACATTGTGTATTTCTGTGCAGTGAAAAGTTATTTTGATCACACCTTACAAATGATCCATACTGATATTAAGTTTACAGTGTTGGGAGGAGAAAAAAGAGTAAAGTTAATTTGAATTTAGAAAGTCTCTAAATGATAATTGAATCACAAGTCTGGATTATAATTCTAGGAGCAACACTTGACTTGGTCAAAATCACTGTTATGAAGAGATGCAATTTTTACACAGTACTTCACATTGATTAAGTAATGTGTGAAAATGGAAAAAAATGTATTTGAATCTTAATCACAGTCATTTGCATGAAATAAAAGTCTGTGTCAGGGGAATGCACATTATAATAACTCCTGGGTGTTTTGGTTGCATCAGTGAGCAAAGAAGTTGTATGCATTTTTTTCTGTGCTGATACACAAGAATTCCTTTTATATTTATTGTATCTTTGATTGTACAAAATTCAGCAATATGAATTTGGCTGGTGAGAGAAGACAACTGATTAACTACCTTAACAATGGCTGTAATTAAAACAGATGTTTGATAATGCATGCGCCTGAATTAAACTGGGAGCATTCAAAGAGAGAAAAGAGAAATAGTTGTTTGATATGAACTTCATTCTCAGTCAGGCTCTCCATTAGGTGGAAAGGTAATAAATAGGGGGAATAAACTTCAGAAAATTCTGCCAGTCTCTCTGCTAAATATTCCACCCCCTCTCAGCTGCTGCTGCATGTTTGAAATGTAGAAAACTGAGCTGCTTGCTTATGTGCTCCCCCAACTCTAGTCATAACTGGGTCTGGCCTGAAAATCTACATGTCTTATTCTTCTGCACTGGTGCATATTAATACTTCCAAGTTCATCTCCCTGTGGGGAACTTTAGAGTTCAAACTACCTCCAAACTCTGGAGCTAGACTCTCCCTTGCCTTCTTCAGACCCCCCAAAAATCAAAATCACCTTTGAATAACTTGAAATCTCCTACTCAGATTGATATGCATTTCCTATGATGTTCAGTTAAATTTGTTTCTTATTTTAATTACCTACTAGTTTGAGGCCAGTGTGAATAGAGGAGATTTCAGTTTCTGAAACATTTTGACTGCTCAATTTTGTGTAGGAGAAAGTAAGAACCCAAATAAAACAAGAGTTTTGATGACTAAAGCTGTTGAAAATTCCAAAAGACAGAAGGTATTTTCAAGATGTGTAATTCTAATTGTTCGAACCAGGGTAGAGGAAAAAAGCGGCTAGGAAAATCTCTGCCAGATATGGACAACATTGAGATAAATGTGGAGCAGAGATAGGATGGTAATGGATGTAGTAGTGTAATTAGAACTTAATAATAGTAGTAATAATAATAATAATAATAATGATAATGATAAATACATAAATATATTCCACGGACTAAACTGAGTAAAAAATACAAAAACAGTAAAAAAAAACAAGTACCATTTCAGTGATAATGAAAAAACAGTTGTGAGCTCAATCTCACTTTTAAGGGAGAGACAAACACTCCAAGCAGATTATGGCATCCATAATGTTTCAAAATAAATGTGCTGAGACTAGTGCCCTGAAGTTATTACACACTCAATAAATGGACAGTGCTCCGAGTGTGAAAGCTTTCGTCCTCAGCTATGGCATTTTTCAACCTCAGAATCTTAGAGTTTGCTTTGATTTTTTCCTCTTTATCTTCTAGTAGACCATAGGCACTCCCAATATCTCTTGAAAGAGAAGAAAAGCCTTCTTTCTATATCAAAACCTCACTTCTTTCTTGAAAAATGCACAACCCAAGATGCATTTCTTCCATCATATACCTTCTATCGCCAGCCTAGTTAGGCCCTTGCATTTTCAAAGATAACCTCCCTCCTCCTCTTCACCTCCCCAGAATTTCTCCCTTCTCCAAGGCTAATTCAGATTTTATCTATTGCAAGAGTGCCATCTATTAATCTAAGGTTTCTGTATCAGTCCAGCCACAGTAGTTTGTTTCTTCCTTCTTCGTGTTCCTAGTGCATGCAAGAACAATACTCCCTAGTTCAGCATATAATTGTTCTTTATGTTAGTTCATAGTGCTTTTGCCTCCCCAGTTGTAAGCTCCTTGAAGATGAGAACAATATCTTATCTTCCCTTCATTCTTTCCACCTTTTTTCCTTCTTTCCCTCAACAAATATGTATTTAGTACTGACTTAGTGGCAAGCAGAGTGCTTCCCGGGTTTCTTCTACAGCTAATATCACCCTAGATCATTCAGCTTAACTCATCTACTCCTTCCTCTCAGCATATATTTAACCCATTCTTTGTAACAAAAGATGAGACCTTCAGTCTCACCATCAAGCACACTCAGTTCTTTCTGATAGAGTGAAGAAGAGAGATTTATGTCAGAGCAGCAAAAGCCAGTTTGTGAAACCCATTTCTATCCTTAGTTTCACCTAGCTTCACGTGCACTCTTGTTCAGATTCCTTGACTTCCTTGTGCCATCACGTTCCTTCTATAAAAGAAAGATAATAATATATTCCATGCCACCCCCGACACTTCCTGGGGTGAGAGTTAATAGGATAATGGCTGTAAAATACTTTAAGCTCATCCAAAGAAAGGTGCCACACTGTATAAAAATGTAGAGTTATTATGCAACTAATCAGATTCAAGCTACAGGTTGAAAATGGACCTGTGAAGTGTTGAAATGAAGCCTCGATGAGTGATGCTAATGCTTAACTTGCCCTGCAGGCCTGGCAGCATTTCCAGAACTTTCTCATACATGAATTAACTTTAGAAAATACATTTTAAATCCATTTTTTAAAGGGAGGGAGGTTTATGCCTGCAGAACAAAGATGAACTTGTACAGCCAGGATTCAGATCCCTGATATTTGCGCCCATTTTAAGAGGTGTCACCTTCAATATTATATACAACCTGCAAAAATATTGTCTCCGTGTGGATGGCATGATGGGGAACAATTCCATCCTCTAGTCTGGAAGTGTTGTAAGGGCAGGAACTGATTTCTTGTTCACAGTTATACATCCAGCACCTCAAATAATGCCTGGCACATAGTAGAGCAGAGCTTGATAAACATTGTATATGCACTTTATTGCATGAATGAGTCTGGTTTTCTAGCCCCTGAAAGAAGAAAAGGAGCTAAAATAATTGGGTACCAACAGGCCAACATTCATTTATTTGAAGAAGCTGATGAAAAAGTTTACCATCCACAAGGCTGGCTGTGTAAGAGTCATGTTATATGGAAATTTCCACTGGCTGCTCAAGCCCCCAGGGCTAGGTGCAGGAGTGAATCCCATTTTAACCCCACACTATGCTGGAATGTGCAATTTTGGCACACCAGCTATAAATAGGAAACACACAAGGACCCTGAGCATAGTCTTAATGTGTGGAGTTAGGTGTTATTGACCTTTCAACATGATAAGAATTGGGGTCATGTATGCTACCAAAGGAACCTGGTTAGCCTAAATTCAGGAGAGTCAGAATGGTCCCACAAGAGAAAAAGAATAGGATTGTGACTAATCTTTTCTCCCAACTAAAGGTTCAAAGTTACTATGATATATCTGATAAACCAGATTGTTAAGACCACATCACAAAAACAGAGGGACGCCTAAAAGGATGCTCGCCACATGGGAGAAGTTAGGGTGGGTTGGTAACCACAGTCAACTCCAGGGCTTGGATCCTCAGAGTTGTGCTGAATTCAGACACAGTGTATGGCAGATGCTAGAAATGCTGCCCAACACAGTACTGTGCATGAGCTTTGAGGGAAAAATCTGCATGCTTATGAATTCAGACACTACGGTGACCTGGACTCTAGGAAGTGGTACTGTTGAAAGTCTGCATAGAGGGTAACAAGGAGGAAAGAAATGTCTTCCCTTACAAGGGATGAAACTGCTTGGTCTATATGATTCAGTAGAGGCCTGTGTGGGAGCCTGCAGGTGTGGAGAGAATAATAGGAGGCAGCAAGGATTAGGAGGGTAATCTCAGCTATAATGATATATGTGGCAAATGAAGCCCATTTGGACAGATATTTTTATTTAAGAAGAAAGGAAGAGAGGGAAGAATGAGAGAGGGAAAGGCAGTAGGGAAGAAGGAAAGAAAGAAGAAAAGGAGGAGGGAGGGAGAAGGATGGTAGGCAAGAGGAAAGGAAGGACTACTAAAGACATAAAGAAGAGGCACCTTTGAAAGAGCAATGAGAAACAGAAGAAAATTTGATAAAGTAAATGCTCCCTTCTTAGATATAATTAAAGAGAGCAGGGATTCTATGAGAGATGATATCAAAGATAAGAAGATTTTTAAAAACCAATGAAATTTAAAGGAAGCTCGCAAAGGTAAAGGAGAAAAATGATTTCATTTAGAAACACCAAGGAGCAAAATTGGCTGTGCAGAAAACCGAGACAATAATCTGGTTGATGTGCTTGAGATAATCACACAGAATGAAGAGAAACAGGGGGGATAAAATACTAAAATTACTACAGAGAAGTTAGTAGATATGGAAGATGGCCAACTTAGTTACAAAATATAGATAACTGTTCTCCATGAAGTAGAGGTGGGAAAACCCCATATATTCAAAAATACGATAGGAGGAAAATTTTCTGAAATCACAGAAGAGCTGAATCTTCAGACTAATATAATTAATATACTATAATTAATCCAAGACTTTTCCTGCTAAAATTACTGAACTTCAAGAATAGAAAAGGACTCTTTTTAATATCCAGGCAGATGAAGCAAATTAAAGGAGAGAAATAATAAGCTGGCCACACACTGCTCTATTGTAACGTTTAAGGCCAGAGGACAGGCGAGCAATGACTGAAGAATTTTGAGAGGAAAATCGTGTGACCCAAGTTGTTGTTCGACACATAAAGATAACAACAACAAAATTCTCAAATATGTAAAGACTCAAAAGACACCATCCACAATTTCTTCCTGGAAAATCTGATGATAGAATCTATCCAGTCACAACATAAATGACTCAGAGATAAAGAAGCTTAGGTTTATAAGGACTCCAGGTAAATATTAAATGAATCTAAACATTTAATTCAGTCTGAATAACGCTGCTTATTATACTATGTAATTATAAAATATAAAGTAAATCTTAAAAATCTTGAAATAAATACTAAATCATATTTCTTAAATAACATAATGAACTCAGTATTCCATAGCTAGTAATAAAAATAGGCTAGAGAGAAAGAAAAGCTAAAGGAGATGTAAAGTGAGCGAATTTCCTCATTTTCCACTAGGAGTTAATAGCAACTTTAATTTTTAAATTGATAATTGAGAAATATAGGCTTATGTATATTATTTTAAAATTCACTAGAATAAAACATATATATCTTTAATTATATGATTATATGCAGCTGGTAGGTGGAAGGAGAGTACTGAGAGACAGCAGAAAGAAAGATTATTTACAGTTGAAGATATTTTTATCCAGAATGTTCAAGACTTAACCTATTCTAGATTAATGACATTTTACATATTTTAATTCCAAAAGAGCTGAACAAGCAAAGAAATTTTAGCATATAAATATGGTATATAATATAGAAAATAAGTTAAGAAATAAATGATCTTTAAAAGTATATAGGTTTTAAATCTTTTATTATAAATAATTAAATATATCATGCCAAACAATTAAATGTGGAATTGTCTGTCATAATTTTGCATCAATTTAAAATATCTAGGCTTACTTGAAAGCAGAAAAGCTAGCATTAGATAAAATCTTAAATATTTAGTAACAAACACAATGAATATATTTTATTTTTTTGTGAAATGCACATTCGTTTTCTTAAAAATGCAGGGAAAGAGGAAGGAACATCATGCAATAATATAAATACGTGAAAATTATATTCATCAAGAAATCCTGGTTGATCTTCATATAGTGGAAAAATCACTAGCTATCAAGATATGTTGTAACAATTTTCGCAAGCCAGAAAAGAGAATGAAGTGACAAGTTCTTTGGAAAAAGGTATCTGCTAACCCTTGTTAATCTTTTTCTTCTCAAATTTCTCTCAGTATGCGCATATAGACCATTTCCTTCTTAGTAACAAATTTCATGAAATTTATGAAATATTTTACAACATGAAACAACTTCTAGAAACTATTTCTCTCCTATTATAACCCCTCTGTCCTGCATATGTTATTTGCATTGGACTGCCATGACAGTGCAGACATAGGACAGTTCTCATGTTTGGATGTTTCCAATGTTTAGGCTTCTAGATAAACAATCTCTACGGTTATAAAAGACAGTAACAAAGAGGGCAGAAAGAAATCATTAAACTCATAAAATGTATCATATAAACACTGACACAAGGCAAAACATATACACTATTACAATGAGTATAAATGATACGAACACCTAAAAAAATCTAAAGATAAGAAAGCAATTTATGTAGAATACTAAACAATACTTATGATCTTGTGCTAATACATTTTAAAACCTAGGCAACAGGAACCATTTTCTAAAAATATATCTATCTGCAAAACTTCAGATTTTGTTTTTTAAAAAAGTGATATAAAACCTATATTGTTGCTATAAAGTGGTTAAGGACTTACTCCAATGCCAGCATCATTTGCCTTTTATGTATCGATGGAATTATCATTCAATTATATCAGAGTTTAAGGAAAGAATTTTTTTCTCAAAGCTAGCACAACAATGATACCAAAGGGTCATGAAAAAAATAATTGACAAAGAAAAAACTACAGACTAATCTTATTTATGAATAAGATGCAAAATACTAAATAAAATATTAGTATATTATACTATGTGAATAGTAGAATAAAGTAAGAACATACCATAATCAAGTGGGAGTAATTCCAGGCTTCTGAAGATAGTCCAATAATAAAAATCTATTAAGAGACTTTATCTTATAAACAAGTCAGAGAATTAGAAACACCTGATTATTTCAATATTTGCCATCGCCCCCCCAAAAAAAGAGAAAATAGATTACCTTTTAAAAAAAATCTTAATATTATAGTAATAGAATATAACTTTTTAAAGTCATGTGTTTTAAAAGATATACATATCTTGTGTGTTACAAATTAATAGCAAGCATCACACTTACTAGAAGTAGTCTCATTAAAGTCAGGAACAAAACACAGGGTACTTGTTGTCACCTCAATTATTTAATAATTGTTCTTGAAGTGCTCACCAATGTAATTAGATGAGAGAATGAGATAAGAAGCATAAATATTGGGTAGGAAGAGGCAGAAGTATCATTATTTGCAGATTATAAAGATTATAGCCATGAAAAACCCAAGTGCAAAACTATTAAAAACATGAGAGAATTCAGTAGATTATCTAGTTAAAATACAAATATAGAAATATACAAATATAATAACTTTCTTATTTACCTGCAATAGCTAGTAAGAAAGTATGACAGATAAAGTAATTTCCCATTCACACACACACAAAAAAAATCACAAAAAATGTCTATATTTTATATTAAGGAAATAATAAAACTTTACAGAAGGGCATTGTAAATATAGAACTTGAATTAAGCTGGAAATACAATACAAAAACAATCAAATTCCTGGCAAGTCTTTCTTTTTAGAAACTTGATAAAGTGATTCTAAAATTATTTGTAGAATTAGCATGTGAGAATAACCAAAACAGAGCAAACAATGAGAAGAATTAGAAAATTAATTTTATTATATGTTTATAATATATTAATTGATAACATATTAATCAGTTTTATTTATTTTTAATTAGGAATAAAAAGAGTGATACTAGTCCAGCAGTAGATAAATCAAAGAAAGAGAATGGAAAACCCAGAAATAGATTCAAATTTACAAGGAAACTCCATACATAAGAAAGATGATTTTCTCCCTATTGGCAAAAGATGAATCATTTAATAAATTTTATTGAGGCATCTGGCTCAGGCCAAATTTGGCCTCATTCTTATGCTCTTTCCCTCACTAGCATCCTCTTTATTCATCTGTGAGTCTTACCAGCTATGCCTTCAAAATGAACCTGAACTTGGTCACTTCTCATTATATCCACAGCTACTGGCACCCTCACCTCTTGCCTGCATTTCTATAGCTTCTTAATTGATCTGCTTTCTCTCTTGCCTTCCAATAATCTTTTCCACACTGCAGTCAGGGTGTCTTTTAAAAACATAAATCAATTTTAGTGTATGTGCTGTCAAAGCAAACACTCAAAAACATAAATTTAATAATATCACTCCCTTCCTCAAGACCTCTCCATAGCTTCCCATCACACTTAAGAAAAATCCCCACTTGTTTCAAGTGGTAGAACTCCCCTGGCATGCCTGGCCCCTGTCTAGCTGTCCAGCCTCAGAACTCCCCTCTCAATCACTCCACTCTAGACACTTTAGCCTTCTAGAACACATTGAACTTTTTCTGCCTCAAATCGCTGCATTGTCTTTTCATTCTGCCAGTGTGGCTCTTCTCCAAGATCTCTTCAGATGGCTCACGATTCACATCCTGCAAGATTTGCTGCACAAATGTCCACAAAGAGGCCAGGCTTTACCATTCTATCTAAGATATTACTTTCCCATAACCCTCTGCTTCATCTTCATTGCCTTTATCAATCCCTGAAATTGTTACTTCAGAGAGCCTTGTTAATCATCTATCTTTCCCACTAGGTTATAGGCTCCACAAGGGCAGAGACTTTGCCTGTCTCCAGGCATAGTATAGTATCTGGAACACGGCAGGTGCTCAGTAAGTTAATGAATTGCAATGGAAATTGAGGGGAAAAAAGTGGGGAGGAATTGAGCTATGGGGCATGGGGTGGGGATTAATAGGACTCTGAGATTTATTCAGTGGAGGAATGCATTGGAGAAAGCTGGAAAGACTGAGGATGATTCTCAGTTCCTGGACCAGGGAACTGAAGAGATACTGTAGCATTCCTATGTTGAGAAATTGAAGATGAGAAGCTAGATTCATGGGAAATATGTTGAGTTCAGTTTGGGGTTAGAGGTGATTAGGAGGCATTTCTGTGGGGATCTCCAGGGAGCAACTGATAATACTGGTTCACAATTCAAGAAATTAGAAATAGTTTAGGGCTCATCATTTTTCAATAATATGTATTGAAATTCTTAAGAGAAAAAAAAGAAGAGAAAGACTTGCAAAACAAAAAAACTGGTTAAAGATATCATCAAGAATATCATTCTCAACCTACTTTCACTGTTTTGCCACAGTGGATAAATTGCCCCTAGCGTCCAGTTTTCTTCTGCCATGGATAACTGCAATGACTTACAAATAAAAGTAAGATTTATTCTCTTAAATATCAATAGACCTTGCAAATGTATCTCAATAAAGAGATGAGTCTATGCCAAAGGTTAGAACTCTAAATTTTATGATAAAGGATATAATTCAGTTGAGTGATCAAAGAGCATCTGTTGAATAAATATTAATGTTATTTTTTTCTCTTTCAGTAGCAAATATGTATAAAGCATCCACTGAGGACTAATAATCACTGGACTGAGCTCTCTACTACTCTTCCTGATCTTGGTTGCATCAGGCACATCTGAGGGCTTCATCCTAGTTTCCCTGTCAGTGGTATAATTCAGGTGAATTATATATATTAAAGCAATATATATGGATGCATCTTCAGGGTAATCAATGAATGTCTAGAAGTTAATCAACAAAGGTTTTCTTTTTAAAAATCTTTTAGAAAATGGAAGGACAGTGTCAGTATCAAACTTCCAAATTGTTCATTTTTTTCTCCTAGAGACCTAGAAACTATTCTCACTTCTCCAATGTTCCATCTCCTACTTGAAGAATTCAATATTGTTTAAACCAAAGTATTATATTTCTCCAACTCTAAATTCCAGTGGCTGCCTACCAATCTACTATTTTCCACTTCATACTATCATTGATTCTCCCATTCCTAATCCAGTGAACTTTGACCTGCTTAGCATGAGCCTCACAAATCACCTGCAGGTGGTTCTGCCCAAGGAAAACTGGTCCCCAAAACCAAAACATTCACATCAGAGCAAAACTTCAGCAAGTCTCCAAAATCTCTGAAGACTAAAGATAATGGTCAATGTAGGAAAGAAGATGGAAGGCTCTCAAAAGGTAAGACATAAATGTAAAAACAACTCTTATTCCTTGCAGTTTTAAAAACGTGCTGCATTGAAGTGTTCATATCATTTATGGTGATTGTTCTGTCAGTAATAATTAATAATAATAATAATAATAATAATAATAATAAAAGCTAATCTTTATTGAGTGCCTACTTTGAGCTAGGCATTATTCTAAGAATTTTAATAGAACTCTTTAACACACACACACACACACACACACACACACACACACACACATCTTATTATTATTGTCCCTAGGTAGAGAATAAGCCATAGACAGTTTAAGTAATTTGCCCTAGAACCCACAGCTAGTAAGTAACATTTAGACTAAAAGTGAAGTTCCCAACATAACAGTTGCAGCCACTTACCAAAAAAAGTTAAAAAGTTATAAAATATTAAATCATGTTTTCATGGTTTGGGTAATTAGGAAAGAGGCAAAATCAATATCTATTTACAGTAATTAAGTAAGTATGCTTTCATTTATTCAAAAGTTATTTAAGGGGCACATATTAAGTTGGAACTATCATGCCTAAACTGTAAGAAATGCAAAAGGGGATGCCTTTAATACATTTAACAGATGTCTATGAGCAATTTCTGCCTTCCCTGCACCCTGCTGGGCTCTTGGGCTTCATGGATACATTGTGATCTCCCTTTAGGAGTTTATAGAGAAGTCCAAGGACAAGTTAATATTGCAGGGTGTGTAGTGCTCCCACAGGGGGACAGTTTATAATTCCACATTAAGAAATGGAATTATTGAGTGGACTATAATAACTATCATCAGAAGGAAAACAGATGAGTGCTATTATTTAAAGAAGGGTGAGGTGACTTATACAGATTTCATTAAATAGTTCATACCAGCTAAGATTTGGGGCTCTTAATTGAGGCTATAGATGAGTATTTTATTTCCTTTAGGAGCCTATGGAATGAATGAGAATAATCTTGGACCTGGAAGGGCACATATTAAGTCAAATTTTAGGAAGACCTCACAGTAGTGTGAAGAATGAACTCAGTAGAAAGCTAGAGGTTGAGGGGGCCTATCGTGGTAGGGCAGACATAAGCCAGAGATAGAGAAAGTAGCAGCAGGAATGGAAAGGAAGGAGAGATAAAAAGAACATTGAGAAGGAATATATAGCAACTCTTGGAGAATTACATTGGAAAAGCAGAGGCTTTGGAATCTGATGTGTCACTTATTAGTTTTGTGATCGTGGGCATGTCTTTGCTTTTCAACTATAAAATGGGTACAATAATGTCAACATCACAGGTATTATTTTCATAAAGACTCAATGAGGCAATAGTAGTTGTGATTATTATTGATGTCTGTCTTCAAACTTCCTCTGTTGCTCTCTATCTCCTTAGCCCATCTCTTGTTGTCAACATTCAAGGTATCTTTGAAAAAAAAGCCTTAAATAAGAAAACTTGTAAAGGGATAAAAGTGGTCTCCTACTTCCCATCAATTGATGAGCACCCAAAATGATCACATCTCTTTCCTCACCAATTCTGAATCAACTAGAAATAAAATAGTAAAGCAAATAAAGGCCAAATGTCACCTTTATCACTGGCAAAGATGATTTTGGAGAATATGACTTTTTCTGCAGACCATACTTTCTGATACAGAACAGAAAAACAGCAATTACCCCCACCCACAGTCACAGGCCATGCTGGACAGCCAAAGACCTTCCCATGGGACAGGCCTCTGTTACATATAGTCCAGAATAAAGGATGGAAGAGCTCTGAGTCAGAGAGCCCATTTCTAAGAGAAAAGGTAAGGAAAGACACCTCCTCACTTGGCTTTCAGGGCCTTATTTACAGTAAGGTATAGCTGCTTTCTCTGGGGGTTGGACTTTTAACAGGAATTCAAAACCCTTAAATGACAGGAATAAAGGTCCTGTGGGAGAATTCAAAGTGGTCATTTGTGTGGTAAAAAAAAAAAATCCTTTGTAGGGTTCCTGAAAACAGTGCTACCCTGGTTGGTAATCTACTGGCCTATGTCAAAAGATATTTAACTTAGTCAACCCAAGGCTTGCTATAGGGTATTTGTCTCCCCCATAGCAACGTCTCTGGCATACACAAAGCTTTCACTTTTAGGGAGACATATGACTCTGCTAGGGCTAGCTCTTCTCGAAGCATGAATTTTGCACAGTGACAATAGTTGGGCAACTAGATAAGAAAAATGAGACATGAGTGTGGTTTGACTAACCAAGGGCCTTGATTCACACTATTACCTGACTCCCACCCTCATTTTCTCCTAATCCTCTTGGAGCAGCTGTCTTGTAGGAGGAAAGGCCTCACTTTACATCAGGCCTGGCTCTACCACTTGTTAGCTGCAGGAATGCAGATACATGGTAACTTCTTTGAGTCTCCATTTCCACATTTAAAAATGAGGCTCTATAACCTAGATGTTTTTCAATAGGTGATTGGATAAGCAAAGTGTCGTATACCCATGCAATGGAATTTTATTCCATTACAAAAATAAATGACCAAATTTTGAAAAGACATGAAAGAATCTAAGATGCATATTGCTAATTTTAAAAAAGCCAGTCTGAAAGGTTACATCCAATATGCTTCCAAATACATGACTTTTTGTAAAAGGTGAAACTTTAGAGACAGTAAAACCGGTTAACAGAGAGAAAGGTGCGAGAAAGGGATGAATAAATGGAGCACAGGCGGCAAACTACTCTGTATGATACTGCAATAGTAGATACATGACATTATGCCTGTCAAGACTTGCAGAACTGTACAACAGAAAGACTGAAACCCTAAGGTAAACTATGCAATTTAATTAATAATAATGTAACAATATTGGTTCATTAATAATAATAAATGTACCATGCTAATACAGAACATTAATAAGAGACACTGGAGTCAGGGAGAGGTAGGGATTCTCTGTACTGTCTGCACAATTTTTCTGTCAGTCTAAAATCTCTCTAATAAACAAAGTCTATTAAATTTTTTAAAGGCGATTTAACATCTACTCCCCAGTTTTGTCAAACACCTAGAAACTCTTCTCTGTTGTTCAGCCCGTCAAATGCTTGTGGCTCCAGCTGCACCCATGGTCTGTTCTCCCATAAATCTAGCCAGTTTTCAAAATGAACATATCCTAGTTGTTCTTTCTCACTGTGCCATTCTTTTTATGTCTTTTTTTAAATCAGGAGATCTCACACTGGGAGTCTTCATGGCAGCCGTGGTGCAGTGGGGAAGAGCACGGGTGCAGGAGCAAAACGGTCCACACATCTATCACAGCTATACCATCTCCAAGCGATGGAGAGACCTTGGGCAACTTTCTCTGCCTCTCTTTCCTCATCTCTGAATTGAATGATAAAAATAATACCCCCTTCACATGCTTTTTTGAAATGATTACATGAAGTGACCCATGTCAATCACTCGGAACAGTAACTAGCACATAGTAAAAAATTAATGTTATTGTCCTAAGTGAGCATTTACATGTTGAAGATTTTTTTCTTTATGTTCATTGGTTTGCTCCCTATGGCTCTGCCCACAGTCACACCTGTTCCCTTGGGAAAGAAGAGTGTTCTTCTACCCACTTCCTGGGTAAGCTTTGGAATTTTGTCAAGCAGACAGTAAAGAAGTTCATATTTTCTGCCTGAGACCATTAGATCTATGTTAGACTGGCCCAATTACCTGATCCTCTCATAGGATAAGCTCTAGATTATCACCATCCCCTAACCAGTTCTGCATTTTTGTCATCTCATTGGGTAATGCAATACCCTAATACATTTTGGAAATGTGTGGTTTTGCTTTTCCAGGAAGGAAATAAAGATCTTGCAGATGGACAGTGGGATTACATCTCCCTGTCCTCCTTTCATCTCCACACCTTATCCACAGCCCCTGAGCAGTCCTGAATCGAATGATACCACCACCCTCCATAAGTGAGCTACATGGGAAAATGCATGCTCATTATATTGACATTCAGCACATCTAGATCAGCAGCTTCGTCTGGGACTTAGACCCACTAGGTTGGTGATGCAGAGAGCCAGACATTTAGGCACATCAAAGCAATTTACTAATTGCAGATGTTTCCTTTCTGTTTAATGTTTCATGTGCAAGATTAGGTGGTTGATTTAACTGGTTCGTAGTGCCTGTTTTATCTCATTAACTATATTTAAGGGAAACCAAATCATGTAAAATGTAGACAGAGAACAATAATTATCTGAAAAACCTAATAGTATAACCTGTATATGAGTATGAGATGATTTAAGTTGCCACTAATTTTAGCATTTTAAGTATATGAGAACTTGTATATACATACATGTTAACCTACAGTGTCTCATATATAAATTATGTATCTGTGCATGTATGCACTCAACATTAATTATCATTGAAATATAGCCATGTTTTATTTTAGCATAGATAGATAATCATTTATAAGTTAACCTAGGAGTGCTAGAGCATCAGGTTATTCTCATGTTTTCCTCATCTCTTATCTTTAGTACATTTTCAACCATAATTCTAGCAAAACATGCAGATGGCTTTGATGCTACTCTGACTATTTTGCTTCATTTGTTTCTGGTCCAAGCTTTATTTTTATGGACTCTAATTAACCTTTAATTTTGTATGAGTATACTATTGAATATTTCAACTTGAAACAAAGCAGCATTATCTTATCTGAGAAGGGGGAAAATAGTCATAAAATTTCCAAAGGGAAAAGCATACCACAAAATCTGAACTTTAAAAATTCCTCTGCTTAAGGGATGTTGATGGCAGAGGCTCTGCATGTGTGGGAGCTGTGGGTATAGGATAACTCCTCGTACTTTCTGATCAATTTTGCTGTGAACCTAAAACTGTTGTAAAAAATAAAGTCTAGTTAAAAAAAAAAAGAAAAATTCTATGTGATATTAGTATCCAAAATAATATAATATTAATAATAATTAATAATGTGTTCACTGTGATAAGCCAGGGTCTTTCCTAGGTTTAGCTTGTAATAAAGACTAATGCTTGTACTATTTATCCTGCTACACCATCCCTATATAGATATCATGATAGCCAATAACAACTCCTTAGGGAATGTTTATGTCACTGAGCTTTGAATTCATGGAGCTTTACCAAGCACATTAGCCACTGAGGATTATCAAGAAAGGAATTCTTCTTTTAAATGCTCCCCACTATTTTATATGACAGAGTATAGCAATCTTTATATTATATTGATTTTTTTTTTTTTTAGTCCCAAAATAAATGAAGACAAACACAGACAGGAGCACCATGAGACTATTCTCTCTCCATCTATGCCTTCTACTCCTACCACCAAATGAGCAAATTATTTCCACAAACTTGGAACCAGTGTTCTAACCTCAGGTTTGTATGTGAATGTGAGGTGATCATCCATATTTCCCAATCTTTATTTTAGCAATGGGCTCAGCACCATCTGGGCATTACTCCTGAGATGCCCTAGTCCAATTGGACAGACCTTCTCTATTTCAATGAATGATTTTGCCACAAGGATTATGGCAGACTGCATATGTATTAATATTTTAAATCAGTTTTTAATAAGTAAGAGACTAGTATAAGCATTCTAAGTGCTCATATCTGACGATAAATTTTTTTCATGCAACTAAACATAGTTCCCTCTCAAATATCAATGTACCCTTGAAGGCCACCCTTTGATGAGGCCAGCTGCTGATCCTTAGATAGTATAAAGCAGTATAAAGTAAGTGATGCTCCAACCCATTTAATTATAGAACATACTGAGGCAAAAAATTATAAGAACTACTAATATTTTTTTCAATCAGAAAAAAATCTGCTCCCCAGGGTACAAAGGTAATGGCTATAAAGTTGACTTTTTAAGGGAGTCTTACTTCCCACTCAAGGGACAGAGCATTAGTTCAAATGAATATCCTCCAAGCAATCACAGCATTGTTAATCACCTTTTGATCGGGGCCCATATAACATAACTATTCCGATTGCACCATACTTAGCAGAGCAGATTTTGAAGATCCTAACCTCTTTTAAGAGGAAAATAATTTCTTAAATGCGCTGTAGCTACATAACTCTCCCAGCCATTTTCTGCGCCACAATTTTCCTCATTTTGCTTCCTTTGTGTTCCATTCAAGGTTTCCCTGCACTGAGACAATCTTTTACATGTTTTTCTTCTTCTGCCTGCATCAAAGTTAGGACTTTGTTAGGGATGCTTTGCTATCGGCATCTGTTACCTCTTTTTCTTAGGGGCTAAGGAGGAGGCTGCTGTGTGGCTGAAAAAGACTCTCATTCAGTTTGGAATTGCCTCCCTTTGCTTTCCTGTCACACTGTCAAGCTCAATCAGAAGGCAATGAAAGTGATACAGAGGCAAGGCTTTGCTGGCGAGACTTAGAACAAAGACAGCTCCATAGCCTAGTACAGATTTCACATCCAATTTAACTCTTTGGAAAAGGATTTCAGGAAATACATAGTCAAGAGTTGAAAAAATGGAGTTGGGTCTACTATAAAGGCTAAAAGTATTATCCTGGCTTAGATAAGCTACAAAGATAGGTTGATACTATTTTCTACCATAAACCACATTAGCCGGCATTACACATTGAGCTTTCTTTACTCGTTAAGTTGCAAGGAGATTTGAGAGGAATTTAGCAGCTACATAAAATGACTCTTTCATGATTCTAGCTTTACCAGTCATTTTAGTTGTACAAGGTGCATGAATAGCAAGGACCTAAATCATGTTGTTTAACAAATCTGGTATTAGAGGGTTAGTCTCAGTTTACTTATTAAGAATTTAGTTGAGTAAAGGATTTTAGGACTCAGTTCTTTGTGTAGATGACAATGAACAGGCCAATACTTGTATTTTTTGGTGGAAACATATATCAACTACACATGTTTTGAACTGTGCTGTTGGGCCCATAACTAATGTTTTGCATTGAATGTATTTTTCCATGGTGAACTAACTGTAAAGAAGAAAATTCATTGAGAAGGACATAGATCAATGGTGACTTATGTGGCCTCCACCATGACTTCCTTTCTGAAGCCTAGTTTCCACTAGCTCTTTATCTTACAAGAAACTTGGTTTAATTCTCTGAATTTTTTAAATTTAGGTCATGATAATAAAGAAGTGTTATTAGATTAGTGATTTGATTTTAATAATAGCCTTCGTTTTCTCTCAGTGGGTTTGAAACATGCTGAAAACTGGTTCATACAACACACACCAATTGTGAATTTTAAACATTCTGTACAGCAGCAGTAACACTAATGCAGTAGTGAGGAGAACCTCCTGCAGTTTAAACTAATTATTTTATAAACTATTCTTTAAAACTGTTATGGTCATATGTATCACTGTCAAAATACCAATGCTTATCATTAGGTTGTGATATGTATTCTTTCATGTTTATGTACTTTTATCTTATTGAAAATTAAAACAAAATTTTAAATAATTTTTATATAGGTTTTTATATATACTCATATGGAGAGAGATTGAAATTAGTTGACAGGCACAATTGCATTTAAGAGGAGCACATCTCAAATAACTGGTACCACATGATTATATTAAAGAAAATGTCTCTTTGGAAAATTTTCCATGAACAAGAGATGATTATAAGCAAGCATATGATAGACACCAACATTTCATCTCTGCATGC